>CM077011.1:74058444-75258444 GCA_039090855.1 Macrothele yani | reverse complement strand
ATCATAGTTTCTTATTGTCTCTATTTCATACACTAAAGAATAAATTTAAATTGGTAATGAATGGATAAAGCATTAAACATAAAAAACATACTTTTTTTTATGTATGCGAAATATGACGCCCTAATTCACCGCTGGCCGGATAGATAACCTTATCCATGGGACGAGAAAAGTTACACCATTTGTTTTATGGAGCTTTTGTCTCTCAAACGATCTCCGTTAAGTAGGCGAATTAAGTGAAAGAAGTGCCTGAACTATAATTTTCTTTTATGTAAGTTAAAGTGACGAAATTAAAACCATGACGATGAGATGACAGGTACTCTAAGAAAGTTTATCTTTTTCTGTGCAGTTAGGTAAGCTTAAACATGTCTTCCAAGTTAGCAGCGTCCCACGTGGCTCTTACAGTGGAGTGTAAGACACAGCGGCTGCCCGTTCCAAAGAAACCATTTGTGATCAACATTATATCATATCGTTTTACCAGGTTCTTTCTTTAAAAGTGCAAATGTTCAAAACCTCACAAATTTAAAGAAGATTCGAAAATCATAGATTTCTTTGAAAAATCCGTAAATGAATGTAGAAGTTACATTGTTCGGTTTTTACTCCCCTAGAATGTTTGGATTTTCAAACTTTCAGTGTTTTGATTTAAATGATATACACTGCTGGCCACCTAAAATGCAACACGAAGAAGGAAGCATCCTATTGGCCTAAAATTCGCAGCATGCGCCGCCCGCTAGAAGACATGCAAACGATTAGCATTGCAGGGCATATGCAAATCATGTGCATCCGGCACGCCACCGAGAAGCACTAAGAAGGGTGATCAGAAGGCGGGGTGTAAGTAGTGGAAATGAGTTGTGCTGCCGGACCTGTGCGTGTAAAGCTTCCTGATGCCTCGTCGCAGAATACGGCAGTCATTCCAGCACGTTTCAGAGTTCGACAGAGGACGAATCGTGGCTTACCGCGACAGCGGTTTATCGTACCGAGACATAGCCACGGCACACCACCGCGCGAGAGAACCGGCATGTTGTGCAGCGGGCTTGTCGGCTCGCACCGCCACATCACGAACTTTAGCGCAGGAATTAGGGTGTGTTGCGCAGCAACCTGTGCCAGCACGCACCGTTCGACGTCGTGTGCAGGAGCGGGGACTTGGCGCACGGCGCCCATTGTTCCGATTACCATTGACGTTTCACCACCAGCGAGTGCGGCGGCAGTGGGCCATTGAACGCCGCACCTGGACTACGGAATGGCACGACATTGTCTTCTCCGACGAATTACGCATCTGTCTGCAACACCACGATGGTCGGATCCGCGTGTGGCAGCACCGCGGTGAGAAACTGCATGACGCCTGCATTATGCATCGCAATACCTGATCCGTCGCCTGGCGTTACGGTTTTGCGCTCAATTGGATATGACACCTGCACCCCTTTGGTACGCATCGCCGGTATACTCAACAGCCACCACTACATCTCCGACGTTTTGGAACCTGTAGTCCTCCCTTACCTGCAGGACCTACCAGCGGCCACGTTTCAACAGTACAATGCGCGCCCGCACGTGGCACAAAAATTCTTCACGGCCCACCAGGTGTCAGTGCAACAATTCTTTACGGCCCACCAGGTGTCAGTGCAACAATTCTTCACGGCCCACCAGGTGTCAGTGCAACATCTCTTCACGGCCCACCAGGTGTCAGTGATGCCGTGGCCCGCCTGTTCTCCCGATATGTCGCCCATCGAACACGTCTGGTCGCTGATCGGCAACCGGGTGGCCCGGCAAGCTCCGCCCGCGGCTACGTCCGATGAACTGTGGCAACGTGTGGAAGCAGCCTGGACCGACATACCCCAAGCTCATATCCAAAGCCTCTTTCGTTCGATGCCGCGGCGTGCAGCTGCCGTTATTGCCAGCCATGGGGGCCACACGAACTATTAATGTATGCTTGTTCCGCAAGTCGCACGGGCCTGTTAGCTCAATCGTTTCAGCTTTGTATCTGCTGTTATGTGTCCAGTAAACCTGGCTTTGCCATGTCGTGTCCTTCTTGGTGTTGAATTTTGGGTGGCCAGCAGTGTAGTTTACAGTTTTTGGTTTTAAATTAAACATAATCTTTAACGGGATCATACATGGAATATGTAATTTATTCTAGAATAATTAAGGTTGAAAAGAAAGCTCTTTAATCATTTATATTCATTTCAAAATCTTTTAAAGCAAAAATATTTTCCTGTTGTATAATGTATACAACGATTAAATATAATCCTACGGGAAGCTTCCATGCCCAAACACTGCACATCCAGCTTAAAATAAACAATTACAAGAGATTCGTGTGTGCAAAAAGTACGTGATCTTGTCATCGCAATGTTTGTCCAACCAACTATTGACACCATACATCTGCATTTATTAGTCCGATTTGAAGAATTACTATCTCCATTGGAAACCCTACGGTATGAAGGACGATCCCATTTTCAAGAGGCATTATTTCTTCCGTAACACTGTAACTTGCGTCAATTCCTCATAGCTGATACATTGGTACTTGAGATTCAAAGAATATAAATTACACTTTCTCGCAAGGATAACAGGGTTGTGCTAACTTTTAAGAAACACACGGTCGAATCACATTATTGTGACCACCAGTTAATATCCAGAGTAATTGCCGTGTGCAGCGCGGACAGCAGTTAGACGGGCTGTGAGTAACTCAATAAGGTGCTAGAAGGTGTTCACAGTTATGTGGAGCCAGGCTGACTTCAGTGCAATTGAAAGTTGCTAGAGGATGTGTTGTGGAGGAACCATATAGCGGGTTTAAGTCTGGTGAATTAGCGGGGTAGGGAAGTACTTTGAAGTCTTCATCGTGCTCTTCCAACCACTCTCGGACATTACTATGTGACACGTCGCATTGTCGTGCTGGAAGATCCCATCCGCCCCAGGGAAGACAATCAGCATGCATGGGTGTACGTGGTCTGCAAGGATGGATTCATAACGATTTCGATCCATACTAACTTCCACAGGTAAGAGTGGACTCAGAGAATGCCACGAACTCAATCCCCAGACCATGACGCTGCCGTCACCAGTTTGTGGCTTTCCAGCAGTGGTTGGAGAGTGTTTGTTCTCGGATGTTTCTCCCTTTATACGACAACGTCCATCCGATCAATGAATCACAAAGCGTGACTCATCGGAGAAGGCCATACTTTGCCAATCAGCGAAGGTCCACTTCCGATACTGCAGTGCAAATGTAAGCATTTTCTGCCGATGCACCTTCGTTAGCTTAAGTGCAGGGACCATCCGCCAGCATTGGAGCCCCATACGCAGCACGGTTCGCTGAACTGTCGTTTTAGATACACATCCGGTAACCCCCCTGGTTCATTAGGCCAGGGAGTTGCTCCACTGTAGCGTGTCGATCGGCCCTCACTCACCTTCGAAGCTGACGTTCACCTCTCATATCATTGGCACATGGTGGTCCGCAGTTTCCACGTCACTTATTCGCAATGGTGCCGTTTCTCCAATCATGATACACTTTAACCACAGCAGCACCCGAACAGTTCACAAACTGCGCCGTTTCAGAAATACTGCCATCCTTGTCCCGAATGCTGATAATCATCCCTTCTTGCAAATCTGATAAATCGCTCCTTTTACCCATGACAGCAAGGAGTGGTGTGTTTTCAAAATGCCTACAACACACCTTATATATACCTTCCAAGCCAGCTGACGACACGTGCCTTCTTTCATTGGTTACGCTCTGTTGACGTCATAAGGTATGAGGTTGTCCCTAAAATGTGGCTCGACTGTGTATACACGCAATAAGCTTTTCTGGTGTTCCAGAAGACTGAAGTTTTTATTTTAATTTTGCTGTAAAAATGACATCAGTGAAGTAGCAGTGTGACAAATTAGAAGGTATCATCTTTTTATGCAGTACATGCATGCATCATATCACTAAGCTGTTCTCTGTGATTCAGAGGTTAGCTCCAAAAAGAAATACAAACTTCCAGATATTTTTACTTATGTTGTCGTATCAAACTTCTTCATTTACAGCGATCTTGTCGTACAACTCGTGCTTCACTAATATCCATTACACGCCGTACACAAGATCTTTTATACTTCATACTCATAATCTTTTTCTCATGCAGACACTCCTGAATCTGATCCACCCATGTCTTCCTTGTCCCTTCCTCTGCCTTTCCTTCCTGCCACTTGGGCTTGTAACGTACCAGGAGGTGTGACGTTCCTGCCAGAAGGACGCACACGACATAAAGGCAGATAGGAATCGGAATAAAACGTCCGCGTAGCTCAATTGGTAGAGTGACTTATTCCGGAGTGAGGGGATGCGGGTTCGAATCCTGGCGTGGACAGAAATGACGAAGAAATTTACTTCGTTATAATGGCGCCCGAACTATCCGGATGACCCGACCGTTCAAAATCTCGCATTGGTGTGATGTTCTTTCCACACCGCGAGATAGGAAAAATAAGAGAATCCCTTCTCCAGCACTTCAGAAAAAAAGTAAAAAAATAAAAATAAGGGGGAGATGATGTAACGTACCAGGAGATGTGACGTACCTGCCAGAAGGACGCACACGACATAAAGGCAGATAGGAATCAGAATAAAATGTCCGCGTAGCTCAATTGGTAGAGCAACTTATTCCGGAGTGAGGGGACCCGGATTCGAATCCCGGAGCGGATAAAAATGACGGAGAAATTTACTTCGTTATAGGCTGAAAATAATTTCTTAGTAAGCATTTCATCACTCATTCTTTCAACATGGCCAAACCATCGAAGCATATTGGTGGTCTCCAATTTGCTAACAACATTTTGCTTCACATCACACAACTGCAATACATCTTCATTCCTCACACAATCAGATCGTGTCTTGCCACAAACCCCACGTAAGTAACGCATTTCTCCAGCACACAAACTACTCCTATGTTTCTTCTGTAGTACCCAGGTTTCACTGCCATACAGCAGAGTAGGAACAATTACAGTTTCATACACAGCCATGCGGGAATCTCTAGAGAACCCATCATTCCTGTGAAAACCTCCCAGAGCAGCTATGACTTTCAAAGAAGAATTCATTCGCCTACTGATTTCAGCATCCAACTTATTCTCTCTGTCAAAGGTCAATCAGCCGCCCCGGTGGCGCAGTGGTCTAAGGCGCTGGCCTCTGATCATTCGTCCGTAAGGGGTCCGGGTTCGAATCCCGGTGAGGCATGGATGTTGTGTTTGTCTTACGGCACTGGCTCTCTCCCTTCCCTGGAACCAGTGACCCTAAATTAGGGACGGGCGACTGCTTATAGCCCATTGAGTTGCTCACGGTGGTCGTTAAACCTCCAATCAAAAAAAAAAAAAAAAAAAGAAAAAAGGTCAATCACAGCGCCATTTATACTTACATTACATTCAGTGCTACTCGTTCCTCTCTCAAACACCATAACTTTGGTTTTTCCCTTATTTATTTCATGCAAACTTCGTGCATCCGAGTCATCATACTCTGCAACTCACTTTTGCTCTCTGCCAACAGGACAGTGTCATCAGCATACAGCAATCTGCACACACGGATATCACCAAGACATAAACCACTATTATCTATTTTGGCATCACGCATGCATGCATCCATAAATATATTAAACAGCCATGGTGACATTACACAAGCGTGTCTAACTTCTGCACCAATGGAAAACCATTTTGATAAAACACCATTCACTCGTACACAAGCTCTGCTACCAGCATACATGGGTTTACACTATTAAGTAGATTCCCAGTAACACCATATTCATCCAATACCTTCCACAAAAGTGTCCTATTCACTCGGTCGTAAGCTTTCTCTAAATCTTTGAAGTCAATAAAAACTTTCTTCCCAACAGCCAGATACTTTTCAATCATCGTGAGTAATGCAAAAACCTGGTTAGTGCAGCCTTTACCAGGCATAAAACCACCCTGAACATCCCACACTTTCAATGACCTAAAACCCCGTACTTTTTCAATAACAACCTTACCAAACACTTTCCCTGGCACACTCAGTAGGCTAATACAACGATAGTTCTTGCATTCAGTCTGATCACCCTTTCCCTTATACAAGGGAACAATGATAGCATCCTTCCAACCCCGGGGGACCATTTTAACCCCCAGCACAACTGGCAAATTTCAGTTAACCAGTCAATTATAGAGTCACCACCATATTTCAACATCTCTGCAGTTATGCCATCAACTCCCGGAGCCTTACCATTCTGAAGAGATTTTAGAGCTTTACACACTTCTTCTCTTGAGATCCCTCCTCTGCTTTCATCCCTCATTGTGACATCATCTGCGTCTGTCTCAGAATCATCTTTGCTTTCCTGATCTAATAACTCACAGAAGTATTCACCCCATCTGTCACTTAACTCATTAGGCTCCCATATCATTTCCCCAATCTCATTCTTCACACAACTTACAACTTTGTTTCCCCTATTTTTCCTGAGTCTCGTGTACTTCCAGAAGGACTTCCTATCTTTCCAAAAAGCCAGTTCATGTCTTTCCACTTTCTCCTTCCTATCTTTTGCCTTACTGTGGGAACCAGCTTAGCAGCTTCACGCTTCTTACAGCGATATTCATCCACAGAGACTTTTGCTTGCAACATCCCCAAATAGGCTTCCTAATTTCTCTTTACTGCCTTTTCAATCTCACTATTCCACTAAGCATCACCTCTATTGCTACTCACTATTGTGGTTCCACAGACCTCTTTAGCAGCAGTGACAACACAGTTCTTAAGACATTCCCACTTCTTTTCTACATCCCTCTCACCGTTCTCTGAGTAAGTCAGAATACCGCTGATGATCTTCAAGGAGCATATCAATCTTTATTCTTTCTATCCTGGGTCTCTTCCTATTCCTTTTCCTCCAACCAACATTAAGTTTCACTCGTGACACTACCAAGTAATGATCAGAACCAACATCCGCACCTCTCATCACACAGGTTTCAACAACTAAATGTTTCAAACGCTGACCGTAGACAACAAAATCTATCACACTCTTTTGACCAAGAGTACGATTTTCCCAAGTATATGTGTGGATATACTTGTGGTTGAAAAATGTATTAGATACACACAAACCATTCTTAATGCAGAGTTCAATTAATCTTTCACCATTATAATTCACACAAGGATCATTAAACTTACCCAGAAAAGTGTCAGAAATTGCATTCTTCACACCTACACTATCATTGAAATCCCCTGCTATTATAACTTTTTCTTTAGCACCAAACTGGCTCAAAACCGCTTTTAGCTCATTCCAGAAATCCTCCTTCTTATCAGAAAGTTCCAAGTCACAAGGAGCATACACTACAAGAATTACAATTCTCTGAAGTTTCACTTTCAAACGAATCCAGATAATTCTCTCACTTACGCAACTATAGTGAATCAAGTTGTTTTTCATCTTTTCACATGTACACCAGCCTGGCCTCTCAAATTATCTAATACTTCTGACCACACACTCACCGTGCCATTCACTTCATCTTTTACCCAATTTCCTTCTTTTTGGTTTCACTTACACACAGCACATCCAGTCTATACTTATTCATCTCCTCAATCACCTCACTCATCTTGCCATTTATACCTCTAGTATTCCATACACCAATCTTACATTCACTCAACCGAGATATCTTTCTCATACGCCGTTTAGAATTTCCAGGTCGATTCCGTGGTGGACCGTCCTTCTCAAGTGTGGTAGGTCCACCATATCCCACACTTGAGTCATGCTTAATATTTCTTTTTGTCTTTTTAATCAGGTAAGTACATCAGTGCGGGGAATTAACCCACACCTGAGGGTTCCAGTTGGTCATTCAACCTAAGGATTCTGGAACAAAATCCAGTGAGTTGGGGTCTTTTCGCCAATGACACACATAACTAGCTTGCACCTCTCCAAAATTCACAGAGGCCCTAGTTGCTGTTGTGTGTGCTATTGTTACCACGGAGCGCCCCGAGGAGGCAAACCCATCGCTCACTACGACCGCCCGCTATACTTCTTCGTCCCGAAACATAATCCAAATCAATCGTGAAAATGTTCTAATTGTTCAATCACATAAAGGAATACTTTAATTCCTACTTTTGGTTTTGAAAAATACGATGCCACTAGGGTGACGCAGTGGTCTAAGCACTAGTTTCTGATCATTTACTCGAGGTTGTCCTGCGTTCGAATCACGGTGATACATGATTGTTGTGTTGCCTTACAGCACCGCCAGGCTCCCTTGCCTGCAGCAAGTGGCCACAAATTAGGAGCGTCCGGCAGCCCATCAAGCTGCTCACTGTGGTCTGTAAGCCCCATAAAAGAAGAGAGAAAAGAAAAAGAAAATACGACATTATCTTCTATTTCATGATAGTTAGACATCTCCATGAGCGAAAATCAAAGAAAGCGTCAACAAAAGGCGATCGAAGTCCATTTTCCGGTCAGACACTCAGAGTGGAATGCGACCCTAGGTTCCATTGTAAATATTGTTTGTCTTGATGGGTATTGTCACCCCTCTTCTTTTGTTAAAACAGTTTACGAACACCCTGTATGTAGTGCAAGGTACGTGTGTACTTCCGCTGCATAGTATAGTTCCAATCTAAAGGTACGCATTCGAGGTTGAACAGGAATTTAAAGGGTGCATATCTGTTCGAAATATTGTGCGCATGCTCATTTTAAAAATAAGGGTCTCTGATCCAATCACATTTCTAAAAAAATATATAGTTATTTGTTTTTTTGGTGAGGTCATTGTCATTTCTGTCAGTCGGCCACGTGTGTTAGAGAGGCCATACGCGGAAGGATATTTACTGCTGGTGCAAGAGTAAATGGACAGTAAAGTTGTATTTGGGGCATTAGGCTTTGTTCTTTTCTTTTGTATGAAAAATATTTTGATAAAATGAGCAGCGAAAAGGTTCCTAGAAGGTACGTCCTATTGTTGTGGTGAGGATGTATCTATGTGGCAATTTACTGGAGCTCGGTTTTTAAAATAAATTTTTTCACTTCTTTAAAACTTGGCGATATGTGCAGTTGTATTTTAAACATTTAAAAAAAGTTTTACTTTCAATTAACTTCCTTTACGTGCTCATAATAATAGAAAAAGGAGACATTGCGAGTTTTAGAGTTGAGCCTAATGGTAAAACAGCATGATGCCGCCCCGGTGGCGCAGTGGTCTAAGGCGTTGGCCTCTGATCATTCGTCCGTAAGGGGTCCGGGTTCGAATCCCGGTCAGGCATGGATGTTGTGTTTGTCTTACGGCACTGGCTCTCTCCCTTCCCTGGAACCAGTGACCCTAAATTAGGGACGGGCGACTGCTTATAGCCCATTGAGTTGCTCACGGTGGTCGTTAAACCTCCAATCAAAAAAAAAAAAAACAAAAAAAAACAGCATGACCGAACAGATGGAAAACATGATTAAATTGTTTAGCGGTTGCAAAAGAGAGTTGCAAAGTTTCGAACTGAATTCATTTTAAAGTCGCGTTTACATACCAGATAATGCTATACGTTAAAAAAATAAATTCGTCAATGCGTTGTTGATAAGTTCATTCCAAAACCTAAAACTGCTCTTCATCGGGCATTTGATCAGATTTAGGAACCCACTTCACGAACCAGCCTGACTCAAACTTTATTTCAGGATTTTCATTTTGAAGAATTCAGATTAACATTCGTGCATAAAGCCACAAGTAACACATACTATCACATACTATCAATAAGACACGCATTGCAACTACAATATTTTAATGTATGTACGATTGTACGTTTTTATCAGGATGTGAAGTCTTCGCAGTGGATTCGCGTGGGACAGGTATCTGAATGGAAAGATTCCGAACGAGCTACAAGCCGGATAAACATATTATACATGATAACCGCGTCCAAGAAACAATGACTAAAGTACCAATATAGACATACCGGCCACTGAATTAGAAAATGTTACTCAATACCTGTTTGTACCTCCTTTATCCCGAATCTATGTTCTTTGGCATAGATTCCACAAAGTTCTGGAGTACATGTACGTCTACAGCACACCAGGGGTTCATCAGAAGTCATTTAACTAGCTCACGGAAGAGGAATGTGTTCCCAGATACGTTTCACTAACATGTCCAATACATTCACAATGGAGTTCAGATCCGCTCTTTGTTGTGGGCAGGGAAGAAGTGGAAAACCGCTGTCATGACCGCTGAACCACTGGTAAACACATCTTGCGCGATGGACAGAAGTAACATTATCGTTCATGAAACAGCCTTTACCTGTTGGATAAGAAGTCAACGTTGCAGGACAGACTTGATGGGCAACAATGTTCAGTTAATAATTCTTGGATGACACCCGAATTTCTAGCAATATCAAGGAACCCGTTCCGTACCAACAGAACCTGCCCTACACCATGAAACTACCTCCAGAACCTTCTGTTGTGCTTACAATGCAAGATGGACCCTTAGCTTCACGGGACTCCCGCCAAACGTTCTGCCTACCGTTGGTACAGAACAATATGTAGAGTAACTTGAAAGACCACATGATTTTTTCCTGTCTTTCATTGGCCAATCTAAGTGTTTCTGACACAACTGTAGACGAACAATCCTGTTCTTCGAAGAAATCAAAGGTTTCCATATAGGAATGAGTCTGCCGATACCTATCCTCTTTAGCTCCCTGCGCATAGTTCGCTGAGATATAGATCGGGAAGAACCTTCGTTGAATGCTTCGGGGCCGACCCTGTGGCGCAGTGATCTAAGCGATGGCCTATGATCATTCGTCCGAAAAGGGTCCGGGTTTGAATCCCAGTGAGGCATGGATGTTGTTTTTGTCTTACGGCTCTGGCTGTCTCCCTTCCCTGTAACCAGTGGCTCTAAACTAGGGACGGGCGACTCTTTATAGCCCATTCAGTTGCTCACGGTGGTCGTTAAACTTTCAATAAAAATGCTTCGGGCAAGTGCTGCAAACAGGAAGTCCCGTTTCTCCTTACAAGCCTTCTCAGACGACGGTGATCTCGTTCCTGACAGATTGCCGTTGCGCCACATCTATGCCGCTTAGACAAGCAATATTTCCAAAATCGTTGCTTCAGCCAGACGGGTATTCACAATAAGTAATTTATGGAACTCCGAAAGGTCCTTTGTTTTTCCCATTGTGATCAACACTACTGCGAATACTTACGAGTAACAGTCTGAAATATTTGGCTAGATCATGTACTGACGCACATGGCCAGATATTTTGCGTATACGCTGCGTAAGTGAAGCTTACGTAGGCCTATATCTGCATTAGGGTTCCTAATTCTGTGGCTGGTGTGTGTAGGTCATATGGGCTGCTGAAAAAAATTGCTCATCTCGTGTCTGAGCCTTTTCCGCATTATGCAATTATAAACAAAGTTTACGGGTGTTTTACGGGATCAAATTCAGTATAAATGCTTCATTCGCTGATGTTTATTCATCAATTGCGACACTTATGCTGAATATCCAACTGTAAAATTACCTGTGCGTGACCACTCTGAAGCATTTTCCTGTAATGAACTCAATATGCGGGATTCTTTTTCTGCTAGTTCGCTCTTTTTCGATATGGAGGATGCATATTTTTCTCAAATGATAAAAAAAGAAAAAGAAAAGTAACTTCAAGTTCAGCAAATGTTCTCTCGCACTTCTCTGTAACCGTAGATTTACGACCACGTGGGAAAAGAAATCGAAAAAGAACTGATGCTCACTTTGTGTTTGTCGCCTGCGGCTACGCATGACAGCCTAGCATGGTCACGCTTTGGAGCGATGCTATATTGCCGTACTTTCAGAAAGATTGCCGTGTGCAACATACTGCGTGTGTATGTGTTCATCTTACATATACAGCTCTCTTTCTCTATTTCATTCGTATTCTTGAAATGACTTCGCCTGTAAATGATAAGTTCGCACATGGAAGAGGAAAAACATCATTGCAAATGTACTCTGAGCGAGATGAAAAGTGATACGCAGGTTGGAGAAAATTGATATTTGCCTTCGAGGTTTCTTCGAAAGGGATGTTTCGAGACATCGCCTCTAAGGTCCTTACGACATCTCAAGGAAAAGGTAAACACATTTCCCCCTCATATTTAACTTATCAGCAGACTTTGCCCTTAAAGCTCTCGCTCTTAAAAAGGCCCGAAGAAAAATCAAATACACTTTATGTTTCCCAGAAAACATGTCAAATACAAACAGTGTGTTCTCTGGCGTAATCGTTGCAACAGAAATTAATTACAAAAGCTGTTCGTGATGTTTACTTTATCCTGACAACATTTCAGTTTCTCTCACAATTGAGTGTAGACGGGAAAACATGTTGCAGTTAAATGCTTCCTTCCTTAGGATTTGATTATTTTTTTCAAATCTCCATTTGATTTTAAAGGCTGTGATCACGGAACCCAAATTATGAGTAAAATTGACTCTTCCGGAAGAACTGTGCAGAGAAATTTTCAGCAGCGTTTGATTCATGCGTGAAGCGTCTTAAAATACTTTTTCCGCCCTAGGAAAAGAGACATCATAATAAAGATAGAAAAGACGCTTTGAAGACGAAATCGAAGGTAGGGAAGCTGGATTCCTGACATCGCTGCACTTTCTAAATTTTCCGTTTAAATAAATATATTCATACATTTCAAGTTATATACATACCAAGAGTAGAAAATGCTTGGAAAAATCTGAAAAACTCGGTGGAAACAGCTGATAAATCCCTTCGTACTTAAGACTGCTTTTAGGATAAATTGAAGATTCCGTTTCACTCAGCTGAAACTTTTAAAGTAACTTCCAAAAATGAACATTCCTACATGCGAGGGTAGATTGGGAATGGTGAACATTGTATATCGATTTACTCAAAAGTTTATAAGAAATGGAGTATTTTTATGCAGTTTAAGTAGCAACCAAGAGAGTACTTCAAGTTCTGATGATACCACCGACACTTCTCAGAATTAGATGTCTCCTGATACTTAGGCCGTGTTAATTTTCAGAAATAATGACCTTCACATATACCCGCAGAGATTATGCATAAAGGATAGCAGTGGTGGCTCCTTTTACTCCTGGGTCAGAAGGTTCTTCGAATTATCGTGCATGATATCTTACCTGTGTATCGGGATCCAGAAAAAGAAAATTGTTTCTGATATAGACGTGGGGATGCACACCGGTATAAACGAAGGCTTGTTTCATTTTCGGTACTAATGCATGTCTTATCAAGTAAAGGATACATAAAAATAAAGGATTTTGTATCACAAGAGGTACATCTCGTTGATATACTTCGACATGTTTTGCTTTCTCATCATCACGTGGGATTTTGCTGCTCGTAGGGAAGTTTGCCAACGACTCACACTTCGTTGAAAGACATCCACACGAGTTTCGCGTCTCGTGGGGAAGTTTGCCAACGACTCACACTTCGTTGAAAGACTTCCACACGAGTTTTTCTGCTAGTGGGGAAGTTTGCCAACCATTCACGCTTCGTTGAAAGACTTCCACACGAGTTTCGCGGCTCGTGGGGAAGTTTGCCAGCGACTCACACTTCGTTGAAAGACTTCCACATGAGTTTCGCTGCTCGTGGGGAAGTTTGCCAACGACTCACACTTCGTTGAAAGACTTCCACACGAGTTTCGCGGCTCGTGGGGAAGTTTGTCAATGACTCACACTTCGTTGAAAGACTTCCACATGAGTTTCGCTATGCGATTCATGTGAAAGTCTCTTGAGAAATCTGAAAATAACTCATACTTAGTTGGCATACTTCCACGTAGTTTCTTTTTTCATGTTGTTGTGCTGACGATAAAGCAACATTTGTGTAGTCAGCGACAGCAAACACATGCACAAATACAAAAACATACAACACATGCATAATTTTTTGAACATGCACACTTTTTTGAAAATAACTTATCTTGACCTAGAAGCTGAACGCATCTGTTTATACAGCATAGTTAACGCGCCATCTAGATTAGTGTTACGTGAGATATCAAGTGTTGAAAACGTCATTACTTTTCAAATTGTACTCTCATTAGTGTGTAGTGAATGAACGAGTGCCGTTCCAATGGTACAGTGCTCACAGGTGGAGGCTTCTAGCTAATCGTTGAAATTTGTAACGGATGGGGCAGGCGTAGTATGTTTGTTTTATGGTGTTGGTTATGCACATTGCGTTTAACTAAAGGCCCCAGAGAATGCGCGAGAAACTCCTGTTAGCCTTAGATGCGCATGTAGATTCATTCTCTCTGCTAGCTCACTCAAGCACTGCGCTACTCCATAGGCTGGCGACGATGGTCATTGAATCGGTGATAGGGACACAACGGACACTATTCACTGCATGAAGTCCTGTTCTCGCCAGTCTTTGAAACAGGAGGTTTCATGTGACGGTACGACTTCAAGTTGTATTTACCTCTGTTCTGATAGTAGAGAGAATAGCTATTGCGGATGAGGAAGCTTGTCACTTGGTCATACGTTCTTTCCGTGGAGTGGACATCCTGAGTGCTCCAGTTCTAGGGCGGGGAGATGTACTTCTCAAAAGCTTTTGCTAGAATCGATGCACTGAGGCGTTATCGAATCTCAAATGCTGCGCAGTTAGCTATCATAGTTGATCACGTACTCTCCCGGAGTCCCATAAACCTTCCACTTTCAAATGAATCCAGCTAGGGATATGATTGCCGAATTTGGGTTGCGGTAGCATTCTGCACGGAGTTTGCTTTCTCTTAGAGATTGCAACTCAAAGCCGGAAGACCCTTCTCAAGAAGAAACGAGTCTTAGTCGTGACATTACGACAGAATTGTTCTTTTTTATATAGACAAATGTTTCAGTGCAATTGGCCCCATAACTTAGTCATGTGCATACACTGAAGTGCCAGGAAAACTGGTACATCAGCCTAATACTTGGTAGGTCCCCCACGGGAGCGCAGGACTGCAGAAATACGACGGGGCATGGACTCTACTAGCTTATGGAAATATGTTGTAGGCAATGCACACCATACATCCTGCAGAGCGTTCCACAATTTGGGTGTATCCCAAAGTCTCGGAATCCTGTGTTCGATAACGCGTTGGATGGCATCCCAAATGTGTTCTATCACGTTCAGATCTGAGGACGTGGGTGTGATGGCAACACCCGAAACTCAGAGGAATGCTCTTCTAACCATAATGGGGCGTCCCGACAGTTGTGTGGAGGTGCACTGTCCTGTTGGAACAGGCCCAACATATCAACATGAATGCAGGACATGAACGCATGCACCTCGTAAGAAAGGGTGCTCCCATAGCGTTGGCCGGTCACAGACGTTTGTACACGTACCAGAGGTCACGGTTACGTCCAGCTAGATACACCCCATACCATTATGGACACCCCACCAGCCAGTACAGTTCCCTGTTGACAAGCGGGATCCATAGCTTCATGGGGTTTGCGCCACATACGAATGCTTTCATCTGCCCGATACAGTTGAAAACGTGACTCGGCAGACCAGGATACTTGTTTCTAGTCATCAAGTGTCCAGTGGCGGTGTTGTGTTGCCCAAGCGACGCGAATAGCCCTGTGTCGTGAACCGATCAAGGGGACTCGAGTTGGGCGTCGGCTCCCAAATCCCATATCGTGCAGGGTGCTTTGCAAAGGCCGGACGATGATGCTTGTTGAGGCTCCAGTATTGTATTCCGATGATACCAGCGATAGTGTTGCACGCCTACCGCGTGAAATGATTCTTGACAGCCGACGATGGGGACTTCACCCAAATGGCTTTTTACGGCCACACTGGTATCGTAGGTTGGAGGTTTTGCTGGAATTCTTGTAGTCACGGTACACGCTTGCAATGGTCGTCCGTGAAGATCCGAACATCGTTTCGACATCCAAAATACTATGGCGCATCCACGAGCGCCAATTTTGTCACCGCGTTGAAAATCGCTTAAAACGTAATTACTTGTCATTCTCATGCCAAAAACAGCTCTGACAGCTGCCAAGGACGTCTATCGCTTTATATACGCTCTGGCGGACGCAACCGAGTACGCGCATAGGTGACTTTACTATGTATTTTGCATAAGTTCCTCTGTACGAGTTTTTCTGGCGCTTCAATGTATTTCTGCTTAACTTAGCCATCTACTGATGTGCATCCACGCCTCCGATCATTCTTGAAATATATTGCAATTTCGATGCTACAAAGGGTATTTTTTGTGTAGAGGATGCTGACGTTTAATTGTTGTGCTTCAGACAGATATTCTACAGCGTTGTGTGGTTTAAAAGGTTTCCAAAACGTATTTTTTTTAAAAACACACTCCGAAATGAATGAATCAATAAATTCGGTGATCAAATACACTATATTGACAAAAGTCACCTGGTTCCCTTTAAAAGCAAATGAACGGATCCGCTGCGCTGTTAAGATGCGCAGTACAGCTGCAAACGGTATAAAAGCTAGATTGCAGCTGACTGCGATCATATCGCACTGTGAGGTTGAGTGAAAATGTCGTGGCAGGAGAGAAATGATTTTGTGAAAGGAAATATTATTGACTGTTATGTTAGTGGGTTGTCCATAAGATAAACCGAGATGCGTTTAAACATATCCAAGTCAAATGCTTTGGATGTACTGAATAAGTGGAAAACTCATCGGCGTGCCTGAAGCAGCAAAACGTACCGGCAGACCAAAGAAAATCAGTGATAGAGGACGCCGAAGCCTCAGAAGAGTCGTTACAGCTAATCGACGAACTACTGCACAAGACCTCAGTCTACAAGTGAGTAAAATTGCTGGAATCTCGGTATGTACACGTACCATTCGCAGAGAACTTCATTCCATGGGTTCGCGTTGTCGTGCGGCTGTTCACAAGTCTTTCATCTCCACACGGAATGCTACTCGTCGTTTAGCATGGTGTAAAGGACATTTGTCGAGGACCGTAGTTCAATGAAAATGGGTCCTATGGACTGATGAATCCAGATACACGATCCATCTGTCTGATGGCCATGTGTGGGTTTGGCGGCAACCGGAGAAACACTATTTACCACAGTTTACTTTTCCTACGTTCAAGTTTGGAGCTGGCAGTGTACTCATGTGGGGGTGTTTTTCATTTTATGATCCCTGCCCATTGGTTACTGTGGACAAACCTGTTAACCAGCACGTCTATCTCGATATTCTGGACAATTATGCCCTACCAACTCTGTGGCAATACTATGGAACCGAGCCTTGTTGGCACCAGCTGGATAATGCACCAAGCCCTGAAGCAAGGACTGTTACGGCGTGGTTTGACGATAATTCCGTATCGTGTGTGTACTGGGCAGAACATAGCCCTGATCTTAGTCGCATAGAGCCCCTATCGGATGAGTTACAGCGCCGCATAAGAAGTTTGGAACCAAGGCGTACTACTGAACAACAGTTAGCGGCAGCATTATGTACTGAATGAAAGCCCATGCATATCGCTGTGTTCTAAAACCTTGTCGAAAGCATGTCTCGAAAAGTCAGTGCATGCATTAAGGCCAAAGGTGGTTTCAGAATCCCTTTAGTGTAATAAAACACAGGAGACGAGGAACATGGGATCGTCTCAAAGAAAACAAAAAAGAACAGGAATGATATAAACTGATAAAAGCGATGATATGTACATTGAATGAGTAATGACAAATTCACAACGTGATGCAAACAGAGCAATTCTTTAGGAAGAACAAAATGATCACAGGTGGGGCACAGCAGTGCGAAATAATAACAAAAAGTTAATGCAGAGTCTTAACTCCCGGTGAGATGTAATGGACTTGGTGTAACAGCCAACCACGGGGTCACTGGTGAACACGTATTTCGAGCTTTCACATCATGCGGAGATGGCAGACTCTGATACTCCTACTGTACCACCGTGCACAGAGTAACGGAAAGCATGATGAAAGGTGAAGTCTAAAGTACTCCATCTATGAAAAAGTGTCAAGGAGTGACAGTTCATCTCTTGCAGAAGAAGTAAGTCAGCCCCAAGAGGCGAGAGATCTTAAAGAACGAGAGCATTAGCGAGGGTGTTAGTAAACCCCGTACAATTCAGGATGTCGACCTGGAATGGGTAAGGCCGACGTCGGATGAAGGGCAGCTATAACAGCTTTCTGAAATGTGTTGATGCGATTGATGATACCAAGACACCACAAGACGTAGTCGCGTTGCTTGGCATTATGCAGGAGGAATTTGAGGATGGAGGTTGCTTAATCAAAGACCTCGAGAAGAACTGCTTTAAACTGCTGTAAAAAGATGAGAGAAGCCTCCCGATTTGTTTCATGAGTGAGAAACTCGTTAAGATCTTCAAAGGAGACAGGTTCTGAAGGAAGAGATGTGTTGGTAAGTAGGGTCGAGAAATCTTCAAACGTCGGCAGAGGACCCTTGGACTTTGAAGAGGAAGAACTAAAACGTGATAGGGGAGACTTGGATCTTGCTAGACGGGTGGAACGATGTGGGCGGCCAGTCGGAGATGGCGACTTCTTCTTTTTCCTCCGGGCCTCGGTACTGGTAGTAGAGTGACGTTTGCCGTGGATCGATGACACACGAGATGTGAAATCAAAGAAAATTTCCACCACATCGCCGTGAACAAAAGTGCCGACAGTGAATGAAGCTTGAAGATCTGCCGTGGTGTTCTCTGATGGAGCGAGAACACGGGGAGGCGAGGACGTGTCAAACGGAGGAAAATCCGACAGATTGGAGGAAGCAGCATCGGAAGACACGTGTTGATCGAAAGGCTTTAATCAGATTTTCTGCAGAACTGGGTAAAGGACGTTCCATGCCGCAGAAGGAGGCATGGTAGCAGAAACGGAGGAAGAGGTGGAATGCTGCCTTTGCGCTCCATGATTCAGTGGCTCTGCATGGGGCAAAGAGCCTGCTGATAGCCGTAAGCCCTGCAGCGTGAGCAATGAGCAGATGTGAGGAGCTGAATCCGGTGGCGTTCGTTACCGCAACGAACATCGAGGAACCGTGGAAACTTTATGAGATGCTCTTCTGACGGGAAGATGATGCGAGCAGTTCTACGGAAGCCACAGATATGTTTATCATCGGTGTCAGAGGGGAAGAGGAGAGAGTCATCACTGGGCCGACTACTCTGCCGCATCGACTAAGTGCAGCACACAGCATATCATCAGAGCTCTCCGCGGGGACCGGATGTCGAGCGATTAGAACAGGACGCTGGGTGATAGATTCGGCTAAGACGTGACGATCGCTAAGTGATAGGCCCCGAGACAAGACAAGCTCGGAATATTCTTTCTTCGAAAAATAAACAATCACAGTTCGTGGCTTTCGGGTGAGGTGGGTGATGGCACCAGAAGGAAGTATCTTCTTGAGAGCGGAGCTGCACTGTTTCAAAGGAGTGTTGGGCAGCGCATCAAAACAAACCCCCAACTCCAGGGTTGAATGAAGACGTTGACCAGCAGGAGGCTTCTCGGGAATGTCTAATAAGATGGTGTCACCGTTGAGAGTAACCTAAGAATCCATAGGAGGCAGACGAGATGAGGAGAAAGCCGGTGAAATACCAGAGGTAGCCACAGAATACGTGCGTGCAGAAGTTCCTCCTCTGGAAGGCATTGACGCAGCATAAGACAATGTACTGGAAGCAGAGGCAGTTGAAACTGTAGAGGGCAGGTTAGCGACTCCAACATAGACGTCCATGAATTCATCATCGTCAGCAGAGGCCAGGGACGTCACATTCACGTTCTCAATGGCAGAGTCGGAGACCTGAGCAGGAGAAGACGTGAAAATGACAGGAGGAAAATTAAGAGGCTCTACCCTAGCAAGCGAAGATGATTAATCGGCTGCGTCTGTCGTTGAAGAGGCGACGCGAGGAGCTGCAGCTATGCGGGCGGGAACAGCGCCCTCATCGGCAGATGCCATAATCAATGGCAAGGGTTAACGAAGAAAATGACCAGCTCGGTGTGGGCATTAAAACACTGATAATGAAAAAAATTAGCACTGACCAACTCGTTATGGATCGTCGTAAACGAAAGCACAGACCTTTAACTTCGGCACACACACAGAAGAGCAATGATGGGACACACAAAACACGTACGTGTAGCACTCAAACACGGAGCTAGTGAAGACACGTGCAGGCCAAAGGTGGACCGACACCGTACTAATGTACAATATGTCAATGAATGCTATGTTGTTATTCTCTTCTAGGTATCCTGTGACTTTTGTCAATATAGTGTATGTGAGGAGTGGTACCTGAACGCAAGTTTTCAGAAAGAAAATGCTAACTTTCGTTTACGTTTTTATCAGTAAAATCTGTGCATCAAACATTCGTGTTGTTCTTCTAACTTAGCGTTTTGGAATCACTCGGTAAGCTGTAGGAGTAACAAAAAAACTGGAAATTTCTTTGGTATCTAATATAAACTGCCTTTTTAACAGCAGCATGTACAAGAGATAATTTTCTTTATGTACTTTTACTTGGACCTTTCCGCAAATACGACAATGAAATAAAAGCGCCGTTTTCACAAAGTAGTAAAGCATTCTAATCGAAGAGTCTCTTTCTCGAAAATTTAGGTGGTAATATGCATGCACATTTTATTTGCCTCAAACGTATCGCAATAGGTCGTCCAAAAGAGCTTTGTGTTAGTTTAATGGTATGTTTAGGCCAAATGACAGCTTGTTTGGACATGAATTTATGTTCTTGAGAAAAAAATAAATAACAGATTAAACATTTCAAAAAAGGAGATCCGATTACTTTTATTAAACTAGGATCTCAATTTGCTGTACGGCAACTATTTATTTATGTGTTTATTAAACAAAGCTTTCACAGAACGCTATTTGTTTTCCTCTATGAGTGTGCTAATGTCTTCTGGGGTACATTACCTAACTACATATTAATATTTCAAACGGTGAATTCACTGTGATGATGAAATGTATCATTCGGCGGGCTACTAAGGGTGTGCCATTTTATTTCAACAAGAACTGAAGGTATAAAACGGATTGAGATTCATTTAAATGTAGGCTACCTAGTGTAAAGATTAATCTTTACCTCTTAAAAGTACTTACCTCTTTTGTATCAGTTCTGTCGTGTGCATGTTCGCGTGGATGTGAATGTAAGTGTGGTCACTCATATGCACGTGTAGGTGGAATTAAGTGCACTTTATTACATCATAAGAATATGTATGCAGTTAAATATATACATCACACGAGTTCTGATAGTGCTAGAAATATCCCAATTTGTAGGGAAATATCCATCTGTCGATAAGTTTATGGATCCTCTGCCAGGTGTTTTGGAATCCACTGCGCACACACTTTCGAATACCCCAATTCTTGGAGGAGGATTGTACCAAAGGAGCCCCTGTTAATGCTAACTAGCTAACTGCAATTCTGCGGTTAACTTTCACCAGTTATTCCACTACTGCGACTGTGTCTGGTGTGATTGCGGCGTGTGCTTGGCCAGGTATTGTCAGATCCATAGTGCTTTCACTTCCACCCTAAAATGCTTTGCACCATTTCACGACCGTACTGCTGCGCTCTAGGCACGCTTTCCCGTAAACCACTTGCACGCATTGTAAGGCTTCTGTATTTTCTTATTTTTTTATTGAACGACCACCGTGAGCAACTCAATGGGCTATAAGCAGTCGCCAGTCCCTAATTTAGGGCCACTGATTCCAGGGAAAGGACAGAACCAGTGCCGTAAGACAAACACAATATTCTTGCCTCACCGGGGCTCGAACCCGGACCCCTTCCGGACGAATGATCAGAAGCCATCACTTAGACCACTGAGGTTTCTGTTATGGTTTTTATCAATGAGATAGGTCGTTTACACATACAGTGATACACATGATCAATAAGTCTCTAATCTCTCCTAAAATATAACCCATTTTAAAATTGTCTTTTCTAGCAAGTACAGATGTAGAATTTAAAAAACTTTGCAACTCTCCTAAAACAAAATTACCGTATTTTCGTAAATATATAACCAATGTAAACCTTTAGCATTTGTAATAAAAATAATTAAATTGGCTAGTGGTTTCGACTTTCCAATTTCTTTTATAACGAAAGCATCTAAAGGTGCAGTAGGTTAAAAAATCGATAGATTCTCATGATTTCGAAAAATGAAGTAACGTTTCTGCACCATAAAGGCTTCCTGAGCTGTTAAAGGATTAAAATAATCACGAGCATTATGTTCATCTTTTATTTCATCTTCTTCGTTAAAAATGAATTCGATGGTGTCTGTGTTACAAAGATATGATGAAACTACGAATAGATTTTCAGAACTTTTGAATGTGCAAATGAGTTGTTCTCAAGATGTAAAACATTCTAAGTTTGATGGGAAATTTCTTATTTATTTTATGGATAATAAATTTCAGATATCATTCAAGCCTTTTTTTATTTCTGGAAAACTGCGAGGGTTTAAAATGTAAAAATCACCTTGTCTTCTCGATTCACTTGTTAAAATTTTCTTTACCAGATACCAGTGTGAGTCAAAAGTTCGCCCCGTTGTGAGTTGCACATAATGTTCATCTTCCATTTCTGCGTTAAGCGCGCGCCACCATCGACTGCGTACACAGATGACGTGAAGCGCACGAGCTAATAACGCTCATCTGGTACGAACCCGCATCATCAAGTGAGAAGATGAGAAAAGTACTGTTCCAATGCTACAACGCCATTATTGGAAAAAAAGATTAAACGCGGAAGCAGCAAAGGTATTTGTGCAGTTGAAGACGATGAAACAATGGATAACAGGACTACACGAAAAATGTTTCGGCGATACAATGCTGGGGTTACCCGTCGTAAAGACAAGTCCAGGTCAGGACGTTCAACGACTAGCAACACTGACACTCTGATCAAAGTTGTGACAGCGAGCACCTGTACCATTACATAATAACTGACAGCTGAAGTTAGGTCTTCCCAACAACAGCTTGATTTCTGCAACAGCTTGGTTTCTGCTCCAGGCTCCACAGAATGGTTTCCATGATTTGACAACCAAGAAGGCTGAACAGCATGTTGATCTTTGTCAGAGTGTACTATTAAATCCCCAGGAAGAGGGATTTCGGTCTGGTATCGTCACAAGTGATGAAAAATGGATATTCCTACGTTACCCTTCTACTGGGAACTAGTGACTAAGGCCAAGCCAGGAACAGCAGCCAGCGGTGCAAAGAAGGCGTTTTGAGAAGAATGTCATTCTCTCTATTTGGTGGAATTGTGAGAGTCCTGTGCACTGGGAACTCCTGCGAGATTATGAGGCTGTGGACGGGAATCTCTGTATCGAACAACTGCAGCAGGTCCATAATATTTCGTGCCAAACCTACCCAGCGCTAATTAATAGAACAAAGGTGTTACTTCAAGTGGATAATACCCCTAGCCACACATTCAAAGTGGTCTGCAGAAAACTACAGTAATTGCAAAAGATTGAGATCCCTGCCCTGTCCTCCATACTGGTGGGAGTCGGACGGACTTTGCCTCATCCGACAATCACCAGGGCGTTACCACGTTTTAGCGGTGAATGTAGAATCTGGTATAAAAGAGTTTCTGCTATCGGAAACTGCCGAGAGGTACCACGTTTCAGCGGTGAATGTAGAATCTGGTATTAAAGAGTTTCTGCTCTCGGAAACTGCCGAGAGGTACCACAGCGGGATCATGACTCTGGTGGAACGGTGGCAAAAGACTACAGAAAAAAACGGCCTATATTTTGCAGAATGCTGTGAGCGTGTATGATTTTCTTGCATCATTAAAATTTTTTACTACAAACGAAATTTTGAGTTTGCGACTACCTACCTCAGAGATGACACAAACATGACAAGACGGCAAAGTTGCAGCTACAAACGTAGTCGGTGTAGCTTAATTGGGAAATAATTCGGCTACGGAGCAGAAGGATGCGGCTACGACCCTTGCCGCCGGCAAATGGCTTTTAGCTATAACTTACCCTGGTACATTTACCAATTGTATGAGCATGACACCATCTTTGCTGAGTTTACAGCTACGGCTTGCATGAGATTTGAAATTCATGGTTTTATCCGGAAGACATTTATACACACATTTTGCCTTGTCAGCATTAAAAATGTCATCCTCAGCGTAGTCACTTAAAATTCTAGATAAAACGTCTGTAATCTATGCGTCGCAGATGCTTTCATATGCCGTCACATTTGCTCCGCAGATTAAAGCTGTTCTTCGTTCGAAACTTATAAAGTCAACCAACGCTATATTAAACGTCAGTTTATGAGTGTACTATTGTGAAAGGAACCCCCGATACGAAAAGTACTCTAAAACTTTTAGAGCTAAAAGCAACAGAATTATTGCTTAAAATCGATTTTTGTTTGCTCCGCAATTTATTAGGCAATCTACATCCCATTTTTGAAATCGAAGAACGTTTTGGAAACATATTTGATATGAAGAGTTTGCCAATCAAGAGCCTCGCACTTTCGAGTGTTCAGTGTCTATCAGGATAAAGTACGGTATCTGAAGAACGGGAGAACAGGATGCAACGGATAGAAGACTTTCGGCAATCCCCAATATTAGCAACAGAAAGATAATAAATTTTCAATCCGGAAAATGCGAAGACATTTCTACAAATTCGGCCATGCTCTTCGGTTTTATCTCAACTACTCCTGTTAACGAAAGGGATGATTCAGTGAGATTCGGTTTGATCAGAAAGCCGTAAATGCTAGGGAAGCATTGATTTTTGGCAGCATGAGTTATAAGAGGAGTTGTTAGCTGGTTAGCCTATCTACCACAATAATACGCTCTTCGGTTGACTTGGGAGTACATATTGTAAATTAGCATATTTAAGTTTCTCAGAAAATCGCGAAAACATTTTCTCCCTCTCTCTTTCAAAAAATTCAACCGAAACAGGAACATTTCATTCTCTGTCAACTCCTCATCGTTTCATAATGGCTTCTTCCAGATCTTAATATTTTGCTAATTCCACGCGCTTTCACTTGGGATCTGTGTCTTTACCGACAAATGTTAATAGCGGGTTTTAACATTGTAGATAGAGTACTAGTGAGGGTATCAAAATTATCAGTAGTATTCTTTTCCTTTAAATTTACACTGTAAAATTCTTGTGCCGATTTCTTATGTCGTGCAATGTCTTTATTGTTTGCTTTCTTTTAGTCATCACGTAAACACTTAAAAAATGTGTGGACCGGCTACTTGAGTTCAAATGCAATTATTCAGGAATTTAAAAGGTCCGAGGAAGATAGAAGTGACCACGACTTTGAAGGATGTATCCTCAGTACTGAAGCAGTATGCTAATCATAACGATAGAAGCGTAGAGGTTTGTGACTCAACAAGACAAGGAGTCAGTCATTTCTAACGGATCCTTCCGGCAAGCTGTTGAAGGCAAA
This sequence comes from Macrothele yani, assembly GCA_039090855.1. Classification (NCBI taxonomy): domain Eukaryota; kingdom Metazoa; phylum Arthropoda; class Arachnida; order Araneae; family Macrothelidae; genus Macrothele; species Macrothele yani. The sequence goes on along the minus strand of CM077011.1, from coordinate 75,233,325 downwards.
AATAGGAGGGACAGAAATCTGTTGTATGCTATGAAGAGATTACAACATAATCCTTTCAACATTATAGCGAGAAGGGGATAAAAAGAGTGATATAGAATCCTTCGTGTACTTAGACAAACTCAAGCAGGCTACTCAGTAAACCTTTCATTGTCCTTGCCTTGATTGACCACAGCTCCACTTACAGGGTGACTAGCATCAAATGACGCTGCATCACTATTGGATAAGGAACTGAAAATTCCAAGAAACGTACCCAGATGCCCTGTCCAATGTTCTCTGTAAGACAGAGCCGAACATAATAGGTTGTTCCTACACTATAGTTAAGAAATCGGATTGTTTCTAAGATCTTGTGGGTTTTTTTTTTTTAATTTTAGTTGTGGAATGAAAATTGTACAACATAACAATTAATGTTAATTTGAGTTGTAGAAATTCGACTTCAAGAAATTCTGCTTATGAAATTAAAACTGTAGGGGAAAACTGAAATTTTTAGAACAACGTTGAAATTCTTTGGGTCATGAAAAATTCGAGCCATTGAGGTGTGAGTTACACCTCAATGGGTATACAGTGGGTAAAAGAAGTATTTGCACAACTTGTTTTTCAGCAAATACTTTCACACAAATAATAATAATAATAATAGGAGGAAAAGTATATTTATTTAGCAGCAAATGGGCTAATGAAACACAAAAGTACTCTGTTGAGAATTTTGAAAAAATACGGGATGAGACATAGGCGAAGAAGACATTTTCTGATTGGCAAAAAAGTATTTGCACAAGAGTGATACAATCACTATGTCATAAATAAAGTCCAAAATAATTGTCTAATATTCAGTATGCATATCTTTTGCATTGATAATAATTGGAAGCCTTCTTGGCATAGACTCTACTAATTTGTTAGTCATTTCTTGTGCAATATTCTGCCATTCTTCATTTCCTTCCTGTTTTTGATCATTTTTCCCCGATATGTTTCTTTTCCTTAAAGATAAATCCAATAAATACCACACATTCTCGATAGGGTTGATATCTGGAGACTGTGTAGGGGTATCAGGCCTCTCGCGAACATTGTACGGTAACCACAATTTTGTGATACGTGCAGTGTGTTTCGGATCGTTATCCTGTTGAAAGAGATAACAATCACGTATGCCTAATTTCGTTTAATTGTCTGCTAAAGTGCTGCGCAACATATCAGTATATTTCTTTGCATTCATTATACCCTCAATAAACGCAATTTTACCCACTCCACTGTAACCCATGCAGCCCCATATCATTATATTACCTCCATCATGATTCATAGTTGCTTTGAGATTGTGTAGCTGGAGTTCAGTGTTTCGTATACGCCACGCAAAGTTTTTACCGTCAGATCTAAACAGATTGATCTTTGCTTCGTTAGAAAATCTAACATTTTTCCAGAATTCGATTGGTTTACTGACGTGCGCTTTAGCGAAATCCAAACACGTTTCTGTCTATTTCTTTCACTAATAAAATGTTTTTCCGTGCCATTCTGCCGTGTAACTGTGCACAGTGCAGTTCATTTCTTATTGTTTGATCACAAAGAGTCTTACCCGATAGTGTCGCAAAATGTACAGCTAGAGTTCGAGCACTAGTAAATGCTTTTTTTTCCTCACTTCTTTCACAACATGACGTTGCTCCCTGGTAGTAAGAAGCTTTGGACGACCGGTTCTTATCTTGTTATCTGTACTACCAGTTTCTTCGTGCTTTTTCACCACATGTCTGACTGTTGAAATGTTCAAATTCAAAATGTCCCCAATTTTTTTATAACGTTTCCCTTCTGAACGCAAATAAGAAATTCTTTCTCGTATATGTTTGGGTAACTCGAACTTCTTACGTGTCAAATGTTGAACTACAACTCGACTGAGCACTGCAGCTAGTCTGAAATTCACACATACGACTGTAGCAACCACTTGACGTTTGTAGTACTTATAATACCGCTGCAGATCGGTTTATGCAAATTTCAGAGGTGATGTAGTGATGCCACTGCAATGTGCAAATACTTTTTTTGGTAGCGATTTTTTAGTAATTGCTAAGTACACTTTTTTCTAACGAATTCAACAGAAATATTTTTATGTAAATAATTGGCATTCATATTCGTCTTTGCAATGAAAGTGTTTTCAGCTCTGTTTACCTTGTTATCATGATATCATTGCGAAAACACTTGGTGAGCAAATATTTTTTTTACCCACTGCAGCTTAAGAGAGAACAAGAGAGGGAGTGATCTGAGTTTTCGTTTTTGTCTCTGTTCAATGTATAGACATCTTATTGTTTTGTAATATTTATTGCGCTTTGCTGATATCGTCCATTATCATACATTGAATTTTCGTCATATCTACGACAAAATATCACTACAACAATAAGCCTGAAATCATCAAAACTTTAGTGCTAAACAACATTAAACCGTTATTTTTTAATGCAGGAAAAACACTAAATGTCTGCCGAATACCTATTTGTAGTCCCCTGTACTGTCTCATTTACTTTTTACGAACATGTACTGAATAACTAAAAAGAAACTGAGAAATACAAAATCAATTGAAAATTATTCTGCATCTTGCGAGTACAGGCTTACTCAATGCAGGAGGGGATATCCTTTAAAGAATGGTACACGTCTCAGGGAAAGTCTCATTTTTAGCGTAATGGTTTTTTTATTCTTATAGTGCTACTTTGTTCGGTCACCTAGAGACTGTACTTCAGCATGTGTATTCGACAATTACTTTCGTTGCATTCGGTGTCTTGAATCGCGGCCAGACATTACATGCAATATCGATAATTTTGCATAAATGTGGCTACCTTTTCTATTTTGCATTGGCTTCTAAAACACAAATTTCAGAAAATAAATTGTTTAAAATCTACTGTATTAACCATGTTTTTCTACAAATTTTCCACTGTTCTTTATTTATAATTCTCTTTCACGTGCGATCAATTTAAGTTTTTCCTTCGTCAGATATCTGAGCTCCTAAAGTTTGTCTTGGAAGAACTCCTTTATTAGAAAGTAGCTGCAGTTACGTGTGAAACATTTTCCACACATTCCGCTTTCCCATGGAAAAGATGTGTTACTGGATGATGTACACATCTTTTCCTTGGAAAAGATGCGTTACCGGATGATATACACATTATAATGCTATTCGATACCTTATCTCCTGTTACCTAAGTTTAATTGAAACAAAAGTAGCAGGGATGAATGTACCAGCCAAGTTATAAAAAGCCAACCAATCCATACGTATCCATTTTTTCTGGAGGAAACATTTGCATCCTACGTGCGGAAATGTGTATTAGATTTGGCAGTAGAAATTTCTCTGGAAAATACGAGGACGTATTTGACTACGGATTCAACTTTACATGTGCTTGCTACTAAACTTCTGAAAGAAAAATTTATCTTTGCATCAAGTGCCTAAGAATGTAGCTTGTGCCAACCTGTCAGATTTCAGGTCTAATTGTTTCGTTAGTTTATATAAACACTTATTTAAAGTTGGCCACAATATGCACTTCGATATCATTTCATTAGGTACACCTTATTAGTTGCACGTTTCGCCGCTATTAGCTTGCATAACGTGCCGAATTTTTCGGGTATGGAGAATACAAAATACTGGAAGTTTAATGCAGAGATGATGTACCATACGCAAAATATTGAGTTGCGGAGTGTCTGAAAATCGGATGGCGGCAAAGTGTCGCAGAAAAATAGATCGTTCCATTTCATCCCAGAATCGCTCGACGGGGTTTAAAACCTGGGGCTGCGCATGCTACTGAAGCAGAAAAAACACATCGTCATGTTCCTGAAACCATTCCTTGATAGTACGAGCCTTATGAGCCTGTGCGTTATTCTTATGGATGTGCCCATCTGCTTGAAAGTAAACCGCAGCCGTGAATCGATGAATTTCGTCAGCAACGATATTCTTATGCACTGTGACGTTCACATATACTTCTGTGAGAGTCAAGGCTTATCGCTTGCTAGGAAAACATTCTCCAGACTAGAACATTGCTGCCACGGTGTTATGCTGTTGACACCTAGCAGGATACTTCCACGGCCTGTGGTTGCTTGTGCCGAATTCGGATCCTGCCATCTGCATCATGCAGAAGGAAACTTAATTCATCCATCTAGGTGACCATTTTTAATCCTCAACTGCCCTCAGTTGGGGAGAACTTTCGTGTTCTTTGCTGACAACATTGGCAATCTTCATATTGTCGGATGTTGTAGCCCATTTGAGACATGGTCCGAAAAGCAGTACACTAATGTTGATTTATGCAGTGATTTGCCGATCGTGTTCCCTCTTCCCGCTTCCACGATATTCGCCAATCACCTTTGACCTCTCCGATGCACTTGCTACTTACCTTCTCAATAACTCCGATTTCTGGAAGTTTTTGGCGTGTCGCACCATTCACGACCAATGCTTTTGTTACGCATATGAGTGAAAAGCCCAGGTGGTTAGATAATCGAACAGGCTTAAGTGACGCATACCATCATAAAACTTTAAACGTCGCTCTGATGATTCGATTCGCCCATTCCAATCCTCAGTCAAAATCTCACTGGCGATAAGTGAGCTGGTCTGCTTGCATTATACGGTACATTGCCCTCACGTGCAGTCTTACGGTTCGATAATTTTACGTGACGAGAGTAGGTGCTCTTAATAAATTGACATCTTCGTGTGCATTCTTTTCAATCAATCAAATAGGATTTTCATTTTGTATCAAACAGGTGAAATATTCATTAAAAACCATCTACATGTCTTGTAGTTATGCACATACTTTCTATAATAATATGCGTTTTTATTTTATGAGCAAAATTGTTTGTATGGAAAACAGGACTTTTAGTATCCGACGTTGGAACGAAAAGGAAGTCCAACTCTTCTTCAGTTGGTTGGCATAGTGGATTCGAAAAGTATAATATCTGAGAGATAAGTAAAAGAATGCTACTGAAACCATCAGTTATTGTAAAACTGGTAACGTCACAGTTCCATATAGCGTCAAGACACTAACTTTCTGAAATTTTGTCAAGAACCGTGCTCACTGTACTCAAGAATCGGTAGAATCGTTCACTTTGTTGAACAGTTTCTTTACTTCATGACTGATTGAATCTGCAATATCTTTATTCTTCAACTTCCAGTTCGTTAAAACTTGAAATTACATGATGCTCTCCTAGCAATTTTCTGGGAGTACAGGAAATAGTATAGTTTTTCAAACAACAATTTGTAAAATTACCTTTTCGTATTCTTTACTCAATTTTAACTCTTTGTTTTTCTTACGATAAATCTTTTCAAAACTGGCAAAAAGTTGCGATTTTTTCACACTTTTCAAACAACATTACAGTTTTTTTCATGCGTAGTGGGTTAAAAGTATCGCGAATACAGAATGCCGGGAAATCAACTGGACAGCTACTTCTGCAGAGTTCTAAAAGTTTTCTTCCGTGAGACAAATTGAACGCGGGACATACTTGCCGTGTTAAGACATCAGTAGATTCTATATTCCAGAAGTATGAGCGTATATATCTGCATATACTTTTTCTTATGTACGGCTATTTTGGAAAGGTATTTTTAATGCATAGTTATGTGAGCATACGTTAAAAAGTGTGCACGCGATTTGAACTTTAAGTCTGTGATAACCAATTCTTACATGTGTGTTTTTTGTTGAAATAACAGAAGCAAGCTGTTACAAATAACGCTGGTCTACAAAACATTTTCTGTCCCAAAAATGTTATTGGCCAATCTTTATAGTATTTGTTGCCCTGAATTAAATAATGAAACCATTTTTCTCTACCACGTAAGGTTTTTGTGTGACAGTTACGTAAATATTTTACATTAATAACATGTACACTAAGGAAATTAATTAATGTCCAACGTACCTAAAAGGTCTTACATGTAGTTGAAGATTTCCTGGAATACTTTGACTCAGGAAGGTCCCATTTGAGAGTTCAGCAGCAACATGCCAACATACTTAAACTCCACTTTACTTTATATCTTTTTTCGATGCTTGAAATGTCCCGATGAAAGCGTTCACCGTTTTCATCACTTACGGCACCCAGATTTTCGCCGTAAGTGATGAACACGGCGAAAACCGTGTTCATAACTTACCGCGAAAAGGATTGCTCACGGCGGTCGTTAACCAAAACCACCCGCCAACCCCCACTATCCCCAAAAGAGAAAAGAAAAACGAATCCCAGAATATGCATCAAAAATCCATATTAAAGTCCACATATTTTATTTGTAAATGATGATTTAGGTCGAAAATCTAAAAACCTGACCTTATTACTCAAATATGGGTGGAAAATATTTTATAGGAATAATGTCGTTTCCAGAAAAAATTAATAAACGACAAAAGGGACATTGATGAAAATATGTGCTTTATCAAAGTATTCATATCGATGAAGAAGTAAAAGAAAGCTGTATCGTAGAATAAATACTACTCAAGAAGAGAGCACGGAGAAAGTGAAATAGAGATATACCATTTGAACTATATAGTGCAAAATAAAAAAAAGAAATAGTTTAGATTTGTAATTTTTGTCTATACAGGTTTAAAACAGGAAAAGGTGCAAACTGAAAGAGGAAAAGGTGTAAACTGTCTCAAATAATTGTCCGCCTGAATCGTTCAACCTGAAAATATACCTTGACCCTGTGACTAATGGATCTTCCTCACTGCTATAGTAATTCCATAAAATTTTAATGAAAGTAAAGTTTGAAAAAAAAATTGTATTCGAGACGTTCACTACTATAAAAAATGTAGTGTATGAAACTCGTAATCAGAAAAGCAAACGTAATGAGCAGGAAGTGACAATTTAAAAAAAAAGAGTGGTTTTAAAAGTGTTTTTGTTTTCTCGACAAGATGTACGATGAAAAATTTAGAAGCACAGTAAAATTTGAGTGCAGGAATTATCACAAACCGGACTTCGTTGGCGTCACTTCGAACATTTCGTTTCATTTTTGCTGGTTAACTGTAATAGCCACACAGGTTTGGTCTCACGAAATTTCCTGTCTTCCCTTTTACTGGGATCTGCCATTCAGGAAGTTATTTGAGATCTTCGGATGTCATTAGGACCGTTTAACGCACGTGAACTTTCAGTGCAATTCTAAAGGAGAAAGGAATCGTTACCCCAACTAAAAATTGCTTCGCTTGTGAAATAAGAGCGAATGCGAGTGTAGTATTCACCATAACAAAAGAAAACTTATCTGCGAACGTCTTTCGGCAGGCGAACAAGCGCTGCCTTCGCATATCATTGGTCCATGGAAATTGCATTTCTGATCATCGCTGTAAACAGCGCATCCATCTTCTGCTAGGAACAGAAAGAGATTTGCAAATGACAAACGATCGTCGTTCTCTTCTGGCTTTCGGTTGATATACAGCGGATCGAGTCATTTTCACAGGCGCAAATGCATCATTTGCATGCAAGGAATGACACGCGAAGAATAACTACTTAAATACATTGTTTACCTGATATTGCATTCTCGCCTTCGGTTTGAGTGCAGACGTCGGTTGATGCGTTCCAAGGTAATTGATGAGTTCCATGAAATTAAAATCCAACTCTGCCATCTACCCTTACTGTTGTGCTTCCCGCCTAGGTTGGTTCGATAAAAACGGAAAAATTGGGAATAAAATAATCAAAAAAGAAAACAAATTTACGTGGAAATTCAGCCAAATGAAAACACTGTTATGAAAGAAAAAAATTCACGATTTTTAAACACAGCAGTTTTTGGTTTTCGACGTATGTGTTAGTATTAATGAACGAGGTCACAAAACAAAGCTTCAGCGCGCGTACCTTTACGGCGATTGTGAATTATTGATGAAAAGTGTCGAGATTAAACAACAGTATTTTGCTTTCCACCTTTTTTTCGTGATTTGAAGCAACGAAGGTATGTTAACTTTTTCCACGCAATTCTATGAAGAAAAAGTTCTGCATAATAAAGCAAATCGATAAAGTTGCTGAAAAGTGATGCAAATAACTCCTCAAAATATGTCATTTCTTTCTTAAACTTCTAAGCACAAACACAAATTTTTAATCTTTTAATAAGAAATTCAGATTTTCGTTAAGATCTAAATGGTTGACGCATATATTTTGTATTTAAACGAACAGTACCCACTATAATATTTACACCACTATTAAATTTTGGTCGCTTTTTGTATTACTAACATCAGGTATTATTTTCTGGTGGAACTCTCTGGAACGTGGTATCGGCACACGTTTTTAACAGAAAGTCTTTGTTTTTCAATCTTAGAATGAATATTTAATTAAAATAATGTAATAATTGTAACATATAACAAAATATAGTTATTTAGTTTAAGTAACGCAATAACCGTAACGTGTAGATGTGAGGAATGGAAAGAGTTCCCCGCTTGCACTTTGATCGTTTTGTAAGTTGAACACGGAAACTTGTCTTCCCTGTACGTAATGTATCGCTCTCTCTTGCTCTTCGGTGTACAGTAGTCCTTAGTGCAAATTTAATTCTCATTCATCTGTAAGCTTAATTAATAGCAATTATAATTTCAGCATTTGCTTTCTATATTAATACAGAATACACTACAGAACCTAGAAACTCAATGTTTAAATGCACGTGCAGGACAAGGGGACATTTAGCACCTTGTAACTCTATTTTTAGAAATTCGAATTTGCTGAAATTTCGTTGTTGTTGGGCGTGTAACACTACAGGCTGACTCAACAATACTCTATTTGGAACTGCAAAATCTGATATTATTTCTTTATTCTACCTTAAAAGAACAAACTTCGCTTCGATTTAGAATCCAAGTTTTATTTCGTAGTCCCTCAGTTATTATATAAGTACTTTCTATTTGATTTTTTATTCTTGTTTAGTGATCTCCATGTGTATCTACGGTTAAACGAAGTCACCTCATCCCAAATTTAGCGCCCCTTGTTTACAGGAAAGGAACAAAGTCAGTGCTGTGAGAAGGCAGGTAACTTATGTCTCAGCCGGGACTTACACCCAAGCAGAGTTCAGATGATTAACTAAAACACCTCCCCTCTTACCACCCGACCACCATATTTCCTGCTGTAAGGTCGAAAAACATTAACACACTTGAGACATTTTTCGTGTCTTGTAGGCTCCATTATGGTACGTGAAGGATTGCAATCGGGATTTAGGTAAGGACTTGTAACGAAGTTTTATGGCTTTAATAGGTCATCAATCCCCTTTTGTAAAACTGAAAACAGTTTTCGTCGACAACACAAAGTGATTTTCCCCCATAACCTTCTAGCAACAGGCTGTTTCCGCACTTAGCATTTCAAAAATTTTAAAGGACATTCTTTCAAGACATTATTTTTCAAATTTTTATACTCGGGTCTTCAAGTCCGTAACACCTAAAGACCCGAAATTTTACATGTCTACTAAAAGAGATACTCTAAAATTGGACATTCACATCATTGCAACATTTATCATGATCAATGCATACGTTTCTTCGTATTTTGCAGAATTTTGACAGGTTATATCAAAATATCTATCAGTTCAAAGTTTTACTAAATTCCATTAAAGTTTCATTGAAGTACTTGAATTTATGTCTTACTTAATTTGTGCACACAAGTATATGCATATCTGAATTCAACATGATATCTGTTTTAAAAAAGCATTACAGAAAAAATTATTACCTTTTTCAGAATCGTACATTAGAAAACAAGAGCACATACACTGGCGGAAATTGAAATAATAACACCAAGAAGGAATTGGCGGACGATCATGAAATTTACATATGCTAATGGGGCCGAGTTTACGTAGGTGTGATGTTAATTTCGGGACAAACCGGTGGGAGCTTACGCCACAGCACGGCATAATATGCAAATTATCGTCGGTGGTATTTAAGGTGTACGGCGAAGGGAATATAGTCAGTCGTCGGCGTACGGACACGTGCGAAGACCCTGAAGAAGCTGCAATGCCTGGACATGGAAGACGTGTACGATTTCAGCAGTTATCGGACTTTGAGCGAGGTCGTCTAGTCGGACTCCGCGAGGCCGGGTGGTCGTATCGTCGTATTGCGGAAAGAATTGGACGCGAAGTATCGGGGGTGGTACGATGGTGGCGTAGATGGTCCGAGAAAAATTCCCACACGAGAAGGCGTGAAACCGGGAGTCACAGACGGACTGATGGGCGGACCGATCGACGCATAAGAAGAGCGGTGTTGTCTAGCAGAACATCCACTGCGACGCAAATCCGAGCTGCCGTTGCACCTGATGTGACTGTGCGAACAATGCCCAACCGTCTACCGGATGCTACGACTACGTGCACGTGTGCTTCTGGCATGTGTACCTCTGATTCCAGCCCACCGTCTGGAACGGCTGCAGGGGTGTCGCCAACGTCTGCACTGGAGAACGCAATGGCGATCTGTCGTGTTCAGCGATGAAAGCAGATTCTGCTTGGGAGCCTCCGATGGCCCCGTATGCGTGTTCGCAGACGCACAGGGGAGCGTCTCCACCATTCTTGCATCCGCCAGTGACACACAGGGCCAACACCTGGTCTCCTGGTGTGGGGAGCGATCAGCTATCACTCCCGTACACAACTGGTGTTTGTACCGGGTACGTTAAACAGCACCTCCTACATCAACAACATCATTCTGCCCGTTGTTGTGCCATTTGTAAGATCGGTCCATCGTGGTGTTTTCCAGAAAGATAACGCACGCCCACACACGGCACGTGCAACGCAACATACACTTCAGGGTGTGAGACAACTTCCATGATCTGCACGTTCACCGGATTTGTCCCCCATTGAGCACGTGTGGGATCTTATGGGACAACGACTTATCCGGTCTCCATGGCCAGTCACGACCATCCCCGATTTACGCGTCCAAGTTGAGGATGCTTGGAACTCAATACCTCAAACTTGCATCCAACATCTGTACGACAGACTCCATGCCAGAATTGCACAGTGTGACGCAGTTCACGGCGGTTCAACCTCGTACTAACCATGTTACATGGAAATGTTATTTTTCAGTTTACCAGCAAATACCGCTGTATTTTGCCATAATGATTTTGATCACGTTATCCTCTGCATTCCGTTATTATGCCGTATAAATTTCGTTGGTATCCGACGTCTCCTTCTTGGTGTTCTTTTTCCATTTTCCTCCAGTGTATATTAACATCTTATCTAGGAAATCTTGAGATTTGAAAATTACTGATCTCACACTTTTAAAGTAGGAGTATTTGAATACTTTTAGTACACTCGCTTTGAGACTTTGGAAAAGTATTCATACCTGATCCCAGAATTCAATGGTATTCACCTTGTCGGCTTTTAAAACATGTAACAAGCACGTGGACCAATTCTGAATTTCATCTTCTCTCTCTGAAGATTCTTGAGGAAACCAGATGTGTGCTTTGAACCTTTTCCTACTTACCATTGATGATCCCAAAGATGTGCTATCCAAGCCGAGGTTTAGTGAAGTTCTCGTGGGAAATGATTTCAATCCGATCAAATCCTCGACCGGTAGGTACTACTGAAGATCAAAGGGGAGCAGAAACGGAATTGCCTTGTTTTCTTGTATCCCCGGAGGGTTTCAGCAATTATAAAAGTTTCGTTTCTTGAAGGTGATTTTTTCTCAGAATGTATTTGTTAAAACCGTGGCGTTAAAGAGCATAACCAAAAAATGCGCTTCCTTTATTTTCAAAAATTTCCGCATGATGTCAGAGAAGAAAAATTGAATGATTCTGTAAAGATTTGAAAATTATTGGAACTTGTTTGTCTGCCACTCATAATTTGAACTTATAAGTAATGAAAGGTATAATAAGAAAAAGCAAATGTACTTTGGTGCGCAACATTGAAGGTTTGTTTTGAAATTCATGCATAACTGGAAATATTTGTGAGAAAATGGAATGAAATTTAGTGAAGATATTTATTATCACATTGCTTATGTAACTCAAGCAGAAGAAAATTGTAATCGTATAATTTCCATGAGTTAGTAGCATGATGTTATAATTTAGATGAAAGAGCAGTCCATGGAACAATATTTAAAGTCTTTTGCTTTAGACATGTTGCATTTTAAAACAGAGCATGATCACCCTAGACAACCATGCATCTCAAGTAACGAGTCCTCACACCGTTTACCAGGATATTGATTAATCCTTGTCTGATTACGGACCACTCCTCCAGAAGAGCAACTCTGAGTTCCTGAAGTATTTTGGCAGGTTGTTGGCGAGCTCCAACGCGTAGAACGTTATATACATGCGCAGTGGAACTACGATCAGGAGATCTGGGTGGCCACTCTATTCGTCAAATCTCTTCCTCTTCGAAAAGACCGTCGACCAAATGAACTCGATGAGGTTGGGCATTGTCGTCAATAGGAATACAATTTGGACCGATGAGTTCCCGCGATGGCCGGAAATATGGGTTCATGGTCTCGTCTATGTACCTGAGGGGAGTAACATATAGACCTTGAAATATGCGTAGTTATGTGCTCTATTTTGCAATGTTAAGGGAATTGTTGCGGGTCTCTGGTTTTTTCCGTATGATAATAGGGGAACATTTTACCACTGGTCTGGACCAGAGATGGAAACGGGTCACGGGTCATCGGATCTGACGGTTTTTGTACGTCAAACGGGTCTGGTCAAAGTGTTCCTAGCCCGATTTCGACCCGGTTTTATTTCCGTTTTATTTTTGAATAGAAAAAAATATTTCAAATAACTCTTTAGAGGTTTTTGAAATAATACTTCAGAGCTGCGGAGTATGACCCAGAAGCGTTCTGAGAAGGGTATAGAAATGAGACTTAAAAATGGTCTTTCAGAAGACAAATCTGAAGTATAATGCTTTTAAAAGGAATGAAGATGTATCAATTGATGGAAAAAAGCCGGAAAAAATTAATTCCTACATTTACCTTCGGTAGCAGATATCAAGCGAGAGTCACACTGAGGTAGACATTAATTAGCGTATAAAACTTGGTTGGAGAGTTTTTGGAAGAAACAGTAGAATATTTAAGAGAAATATGCCATTATGTCTTAAAAGAAAATTGTTTAAGCAATCCATCCTTCCAGTACTTAGGTTAGAAAAAAATGTAGTTGATCAGAAACGTGGCCCTTAACTAAAAAGACATACAAAGACTTCAGACAACTGAAAGAAGTCTGGAGAAATGCATGCTTGGTGTAATCAAGAAAGATAAAAAGATGAACTCGAGGATAAGGAAAATAACAAGAGTGGAAGACACAACGATCAGAGTAAAATCGCTGAAATGCTTACGGTTTTTGGTTTTGGTAACTGTGGGTACCAAAACGACATCCGATTTATTGCTATAATGCCATTTCAAACATAGGAGATATCGCTGAATATTTCAGTACGAAAATATAAAGATGAAAATACAGGTATATCCGCAATGCAACACAAACTGGAGAGCAAACATAAAGAGCACATTACCGCGGCGCAGTGACATCGGTATCAACAGAATTGGAATGAGTTGGATAACACCAACCTAAGAGAACAGCTAAGGGTGAAATATCAGCAAATAAGAGTTCGGACCATAACATCAGCGAGCCGACAGTGTGAGGTAATGACGGCAAAACAACAATTTTCACATATAGTAAAAATACGATGCACACATGTAAGGAATAGCATAACGACACATCATTCGATACGAAGTAACACAAGTACAACATGATGAGCATATGTACAAGGGTATATGATAAAACATCAACTGAGTACAACGTAACGACAGCCAAAATGCAAGGCACAGTACAGAAATACTCTAACTATATTATGAGAACAAAGTTAATAATGGTGGTACCAATATAAACCGCGACGAAGGAAAAACACTATTACAGCAAGGACATACAATGAGAGCATAAGAAAAACACAATTTACAACAACCAAATCAGGAAATAGCATTGCAATGCGAGAGTGATAACATGAAGGGAACAGCACACAATCAGCGAAACAGTAAATGAAAAATCACGAAACCAGAAACTTCCAGGCGACCAGAAGATGGAGAACTTCACCGGAGAGTTCGAAAAGTGTCGGGTTGGAAAGACTGCTAAAGTTCATCGACTTGAGGAAGCACAGTATCACAAACACGGTATCAAAGTGTTTCTTAGCGAGGTCTTTCAAGGAGGAGAGACGGCGAGTGCATCATCTCATGAAAACCTAGTACCTAGGATCTGTGGCACTCAGGGATTTGAAAAAAGACACATAAGCTTCAAATTGTATCACCGCTGCACACAGATCAAGATCAGGGGAATGGAGAAATTCTTCAGTACAGACAACCGTACGAGCAGATTGGAAGAGACGTAAAGTTGCTGTGTGGACAGTGGTCCAGCAACTAGACGAAACTTATCAATGGCCTGTATAACCTCGTCATCTGAGAGAGGATTGACAGAGCCAGAACGGAGATGAATACTGTTCGAGGAGCTATTAGGCGTAGAAACATCTGAACAAAGAACATCGGGAACACTAGATGAGGACACAGAAGGAGTAAGAGAAAGTTGTTTTACCTATTTCTTTTTCACAGAGCTTTTGGAAGTACCAGTCCGTTTCAAAGACGAAGTTGAGGCTGATGAATCTATTGGCGGATCTGGAAGAACACCTGAAACAGAAGGCGAAAACACAAGTTGCGCTGAGGAATCAGTAGGAAGCCTATCAACATCGGTGAACACTGACACATCAGCCAAGGCAGCAGGAAGTTGCGGCGACAGGGAAACATCAGGCATGGTCGTCGTTGGAGATCCGATATGCGAGAGACACGGAGGAGAGCCAGTCGGCCAGAGTGCCGAAGCACCACTCGACACATCCGAGTCGGAACACTCCGCCGGAGACACATCAGTAGTGGTAGACATCTCTGCTACCCCGGAAGGAGGATGCACTCCCGTATGGTGCGGAAGAGGAGGAAACGGATCATTGTCCTTGACTGGAAAGTGCATCTAACGGAGAGAAGGAGAGGTCGCGTTTGGCAAAACACTGGAAGAGGGGATGGTAGAGGGACCAGTGTAATCGGCATTAGGAGGCGCGCTGGAAGAAAGACCACAGTGTATGCGCACAAAGGAGGCAGTAGTGTGATCCTGTTTAAGACAGTGAATACAATAGTGAGTGGTGAAAACCTTGAAACTGTACCTGCGTGAGCCAATTTCAACAGCCGCCCTGGTGGCGCAGTGGTCTAAGCGATGGCCTCTGATCATTCGTCCGAACAGGGTCCGGGTTCGAATCCCGGTGAGGCATGGATGTTGTGTTTGTCTTACGGCATTGGCTCTCTCCCTTCCCAGGAACCAGTGACCCTAAATTAGGGACGAGCGACTGCTTATAGCCCATTGAGTTGCTCACGGTGATCGTTAAACCTCCAAACAAAAAAATTCAACAGTAGCGTCTGTAGGACAATCTGCCAAGGCGTTCTCAGTGGAAAAAACGATCAACAATTGACCGCGAGGTCTTGTAGAATGTGCAAATCGAGTTAAACTTAGGGCTTCAGAAAGACGACGGATCTTGTTAACAATTTTACAAACATGATTGACAAGGAGAGGAACCGCAGTATCAGGCACTTCCTGTGGAACAGGATAGAGCGTGATGTTCACGGGACGCTTGTAAAGAGTCGAAGGGTTGGAATGAATTCTTCTAATCAAAAGTCCGTGTGCAAGAAAAAGTCAGCATCCTCCTTGCGCTTGAACTGTACTGAGATACACAGAGGGGTACGAGAAATTCCTGGAATAGACGCGGACGACAAGTGATTTGAGAAAGCCTGCACGTAGTATGGCAGAGGAATATTCGGTAAGGCATAAAAGAGCACACCTCTATCGAAGAGATTATGGAACTCACGGCAGAGCTGCGAATTTACATCAACTGTTACCTTCACCTTGTGGTCGGATGCCTGAATAATAAGGGGTGATTACAAGAGACCATTAGGTTGAGAAGATGCTAACGTAGAAGTAACGCCTCGCAGCATTGTAGAGGCAAATGGCATCCTCGGAAGAGAAGTCTGTGTTGAGCCGGCAAGTACAGAAAGCAGTGAGGGAAGAGTAGCACAGACAGAAGGCAAGGCAGTAGGAGTTGTACCTAGGAAGAACACCGAGGCAGAGGCTGGAGAAGGAGGCGCAGCCAAGTCAAGTGAAAGCACCGGAACAGGAGTAGTACGAAGCCGAGAAGGCACCTGAGCAGCCACTTCTGAGGACGAGAGTAGGTCAACTCACACGGACGTGGGAAGTGTGACGTGACATGCGTCCGCCACGACCAGAGATGGTAAGAAGAGATCAGAAGCCGCCATATTGGCAGTTTGCAAACGTAAACAAACGAGCTAACGATATGAAAACGGAGGGATATGAACAAATACAAAGACAATATCGCCAGAAAAGTAGCTCAAAACGTATCTTTAATTAGGTGGAGCGCGCAACAGGTAAATGCGGAACGAGGTATATCACCCTAGAATGCATAAAATGTAGGAGCCAGCAACACAACGTCTGTCAAGGACGGGCAATGGGCTGTACATATTTCCAGGAGAATGGACCACCGATAAACAACCGAAATATTAGACTGGATACCAAGGGATAGGAAAAGACCTGGAAACAGACCACGTTAGAGATGGGTGGATGGAGGAAACTGGCCGAAGACAGTCCGTTGTGGAAGAAACATGGCAAAACCTTCATCCAGCAGTGGATTGATAATGATTAACAATGATGATGATGATGGTGATGATATATTTGAGTTTATAGAACAAAGAAGATTTGTCTAGCTCCAGCCAGGGTCGGGCCCAATTTTGTGATGGCCGGGTCCGAGTCGGGTTTGGGTCTAAAATTTGTGTCCCGTTCCCAACTCTGCTCTGGACTCCAAGTGTGATGCTGGCGACACAAGATTAAAAGAGTTCATCCTGCGGAGGAATTCGGAGGGACAGAAATTATTGTTCTCCTTGTATAAAGGTATTACTCGCGAAGTATTTTACGAACAGCATGCCTTGAAAACCTATTTCAAAAAGCTGGTTAAAGCTCCAAAGGAAGTTGCCTAGCGGAGATCTCTCTGTTGCATCTGGCGGTCAGCCTCATAGAGAGATCGTCTGTAGCAGTTCCAGATCTCGAACGTCCTTGTTCTTGTAGACTACAAACATTTCCTCTCTAATGTGACTATCCCCAGAGTCTGGACAGAATATTTTGTGGAGTATTCAATAATCTGGAGATCTCCGTATGTGACTGCCTTGCTGCCAGGCTGACAGTCACCCTCCACCGTTTATAATCATCCACAAGATATCTACGTGAAATGATTAGTTCGGTGTGCCACTGAAGTAAAAGCAGGATTCACCTACAACAGCTGCAGTATCCAAGTAGAGGTATGCGTGTGTTTAAAGCCATCCTTATTTGTATATTTCTACTTACCTGCAGCAAAAATAAATGCGCGACATTTTTTCCGTGTAGAGATATTTTCAAGTTTGCTAGTTTTTAGTTGTTTTTTAATATCGTACACTGGGAGTTACTTGGATTTTTGTAGATTATGCTTTAAATTTGAACAGCAGTGTAATTCTATAATAGTAAAATTACAGTGTCTGTCTTCCTGTCAGTCGGCTAGAGAAGAAACTTCTGAATACAGACACTCCAAATTTGGGACAAACAAGCAAGGGCACCATAGCTCTCGTTGTGTTACTACTCGGTAAAAATAGTTCCAAGTTATTTCGAAGGGAAGATATTGACTAGGTTTCTTTAATCATTGTTTAGCCGCCCCGGTGGCGCAGTGGTCTAAGGCGCTGGCCTCTGATCATTCGTCCGTAAGGGGTCCGGGTTCGAATCCCGTACAGGCATGGATGTTGTGTTTGTCTTACGGAACTAGCTCTCTTCCTTCCCTGGAACCAGTGACCCTAAATTAGGGACGGGCGACTGCTTATAGCCCATTGAGTTGCTCACGGTGGTCGTTAAACCTCCAATAAAAAAAAACAAAAAACAAAAAATAATCATTGTTTCGAATCTGAATTTGACATAAAGCACACGATTTACAATTTAAAATTTGATTTTGTTGTTTACTGTGCTAGAATTCCAAAGTGTCGCGTGTATGTTTCCGCTGTAATTGCCGGCAGCTTTGCTAACGTTTCTAACCGTGGCTCTATTTTAGTTACGACGAGCTACAACTGTATGAATGGTTTAACTACTTACAAAACTGTGGTTCCCCGATTCTTTCAGACAGGAAATACACTGAATGGACATATTATTATGACAACCTTGTTAGTACGTTGTTTGGCCGCCTTTTGCCCTTAATACTGCTTGAATTGGTCTTGGTGTGGACTATATTAAACGTCACGAAGTGGCTATTAGCCCAAATACGATTAATTGCACCCTCCAGCTCTTGAAGATTTAATGGTCGTGGATCCAGCTGTTTGATATCCCTTTCAACTCTATCCCACAAAGGCTCCATTGAATTAAGATGCGGTAATTGAGGATGTCAATGTAGCGGGCAAAATTATCCTTTATTCTCCGCAAACTATTTGCGTACAACACGAGCATTGTGATAAGGAGCATTGTTCTGCTGGAACTATCGATCAACGTTGGGATAGACCATCAACATAACTGGGTGAACTTAGTCGGCAACGATATTTAAATATCTATGGGGGTCAAACGTTACTCCACACGAATCAAAGGCCCCAAGCATTCTCACGAAAACATGCCCCAGACCATAAAGTTGCCTCCGTCAGCTGGAAGTGTAGTGACGATGTAAGATGGGTCCAACCCTTCGTTCTGATGTTTCCACATATTCTCATCCTGCCAGTCCATGGTGTAGTTGAAAACATGATTCGTCGGACCACATTACCCTTTTCCACTCATTCACTGTCAAAATCTTGTGTTCCTGAGCTAACTGGAGACGTTTCTTCTTGTTCGCTTCAGGTGGAAATGGCTTACGAACAGGCCGTCGACGTCTGTAGCTCATACGATGTAATGTGCGGCGAACTGTACGTTACGCTTATTACAACACGGTAGAGAAATATAAATGTTTCAAATATCTTAAATTTCTTGTATTCCCAGTCAGCAAGGACTGCTTGCTGGTGTTAGCCAACTGTGTCGGCACAAATATATATTCTCTTTGTTTTTCTATTCCAATTCTTTTCATTACTAGAACATATTTTGATTACATGTTTCCGTGCAATATATCCTTTTCATAATTTCAGGAAAGATCAGAAAATGCTGGTCTAAGAGCCGATTAGTGAACCTTTTGTTAAAGCAGGGCATCGCCCGGCACTTTGCTGGTATTTTCATAAACTGTGAGTTACATCACATTCTGTTTCTTTTGCAGGTAAAACTCCTAATGCTGGTGAAAAGATAGTACGCGTTTTTTCACATTCTGATCTTCATATATATATATATCAAAAAAATGTTCTCAGAACTTTTAAACTGTTACATTTCTCAGATTCTAAATCATTATGTCCAAAGCTGAGGAAATTTTCAAAATTTTGTAGAATGAGGTAAACAAATTATAGAAAATTCTTTGCAAAATATTTCAGTAAATTAATAATTTGCAAGCCGTCTGGTTGCAAAAGAATAATTCGCATTAGGGAAGTATCAGTACCCTGTAAGAAGTACGCACAAATAAACCAAGGAATGGAATACACAACTAGGGTTGCGTTAGCATATGCGTCTGATTTTTTGTTTGAAACAAAAAATATTTTCAAATTCTAGTGATGGACTTAAATGTAAGGTTTGAATTTTTCTCTGAGAAGATCGCTTTTCTTGGACCTAGAGTTTGCTTAATTTTGAAAACGTGATCAGCACAAAAATTAGAAAAGCGAATTTGCTTTGAAAGTATGCGTTACAACCCAACTTTAAGTTACCGAAGTGTCTTTAAAAGAAATGGGAATGCTCAGTGCTTCGTGTGTTGCAACGTTTCTGCATTCCAGCACTAGGAAAAGATAAAAATATAAAACGTAATTTCCATCTGTAATTAATGGAATTGAAGCACTTCTCTGTAGAATATGCCAAGCGAGACCTCTCCTAATCTTTTTATCAAACATTGCCTTTTTCTTAATTCTTTGTTCAATATGTGGCGTAAGAGAATTTACTTAATTTACACTCCTAGTTTCCTTCATCAGTAGATGTATTGTTCTTTCCTTCTCTGAAGATTTCTTTTGTTGAAATTTGCGTGTTCTTGTCCCCAAAATATTTTATAAACTCATACGTTTTATTAAATTTTAACAAATCCTGTAAAATGCGTCTATATGCTTTTGCCAACAAAAAAAAGAACACAAGCAATTATTTTACAATTATTTCGCTTCTGTTATTCTTTAGGAACGATGTGGGGAGAGGTTGGATCCAGTGTTTGTGCACGAATTTCAGACCGGTCGTCTATATGGCTTCCAGATTTGGAATAACAGTTAGGACAGCAGTCCACCTCTAGTTATTCTAAGGATGATTACTACACCCCGCTAGTGGTCGACGATATTCTATGGAAAGTTACACTGCCACTTCCACGTAGACGGATGACCAACTGAACTTTTAAGCATATATTTCTAAGAAGCATAGTAGCATGCCGGATCTGCCAGATGAAATGTTTGTGGAGAACGAAAACATAGACACTGATAGGATTGAGTGTGCCGGAGACGCTGGAAGAAAAAAACAGCTTGCTTTTTTTTTCAGATAATTGTGTGTAATCTCCAAATCTTCGAGAGTAACTGGAAAGCGGCGCTGAACATCGGCTGAAAATTCCGGCAAAGGAAATAACGTCTGCTCTTGTGTTGCGAAATAGACAGGCTGAAGTTAAACTTAAACCATGACGATGGATTATTATCAGAAAGGATAACCGTTGGTGAAAGCATTGTGACCAGTGAACGTCGTTTTCCTTCTTCCTTTTTATTGTGGACTACGACGCATGTTTATTTTGTAATAGGAAGAAGCGGCATTAATCAGCGGTGCAAAAAGTGTGCAGCAGCTTATCACCACTGAACAGTCGAAGAGTGAATATAAATCAGTAGATACTGAGGTAAGGAGTTTGAAACCTATGTTAGACTAACCGTGGCTGAAAATCCGGATTGAAAAAGACGACATTTCTCCTGCCCTTCCCTGAGGTAGAAAGGGTGGTAGGAGAAACCTTTAGTAGAGACTTCCATATGAGATCATTATTCACAAACTGTTGGACCATGACTACCCTGCTGGAAATCCACGAAGGAAAATTAAAGTAATGCTGTTGAGGAGGCGGTTAAGGAAGAATAGGATAATACTTCAGCTAATAAATTAGCAAAACAAACAGTGGTATGTGTTTCAGTGGTAGAGAATTAGAGATCCCAAAGGCTTTTTGGTAATATAAGTTGATCGTGGAAGAATGAATGGATATGAATTCATCTGAAGGAATACGTTGTGTGATATCGACAATAATAATGGAAAACGGTGACATACATTTATGCACAGACAAGGTTTAAACGAAAGGATATGCTGAAGAAGGATGGTAAATCGAATAGCCATGTGCCATGTATTTTATGTTAGCGAAGTGGAGAGCTATTCAGTACACCATAAGAAGTGGGAGCTTACAAATTGTGGCAGACACCCAGTGTTTGCGGACCTAGGCGAATTTGATGATGAGACGGTGAACTGAAAACAGGAAATGTTGTGGCACCATTGATGCTGCACAGATGCACCATACAACAGGCGTGACAAGGTGATTAACTTTGAGAGTTCTTCTACAGAAAGAAGTTAATTGTTTCACTCTATACCAGCACTTCAGCACTCAATCAATTTTCTGAAGGAGTGACGCCCAGGTGAAAATCTCACAATATTCAGTATTTCGTAGATAGGCATTAAACAACCTTTGCACTCGAAAAGAAATATGCGCTTCCCAGGGGTGATCTTCGACGACAACAGCCGCACCACAACGCAGTGTTCTTCAGAAGATTCAAGCGCCCCCTTTTTTCTATATGCGTGATCAAACCGGTTGTAAGCCTCTTCAGACAGATGAAATTCGTCGGAAGCACAAATGAAGAGGACAAGATTTTTTTAAAAGACGGAGACAATGATGCTTCGGTTTCGAAGACTGGATAGCAACGAAATCGGACAATGAAAAGTTTATTTGCTTATATGAATCAGGGATGGCTCAAAAGTTCAGGACCGAATTCTATCAGGAAGTGGCGATCCTGCTGTATCCCTGTCGGTAAAGGAAGTGGTGTGATTATGAAGTTGCACAGCGAATGTAAAATTTGACGTACCGATATAAATCGGAAAAAACGGCGTTGAATTAGTAAAAAAACTTGAGAAATGTGATAAGAAGATACCTATAGCAGATTTTTTTGAAGACTTGTTTCTGTTCAACTGTAAAGACTGCACAATGTTCATTGACGAAGCTAGCACGAATAATCAGATCTCGGATTATACCGATATTATTGTAGATATTGAGGTCAGAAATGGCATACGACTGATCCTCAACAGATCATCCACTGCAGCATGAAGTATTACCTGAATACCAGTGCTCTTCTCAGCCTCTTGATTAAGAGTAGCGTTGAAGGTCCAGCCTTTCGGACCTGTGAGACATGCACTGGTGGATTGAAGGTGAATCAGTGGGATATCATGTTACAATGGTTTCATATGGGCGAGTACGAAAACAAAATGAGCCCGGGACATAAGTAAGGGAAAAAAGGGTGTTTGGAAGATAAGCAGGCTGGAAAGATAGAAAGAAAGAGATGCTTTCTGGGAGCAGGCGTGAGAGTGAATGTGTTGCTGAACCTCGTGATAAAAAGATGTGTTTCATAAGTACTGAAGTGGACATACCAAACCAGTGGAGCCGATGATGCTGATATTCGAATACATCGTGAGATTCACAAAAACAAAATGGCCTTATGTAATTTAGATCTGTTCTTATGTGATGTTTTTGAGATTTCTGTCCACCTTGTAATGTAATATCCCAAGGATAAGAATGTGCTTGAGAGCAGGACCTACAGAAGATTTGAGCAGCAGATCGCTACAGTGGGGAAATGATCTGCTACATAAAATCATGGCCGTAGTTGATAAGATAGCAGAAACTACCCAATTGAGATGTGGCGAGTTGTGCTACGGTCGTAGAGTACCACGTGTAAGTGTCATGGCGAAAATTTTAACCTCTGGTGAATTTCAGAGAGACCTGATCAATCTTTCTGTTGGTTTATCAGGGATTAATTAATGCAAAATTTTCTCCCATGGCATACGTTAGAAGAAAATTCCTGGTTGAAAGGCAGGGAATTCGTGCGCAAAATTCGCTTGTCTTAATCACAACCAGGAAAACAAAATTTCATGTTAATTGAAAAAAAAAAAAAAAGAGAGAAAAAAAGAATAATATTTGATTTAACTGACTTTGGGCTTTTGAAAATAATTATTTTATCTGTTCTTTTATCGCGATAGGAAAAGGCTAGTAGGTGTGCAGCTCAGAGAATCAAAAATAATTTCAGTTTAACATCACGGAACGAGAGAAAAAGAAAATTAAAATTAGTGATTTTCTGCAAAGCAAGAATTCGCCATTTTTCGTTCCTTGTTTCCAAACGTCGTGAAAGGTCGCCCAGAAGTGCAACATCTTTTCGTCTTTTGGGTAAGGAATTCAGCAACAGAATCTATTTTTAGACCTCAGGGTCAAAAGCTTGGTCCCTACGTGTGAAGGTCAGAGTGTCACCCCTGGCTTGCGTGGGAGTGAAATTCCGTTGGGAAGTCGTTAGTTGCTAGGCTGAAGTTTCGACCAATGGGAGGGGTCAGCCGTTTCAAGCACCCCAGAGTTTTATCCGTTGAGGGAACACTTTTGTTCTGGTCGCTGCACTAGCTGGTAGACAGCGGAAAGCTAAATTTTCTCTCCTCGCCTTTTTGGTGGGGAGGGGCAGTCAGAATGAAAATTCGTATTGGAATCAAAAGGATGACAACAGATAAAATGATGATTTGCAAGGATCTAATTGCCAGAGATGAAAAATGTCCAATGATGGATCCAGTAACGGACGACCGCTGGGGTTGGTCTTGAAGGCGAGCCTCAAGATGGCGGAGAAGGATCAGACCAGACCCGATTTCCTACTTCCAAGCCCAACGTGCCTGTTGAGGACCGAAAGTCCACCTCGATGAGTTGCTGCCTCCATATTTAAGCTGGGCTGCGCCCTGGCTTCGGGGAGGAGGCCATGGCCATCAGGGACGGCCCTGCGAATAACATAGATTTCGACTGCTGGATCGCCGAGCTTGTCCCACCACTTCTGACTACAACCACCAGTATGGTTCCAAAATGCCCGTTTCCTGTTTCATTGGCCAGACTCGCGGTACCAAAGAAAAGAAAAAAAGAAAAAAAAAACAACTTTGGAAGTGAAGTGTAAATCAACCGGGACAGTGGTGTTCTCATCGGCGTGTTTGTCAAGAAGTGTTGCTGCTCCAGTCCTAAAGGTAATTTTTTTTTGTTAGCAAAATTTTTTTTTTTTAAATCTTATGTTGTGGGTTCTTTCCAACTATCTAAGCAAGTGGGCTTTGAAATGGGGAGACTGTCGGAAAAATATGTTGCAAAGAAAGAAAAAAAAGGTTGTAAATGTTTTCATTCAGGTTTGTTTTTTGTATTTTAGTGCTGTGGTGTGCTTAAGGAATGAAACCACCTTATTTAATGTTAGGCTGTTTAAATAAATTTCATGTCATCGTCTGTGGATAGGTAATTGAAAAACAAAACAAAACAAAGAAGTGGAAGTGGATAATTTTCTGGGTCATGTAGGGATAGATGATATAATAAGTCATTCATCATCATCATCATTGTCAACCATTATCAATCCACTGCTGGACGAAGGTCTCCCCAAGTTTCCTCCACAACGGTCTGTCTTGTGCCAGTCTCCTCCATGTCACCCCTGCATACTTTCGAATTTCATCCACCCATCTCCCATGTGGTCTTCTTCTGGGTCTTTTCCTGTCCCTTGGAATCCAATCTAAAATTTCAGCTGTCCATCGATGATCTGTCCTTCTGGCAGTATGTCCAGCCCATTGCCATTTCAGGGATTTAACTCTGCTCATGATATCTTCCACTCTTGTCATTTTTCGGATCCACGAGTTCCTCTTCTTATCTCTCCTGGTTACACCAAGTATGCACCTCTCCATGCTTCTTTGAGTTGTCTGCAGCCTTTGTATGTCTCTTTTAGTTAAGGTCCACGTCTCTGCACCATACGTAAGCACTGGAAGGATGCATTGATCAAACACTTTTCTTTTAAGACATAATGGCATATTGCTCTTGAAAATTATGCTGTTTCTTCCAAAAGCTCTCCAGGCAAGTTTTGTACGCCGATTAATTTCTTCATCAATGTGACCCTCACTTGATACCTGCTGTCCAAGATAAACGTACGTGTCTGTTATCTCCAGCTTTTTTCTCCATCAATCGATAAATCTTCATTTCTTGTAAAAGCATTGAACATCACTTTTGTCTTCTGAAAGTTCATTTTTAATCCCACTTCTTTACTCTTGTCAGCAAGTTCCTGGATCATACTCTGTAGCTCTGATGGGCTAGTTGCAAAAATGACTACGTCATCAGCAAAACGAAGGTGGGTTAGATAATCTCCATTAATCTTTATCCCCTTGTTTTCCCAGCTCAGTGACTGAAAAACACCCTCCAATGTGGCATTGAAGAGCTTCGGAGATATGGTGTCACCTTGTCTCACTCCTTTCCAATTTTTATGTGTGTTGTATTTTCAAACAGTTTAATCTTTGCACTTGCATTTTCATAGATGTTATTAATAATATTAATGTATGCATCTTCAATACCGCAGGTTTTCAGAGCCATTGTAACTGCTGATGGTTTCACCGAATCAAAAGCTTTTTCATAATCGATAAAAGCCATGCACAATGGAAGTTCATATTCCCTCGCTCTTTCAATTAGTTCTCTCAGCACATGGATATGATCTATTGTGCTGTAGCCACTCCTGAATCCAGCTTGTTCTCTCGGTTGAGCCATGTCCAGTGTTACCTTCAAGCGGTGTGAAAGAATTTTAGTGAAAATTTTATAAACTACTGATAGGAGGCTGATAGGTCTGTAGTTTCCGAGATCCTCAATGTCACCTTTCTTATGTAGCAGGATCATTGTAGCAGTGTTCCAATCCTCAGGAATCTTTCCTTCATTAAGGCATCGAGTGAAAATTTGGGCGAGTACTGTTTCGATTTCTCCACTTGCTTCTTGTATGATGTCTACAGTAATTCCATCTTCTCCTGGAGCTTTTCCCCGCTTCATGTTCTTGATTGCATGTGCAACTTCTGCTGGAAGGACTGGAGGAACTCTGGTACTGGTATCTTTCATGATGTCTGGAGTGCATGTATCATCCCTTTCATATAATTTGGAGTAGAAATCTTTCACTCTTGTCAAAATTTCGCCTCCATTTCTTGTTACAGAACCATCTTCTTTTCTCAGTGCCATAATCTGTTTTCTTCCCTTACTGAGATGTCCCTTTGCTATCTTTAGGCTTTGGTTGTTTTCAATTGCTTTCCTCACTAGTTCACAGTTGAATTTTCTTACGTCTTCAGTGATACTTTTTCGTACTGTCTTGCATAGCTCTATATATTCCACTTTGGAAGTCACATCTTCTTTAGTTGTCCTCATCTCTCTTCTTTTTTGCATCAACATTTTCGTTTTTCCTGATAATTTATTTACATGCAACTTGTTCTTAGACCCAGCTAATTTTGTTGCTGTTTCCATAAGAGCTTTGGTTACTTTTCTGTTAACTTCAGAGATGTCCACTTCTTTCGATGTTAGGCTTTCTAAAGCAGAGAACCTGTTCTTCAGTTCCAACTTGAAGGTATTATGGTGTTTTTAAGGTTGGTTATGTCAATAAATTTTGTTTGTCTTATGAGCTTGCCACGTTCCAGTTTAGTGTTGAGGTGCATCTTACATCTCACCAATCTATGGTCACTACCTGTGTTGAACTTGTTTAGCACACTGCAGTCTTCTATGACGAATTTTTTGTTACACATAATAAAATCAATTTCACTTGTCGTCCCATTTGGATGTCTCCATGTCCATTTCCTGTGTGGCTTTTTCTTGAAGAAGGAGTTCAAGATGAAAAACCCTTCTGCCTCTGCAAACTCGACGAGAGTATTTCCACGCTGGTTTCTGTTGCCGTGACCGAATTTACCTACTGAAGTTTCATTCTGTTGCCGTTGCCCTATTTTTGCATTAAAATCTCCCATAATTATTTTCAAGTGCTGCTTACCTTTATTATTTAGATGACAAATTTCCTCATAAAATTCTTCAATTTCTTCTTCAGGATGACTTGTGGTGGGTGCATAAGTTTGAATAATCTGAGCCTGGTATCTTTTCGAGAGTTGGATAACAAGTCGTGCAGCTCTGTCAGAGGAACTTTCAACTTCTACAACTTTATCCTTCAGTTTCTTGTTTATTATAAATCCAACACCACTAGTTCTGCCAGTATCTGTCCCACGATAGTAGAAGAGATGTCCACTTTTCAGTTCGATGAGATCTTCTCCTTTTCTCCTTACCTCACTTAGCCCGACGATGTCCCACTTGATCCTTTGTAGTTCCTCTTCCAATTCAAGAAGCCTTGAATCAGAAGATAGGGAGCGTCCATTGTACGTTGCCAAGGTCAGCATCAGATGGCAGCCTAGTCCAGTCCTCCGGGGATTCTTAGCACCCTCTGCCTTCATGTCGCACTGGCCGCTGCCTTGACCAGGTACATTCCAGCTGCCGGAGACTGAGGGCCAAGATTTAAGTTGTGGAGTCATTTTGGAGGGGTTTGGCCATAACTCACCACGCTGGCCAAGCGGGTTGGTGAGTGTGGGATAGAATTTCCTCTAATCCCGATGGTATAGTTATACCGCTATTGGCGGTCGTCAGAGCCCCTTTAGTAGGAACAGGATGCACCACGAGAAGGCGGGGTTGACATTTGTCAAGGAGAGGCTGTGATGTTACGCATCACCTGACCTTACATCCAATAATAAGTATATTAAGTTATTTCGGAACTAACAGCTCTCCAGACCAGTATTTCTCTTAGGTGAAATTTAACTCTTTTTGTGCTCGGTGATTTTTGTATTTGTGAAGTAGAATTTGTATTTATGAACTTAGCGTAGGTGCCATGTAGTTGGGAATTTTTCTTGTAGGCTGGTAATTATTTTGGTTTAGTGTTTTGGTAAATTTAGGTGCTAAATTACTCTTTAAAATTTAATTTTTGTATTAGTGAGAGCTAATTTCTAGTTTCAGCCCGTAGATTAGAAAAACAGGTTTTTATGGGGGAAAGAATATAAGAATTGGGCATACAGGCAGATATGAGCATATGTATAGTGTGACTAAAAAAAAAGAACCCGAATAGCTGTTGTGTTTCTTCAAGAAGTGATGAATATCTAGGAAGTATGGTGATGTATAGATTTTTCAGGAAATAAAGTAAGGTTTGGTATAGTGTGTCAAGTATGGAGTTATTGAGCTTTCTGGGAAATGAATATGTACAGTGTGTTCCTGGGAAATAAAGATAAGTGATTTTCTGGGAAATGAGTATGTTCCTGGGAAAATAAGGATATGAAGTGTGTTCCTGGGGAAAATAGGATAAGAAGTAATTTTCTGGGAAAAAGGGTGATGTATTGAATTTTCTGGAAAATAGACGAAGAGATATTTTGGGGACAAGAGAACTCTTGTGGGATACTTTACCCTATGTAGACAATGCCGCGGGGTCTGAAAGGGTGCACGAAACAAATTGGGGGATTTGTTTTCTGCCCGAGTAAGCTTGTTCGGTCCATAGGAGGTGGTACCTATGAGGGGAGTGATATGGGTTGTCCCCAAATCAGAGTGAAGGAACAGAAAAGGGTTAGGTCGCACTTTGCTCCACTACACTGTATAAGCTGGGAATGGATTCACGACCCATTCCTGCCTTTAGACTCAAACTCTGTTGTTCCTGCAGTGAAATCGTGTTTTTCGAGGCAAGTGGAATTCGGTGAGTGAGATGATTGTTTGGCTTTAATGCCCGAGTTTAGTTCTGCATGGGTGCTGGTAGATTTGGAGGACTTATAGTGGGGAATTTTTTGAATAGTTGGATTTTTATGATAACTTGTGAGTAAATTGAGTAGAGTATTTAGTGTATTGGGTTTTGTACAGTGTCGAAATTGGTTCAGTGTCAGGTAATGCTACATGGTTAGGATATGTAGATTTTTTAGACAAATGTTGATTGAAGGTAAGGTTGTTGATTTTGAGACAAATTTTCCCGGAAATGTAGAACCTGGTACAAAATAACTTTTCATTATGAAAAATTTTGGCAGTTGATATGTTAGTTAAAAAGTTAAAAGGTGAATTCAGAAGACTGGTCTGAGAGGGTTGGTTTTAGCGATTAGAATAACATAGTGTAAACATATGCATATAATAATTTTTTTTTTCAAGAGAGAGAGAGAGAGATTTACCTTCCACATACTTAAGTTACACACCATGTTAAAGCAAGTGTTTGTGCTGTGCGGTGTAATTCAATGGAATTCTGGTATTTATATTTTGTTTTGGTACTGTGACTGGTGCGATATTTGCTAAGCTGTCAGATGTTTATTGTTTTTAGGCCCTGTGGCCAGGTTTGAAATTGTGTCAAAATTTACGCTCACACTTGTTAAGTTTTACAATAAATATAGGCCAAGTGGCCTTTCAAAAACCTAAACCTTAGTGCAGTGAAGTTTTAGATATTTTCAGTTTAAATTTTCATCACATGGTTCAAGTGCATCCCCCTCAGCAATGACTGAGGTGGGAAGGTAATCTGAGGCTATAGCGGTAAAATCAATGTTTTTGTCCTAACTAGCTAATTTGATCATCGCCACTTCCAAAAGGTTATTTACACGTGTACATTGTATACCATTAAATTGTATTGTTTACAAATTTGGTACACATGCAAACAATAGTTACCTTTTCTTACACTTTCAGGTGTATCTACTCATCAAACGCAAACAACGCAAACAATACAATAGTAACTTTTGGGAGTTACCAAATTCAGTGGTGCATTTTATTTTATTTTTCTATTTTGTTTCATGGCCTTATTCAAAATTTCAGTTTTGTTTCGAAATGCATCCACCCATCTCCCAAATTTAAATTCTCTATAATTTCCATATAAATTTCAATATCAGCATAAATATAGCCTTTTGATAAATAATTTCAATCAATCCATTTTTTTTTAGTTTTCAATATAACATAAGCTGCGTGGTTCATGTGAACTAAGACATCCTTAAGCACATAAGCCTAAGAAATTGATCAAGGCTAAAATTATTTGCAAACGAAACTTAGCCGACTGAGCCTTATCAAGACAGTGGTTCAGCCTATATGGAGACTTTAACATGAATCAGTCATGTTAAAGTCTCTTCCAAACATGACTGATTCATGCAGTGCCTCGGAGTAAAAGCTAAGATTCAAGCCAGTCAAGCAGGTGCAACGCCTTGGCGTTTTGATGAGGCATATGAATATTCAAAAGATGAAATTTCTCATTATTCAAGAGAGGCAGAGATGCAGAAAGACGTCTCCAAAGTGATCATATTGTTCAATGTCTGAGTGATGAACAGATAGCATATTATGAATAGCAATGCTATTTTCCTAATCAGGAAGATGAAACGATATCTATGGTAGAACGAATGTCTAACGGTACAAAATACGCAGTTTGCTTCCTGAAGGAAAATGATGCCAGGATTATCTTGCAAAACTTTCTTCTATGCGTTTGCATAAGGATCTGCAAAAAGCAAAAATAAAAGGGAATAATTCTGATCACTCATAAAATGCAGACTGTAAGCCGTTCTCTTCCTTGCTTTTTTGAAACAGGACAGCCGTTGTGGTTGAGTGGTATAAGATGTGGGTTTCTAGTTATTCCTTAGAGATGAATCCAGATGCGGATCCTGGCGAGGCATGGATAGTATGCTTGTTTTAAGACAATAGCTGTCTTCTTTCGTGGAAACAGTGTCCTCAATTTAAAGACGTATAACTGGTTATAGCCCAATGAGTTGCTCCTGGCAGTTGTTAGACGAAAAAAAATGCCATTAGGTCTCTGATGCGGAGTATCTCCTTAAATTGTACAATTGCAGCAGAAAAATATTTATGCCATTCGTTTATTATGAACTGACTGAAATGATTCTTCAATTTGATTTCTTAATGTTAGTGAGCACGTTGCTCCCAATTTAGAGATCCAACTAGCAGTTAAATGGAAGGAAGCAGCATTTTTTTCTTCTTCTGTAGCGATGAACTTGGCTGTCTCTTTTGCGGTAGAAGTGAACTGTCTAGCTTAGGGGCGGTGGAAGTGGACTGTCTTGGGGGAGAAACCTGAGAGAAAAGCGCACCACAATTTTCTTTTGGTTCTGCAAGTTCAACGCTATGCGTTTCCTGGACATTGGATCTTTCTTTATTTTATTTTTCATCACATCTGCGTCACTGCTTTAGTCTCCAGGAAGAAATCACACCTCTCATATTTTGCTAGTTTCTCTTATTTATGTACAAGGAGGGCTGTGTTTTCTCATTAGCGGCTTGAAAATCACTGTGCCATTCCGTAGGAGGTAAAGGTTTTTCTGAAATGAGAGTTTCAGCACCTAGTTGTAAAGGAAGTTCATTATGACAGCAACACTCTCTGAAACGGGAGTGCTGAACGTTGGAGAAATAGATATCTCTTTTACTATAATCGACAAAGTAAGGTTTGACAAAGTTTCGTCTGGAGGGGAAAGTTTAGCTTTCCCGAATCGTTTCGAGTTACAGGATCTTCAGGTGACAGCGGTGGAGCTTTTATGAAATGGAGGCATTTCCAGCGTTAATGACTTAAATCTTTACAGCTACACCACTTTTGTGTGATGATATTTGGTGGGACTAACGATAACTTTTCAGGTAAATAGTGAATGGTACTTTCTTAATGGGTCATCATGAGGTAAAATGAATCTGGTTTGACAACGGAGTTAATGTGTATATCCAGAGGGTGAACGCTTAGGTTCTGTTCTTAGCTTTCTTATGCTTTCCATTACTTTTCCATATTGACTAAGAGTCGTCCCGGTAGCCGAATATCCTGAGGAGCTATTTTCTGACCACTCATCTGCGATAGGCGAGAATTTGAGTCACCGACAAGGAATGGGTGATGTTCTTATGCTACCTAGTTGGCCCTGTCCCTTTTCTAAAATCAGTGGCTCAAACGTAAGAAAATAAGATTAATTGTAATTCTAAGTTGCTTGCGTTGGCTACAAATCCCGGAAAAAAAAACAATAATTTATACATAGAAGTAAAATAGAGTACTGAACTTCTGTGTAATTTTAAAAATTGTTACTATAAGTGATTGCTCTGTGAGAGAAACAGGGAAAACATGCTGTAACGAGATATCGACCTCTTTTGTAGTAATTATGTGACCTTGTTGAGAAGTTTCAAAATAAATCGTAATGCTTTTCGTGTTGGGGGCATCCCTTGGTTCATCACCCATTCCTTGGTTGGAAGAGCAGACGCAGATCTTCAAGACAGTTTTGTAGAAAACTGTCAGTCAGGGTTTTAAAACCTACTCTTAACTTGCATCGGGCTTCAAGTTCTTTACATTTGCAGAAATGTAATGGCAATTGACAGTTAGGGCAGATCGCATTATGGCGGAATTTCCCTGTATTAGAAAACTCGTTTTAGAGATAGGCCGTAGAGCTTAGCGGAACAGTAAACTTGGCAACGCATTAATACACTGGCGTGCAAAAATTAAGGACGACGCAGTTTTTTGAATGTAACGTCGTGCAGAAATGCTCCACACCGATTAAAATCATACCATACGATCCCCAAGATATAAGAATATGGGACAAGTGAGCAAAACCGTCCAGACAAGGAATCCAAAGGATACAAAGACACTTTATTGAAAAGGCAACTTCCAGCACAACTGTACAGAAAACAGAAACGTCCATTGGACAGGCGGCTGCCAAGAAGAATCCAGTCTTTAGTAGGATATATGATCACCCCTGACTGCGTTGCAGGATTTACAACATCTGTCCGTCCTGAGGACGAGGTTGTCAAGGAGCTGTTGGGGCATCGCGGGCCATTCCTCTTGTAGCGCCAATCGTAGCTGCAGAATCATTGCTGGCGGCTGGTGACGTGCTGCCGAGCGTCTCCGGAGAAGGTCCCACACGTGTTCGATTGTATTTAGGTCCGGGGACCTAGCGGGCTAATCCATGTGTTGAATATCTTTACTCTCCAACCGTTCTGCAACAGCCACTGTATGATGAGGTGCAGCGTTGCGTCCATGAAGAGGAACTCAGGACCCAAAGCACCTCTAAACAGACGCACGTAAGGCAGCAACACCTCGGTACAATAGCGAACACCAGTGACTAAACCTCTTTGGAAGATGTGGGGGTCAATACGGCTACCAAGCATGATACCGCCTCAAACGAGAACTTCGTCACCTCCAAACCGGTCCCTTTCGATGATGTTGGAGGTGTGATTTCGTGTTCTCTGCTCTCTCCAGATGTGTATACGTCCAGAATCGCTCGTCAGACTAAATAGGCCCTCATCCGTAATGAGAACTTGACCCCATTGCTGATGTGACCAGTTCTTGTGTTCCTGGCACCACAGAAACCGCCGTCTCCGATGAGTAGGCGTTAATGGCACACAGCGTACTGGTCATCGTGCAAATAGACCACCTTTGTGCAGCCTCCTGGCAACGGTAAAACGCGATAACTGGCGTCCAGTTGTCTGTTGCATGTGCCTTGCGATTTCACCCGCTGTCTGCCGTCTGTCTACTTTCGCCTGTAAAACAATATACCGGTCTTCCGCCGCCATGGTTGCTCGTGAAAGACCACTGCTAAACACTTGGACAGCAGTTTCTGTTATTTGAAATGCTCTCCAAGCTCGTGAAACGATGCTGTGAGCGATCCCGAAGTCCTCGGCCACACTAGTCACACGTCGTCCTTCGTCCAACTTCCCAATGACGCGAGCTCAGGTAAAGACATACAGATGTCGTCTACTGGATTGCCTGTTGGCCATATCACACGGTGGCAGAAACTCGACGTCGTTCAAACCGATGTACACCGTGCAATAGCTTTCACCGAATTGCTGAGCGTACACCGCACGTGCGCTTTATACCCTTTCGACACCCCCCTCCCCTACGTCATGCTGCATATATGCGCATGCTCTACCGTGCCGAACCCTAGTCTATCTCCTGAGTGGTTTGTCGGTCCGCTCTGCCTGCTCGTTCCGCTCTTATGCTAATTTCTCCTCTTCGTCCTTAATTTTTGCACACCATTGTAAGTGTTTCACAGGAGGAGCTTAACCGGGTGTTGCTGTTGTTCATTATCTAAAAGGACTTCGCAGCTTATTTCAAGAAAATGGCTCCAAATAACAGCAGCTGCAGATTGTGAGCCACATGAGAAGAGATGCCATTCGATGGAGCTTGCATTATGATTATGATGGCATCACTGCCAGTACTGTGGTGAAAGGCTGCTGTCGGTTCGAACCCAAAACTCCGGAGTCTCCATTTTCACGACAGAAGAATAAACTCAACTTTTACGAAGGCGCATAAAAACGTTTTTTTTTTGCAATTCAATAAAACATGAAACATGAAAATAAAGAACAATTCCTGAAGTCCTCTTAGCGTAAATTACACTTCCTATCTTCATGGATTGATGGACTCAACATCTCTCCTTTATGATAAAAATGCTAAAGAAAACCAAACAGATATCCACCAAAATTAAAAAAATCATAAAATCCGCAGACCTCACATGTACAAGACGCTAGGTCCGGCACCAATCCCGTTAAATCTTACAGAGGAAGTGCCGTGTGGAGTGGCTCAAAACTGCTCCATTTAAGTCAAAAACAACTTAAATTTAAAATAAATTTAGATTGTTTTTTGATTTAGTGCAAGACAATGGAATTTTTCTACTAATTTTCTTTGATAAGCAGTTAATTGGAATCTGAGGAACGTAACGAATTCATTGGAGGGGAAATATGACTTTAAGAAGCCGCGAAAAAAGTCGTAGTTTCTGTAGTTTATATTAATAGGAATTCAGAAATTTCGTAAAACATAACCCAGAAATTCATGCCTAAACTTCATATAACGTAACCCAAAAATTCATTAATACTTTTCAAATTCCCAAACCCATTTGTCCAAAATATTTCATAAGGAATTAGCAAAATTTAAATTAATTCATGTAAATGCTGCTGTGACTGTTGAAAAAGTACAAACGCTTTGAATGATTGGATACAATTTTGCATTTTACTCTATTCATCGTCAAAGTGATATATGCTTATATAGTAAAGGCAACTTATGGAAATACGATGGTTGAAAAATGCCTTTTTGTGCAATACTACAGTATATCAACATTTAAGGAAATGCAATATGTTTTATTCAGCGTTTTTTTTTCTATTTACAGTTAGAATTTTGGAATATCGATCAACGCGCTTTCTTTGCAAGGCAGAATAATTTGCAGTTTCATCAAATCGAGGCACCTTTTTTCTTAAGCTGTCTGTCTGGTCAATTAATCCTTCCTTCTCTTATGTAAGAGTTTGACTAATGAAGTAATACGTACTTGATTTTTACAAATAAAAACATCATCTGGAACTTTAGAAGCTAGTTTATACATGTAGCAAGCATTTACATATTTACTGTAGCTACGCACAAAAACATTTACACATGTAATCATTTCCAAGATATCTGTAGAAAATGAGCACACTCAACACTTATATATCTAAGAGAAATCCCCTATTTACATTGTTCAAATCAATAATCTCATGATTTTCGTATCTACTTAGCTACTTTCTTATTTATTCTTCATTCTACATCATTATATAGCACTAATTTTCGTTGCTTTAAAGATTTACTACATTACGGTTTTTAATTACTTCCCAGTCATTTTCTCCATTTGTACATAACCAATTTTAAATTTTCTGGTAAGCTAAAGATTATACATTTATTTCCTTTATCTTTTCACATCGCTGGATAACAGGAAAATTAATAAATGAAAATAAACATTATATGGAAGTGCTTTTAATCACTGTAAACTTCTACACGTATTTCTGCCTAGAGAATTAATGGCGTTTGAAATACCACATGAGATTTCAATTTTGAATGTTACTTTGAACTGAAAATCTTCGTGAAATAATAAAGTCTTATAAAAAATGTGCATTATGTATAAAACTAAACGCTGTTTTGGCGATTTTATTTAGTGTCACAAAGCGTACAATTCATATCTTGGTTAGCTTTCAACATGATGTACCAAACTCTACCTCCCAATTACCTTTCGTAATCTGCTCAATGTAATTGGATGAATCGTACAGGGCAAGCATACGCTCAAAATGGCAGAAAGCCGATCTAGTTTCTCGTATATGGTATTTGTAATACGAATATTGCTGTTATGTACTATAAAAACTGGTATCTATCTCTTGCTTTGTTTTTACACCGAACAACTCCTTTGTTGCCGCACCTCTAAACTACAGAAGCTCACTCTAACGACAAACTGAAAAACAAAAACAAGTCTCTTCTTGTATGTCACTGATTTGTTTTCCATTTTTCAAGATACATTGTTAACGTTCTTCCATAGATTCCCATTTAGAATGAATCGCTGGTCATTTTCTGGTGTGTTCCTTTTATGCATCAAAAGCTGTTAGGATTTAAGTTAATTCCAAATCTTCTATGTACTACCAACAAAGTCCCTGCATTACTGAAACAGGTGGTATTTATTCCCAGCTGAAGGCCTCTGCGGGCCTTTTGTGGTATTACAGCCCAGTAGCTTTTTTTTTTTTTTTGATTGGAGGTTTAACGACCATCGTGAGCAACTTAATGGGCTTTAAGCAGTCGCCCGTCCCTAATTTAGGGTCACTGGTTCCAGGGAAGGGAGAAACCAGTTCCGTAAGACATAAGACAAACACAACATCCATGCCTCACCGGTATTCAGATCCGGACCCATTTGGAACGAATGATCAGAGGCCATCACTTAGACCACTGCGCCCCCGGGGCGGACCCAATAGCTTTCAACATCCTATATCCAAGAACTGCCAGTTGTTGTTCCTATGTAAATGCCTATTCTGTTCATGAAGTGTTTCTCTTTTTTGCACCCCGACGTCATTGCTGTCATGCCACATTAAATTCGGAATGAATGTCATCAATGAATTGCAATAATACAACCTCTTGGTGAGATCTGACTAATGTCGATGTAATATGTATCGCGCACGTTCTTACATTTTTGTTTTCTGTAATGAAGAGTCTGTAGATCCATGAGAGTTTTCGGTTAAAGGAACAAAAAAAAAGGAAAAATATTTAAAAACGGGTATACCGCCCTAATGTCTCAGTGGTCTAAGCACTGGCTTCTGACCATTCGTCCGAGATGGGCCAGAGTTTGAATCCCGTTGAGGCATAGAGGTTATCATTGTCTTACGGCACTAGTTGTTTCCCTTACCCGTAGCAAGCGACCCTAAATTAGGCATGTGCGGCTGCTGATACCCCATCCAGTTCCCCTCGGTGATCGTTAAACCCATAAACAACAACAGCAGCATAAAAACAGAAATGAGAAGGAAAGTGTATCCACCATCGATTTGCCGGCTGATGTAACTCCACTACTGAAATACCAACTTGAAAAACCTCTTACAAGATATGCATTTCATTCTGTGCAGCATCCATACCTAAAATGCCTGACCTTTCTATAAAACTAGCGCAGAGCGACATTGAACGCGCTAAGATCACGACGATTAGACTGGAAAAATGCATTCACACATCTAGCTTTCTGAAGAAAGCATGTAGATGTACTGTACAACCAATCCACGACGAACTATTGAAAAATTCCGGATTAGTACACCAATGAAGGACACAGATCGGGATAAGTTGTAGGTAGTACATGCACAGCCTAGTCACATTATTCTGACCTCCAGCTAATATCCAAAGCAACCGCCGTGTGCAGCGCAAGCAGCAGCTAGATGGGCTGGGAGTGACTCTGAATGTGTTTACAGGTATGTGGAGCCATGCTGACTGCAGTGCATCTGACATCTGCTGGAGAGTGCGTGGTGGAAGATCCATAAAGGGAACAACACGATCGAGGTGGTCCCAAAGGTGCTCAATTGGGTTCAAGTCGGGGAAATTAGGGGGCGAGGGAAGTACGTTGAAGTCTTCATTGTGCTCTTTCAACCACTCTCGGACATTTCTAGCTGTGTGACACGTCGCATTGTCGTTCTGGAAAGTCCCATTCACCGCAAGGAAGACAATCAGCATGTATGGGTGTACGTGGTCTGCAAGGATGAATTCATAACGAATTTGTTCTACAGTGCCTTTTACAGGTATGAGTGGACCAGGAAAATACCATGAAAACATTCCCCAGCCCATAACGTTCCACCACCAGCTGGAGTTCTGCCAGCAGTAGTTGAAAAGTGTTTTTCGTCCGATGTTTTTCGCCTTACGAGTCCATCCGTTCGATGAAGTAGAAACCATGACTCATCGGAAAAGACAATCCTTTGCCAATCAGCGGAGGTCCAATTCCAATACTGCCGATGTATCTTCGTTAGCATAAGTTCAGTGACAATCCATCTGCATCGGCATTTCATTCTATACGTAGCAGGGTTCCCTAAACTGTCGTTTTAGACCCACATCCGGTAGTCCTCTGGTTCATTCGGCCAGTGAGTTTCTCCACTGTAGCATGTCGATCGGCCCTCACGCACCTTCGAAGCCGACGTTAACCTCTCACATGACTGGCACGTGGTGCTCCGTAGTTTCCGCATCGATTATTCGCAATGGTGCCATTTCTCCAATCACGAGACACTTTAACCACAGCAACACGCGAACATTTCACAAACTGCGTTGTTTTTAGAAATACTGCCACCCTGGCCCCGAAGGCCGATAATCCTCCCATTTTGGAAATCTGATACTTCGCTCCTTTTATCCATGACAGCAACGAGTGATATGTTTTCAGAATGCTTACGGCACAGCTTATATACCCTCCAAGGCAGTCCGCGACACGTGTCTTTTATTAGCTACGCGCTGTTGACGTCAAAAGTAGGAGGTGGTCACAATAATGTGACTCGACTGTGTATATGCTGCATATTAATTGTAATAAATGATAATACAGTTTATATTAGTGCCCCAATAAATTGTCTGGTATAAACTGTGATACGATTTCTCGCATTATATCTACCTGAAAGAAACCCGCATGGATAATGTAATATTTAATTTCATAGAGCTTGATGATAACTGCATTTAAGGAATCTTAAACTGTTCAGAAAATGAAAAGGACGCTCAAATTTTGTCACGACTTATTTATAAACACCGAACATGGTGAAAACTTAAATAAAGTACATACATTGGTCTCACATATTATGTTCCAAAATTTTATTAAAATCGGAAAAGGTATCTAAGTTGTTTTCTGTATGAATTCAGTGCACGTGAAATGCATGTAGAAAACATTTAAGTTTTATTTGAAATTTAGGGGAAAATTCCTGCTTTTAGAAAATTAATTTTCGAAGTTTAAGCATTCATATACTTCCATTTTAATCAGTAGCTGATGCATATTGCTTTACTTTGAGACACAGTACGTATGTAACATTTAAAGTATTTTCAGCTGATTCTTCCATATCAAACTGTTACGCAAAGCGGTGCACAAATTGTTACTGTTTTGTTCCATAGAATTGGCAAGAACATCGAAATAAGAAGTGCTTGTTTAGGAATTATGTCTGGCAGTATAACTAAAGTAAAAAATGTTTGTCGTTTAGCCATACAAAAATTGAGAATGATTTTAAAACCGAAGTACGAAGCGTATCTGAGGTTTACATTGTTTCCTGAGCCTGATGTATGATAGGTTTTCCAGAAACTTTAGAAAAGTATTTTCACCAGTAAATGTGAATCTCGCAAACACTGAAGATAATTTGAGAATCAATTACAGCTTTTAGTTTATTAAGACGCAGCATCAATCTACTTAGCGCCTTAATTTTTAATATCTGATTTGAACGAATTTCACTGGCAACATATCACAGCTGAGAGAGGAAAATGTATTGATTTTTTTGACCCTCAAACTTTTGGTTTAATACTTACTTACTCCGGAGAATTTAATGACTTCATCCATCAATAACCGCTGTCAATTTTCAAGCTAAGAAATCAATATCAGTAATCTTTTTCTACTTGGTTGATGCACTGCAGGAAAGTTGTTACCGTATATGAGGCAGTAGAGAATCGCAAAATGTACCGTCAAAGAAAAGCAGAGAGGATAAAAAAGGAAGATATTGCAGTTAAGAAAAAACTTTGCGAAGGCGTGACCAAATATATTCTATAAGTTTTCTGGTAAACTGATGACTCCATTAAAAGAGCAAACGACCAGTAACTGCAATTGAAGGAGACTGTAATACTATATTACATGTACGGTAGCGAGCAAATCAATCCGAAAACTCATATTTAAAGAAAGGTTGTTATTTCGCAAGAAGACTAGTACAGAAATTAAACTACAACTTTACCTAATAATGTACATGTGCTCCTCTGTTTTTAATAAGTTCATAAATTTTCATGTGCTCCTCTGATCGTAATATGTTCATTAATTTACATGTGCTCATCTGTTCCGAATAAGCTCATTAATTCGCTTAGGCATGGACTACACAAACGCAGAACACATTACATATCTAATCCATATCTTTATATTGGATTGTGTTAAGTTATCCTCTGTATAACAATTAAGTTTTCCAAACCTCTTCTGCACTATTGGTTAATGTCAGGAGAGATGCCTAGCCAGAGGAAGTGTTGGATGTTGTATTTTTTTAAGAATTCTTTAATTTCTTTCGAAGTGTAGCGTGGCGCGAGATCCTATTGAAAGATGAGCTATTTATGTTTCTGGATCTGTGAGACCAATCTTTACTCCAATATTTTTTTGTATTGGTCATTTTTTATCATACAATCAACAGGCACAAGTGATCGTGAACCGTCATGTGTGAAACAACCTCAGAAAATGTGTTTAGCTGAGTGTTTATGAGCTTGTTGAAAGCTAGCGGGAGAAGGCTTCTCGGCCTCTGATTTGCGGACATAGAGTACTCACTCTCTTTGGACGAAGCAATGGCTGTCATCTGAGAATATTATTTTTCCACTTCGCAACA
Organism: Macrothele yani; assembly: GCA_039090855.1. Lineage (NCBI taxonomy): Eukaryota > Metazoa > Arthropoda > Arachnida > Araneae > Macrothelidae > Macrothele > Macrothele yani. The sequence continues at coordinate 75,192,512 of CM077011.1, read as the reverse complement.
ATCCAGTCTTTGTGCACTTTTGCCAACTGGAGCCTCTTCTTCTGCATAGGCTCCGTCAACAATTATTCATTATTCCTTTTTTTTTGGTCTACTGGCAGTCCTCCCTGCTTCCAAAAATCTTCGATTAACTGTTATATCGGAAACGTTAATCCCACTAGCTGCCAAGTCTCTTCAAGTCTATAGCAAAAACTAGTAAACGATCTTGAGTACGTGTAGTTTTCCTTCATCTCCACATTTTCCTTTTCTGTCGGAAGAAGAGGTACCTGTCTCCCTAAACCTCTTTAGAAACGCATTAACACTACCCAAACCAATACCACATTCATTGACATTTGTCTGCAAAAGAGTACATATTTTTTAATGCTTTCTTGGAGATGTATACATTTGTGTCCACTAGTTCACACTAGAAAAAATGGAAAACGCTATTAAGAAACACCGTAGGCTTTAGTCAAACATAATAAAACCACAACCGAAACTAGTAAACTGGAACCAAAACTAATATTATTACGAACTAAAACGGGAATCGATACTCGCAAGCTGAAACCGAATACAAAATTATTATGAACTAAAACAAACCCAAACCGAATACGTGTTCAGATTAATTTCAGCTTGTTCAGATTATTCTCGCAAGTGTATTTGTACATCACGTCGCAAACGCATCATGTATTTTTAACTATACATTGCTTCATATCAATAGCAGATTTAAATAAAAAATTTCTTATAATCATGGATATTACTTGTAACAAAGTAAACACACGTCGATCCAAACTGCGAAGCTAATCACGTGTACCGTGGGTATGCAGAAATATTGGAAGCGACTGTAATTAAAAAAAAACCAATAATTTTTGCGATAAAAAAGACTTAAAAACAACTTGAAATTCCTTATAAGAGAGCTTGTTCCATTTTATTTTAGCATCACATCCAGGATGATGCGAAGCCGGTAAGATACACGTAATTTCCTCCCGAAATCAATATTGATGTGTTCACATGTTTGGACAATTCGCTTTTAGAATCTCAAAACTAGGGCACAGACAAAATTTAAGTTAATTATGTTTGTGAAAAGGACCTTCCCGTCTTTCTCTTTAAAATATAAATGGTATTAGTTGAGGCTTCCTAATATCAGTTTAATGTAATTTGAACTAGAGAAGAATGGGAACCAAAACTGAAAGACGAATGAAAGCCTGCTGTTTCCAAAGCATTTTGAGCACTAACTCTTATTAACAGAATTTGCTATTTAACCCTAGAACATCTATTTACCCACCTGCAAAGTAAAGTGAATTTCGAAGCAACAAGTTCATGAAAAAATATCAAATTCAACATGAGCTGAAAAAACTCCACTTCAACATCGACTGTTTATCTAATTACATAAAGATGGAAACCTAAAGATACGACGAGAATTTCTAGAGAACACCGTTTTACACTGATTTCGCATAGAATCCGGAGTACCATCACAAATTGCTACTAATTAAATCAACCCGTTATATTGATGTTTCTTTTCTTCACTTTCCAAGTTTAGAGGTAAAATGTATATTTATATTTAAAACAGAGAATAGATCATGTTCAATTTATTTATTTGTTTAGATTTTTACAAAATCTATGAACCACTCTATTTGCTATATATTCAGTCATCCAAAAATTAAAATTATGTATCTGTTATCCGGTAATTAAATATAGCTGGCGTACAGGGAACAGCACCCATAGTGTAACGTCATGCGAGCACATGGGATAACATTTGAATATATCAATTACATCGGCTGCTACAGAAAAGAAAGGCAAGGAGTGAAAGATGTCAGCAAATTCCATCTTTTGCATGTAAAATCTCAGAAGCCTATAAAAGGGCAACCGAAGAAATTCACCAATGCCTCCCCTGAGCCCAGTGACATAAGCAAGGACTTATGACTGTTCGTGTGAGATGGACCTAGGTTCGAGTCCTAGATGCGGCATGGACGGTGTTTTATTTACGGAACTGGTTCTTTCCTTCCGATGAACGAGTGATCCTAAATTAGGGACGAATGACGGCTTGTATCCAAAAGAGTAGCTCACGGTGGTCATTAAACCTTGAAAAAAAAAATCAAACGTCTGTGGGGAAGCCTGTTTGGTTCAAAGGACCAACCACAATTAATTTCAAAGATTCATTTCTGAAAATTATAAATTGTTATAATTAGATAACTTTTGTATTGATAGATCACTGAGGTCCAATGAAGGCTTGCTGTAAAACATAGTGAAAGGGTATCTTGATTTTCGACTGATGGGGAAAAACTGGTCATGTTCAACCATTAATTGTCAGCTTGTAGCAATAGCAGAAATATAAAACCTTATTCCATGAGCCTCACATGAACTCTCGTCGTAAAATAGCTAATAGCAAGTCACACTCTGTCCTTTATTTTGCTTTGTGTCGGGGTTTAATGGCCACCATGAGCAACTCCATTTGCCATAAGCAGTTAGTTCCCAACTTGCAGCTACTGGTTTCAGGGAAGGGACAGACCCAGAGACAGAGACTACGACCATTTGACCACTAAAGTTATTGTCTTTTCTTTGAGATGACAATGACATAGAAAGTTTCAGAACTATAATGAGTGAAATATTTATGGCTCACGTGCCATTTACTGAGCAAAAACAATAAACAATCAGTACAATATAAAGCAAACAGACGAAATTGAACTTATTGTACTTTAAATTACGTATAAGAAAGATAAGCAGTTCCTATGCTCAAAAACATATTTGTGCAGGCTTTGTACACATTCAAGTAATAAAGAAATTAAGAAATTGCGAAATATTAGGTGTACAACTAAGTCTCAAACCGTTTTTTGTGTGACGTATACCATTAATTTACATAACCGACATTCCCCCACGTTGTTTTCATGTGACCGTAACTGATCCAGAGTATAAATATGACACAAAAGTTTGCCCAACAGTCCAACGCACGTGCACAACTGTAGGTGAATGATAGCAAGCGACACTGCATTTATTCGACACTGCATTCGTTACGAATTTCATCACGGAAAAAGAGACGCAAAAGCATGTTCATCGATCTGTTCGGTTCTGGGGGAGAATATTGTATAAAGAAGCACGTAAGAGTTTTGGTTTAGACGGTTTAAAGCAGGTGATATGGTGTTAGCGATCGAGAACGTCCGCAGAAGGTTGGACATGAGGAACTGCCAGCTTTGCTGGATGAAGATTCGTTTCAAACGCAAGAACAACTATCTGAACAACTGGAGGTAACTCAACAAACCATTTCCATTCGTTTACGCACATAGGAACGATTCAGAAGGAAGGAAAATGGGTGCCACATGACCTGAGCAGAGGAACAAGGATGAGTGTGTCACGAAGTGTTTGAATCTGTTGAATAAACATTAAACAACACAAGTCTTTCCTGTGGAAATTAGTTACGGGTGATGAAAAGTGAATATGGTGCGACAATCCCAAACGCAAAAAACACATCCTGTAGCAACGACTTCGAAACCGAAACGCAATTTTCACTCCAAGACAGTTCTGCTGTGCATCTGGTGGGATATGAAGGGTGTGCTCTATTATGAACTATTGGAAAAGAGTCATATTGTTACTTCTGATCGCTACAATTAACAATTGCTGCGATTGTACCAGAAAATCTGTCGGAAACGTCCATTCACAGGCAAAGGATTTCGTCCCGTGAAAAAACTGCATGACAACGCTAGGCCGCATGTCGCGAAATCAGTCAAGGAAACGTTATTGACGCTTGGCGGGGACGTTTTGGATAACCCGGCGTATAGTTCCAACATAGCCCCTTCAGGCTATCATTTATTCCGATCAATGCAACATAGTTTGTCTGCCGTACAGTTCCGGACATGTGACGAAGTGCAAAACTGGGCTGACCATTTCATCGTGTCTCACGACGAAGTTCTTCATGGCTGGAATCCGTTAGCTCCCCGACCGATGGCGGAAGGCGATAGATAATGATGGCGCATATCTTAATTTGTAAAGGTGTTTTTGTTTCCTCTCAAATTACATGTTTCGTTGTCTTAAAACGCTTTAAAACTTATTTGTACAGCTAATAATTATGTGTGTTAGGGCTTTTAATTCATATGTGTCAGTTTTAGAAGCTGGAGATGTTTAATATTTTGTCCACCTACCTTTTGCATTGTAGCAATCTTCCATTTGACGAGGTAAGCTATCACACATCCTAAACATACTTCAAATCGATAGAATTCAATGATTCAAGAACAGCTGTTTTCAAACTGCCCTTATTCATGAGTGACTGCCATTTGCATGCACCTTCCGTGCCAGCATATACCATAGATGCTCTATTATATTTAGATCAAGTGACTTTGGTGACTAAGATTCGACTAATTTTATTTTGTTCGATTTAAACCAAATCTCGGACGATTTGGACACATCATTTTTGTAGCTGTCCTGCTGAAACAAACAATTTCTACCAGCCATTTTAAGTGCATACCGAGGAAACTCTTTGCTTACCATTTGCTGGTAAACAAACGTGTTTAGTTGTCCATCCATGGATACAATATCGCTTTCTTTTTCCAGCCAATTGCACTCCATAACATGTTCCAACCACCTTCCTGATGTCGAGTGGAAAACACTAGCGGTCTTTGTTTGTCATCTTTCCAATGGCTGTGTCATATTTTCAATAACATGACCGAAACACCATCCTGATGTCGAGTGGAAAACACTAGCGGTTTTTGTTTGTCATCTTTCCAATGGCTGTGTCATATTTCCAATAACATGAACGAACCACCTTCCTGATGTGTAGTGGAAAACACCAGCATTTTTTGTAATCTTTCTAATGACTGTGCATACCATCTGGGCTATCCAGATTAAAAAAATTTCTCGACGGAGAAAATAGCTTTTCTCCACTCAAAGCTCCAACTCATGCGGCTGGGAGCGAATACGTTTCGACTGGCTTTGTGGACTAAAGAAAGCACTGGTTTCCTGTGGAGTTTTTCGAACGAAGTCCAGATTGATTCAGCAACTGTTGGGTTCATCGAACAGTAACTGGCAAATCTAATTCGCCGCGCAGCTGTCGAAATGTTACAATTCTGTTTGATGCTTTGCACCTCAGAAGACGAAGTTTCCGATTCGTAACTATGGCTGGTCCGCCGCTGCTCTTCTTTTTACCGTACCCAGCTGGATCTTCTAAGTAATTCCGAACGTTTGAGCTCCAATTGATTGCTCTGAAAATACCTGTGTCGTATAATTTTGTATCTTAAGACATACATTTTCCGTCGTTCGATGTCAGACAGTCGAGTGCCTGACGGCAAGCTTATTTTTCTAAACCTAACATTTTCAACAAGTTATTTCGTTAATTCTGTCTTCGGACTGTCGGTACAAATGACTAACACCCGTTTCTCCCAAAGAGCACCCGTAACGCTAAACATTCAACTGAGCAGGGCCAAAATTGCTTCACGTTTTAAAGGCTGTTTTTACTGATCAGCTTTCGCTACACACGCACAGAATACCTTTTTTGGACACCAATGAGTGCGTTTCCAATATCCATATGACGATGGAGTATATAACACAAAAATTGTCCTTCACGTCTATTTATATCTGTAAAAAACCTGAAGTGAAGGGCCCTAATTACTTCGTTTAGCATATACATTTAGCGCGGAAGAAAAGTAAGTACATAGGGGTAACTTACACACAAAAAAGGTTGGCTTCACTGAAGTACAGCTCCTTAACAATCCGAAGGTGATCTGAATTTGAGAAAGGAAATTTTGAGCATTTGGTCACGTATCAAAATTTTTCACTTTGGTTTGTTACCACCAAGAGTGGTAACAAAAGTGAAATGGTACTGCAAGAATCTGTTGTTATCAACTGTATTAGAGTCTAACCTGCCCGTTTAGTTAATCGGAGGAGCCGTGTTTTACCGGAACAAGGTTCATATTCGCACTGAAAGAGCAACCATCCAAAAATTCTAGTTCCAACTCGGTAGCTATGAAAGAAAATTATTATACACCAATCAGCCATTACATTATGACTACCTAGCCAGTATACTGTACGACCCACTTCAGCCCGCAAAACAGCGGCCACTCGGCGAGGTGGCGATAGGTATTCTGGGATAACTGGGACCATAAAATCAACAACAGATCCTCCAGTTCCCGTACATTTCGGGGTGGTGGTGATTTAGCGCGAACCCGCATTTCCAAATGTTCAATTGGGTTCATGTCTGGGGAATTTGGTGGCCAGGAAATTATTAGAAAGTCACCAGCATGTTATTTGAACCACTCCTTGACGATTCTGGCAGTGTGGCATGGCGCATAATCCTATTGGTAATGGATATCACCAGCAGGGAACACAGTTGCCATGAAGGGATGAACTTGATCCGCAAAGATGTTTAGATACCTGACAGCTGTCAGGAATTGTGCTATTGCAAAAATGGGGCCTAATGTGACCCAAAAAAACCCCATCGTCTATAGCATAACACCGCCGCCGCAGGCCTGTTTCCGCCTAAGAGTATGTCCAGGTGCCATAGCCTCCGGTAATAATCGGCTTGTCGGTGCTCGGCCGTCTACGCGATTCACCAGAAATCTTGATTCGTCAGACCAGGACACTTTCTTTCAATCATCCACGGTCCAATATTGGTCCCATTTCATGCGTTGTTGGCGATGACGTGCAGTCAGCATAGGGACCGGGCTGGACTTTCGGCTACGCAGGCCCACGCGCAGAAAGCTGCGATGAACTGTGTGCTGTTACACATTGCGCTGAAAACCACTGTTTTAGCTGCGTGTGATTTGTCGCACTGTAGTCCTGTGATCGCTGTGAACAATGCGCGATAGTCTCCGCTCCCTTCCGGCATCAATGAGCTGCGTGCGGCACACGGCTAGACAAAGGGTCGTGGTTTGACCATCTGCGCACCATTTTTGATATGTTGACATGTACTCACTGCAGCGGCAAGTGAACAACTCACAAGCTGCGCCGTTTCCCAGATCGTAGTTTCGAGGCGCCGTGCGATCACAATTTGTCCTTTATCGAACTCCGATAAATCAGCAGCTTTCCATATTCTGACTACGAACACTCTACTAACCGAATGTCGCTCTTCGGGTTGTATATATACTGCTTTGTGAACTTCACCTGCGCCGCCGTTCGGTTTCCAGGCGCGCTCATTTTTCTTAGCTGGGGGTGGTCATTATGTAATGGCTCATCGGTGTATAACGCACATGAGAGGCACTATGATAATGCAACTGAAAATCTACAACAAAAACACATGTGTTGGGAAACTGCTGGCCACCAGCTGGGAGTGATGGGTCACTGATGGGTTAACTCTGAGGCTCAAAGTACGGTAGCGGTTCGTTAGTGGCAGCGCCATCAGTTGGCAGCCATTGATGGCCCTGTAGCATCGCCGTGAATTCCGGGCCACCAAGCAAGTGCCTCTAGTGGCCCGTAGCTGGCAGCCGACGCAGCCCCAACACGAGGTGGACGCAACGGGACTGCGGATGTGCAGAAGCAACACGTGCTATGTCTCTCGTGGTACCAGTTAGTTGAAGATGATGCTATTGCCACCGTGCTATTTTAGTGAATGTTAAGAAAGAAAAGCCACATGTAGAGAGACTGATTAATTTCCTAATGAAATTCCACGTTGACGAAGATTACCGTCGAAAGAAAAATATATAAATATTTATTAATGAACTGTAAAAAATAGTTAATTACTCTCGTGTATTTATAGAAACTTATGTCGTAGCAAAATTCCTTTTAATAACAAACAAAAAATCGAGAATACAGACAGCCATTAAATACACACACTCCATTCCCATGAATAACGAGAAAAAACTTAAATTCTGTATAACTTTCGTTTTAGCATACACTAAACCGCTTCAAACAAAAGTCGTGGAAAAACATTAAAAAAACGTTATGTTGTTAAAAAAATAAGAATTATAACGTACAAAATTTATCAATTATTTGAAAAAAAAACCGCTGTGTGAACATAATTTACTCATCCATGTGTTGAATACTCAAGACTGGAGGAATTATTTCGCTGCTAAAAATAACGGAAAGTAAAATAAAATATCTTTCCTCTTTAAAACAAATGTAGCTTCGGACCGCGGAAAGGAAAGATACAATGTTAAAAATGCAACAGAATGTGACATGTGCGGGTAAATATATTAATTAAACAATCCCCTTTTAAGACCACAAGACCAGTACAAAAGTTTGGAGAGCACCTTTAAGTTGGTGTACTCGTTGAAAATGAGTGAAGTGTGCTTAAGTTAAATAAAAAATATCGTTGCGTTGAAAAATTAAATTTATAAATTATATGAAACTGAGATTCATTAAAAATACCTTGCGCTATTCTAAAATTGAAGAGAACCCTAAGTTTCACATCGCGCTGAAAAAACACGCTCAGCTACAAGCGAAAAGACATGCGTGGCCAACCAGTGTAGTCGACACAGCGCTTGCTTCGCACCCAGATGGACGTTGGCTCGTTTCTATTCAGATCCAAATAGGCGTGTTTCAGGACTTGTTGGGAAAATTTCTCCAGCGCAGTGCGGTCATGCAGAAGTTCCGCAAGGGGAAAAAAATTAGTTGTGGCTTTGAGAAACTGCGGTTATGTTTTTTTTATTGCTACTACTAGGAATTTGGCGGACAAGATCCGGCAAGCTATCAGTTACATCACGTAATTGCCGTCTGCCACTACCTAGAAACCAACAGACCACATTAGGCTAGCCATCATTAATGTAACGTGCTTGCAGCGCCACTAAAATGCCACTGCCTGTGATGGATAACTGATAGCCCTGCCCTGGCATATAACAAATGATGGGGTGCCAACTGTTGGCCCATATGGTGGCCGCTGGGACATTTTATTGACGGTTGGTCGGCGGCAACATAGTGCTGGGCGAATGGTTGCATTGCTGGCTGCCAATGCTGGCTTGAGTGCTGGCCCAGCAACACTGTTTCAGTTGGGTTCTACTTTTGGGGGCAGAAGTTCCTGTATGGGATGATAATATTGAGTTCAATCTGAGGTTATAATTTTACTTCTTTCCTGGATGGAAGAATTCAAACGTAAAAACACAACGAAAATGTTAGACTCGGGATAATCGTAGATGTAAAACCTAACAGAAAGGAAGACAAAAAAAGAAAAGAAAAAACAAAAACTTTGCAGTAATGGACATTTTAGCTATATCTCTTATTATCAGCTCGGCAGTGATGATGTAATGGATCATATCATGCATACTTTACGATAAAAACATTTGAAGAGTGATATCAAGAGGCATAACTGCTATTATTAGCACCACGATGTTGAGTCATAATGGATATTATCAGCCATACATATAATTCTAAAGCATTTGAAAAGTGATAACAATAGCTCTAACAACCATTATCAGCTCTTCAATGATGAATCAAAATGGGTACAATCATTCATACTTTACGGTAAATCGTTTGAAAAGTGATAACAATGGCCATAACCGCTATTATGAGCTCCACACAGATGAGTCACAATGAGTAATATCATCCATACTTTACGATAAACCATTTGAAAAGTGAGTTACAATCTATATTGGCTTAACGATGAGGAGGCCTTCACTTGTAAGCAAAAGGACTGGATATAAATGGTTGGTGGTTCAGTCGGGAGCGAAATTACGAACATGTTAATTGGGTAAACCAAGAATTAATTAGAGTTCACGAAAGGCAAAATTGTGGGAGTACGAAGGGTTGGTGCGTGGATTTTGGAAACAGCGACAGTTGTGGGTTTTTCGAGTTCCTGCGTTGTGTGTGCGAGCGTGCATGTGTGTGCCTGGGTGTGTGTGTGTGAGAGAGAGAGAGAGTATTAGGAGTGGTTCCAAAATGGGAAAACCACCAAACGGTGACACAAATGTGAAGGACGGGGAAAGGTGAACGTTTTTCACATGTGAATGACTTGTGCGACACCTTGTGCCTAATTACCTAAGCAATATACACTGAGGAGCAATTGAATTAGAAATACCTGCCTAGTAACGTATAGCACCACCATTCGTCCTGATGATGGCGGCGATTCGTCTCGGCATGGATTCGACAAGACACCGGAAGTGTTGTGAAGCCATACGGATCCACGACCCCTGAACAAGCTCCCACAGTTCACGAAGATTTCATGGAGGAGAGTCAGAGCCTCGTACATCCCTCGGGGTGGCATCCCAGATGTGCTCGATGGGATTGAGGTCAGGTGACCTAGCTGGCCAAGGAAGCGAGGTCACGTCGATGGAGTGTTCATCCAACCATTCGGATACAATTCAGTTGCGATGGCACAGTGCATTGTCTTGTTGCAGGATGAGGTCCCCAGTGGGATGTTGAAGACGCACAAATGGGAGCAAATGGTCGTCCAGGACATTCCGGTAACGTTGATATGTGAGGGACGATGTCACACGTACCAGGTGTCGCATTTCAGTCCGCGTAAACAGTCCTCAGACGGGAATGCCAACCCCACCAGCTTGAAGAGTACCCTGCTGGCAAGAAGAATCCATCGGTTCATGTGTTTGCGCCGTACTCGTATCCTGCCATCCGTATGTACCAACGTGAATCTCGACTCATCAGGCCAGGAAACATTCTCCCACATGTCTAGGGTCCAGTGGCGATATTCCCGCGCTTATGCTAATCTTTGCACCCTATGATGTGCTCGTCAGCAGCGGCATCCTCGTGGGACGATGGCTTCTATATCCCATAGCGAGGAGATGGTTCCGGATGATGTGGCTGCTTACACGTTTTTGTGCACCAGTGTTAAATTGCCGAGTTATTTCTTGCACTGTGGCCCGTCTATTCGTTGTTACAATACGAGCTAGCCGACGATGACCCCGCTCATCCACAAGCTGTTGTCCACGGCAGTTGGCCCTTGCACGGATGGTTTTACCGAATTCGATGTACTCATGGTGAACCAGTTACGTAGTGGCTGGTGAAAATCCCAGTGCCAGCACGACTTCCGAGATGGAGGGACCCATTCATCTGGCCCCGACAATTTTCTCACGATCAAATGTGGTTAGATCCTTCGTCTTACCCATACTGCCTCCGACTCTTACTGATTCCCGTCGCATCACTCCTTATATTGTCGGATCGCTGCATACGTCATGTCGTTTCCGTTTACGGGGCTGCCCACAGCGCCACATTTGCATAATGCTAGATTTCTCTAATTCAATTGCTCTTCAGTGTAGTTTTGCAATTGATGACTCAATAGAATATGGATCAACCAGAAACAGTAATCCTCGCGACTATGCGTCGCACCGTAGCACGGATAGTCTACAACAGCTGACGACCTGCACCACACACTCTTTTAACAACAGCCCATCAACATAAATGACTCTCCTGGTTTCAACGGCGAGCAGAATTGGAAACAGGGGTAATAATCCGGTGAATGACGATATGTTCTTCTTTCTAGACGTAGTCGAGTCCGTATTTAACGTCAACAGCTACTAGCTATGGACTAGTCCTGCATGGCATCGACTATCAAACAAGTTCGTGGCGGTTGAATGATATGAAGCATGTCTAGCTAGCATGAACTGAGAACCCTGGTTTGTGTGAACCAATCTATGAACGACGGATACCTCCGGGGACTGCTTGAGGACAACATACACTCCACTGTTTTGTATCTCCGCCCAGATGGGGATGGGTTCTTCCAAAACGATGATTTGCATGTTATCGGGCTGGCTTCGTATAGAAATGATTTGAGAAATACAGTATTGTATGAGTCTTCTCGAATGACCTCAAACTGCCTTGATCTCAACCTAACTGAAAATTTATGGGGTGTTAGAACGTCAGGTCAGGCAGTTGGACACACACACCCGGCTTCATGCTGTAAATACGGATCGCAATACAAAAAGCTTTATTGAAGAACACCAGACAACTAGACACATACCACGGAGAGTCTATTGAACGCTAAGTGGTCAAAAAAGAGGGCCCAGTAAGTTTTAAGCACGTGGTGGTAATTTAATGGGCAGTCAGTGTACTTTGAACATTGATAGATTTAAATTTTGTCTTTAGGTAGTGACTGTTCAAGAGTATAAAGGCCTATAACCTCTGTTGGCTAAACATTGCATCAACTTAGAAATGCACGCATTTTATAGCCATGAAATCTAATGGTGGGGAAAAGTTGTAAATACACTGCTGGCCACCAAAAATGCAGCACCAAGAAGGACACGAGATAGCAAAGCCAGATTTACTGGACACATAACAACAAATACAAAGGGGAAACGATTAAGCTTACAGGCCCGTGCGACTTGCGGAACACGCAGACATCAATAGTTCGTGTGACCCCCATGGCTGGCAATAACGGCCGCTACACGCCTCGGCATCGAACGAAAGAGTCTTTGGATGTGGGCTTGGGGTATGTCGGTCCAGGCTGCTTTCACACGTTGCCACAGTTCATCAGGCGTAGCCGCGGGTGGTGCTTACCGGGCCCCTCGTTTCCGATCAGCGACCAGACGTGTTCGATAGGAGACATATCGGGAGAACAGGCAGGCCACGTCAGCAGTGACACATGGTGGGCCGTGAAGAACTGTTGCACGATGCGTACCACGTGCGGGCGCGCATTGTCCTGTTGAAACGTGGCCGCTGGCAGTGATATAAATGATATGTCTCTAGGTCATTTGATATAAAAATTAAATACAAGTGGCTGAAAACTCTTTGGATAAAAAAACAATTTTGTGAAAATAATCCAAAATTTTTAAACTTCTTGGCACACCACTAATGTAAGGAAAAAAAAATAATGTTCAAACTAAACTTCTTAAATTTGGCACATGATCAGAATAGTGGAAGTACACTGGCGAAGATGACTAACAAAATACTTACCCAGGGAACGTTTCCTATGGAAAGCCCTACCAGTTGCAGGGGTGATTTTGTTCACCTGGCAGTGCCAAAGAACAGGCAATTCAAGCCAAAACGTGTACTGACTCATGTGTGTAAGTTTGAAAAGCCGACTTCGGTTGCATTTATTTGAAAAACACTATTTATGCAAATTAATTTAGAGCTTAATTTTTGTTTTCTTGACAATATCGACTAATCCTAGAAGTAATTTTCTTACAGTTTCCCAAAAATTTCCAAAAGGTATTTAGAGTCCAAAATAAATTTTGATTTGGGTATAATGAAGAACGATTCCAAAGGTTTATATGCCTTGGATACAATTTTAACTTGTTTTTACATTTTGTGCTATCGTTAACAAAATGAGCACACTGTAATACTTCACCAACGTAAATAAAAAGGTGTAAATTTTGCTATTTCACGTTACAAAAAAAAAAAAAAAAAAACATTTCATGTAAATTTTGAACACAGCCAACCTTAATCCAACTGCCGGTTTTCAAACAATTTTATTTTCTTTACTGACACGTATAATATGCCCATACACAATATTTACACACTGATTATTTAATTGTGATTAGTTTTCAGGCTCAGCAAAAAACTACAGTGCACTGCTAGCCCTTTTAGCTATTCACATTGAATTTTTATTTTGCTTGCTTTTTCTTTTATTTCTCCTGCTTGCTAACATTTTTGTTTTAACCCTTTTCTTAAAATTCATAAATATATATATATTCCTTACATTCACTACAAATCTAAACTTTCACTTTTAACCACTATGAATAAATACACTTTTGTTTTACATAATTTGGCATGTATCGTATTTTTCAAAAGATATTCTTTCTAAATGTATTGTACTTTTCAAAGAATGTTTTTTTATGGTCTTAGCCTTAATATTGATCTTAAGATTCACCAACATGAGATAAAGAAAATTAGACTGTTGTCTAGCCTTCTCCACAATGAATTATAATTTCTAATATCACAAATACTTTATACCAGCTTAGATTTTTCTCATAATTTCTTTCATAACTCCACGCCACTTGCCTTTTTCTATTGGCGGCAACAATGAAACGGAAATTTTGCTTTACCTTGCCTTCAGGGTCCTGGTGAAGTAGAAGGGGTGCCTACATTATATTATGGCCCCAAACAAAATGTAGTATGGTGCATGAAGTATGGTGCATGAAGTGCATGAAGTATGGTGTCATCTTCTCCTTTGTTTTTTTTCTTTTCGGTGGAGGAAAGCGCCAGTTTCTATTCCTGGGTCGATAAGGATCACTGGCGGGTGGTACCCATGAGGTCAAACTGTGGCCGGAGGGTGCATCAATAGAAGCTGTATTCTCCTGGGGACGCCATTTTGGGTTGTTTCGGAGTCTGGTGTTCCATGGCCTTTTTAGGGTTTCTCTCAGGAAGAACCTTTTATATTAGGTACTGCACGAATGATGACTCGAGGGTGAGAGGACATTTCGGACGACATCACGCAGACCCAAACGTCTGCTCTTTTCCAGGAAATCAGTCGAGAAAAAAAATTCTCTGCAATCAGCAGCAGAAATTGTAACGAGACAACCCCGATTGAGTGCGAGCGTGAGTAAGAGAGTGTCAGAGCTACAGACGTCTCTTAACCTCTGTCTACGCAGTGTGTTGGCGAGCTCTCATTGACTGAAAAGTTTGTCTCGCCTACCAGCAGATATGCCAAAGTAGGGGGAAGAAGCACGAGAACATTCTTTTCCGCCGTACAAAGGCCAACGGCAGACTCACCTGTACTGGCAAACACATAAAGGGGTAAAACCTGCTTCGCCCGGTTTCGACAGCGGAGGTGTAAGGGTTAAACTGGCTGACCTCTGGTCAGTTCTGGGAATCCCTGAATTTTAACAAGACAGGGCAAAGGTTAAAACAAGGTTACCCTCGAATTTCCACGAAACGCTTATTTCCTGGCGACCCAAAGGAACAACGAAAAGAAATACATGGCGGAAAAGAATTCATGACTTTCTCAATGTTAAAAATAAGAAATACACTTTGAAATCACTCGATAATTACAGTATTACATATCATATTCATACACAATTATAACTTTAATTTCCTAGGAGGGTAATATTGCAGAAAACGAGAGAGAGCTGCAAACGAACTCCTTCTTTCCCTTATTGTCTTTTACAACGTACACAAGAAACTAAAATACAGAAGAACAATAGTGGTGTTTCCAAGTGTACAGATATCCCGGCCATATGCAAAAAAATTTAGATACATTATGATATTTCCTACGGCAATATTAATTTTCTTATTTGTAAAAACAATGAATGCAATTAACCACTATGCTACAAAAAGATTAATACGATACATTAAAGCATTAGTACAAAAAAAAACTTTTTTCTACAATTATCCAAGCACTATCATTAATCTACCTCACTATGATTATTGTTACTGTAAACATTAAATGCATTTACACTAAACACAAAATTTACTCAATTTGTCACGGAAAAAAATTTGCATTTAAGACGACATACACACGTTGTAGTTCCACGACAATAATAAAAAAGAAATGGCACGAAGCTAAATGATGAAAAACGAAGGCAATCACAAGCCTAGATTTTGACAAGAATAAACGAATGAAGAATAATGCAATTTTAATTAACATGACTTATTCTTGACCCCCCTTTTTTTTTCTCATGGGTGTTCGTTCATTAATGTTCATTAATGTATACCTACAAAAAAAACGAGAAGGGATTTTGAAAGGAACCAACAAAAAGTAAGTATGTGAAAGTACATTCTTGGAATAAGAATGCGTAGATATTTGATGGTTTCGACAGGCGAAATTTAGGAAAAGTTGGGCCCTAACTCTCCAACAATCTGCCTGGAGAAAACAGCAACATATCAGCAGGTCCTGCAGGCAAAGGAGGACAACATGCTCCAAAACGTTGGAGATGTAGCGATGGCTATAGAGTGTACCGGCGATGCGTACCAAAGAGGTTCGGTTGTCATATCCCATTGCGCCCCAAACCATAACGCCAGGCGACGGACCGGTATGGCGATGCAAAATGCAGGCGTCATACAGTCTCTCGCCGCTGTGCCGCCACACGCGGATCCGACCATCGTGGTGTTGCAGGCAGAAGCGGGATTCATCGGAAAAACCAATGTTGTGCCATTCCGTAGTCCAGGTGAGGGGTTCAACGGCTCACTGCCGCCGCACTCGCCGGTGGTGTAACATCAATGGTAATCGGAGCAATGGGCGCCATGCGACAAGTCCCCGCTCCTGCAGACGACGTCGAACGGTACGTGCTGACACAGGTTGTTGCATAACACACCCTAATTCCCGCGCTAACGTTCGTGATGTGACGGTGCAAGCCGTCAATGCCCACCGCACAACATGCCGGTCCTCTCGTTCGGTGGTGTGCCGTTTCTGCGGCAATCGCTCACGTCGGTCCGTCCGTTCCTTCGAAACCCACCGAATCCATACTCGCCTCACTGTGGCTGGATGTCGTTTCACACGGGCGCCGATGTCTCGGTACGATAAACCGCTGTCGCGATAATCCACTATTCGCCCTCTGTCGAACTCCAAAACGTGGTGGAATGACTGCCGTGTTCTGCGACGAGGCATCAGGAAGCTTCCCACGCACAGGTCCGGCAGCACAACACACTTCCACTACTTACACCCCGCCTTCTGTGCACCCTTCTTATAGTGCTTCTCGGTGGCGTGCCGGGCGCATACGGTTTGCATATGCCCTGCAATGCTAATCGGTTGCATGTCCTCTCGAGGACTACGCATGCTGCGAATTTCCGGCCAATCGGATACTTCCTTCTTGGTGTTACATTTTGGGTGGCCAGCAGTGTAGATTTTTGTGTGCATTTGTTTGTGTAGATTTTTAAGATAAGCCAAAGAAAGGGGACATAGGCGAAATGATTATGATTGAACTGTAGCATTTCATGTTTTGTTTATTTTTTTATTTCCTAAAAGTTGTTAATACAGAATTATTGCTGTTGGGAGAGTGTTCTGCCATGCAGAATCAATATTCATTGACAAAATTAACTTAAAAAATGTGTTAAATGATAATTTTAAACTGAAATGGATTCAGAAGTTTTCGATGCAGGCAGTGAACAGGATTGGAAATTAAGATGATTCTAAGTGCTTGATATGTTTAAAGCCATCACTCAACTATGGAGTGCAGATATCCTGATTAGTGGCGCCAGAGAGGAAGATAAGGAGAATATTGAGGCATAATTGCAGCGTCCTGTAACCGGAGCAACATTTAGACATAATGGTGGGATGCTGCTTGTGATAATGTTTGCTATGGCAACTAGAGATCTGAAACAGGAGACAATTTGTAATGGGCATCCAGATTGCTGTGGAAACGAAAGGATGCTTAGTGTGGACATCACTCTCATCTAAAGTGAATCATTAAACTGTCGTTTATTTTGGGAAATTTTTCCAAATACAGCTCTCTCTTACAAATGTTGACGCATGAAAAAAAGAGATATGCGTTTGCATATTTGCAAAAATTAGAGAGGCATTCAGTACAAAAGAAAAATTATTCTTTATGTACGCGGAAATATCAATACCAGAAGTAATTAAATATGACTGCACATACATTTTGACTTATTGTACGTCTGCATACGAGGAATGATTAACACACACCGGTCACTGAATTAGAATCGTTTATGCGCAAACTGTCACGCACCGTATATTCAAAATATGTAGTCGCATGCGTCACCGTGTGACCTGGACAGCTATTTCAGACTGTTGTACTTAATCATCAGTAGTATTGATTTCACCCACAAATAATAATCATCAGTAGTATTCATCTCACCCACAAATAATAATCATGAGTAGTAAGTCCTTTTTCAGAGGTCGAAAAACGGCATTTTGTGAATCTCGTCTGGCTGGAGCGACAAGTTTGAAAACAAAAGTGCTCACTTGTTTCTCAAAAAATGAGACATTCCGGGTCTTTAATCAGTGGAAAAATAACCAACATTGCTTGCATAACAGGCGTAACTGTGGCGCGTAGACAATCTGCCAAAAAAGAAATCTTTGTAATCTGAGAAAGCTTGTACTGAGAAAAAAGGCTTCCCCTAAGCAGCAATTGAACGAAGCGTTTAATGAAGGCCGTTCCCAATCCATATCTCAGCAACTTATGCGGTGGGAATTGCAGAGAACCGATACTGGCGGTCGCATGCCTATACTGGGGGACTCACTGATATCTGCGAAGAACTGCAATGTTGGTCTGCAGTGGTGTCAGAAAAAACGAGACAAGTCACTGGGATACTGGAAAACTGACATGTGGTTAAACGAGTCGCGATATACCTTGTTCTGTACAAGAGTTGGGCAAAACCGTAATTGAATTAATCGGTAATGCATTACAGCGTAGTTGTAATGGGAACAAGGACTTAGCGTTACCATTACACGGTAATGGTGAATTGATCATTATAATTACATGGTAATTATAATGACATGTAGCAGTTACCCATTATAATCGTAATGGTTAATGGTTAACTGTATGTTGGTAATTAACCAATAACTTATGGGTAACAATAAAACGTTAATAAACCAGCAACCAGTACACCCTTACACGTTATGTAGGTTATTTGACAATTGTTACACCCCTCGGACCTCCAATGCGTGTATGCATGTATTGGAGATTGTATGTGTATGACATGAGTAGTTGCCCCATCTTCGCCGCAAATAAAGTGATTTGAACGAAATAATACCTATGAAGTAAGTACGAATGGGATGTTTATTTCGGTTAGAGATACTCATTTCGTCCATCTCCAGTACAGTATTCTCGTCCATTACATACGTTTCACTGTCCAAAATAATTACCCCACTGTAGCGGCAAGCATATAGTAGCACTACACTCACAGTTCAGCAACTCAGGGTGCACTGCCGAATATTACAGAAATTTGCGAACTCTTGACATTTCTGCCGTACTTCTCAAGTGTTGTTGTCCTTTACTTGTCCGATACGAACACTGGACTAGCGAGCGACTGACTCCTTTATGTATACTTCCCGATAGGACCTGAACCTTCTGGAATATTCTTGACTTACATAAAGCTCTCCAACTTCCCACTGCGCGATCATTCTGGAACATTCTACAAACGTCTAACCCATTCTTGCCGCTTCTAGAGCATTCTACACGACACTTCGGTCTCTGTCTGCTATGTTACATTGCCGACGTTTCTAGACATAGCTTTTGGCACACATACATTTCAATAAACTATCAGTATATAATTATTATTTGCAAATTGTGTAATTTCATTACCAAATAATTCCATTGCGTTTGAATGGCATTGTTAAATAATTGAATTATATCATCTTCATTGCAATGCATTACAGATTAATTCCATTACCTTGCGCAAACCATGCTTGGGATTACCTTGTAATGCATTACCTGTTACTGCATTACCTTGTAATGCATTACACGTTAATTGTGATCTGTACTTCCATTACCTTTTAATGCATTCCTGTCTAACTCTGTTCTGTACATCTGTACCAACTTAAGGCAAATTATTTTTCGGGAGCTCCATGAAGAAACAGATCCAGATTCACGTGTAAATACCTCTCAAGATACTGGAGGTGGTGTCCTGGTGTGGGGAACTTTCTGTTAGTACGGAACAGGTCTTCTGACATTACTGGTCTTCTGTCCTCCTAGGATAATCATAACACCGTTGCCGATCATTTTTTATCCTGCAATGTTGACTTTTTATCCAACAGGTGACAGCTGTTCGACGAACGAAAATGCTATACTCCATCGAAAGATGTGCTTAGCAATACTTCAATTATCATGATATGGACTTGCCAATCTTTCCTAGCCAACACAAAGCCCAGATATGAACTGCATTGAGAATATATGGGACATATTAGAAAAATAGATCTGGGAGCAAAATACCCTTCCGTCAATCCTGAGGCAATTATATAACTTTTAGTGAACTCGTGGTAGACGTAGGTACACTCTATGGGTTTATGTAATCTGTGCCAAACACCACGCATGCTGTAGTTGGGGCTAAAGAAGATCCCACCCAGTAAACGTTTCCAATTCAGTGGCCGGCTTGTATATATTTTAAGACACGTGTTCAACAGTAGCGGCAACTGAAACGCCACATGGGTAGGCGAGTGGTCAGAAGACCAGTTATCTTGCTTAATGTCATTGCTGCGCCGGGGATCTAGACCTGGATGCGGCATGAGTGTTGTGTTAGTCCTATGGCTGGCTCTCCCCACTCCCTGGAATCAATGACCCCAGATTAGGGACGGGCGACTGATTATACCCTAGGAATTATTCATGTCAGCTGTTATGCTCGGAAACAAAACAATAAGGTATCCTAATATATAATTTTCTAGAACCTTCCTCCTCGTCCGTGTCACTTTTTAAGTGGTCATGGCAACAACCGAGAAACAAATTTTTGTAACGCCACGCTTAGCATTTTGTGTAGGTGACGTCATCACCTACACGCGCACAGTCCACGCGTATGTCACTTTGTTCTTTTGTCATAGCAACAAAAAACACAGCTGCTGGTGTGACGTCACCTAATCCAAATCATTCTCACATGACGTCAGAAATGCGTTACGTCACACGATCAACTCTTTACACATACAAAAACTTTACGTCAGGAATTTTGGTTCACTACCTGAACCGGTGTTTAGCCATCTGTATGTAGCAACTTCAAGAGTAAGACGATCTGGCGACGTCTAGTGCACGACGATCTGACGACGTCAAGATAACAACAGTTCACGGAAAAGAACAGGGGAAATTGATACATGGTTCACAGTCAGTGTATAAGAACAATGTTGAGCACAAGAAAGTGTTGTTGACGAAATAGGGACTAAAGGTTTTACAAAACACATAATAAACAGACAGCCCGTCGTATAAAATTCCATAACCGACTGCTCGGAAAATTTTCAGAAAGCTGTGAGCCAACGCCGCCATCTATTGACGTGGAACTCAAAAACTCAATAACATAAATTTTAACTCAAAAACTTCTGTATCAAAAATTTTATTTTCCCCCGTCATTATTTACGAGCTTTCATCTAGTTTGTAAAAAATAAAAATAAGTCACGTTTTCGTTTCGCGTTTTTGGGAAGACGCTAAGTGACTCGAAATTGCTTGGTAGTTTAATCATGGAAAGGATTAAGTCACACCGGTAGTTTGTCATATGAGTTATATGTTATGATTACCATGACTATATTAAAAAATTGTCACGTGCTAATAATGCAGCGAAATTATTAGGAATTAATTCAAAGTAAATACAGCACAGGAAACTCTTGCCTGGGCGTGGTTCAAATCAGGCTAACGAATTATGTTTGATAGTAAGTCAGGCAATTAGCTCTTGTTTCTAAAAATACTTAAATTTTTAGAAATATTTAAATTTTTGAATTTAAGGCTTAAAATTTAAAATTGGATCAATACCTTTCGAATGAGCCATCAATGATGTCTGCATATTCTCTCGTAAAACTTTGTATAGTTACTGAGAATTAGTAAGGTACTTCGCGTACAAAATGTGAAGCTGATTCATCCTCCGTTTCTAGATTTCTCAAAGGCCAAATTCTGAATCTGACATATAATTCAGTGACCCTCCTAGTTGGCCAAGTATTTTTCTTTTGTCCAGTTTTTCCAGATGCGCCTGGGTTGGAGTCCCTGGTAAGGATTGAGTGTTGTGCTTCTGTGAGAGGTGTTTCTCTGTCCTTTTCCTGGAAACAGTGGTCGTAAATGAGAAACGAACTACCGCTTATAGGAGGTCGCGAAACCGCAAAACAAAAGAAAACTGTTAATAAACATCAGATCGTTCGGAATATAATGGCCGATTTTCTGAGGTGCCACGTTAAACTTGCCCGCTGTGTTTGCAAACCAACCAGCTTGCAGCTCAATTCGTACGAGTTGAATGGCGACTCAGACACAACATACACGCCATAATCGGTTGACCTGCAGTCGTTTTTACTCGTGGGAAAGTAGTTTGTTCAACACGTTAGTTGCGGGTGATTCTACTTCATGAGTTTAAACTTGGTCGTAAGGCGGCACAAACCTACCGTAATGTGTTCGAGGCAGGGTGAGGAGGGAACATCTGAACGTACTGTTCGTTGGTGGTTGAAAAGTTTAATTCAGATGACACGAGCTTACAAGATAAGGAGGGCAGAGTACGATATTAGGTCACTTATAACGACGCTCTGAATGTAAATGTAGAGACAAGTCCACACTTCGCCATCAGAGAGCTCGCCAAACAGTACAGTGTGTCAGTGTCAATAATTTCCGAACATCTTCACCAAATTGGTAAGATCAAGAAGCCCGATGTATGAGTCCCACACGAACTGACGGAGCATCAAAAACTACAACGGTTTGGAATGTGCAGTAAGCTTCAGCTTCGCAAGGAAAAGGAGTCCCTACTTGATCACATTGTAACCTCTGTGATGAAACGTGGGTGCTATACGAGAACCGTAGACGATCTGGACAGTGGATAAATCATGGTGAACCACCGAAACAACATCTTAAACCAAGGTAAGAAGGTTTTGTTGGTAGTGTGGTAGACTGTTCACGTTGTCATACACTAAAGGTTCTTGAACGCTGGTAAAAGCATTGCCTTATTTGTATACTGTGAAGAAATTATCTCAATACACCAGAAGTTGTGTTCCAAGCAGTCATCTTTGGTGAACAGTAAAGGTCATAACGTCTTCCATGATAACGCAATCCCACATGTGTCCGAAATGACGAACGAGAAACTACACGAATTGAGGTCTGAAACCCTCCCACATCCAGCCTACTCGCCTGACTTGGAACCTACATATTTCTACCTGTTCATGCATTTCACCAAGTACCTTATAGACATGGGCTTTGAAACATACAGGAGGCCGAAATTGCGTTCCGCGACTTTCTTGCATCCAGAGATCCAAATTTCGTTCGGACTGAAGCACCTGTCACTTACTGGAAGAGGTGTGTAACTGCTGAAGGGGCCTATTTGGAATAAAACAAGGTTATGTACAGCTTTCATTTTTACCTTCCAAAACGTCCATTACTTTCCAAACGACCTGATAACAATGAGAATTTGAAACGTGGCTGCCCCAGTGGCGTAGCTGTCTACGCACTGGTTTCTGATCATTCCTTTGAGTATTCAGCTCCCGGATGAGGCATGGGTAGTATGCTTAATTCACCGAACTGGATCTCTTCCCTCGCTGGAACTTCTGACCCTAAATTAGGGCCGAGCTATTGCTTATTGCCCATGGAGTAGCTCATGGTACTAGTTATTTCCCTCTAAAAATTAAAACCTTTCAGATTTAGTAACGAAAATGTTTACTACAATCAGGCGAAATTTGACTTTAAAAAGGAAGATTTGTTTCTGAAAAATAGCGTGAAAAATGCTAGAACTGTATACTTTTTATTTACAGTATCGCGACGAATGTTTGACTTTTTCCCATAAAAGACCCAAAAAACTCAGCTAAGGCCATTCAAATGAGCCATCAACGATGGCTATACCTTCTGTGATCGGCGCCGTGCTTTTGACGCAGTCTGCCACCTCTACGCCTTGTTGTCTCTAACAAAAACAAAGGGACAAAACCGAGGTATGTTTGTCTCATAGCCAGCAATCTATTGATAGTGAAATTTTGCATAATACACCGAATTGTCTCTTGTAATTACACATTTTTTGAATCCTCTGCGACCAGAAAAATATATTTCAAAGCAGAATTTTAGAAAATCTAAATCTAAACATTCAGCAAAGAAGAAAATACGCCTACACTACAAAGAGAAAATACGCCTACACTACAAAGAGAAAATACGCCTACACTACAAAGAGAAAATACGCCTACACTACAAAGAGAAAATACGCCTACACTACAAAGAGAAAATACGCCTACACTACAAAGAGAAAAACTGCGCATATTTTAAAATACGTAATGAATACATGGATATTTGTAGTCGATGGGCCCAGTTAAAAAAATAAAAGGGTATAACGTCACAGGCTCGCCAGTAACACAACGAAAATATTTATTTACATATATCTCATACAAATACTATTAAGTGTTACGATTACATTCTACTTCATTTAACATTCTTAGAATATTTAAATTTGGCTAGCTTCTACACGTCTCTTCCTTCCAAAATCAAACACAAAACTGACCGACGAACTCTGCAGTGCGAACCGGATATCACACTTCACGCTCAAGCAGTCAATAGTCAATATGTCATTCCGCGCTCTCGTGCATGGAATTTCAAGTGCGAGTCAAGATGGCTTCTCGCTCGTGCTCCAAAGTCAACAGTTCTCTGTATGCGTCCACATTCTGCGTATTGAAGTTCAGGATGTTACAACGGATCTGTAACCCACTTACATCCACTAACGGATAAAAAATATGTTTCGAAAATTAATCAATTTTTCACGAAAATTTTCTAATAGTAGAAGGAAGATATCAAAGACAAAGGTGATTTGAAACCGAACAGCTTGAAAAAGAAATATTTCACGAAACATGTATAACGACGTAAAGTCTTGTCTTACGTCTACGTTATCTTAACACATCAACATACTAAGAAATAGTTCCTAAATGAAAGAAACCTTAACGGCCAGACGAAACATGTAAATAACAGAAGTCAACTTACGGAAAGATGCTTTATTCAGGCTGTAGTACACACATCCACACAGCATATTGTAGTGAACGTTCCACACACCACACATTATCACAACACTCCTATCAATAATCAGTTTACAACCCAATGCCCTCTCTTACAACGCTCTCAAGCAATAGATCAGTCGTCGTTTTTATCTCTTGTTCTTATCAAAACTCAGACATACGTAACGTGCATTCAACCTAAATTGTGTTGCCAAACGTATTCGTTTGAGAGAAAAGATCTCACGTTAAGAGTGAAGAATACTGAGAATAAACTCAAGATTTACATAGGGAAAGAAACTAAAAAAGGAAAGTTAATCTAGAATATACGTCACACATGATATAACTTCTCGTTCGCGAGTGGAGAACATTTGGGTTACTTAAATAAGAAAATGGGTTCAAAATAATCTTCTCAACGATAAGTATCCTACCTAAAAAAAATTATGTAATGAATTCTTAGATCGAATTTACTCCTTCATATAGAAATATACACGGCGCCGTGGTGACGCGGTTATCTAATCGTTGGCTTGTGACCATTCGTCCTAGACGAGTCCAGGTTCAAATCCAGTTGAGGCATGGATGTTTTGTTTGTCTTACGGCACTGAATCTCACCTTTCCCTGGAAATAGTGACCCTAAATTAATTACAGACGACTGATTATTGCCCATCGACTTACTCATGGTGGTCGTTAAACCCCCCGAACAAATAAAGATACACTGGCGACCCCTGGTGACAGAATTTTATATAATGGATAAGCAGAAAATATGCTGAAATTATTCTTCGTAGCAAAAGCTATGCTGAAGAAAACTAAGTTTTCAAATATGGCCCTTGGAACCAAAGGTAGCCAGAAGAAAATTTTAATATTTACGGCACCTAGCGGGGAAACTGTGCATTATTTAAAGAGTGCAATATTCCATATCTTTGCTGTTGCAAATGGCATACAGTAGGAAAAAATTAGTACGATTTTTAGTACTGTAGATGGAGTTTCAAGACTAATACTAGCATCATCTAGTGCCAGAACTATTAGGTGTACAACTAAGTTTTAAAGCGTTTTTTATATGGCGTATACCCAAAACTAACATATCCGACATTCTTCCGCGTTGTTGTCATGTGACCGTAACTGGTCCAGAGTATAAATGTGACACAAAGTTTGCCCAACAGTCAAACGCATGTGCACAACGGTAGGTGAAAGATGGCAAGCGACACTACATTTATTCGACACTGCATTCGTTACTAGTTTCATCATGGAAAAAGTGAAGCAAAACCATGTGCATCGATCTGTTCTGTTCTGGGGAAGAATGTTGTATAAAAAGCACGTGACAGTTTTGGTTTAGACGGTTTAAAACAGGTGATTTTGATGTTAGCGATCGAGAACGTAGTGGCACCCAGCCGAAGGTTGCACATGAGGAACTGCAAGTATTGCTGGACGAATATTCGTCTCAAACACAAAAAGAATTAGCTGAAAAACAGGGGGTTAACTCTAACTCGTCAAACCATTTCCAGAAGGAAGGAAAATAGGTGCCAAATGACCTGAGCCAGAGGAACAAGGGTGAGCGTGTCATGAAGTGTTTGATTCTGTTGAATAAACAACACAGGAAGTCTTTCCTGAGGAAAATCGTTACGGGTGATGAAAAATGGATATGGTGCGAGAATACCCAAAGCAAAAAACACTGGGTAGATGCCGGTGAAGCAACGATTTCGACACCGAAACGCGATATTCACTCCAAGAAAGTTCTGCTGTGCATCTGGTGGTATATGAAGGGTGTGCTCTATTATGAACTATTGGAACAGGGCCAAACTGTTACTGCTGATCGCTACAATTAAAAATTGCTGCAATTGAACCAGGAAATCTATCGGAAACGTCCATTCACAGGTAAAGGATTTCGTTGCGTGAAATTACTGCATGGCAACGCTAGGCCGCATTTCCCGAAATCGGTCAAGAAAGCGTTATTGACGCTTGGCGGGGAGGTTTTGGATAACCCGGCGTATAGTCCCGACATCGCCCCTTCAGACTGTCATTTGTTCCGATCGATGCAAAATGTTTTGTCTGCTGTACGGTTCCGGACATGTGACGAAGTGCAAAAATGGGTTGACAACTTCATCGCGTCACACGACGAAGTATTCTTCATGGCTGGAATCCGTCAGCTGCCCGATCAATGGCCGAAGGTGATAGATAATGACGGCGCATATTTTGTTTCGTAACGGAATTGTTGTTTTCTCTCAAATTACATGTTGCGTTGTCTGAAAACGCTTTAGAACTTATTTATACACCTAGTATTTACTGAAAAAAACTATGAGTCTATTCAAAATGTTCCAAGTAATGAATGGTATCCTGCGTTCATTTTTTTAAATCGGACTTTTAGAAAAAGAGATATCGAAAAATATATATGTCAAGCATTTGGGCCTCTAAGAGGTGAGATTTTGCAGTATTTTGGCAGAAAATGCCCATAAAATGTTTTTGGAGTTAGTAGTATCTGGCCTAAGAATGATGTTTTTCAACTGTATGTTTAAATGCGCAGATATTGCTGTAAATTTTCTGAATACGGAAATGTAACTTGTGCGTTCTAGTGGCAAACGTATGTGCTAAGAAAATTTTGAAATTATATGCAGAACATTTCGCACCAGAAACGCTCACCGACGAAGAAATAATTTTTTCACGTTTGCCTCTTAGAAGCAGAGATATCGAGAAAAAATGAGATATATTGTACAACTACGTCGCTTAGAAGAAAAACTGTTGACTATTTTAAGCAGAAGGTATTCTCAAACAGTTTTTCGTATTTAGCGGTATCTTATCACAATAGAATACATTCAATCGAGTTTTAAGACGCGCAGATATTGCTGCTAACAAACGCATCAGAAAAATTTATTTTAACTTACGCCCCCTAGTAGCAAAACAGTACCTCCCAAAAATTAGAAATTATATACAGAACACTTTTCAGCAGGAGTTATATCCGATGTTAAAATAATTTTTCAAATGGGACTTTTGGAAGCATCTCGGAAAAATCACTACTTAACTTCATGTCCTCTAGCGGAAAAACCGTACACTACTTGAAGAAGAAATTGTTCTTAAAAATGTCCTCTTTATAAA
Source organism: Macrothele yani (assembly GCA_039090855.1). NCBI lineage: Eukaryota > Metazoa > Arthropoda > Arachnida > Araneae > Macrothelidae > Macrothele > Macrothele yani. The sequence continues at coordinate 75,165,124 of CM077011.1, read as the reverse complement.
CGGTATCGAAGGGATGAAATATTTTTTCCAATCACACATTTAGAAGAAAGTATATGGTAATTGGGATGTAAGGTCAGGTGATGCGTAACATCACAGCCTCTCCTTGACAAATGTCAACCCCGCCTTCTCGTGGTGCATCCTGTTCCTACTAAAGGGGCTCTGACGACCGCCAATAGCGGTATAACTATACCATCGGGATTAGCGGAAATTCTATCCCACACTCACCAACCCGCTTGGCCAGCGTGGTGAGTTATGGCCAAACCCCTCCAAAATGATTCCACAACTTAAATCTTGGCCCTCAGTCTCCGGCAGCTGGAATGTACCTGGCCAAGGCAGCGGCCAGTGCGACATGAAGGCAGAGGGTGCTAAGAATCCCCGGAGGACCGGACTAGGCTGCCATCTGATGCTGACCTTGGCAACGTACAATGGACGCTCCCTATCTTCTGATTCAAGGCTTCTTGAATTGGAAGAGGAACTACAAAGGATCAAGTGGGACATCGTGGGGCTAAGTGAGGTAAGGAGAAAAGGAGAAGATCTCATCGAACTGAAAAGTGGACATCTCTTCTACTATCGTGGGACAGATACTGGCAGAACTAGTGGTGTTGGATTTATAATAAACAAGAAACTGAAGGATAAAGTTGTAGAAGTTGAAAGTTCCTCTGACAGAGCTGCACGACTCGTTATCCAACTCTCGAAAAGATACCAGGCTCAGATTATTCAAACTTATGCACCCACCACAAGTCATCCTGAAGAAGAAATTGAAGAATTTTATGAGGAAATTTATCATCTAAATAATAAAGGTAAGCAGCACTTGAAAATAATTATGGGAGATTTCAATGCAAAAATAGGGCAACGGCAACAGAATGAAACTTCAGTAGGTAAATTCGGTCACGGCAACAGAAACCAGCGTGGAAATACTCTCGTTGAGTTTGCAGAGGCAGAAGGGTTTTTCATCTTGAACTCCTTCTTCAAGAAAAAGCCACACAGGAAATGGACATGGAGACATCCAAATGGGACGACAAATGAAATTGATTTTATTATGTGTAACAAAAAATTCGTCATAGAAGACTGCAGTGTGCTAAACAAGTTCAACACAGGTAGTGACCATAGATTGGTGAGATGTAAGATGCACCTCAACACTAAACTTGAACGTGGCAAGCTCATAAGACAAACAAAATCTATTGACATAACCAACCTTAAAAAACACCATAATACCTTCAAGTTGGAACTGAAGAACAGGTTCTCTGCTTTAGAAGGCCTAACATCGGAAGAAGTGGACATCTCTGAAGTTAACAGAAAAGTAACCAAAGCTCTTATGGAAACAGCAACAAAATTAGCTGGGTCTAAGAACAAGTTGCATGTAAATAAATTATCAGGAAAAACGAAAATGTTGATGCAAAAAAGAAGAGAGATGAGGAGAACTAAAGAAGATGTGACTTCCAAAGTGGAATATATAGAGCTATGCAAGACAGTACGAAAAAGTATCACTGAAGACGTAAGAAAATTCAACTGTGAACTAGTGAGGAAAGCAATTGAAAACAACCAAAGCCTAAAGATAGCAAAGGGACATCTCAGTAAGGGAAGAAAACAGATTATGGCACTGAGAAAAGAAGATGGTTCTGTAACAAGAAATAGAGGCGAAATTTTGACAAGAGTGAAAGATTTCTACTCCAAATTATATGAAAGTGATGATACATGCACTCCAGACATCATGAAAGATACCAGTACCAGAGTTCCTCCAGTCCTTCCAGCAGAAGTTGCACATGCAATCAAGAACATGAAGCGGGGAAAAGCTCCAGGAGAAGATGGAATTACTGTAGACATCATACAAGAAGCAAGTGGAGAAATCGAAACAGTACTCGCCCAAATTTTCACTCGATGCCTTAATGAAGGAAAGATTCCTGAGGATTGGAACACCGCTACAATGATCCTGCTACATAAGAAAGGTGACATTGAGGATCTCGGAAACTACAGACCTATCAGCCTCCTATCAGTAGTTTATAAAATCTTCACTAAAGTTCTTTCACACCGCTTGAAGGTAACACTGGACATGGCTCAACCGAGAGAACAAGCTGGATTCAGGAGTGGCTACAGCACAATAGATCATATCCATGTGCTGAGAGAACTAATTGAAAGAGCGAGGGAATATGAACTTCCATTGTGCATGGCTTTTATCGATTATGAAAAAGCCTTTGATTCGGTGAAACCATCAGCAGTTACAATGGCTCTGAAAACCTGCGGTATTGAAGATGCATACATTAATATTATTAATAACATCTATGAAAATGCAAGTGCAAAGATTAGGCTGTTTGAAAATACAACACACATAAAAATTGGAAAGGGAGTGAGACAAGGTGACACCATATCTCCGAAGCTCTTTAATGCCACATTGGAGGGTGTTTTTCAGTCACTGAGCTGGGAAAATAAGGGGATAAAGATTAATGGAGATTATCTAACCCACCTTCGTTTTGCTGATGACATAGTCATTTTTTGCAACTAGCCCATCAGAGCTGCAGAGTATGATCCAGGAACTTGCTGACAAGAGTAAAGAAGTGGGATTAAAAATGAACTTTCAGAAGACAAAAGTGATGTTCAATGCTTTTACAAGAAATGAAGATTTATCGATTGATGGAGAAAAGCTGGAGATAACAGACACGTACGTTTATCTTGGACAGCAGATATCAAGTGAGGGTCACATTGATGAAGAAATTAATCGGCGTACAAAACTTACCTGGAGAGCTTTTGGAAGAAACAGCATAATTTTCAAGAGCAATATGCCATTATGTCTTAAAAGAAAAGTGTTTGATCAATGCATCCTTCCAGTGCTTACGTATGGTGCAGAGACGTGGACCTTAACTAAAATAGACATACAAAAGCTGCAGACAACTCAAAGAAGCATGGAGAGGTGCATACTTGGTGTAACCAGGAGAGATAAGAAGAGGAACTCGTGGATCCGAAAAATGACAAGAGTGGAAGACATCATGATCAGAGTTAAATCCCTGAAATGGCAATGGGCTGGACATACTGCCAGAAGGACAGATCATCGATGGACAGCCGAAATTTTAGATTGGATTCCAAGGGACAGGAAAAGACCCAGAAGAAGACCACATGGGAGATGGGTGGATGAAATTCGAAAGTATGCAGGGGTGACATGGAGGAGACTGGCACAAGACAGACCGTTGTGGAGGAAACTTGGGGAGACCTTCGTCCAGCAGTGGATTGATAATGGTTGACAATGATGATGATGATGATATGGTAATTCGATATAATCTGAATTTCCGCCCTCCAGTGACGAAATTATGCGTAGGAAAACAACTCGAAAACAAGGATTATTGTTCTTAGATTTCCAGATTTTTAGTGCAAAAGAAATTTTCAAATCGGACTAACAGTTGAACAGATATGATGTCCAGAAGCGGACTTCTAACAAAGTGACAACGTAAGCACGTACGTGTTTTACATAAGAGGTCCTAATAGCATCCTGTTTACCTTTTCCAGTATTTATTGTTCTATTTCATCATGGAATCTCATTTCTACAGTATTCTTAAAATTTTCCCAGTGCTTGCACTGTGAACTGCCATTTAACTACTTCGCATTTTTTTGGTATACTTCTGCACTGATAGTGTACGAATGTAACAAAAAAATCATTTCGGGGACTAATTACAGTAGTTAACAAATTTCCCTTTTTTTGCCGCATGGGTTGTTTTGGCCTTTTTGTACTAAACCAACCCTGCTGATTACGGAAATTCCAGGGAAAAGGGCGTAACACTGAACACTTGCATTGTGCAATTTTAATTGTGCAATGTGGACAACAAATGCAGCATTATCAGAATGAAAATCTCAACAGATATCAACAAATGTCATGATGTTAAATATTAGCTGTAGTTCGTATTTCATTACAAGAAAATCCTTTTTTCTCGTGAAATTTATATTCACGCATTTTAAGAAGAAATTAAACACTTGTAGATTAAAATGGAAAGCCGAAGAAATATAATGACCAAAAAACCTCATACCAACGACAAATAAACATATGGAAGGAAAATGTTAAAAATATTGTACAAACTGTGTCAACACTTGCCGTTGCTTCCTCCTGTCTTACCACGAATAGTCGCACATCATGTTCCGATCACATCCTTAGTATCGTTGTTCCATTCTGTGAATATCTTAATCGAATCGTTCCCCGTGTTCGTCACTTACAGCTCCTACGTTTGCTAGAAAAATATCCAAACGGGAACCCAGGAAGTGCATTTTGAGCGACATCCGACATACTAGCCTCTGATAACTGGGCAAGAGTCGTTTCACTAACTCTTGATAGTTTTCGGCTTTTTATTGCCCGGAAAACATTTAACCACTGATGCAAAGTCCTTCCAGGCAGACAGTTCCAGAGCATTTAACTTTGTTCTGAAATTCTCATTTCAAAAGTTTTCTGATTTGAAGTCCAACGACTATTCCTGCATAACGAAATTCAAGCCGAACTTTTGGATCCACTGTTGAAGCCTGAACCTTAAAAGTTCGGCTTGATGTTTTCTAAAATTAAGGCCTCTGACTAAGTCGTTTAATTCCCTTTTCTGAATCAGATGAGGTACCAAGTTGTATCCGGGACTGTAGAATGGATCAAAGGTCTTTGATGGTTCAGTCTCTTCTAATGTTCCTTCGTTTGGAAGGGCAAATTCCTCCAATTGCAAAGGTGGCTCGAAAACGGGCAGTTCAAGTCCGTGGAGTACACGACGTATTGCAGACGGAAAAGTAGGGTATTTTACTTTACATTTTGTTTTCTTTGAAAATTTCTCGATATTAGTGAGGCAAAATTAACAGCCCTCTGCATGGCGAGTCGAATCGCGCCAGACCGTCGAAACTGCAAAAGTCATCACACCGCATGGTGTGTCTCCAAACATCCACTTAATCTAATTTGAGTAAAATGTGCCGCAGGCTATGTAAGGATCCTATTTTTTTATCTTGGTTGCCAACGTGACACCTAAAATAATAAGAGTAAGTTTGTTTAACCTTGATTGGTAAAGACCGAGAATGATTTTTTTCACTGTGAACTGTCCACAAATATAACAAAGACTGTTCGATGGATTTACACGTTTGCGGGGGTTCCATCCATTATCAGAAAATCAAATGCACGTACACACTGTAGAACTGCCATTGCATCTTGTCACAAGCACAAAATCTCTTAAGCTGAACCGGATAGAATACATTTCACCAGGAAACATAACCCTCTCAGCTACCTCTCGGCCTGACGCCTGCAAACGATACGTCATGGTGGAGAAATCCTGAACGAAAACAAAGGAACGTGCACGCGCAGCACAGGAAAGAACGACTGAAAAATCCTTCAAGTATAACCATAAAAAATTATCATAAGATAAAAATGATCCTTGAGAAAAGTTGTCGATGCACTGACAAGCGCTTCCAGCGAGTTATGTATATCTTCGGATTGTCGCCTTTTGTAACATTATTTTCCATTTTTGTTTACAAAATGGAACGTGATGGTTCATTTTGAAGGACATATTCGTTATCAGCACATGCAAATTGTCTATAGACGCATATTTCCGTCCATGTGGCAAACGCCTTGATTTTGATTGTTAGTGGAAAATGGCTCCGCACCAACACTTAGAAGACTCTTTCCGGTGGTGACATATCGGTAGATTAGAAGATTGGCAGTCGCAAGCTGAGATAGCAAGATAGTTTAATGTGTCGAGATAGTGCTCTCCAATCTCCGTAGACAGTTCCATGAAACCAGAACAATTACGAGAAGTCCGTGACAAGGACTCCCACGAGTCACAACAATTCAAGACGACCGGTATTTTTCTCTAACAGATCGCCGCCATAGGGAGTCGAAAACCAGATAACTCTCACAGGACGTCTTATCTGCTACGGGAATCGCGATATCGAGGAGAACAGTTTACAGATGACTCCACGAGATAAGTCTGCACGCGCAATGGTCTGTATCCCACTCACCGCATCGCACAGAAGCGTCTGAATTAGACCTGACAACGTCACCCTTGGAGTCCTGATCAGGTGCAGTCCCGATAGAAACATTCAGGTACTTCGAAGGTGAGATTTATGATTGTAATAAAGCAATATTCTAAGCTAGTACGGGTCTCGTTTTGTTACTTTGGGTCCATGAAGTGGTGCTTCATGGGTTTTGAGCAATATAAGTTGCTGTTACAGCTTATAGAAATGTTACTGTGTCTTATGAGATGTACATGGTGAACAACACTTTTGATAGCTCCTATTCCGATGATGATGACGATACCAGCTCTACTGACTTAGTGGAATCCTGATCGTTTCATGTATCAGTGAAAACTGGTAAGGTGCATTTTCTACTACATCGCTTGATGCCAGGAGTGTCTATCATATTTGAGAGCTCATTGACTATTAACTTATAGATATGACACAAAAATTTTATTTGATGTGTTCGGCTGTAATCCATGCTGAAGAGGGGGTTCAATGTTACGGCAGATGCGGCGGCAGATATCATTATGCTTGTTGTTCAATAACAGAAAATGTTTACCGACGAATGTCAACAGAGAAAAAAATGAAATGGCAGTGTGGTAGTTGTCGACGTGCTGCATTACATGATTCCGGTGTCCATTCTGAGGGAGCGGCTTCCACTTCCAGAGTGTGCCAGTGGCAGTGATTCTCAGTCGGTTCTCCATTCTGTCAACATAAAGCTAGATGCTATTAACGAATTAAAGATTGAGATACTAGATTTGAAGAGATCAGTTGAGTTCTTTTCACAGAAGTATGATGACATTTTGACTTCTTTAAAAAAAAATCAAGTTCGTTGGTTGAGGACACTCGTAGGGAAGTGGTTGCTCTTCAGCAGAGAATTTCGGACCAGGATTCTGAAATATCCAGATTGACCCAGGACTTGAAGAACTTTGATCAATATACGAGAAACAGAAATTTGGAAATACATGGAATACCTGAGAGTAATGAAGAGACTAATGCCTCGAACATTGTGCTTAATATTGCAAAAGGGTTGGATTTTGGAGACCTTTCGTGCGATGACATTGATGTCATTCATAGAATAAAAACTAAGGGGGCACGGCGTCCCTCGCCAAAAATTGTGCAGTTTCAGACCAGAAAAGTAAGAGATATTCTTTTATCAAGGATTCGGAAGATTTTGAAATTGACTGATATTGATGCTACTTATCTGCAGGAAACTAGAATTTATGTTAATGAGAATTTGACTGTGCATAACAGAGAATTATTCTGGAATGCGCGGAAATTTTCCAGGAAAAACAATATCAGATTTTCTTGGTATATAAACTGGCGTATTTTTTGTCGAAAGAAGGAGGGTGGAAATGCAATTACCATTACGAGCAAGGATGACTTGGATCTTAGTCGATTCTGATCGGTATGTGATGTTTCTGTAACTCTATTGGTTGTACAAAACTCATTTTTATGACCTGTAATCCTAATGTTTGTTCTGTTGAATTTTTGCGCGATTTGCTGGTTTCAAAAAATCGCAGTTTGCGATTGTTGCACATTAACGCTCCTAGTTTATTTGTTAAATATGACCTGTTCTTTGAGTATTTGGGGCCTTTGGATTACCTTGTTGACTTTAATTGCGTTTCAGAGACTTGGCTTAATAGTGTGGATCAACTTGCTTGTAATGTACAAGGTTTTCGAACTTTCTCTACTTCTAGATCAGGTGGTAGGGGTGGGGGTTGCTATTTTTGCTAGGCGCTCCATTTCACTTTTGAAGATTGATAAATATACGGTTATAACTGATAATTATGAGTTTATTACTTTAGAGACTGAAAATACCATTATAAGTGCAGGTTATCGCCCTCCGTCTGGAAATCAGTCAGTTTTTCTTGATTTTTTTTTCCAGTTATTTGGAGGATGTCAGTCAGAGTGGCAAGGCGTTATATTGTTTAGGTGATTTTAATATTGATATGAAATCTACTAATAGCGTCTCATATCCATTCAGTGATATCATAGGCTCTTATGGAGGTATAAGTCTGGTTACAATCCTCACGAGAATTACACCTGTTACCTCAACTATACTTGATCTATGTATTACGAATTATTTTGGTTGCACTACTGGTGTATTGGCATATAATATAAGTGATCACCTCCCTACTTTTTGTTTGTTGGGTAGTGTACCTACCTCGGATTTTGTGGACAGGATTTCGATTCGTATTCGTTCGTACGATCAGCATAGCTTAAGAACTTTTGGTGAGGTATTTGCTGTTACGGATTGGTGTTTGGTGCTACAACATGATAATCCCACGCATGCTTTTGATAAATTTTGGGGATTAGTTTGGAGTCCTTATGAATGTTATTTCCCACTTAAGACCTTTACACGTTCATTAAAGTGTAGAAAACCTTGGTTTACTCGTAATCTTTAAAGATGTCTAAACAAAAAGAATAGGCTGTTCAAGTTATTTATACAGTCCGGAAGTGCCTCTGATTTATCCCAGTTCCGTAGATACAGAAATTGGTTTAATACTAAATTAAAAAATGCAAAAAAAATATTTTTTAAATCGTTTTACTAGTACCACGGATGGGTAAAGGTTATGGAAATCGGTTGGTGAATTGTTGCATAAAGCAAATGATGACGACCCTCCAATAGAACTTGATCATGGGGGAACTTGTGTCACTGATTTGAATCGTACGGAAGAGATCTTTAATACTTACATTGTTTCTTTGCCTGTGAAACTACAGAACGATATTCCGAGGGTGTCTGGTGACTTTGCTGACTTTTTGTCCCACCAAACTTTGTGTACAACTTTTTTGACCCAGTATCAGCGGATCTGTTGCCTACTATACAGCAGTTGGATTCCTCTAAGGGTGCTGGCCCGGATGATGTTCATCCAAGGGTGATTAAATCTGTTGCTCAGTTTTTGTTGGTACCATTGAAACATATTTTTAATCGTATTCTAGAAACTGGTTTATTGCCTTTAGCATTTACGACAGGTAGGGTCACTGTTATATTTAACAAGTTAGTAAAATCATGCAATGCATTGATTATGATACGCTTTCCAATATACTAGAAATCATTACTCAATCTATTACTCAAGTTATGAGGAAAATGGCTGTGGAATAAATCTCACCCCTGTGCCTTGACCTTTGATCCATTTGGACAATATTCAACAGAACTGGTTCAGTATATCTCCGAAATAACATGATAAAGTTTTGTCGCAATCGAAGCAATTTTACGTAAGTAATGATGCATAAGCACTACGGAATAGATCATGCTCCTGTGTCCTAACCTTTCACCCCATTTCGCCCATTTTCAATAGGATTCGTCAACAGGAAGGTCCCTACAACATACCAACATTTCATCCAAATCGAAACATTTTTACGTAAGTTATGACTCATAATGGCGATGGAAATGATTCCGCTCCTATGTCCTGACTTTTGAACCCCATTTCGCCAATTTTCAATAGGGTTTGTCCCCAGGTGGTCCCCTACCACATACTAAAATTTAATCGAAATCGAACATTTTTTACGTTAGTTATGACGCATAAGAGCAGTGGAGTGGATCCCGCTCTTATGTCCTGAACTTTGACCCCATTTCGTTCACTTTCAATAGGGTTCCTTCCCAGGTGTTTCCCTACCACATACTAAAATTTCATCGAACTCGAACGATTTTTACGCAAGTTATCGTGCGGACGAACATACGCACACAACGCGTGACGTAATGAGGCAGATGGGAATTACGACCATCTGCTAGCAAGGTGTGACGTCATAAAACTTTAATAGGATCCACAAACAACGCGTGACGCAATGAAATAGATGGCACGACCGCGCGCCAATATCTAAAGGGGCGACGCCATGACACCACACTGCAAACTTCGTAATTCGAGGTGGTTAATTAACCCACTAAACAAATTTTCTTAAAGTGGAGATCAAGCTAAATCGATTTCTAGTACCAGAAAACGGTAGGTTTACAACTTTCATCAAAATCCTCAGAGGCGTTTTCAAAATAAAATTTACATACATGCAAGACTTGCTCTTTTAAAGTGAACGTCAAGTAATTTTGCTTCCTGTACTTCGAATGGAAAAATTTCTGTACACATTTTCTTCCCAATTAATGCGTTCCCAAGGATGAAAAATGAAAATTTGTACATCGATTAACATATCTTCATTTTATAACTTGTAATACTTAATATTTTTTAAAACATAACCATAATTATGCAATCCAACATTTTTTTGTCTGCTGACGTCATGAAAATACAGGTCGCGCCATCTTTTTTCTGGACAGTTAATGCGTTCACAAGGATGAAAATTTGAACATCGATTAAAATAGCTTTATTTTATAACTTGGAATACTTAATATTTTCCGAAACATAACCATAATTATGCAATCCAACATTTATTTGTCTACTGACGTCATCAAAGTACAGGTCGCGCCATCCTTTTTTCTGGTTTCAACACCTCCAAAGAAAAGTTACTGATTTTTAATGTAATTATGGTTATGTTTTAGAAAAAATTAAGTATTCCATGTTGTAATAAAGTTATTTTAATCGATGTTCAAATTTTCATCCTTGGGAACACATTAATTGTGAAGGAAATGTGTACAAAAGTTTTTCCATTGGAAGTATAGTAAGCAAAGTTACTTGACGTCCACCTTAATAATATGGGATAAGAGCGATGAAATGAATCGCATTCCTATATCCTGACCTTTGACCCCATTTCGTCCACATTCAATAGGCTTCGTCCCCAGGTGGTTCCCTACCACATACTGACATTTCATCGAAATCGAACCATTTATACGCACGTTATGACGCATAAGGGCAATAGAATGCATCCCGTTCTTATGTCCTAACCTTTGACCCCCACTTCACCCATTTTGAATAAGATTCGTCCCCAGGCGGTCCCCTACCGCATTGAAATCGAACCATATTTACGCAAGTTATGACGAATAAGGGCAATGGAATGATCCCGCTCCTACGTCGTGACCTTTGACCCCATTTGTCCCATTTTCAACAGGGTGTGTCCCATGGTGGTCCCCTACCACATACTAAAATTTCATCGAAATCGAACCATTTTTACGGCAGTTATCGTGCGGACGGCGGACGGACGGCCAAAACTGGAGCATATACGCTTCTTCAACCTACGGTTGGAAAGCGTAAAAAAGGGTTTGAGATGTAGTGTAGAAAATTATCATCCAATTACTAATATTACAGTGTTTGCTAAACTTTTGGAAAAACTAGTACTAAAGAGGTTATCTGGCTACATGGTCAGCATGGTTTCCGTCAGGGCTTCTCAACAGAAACGGCTATATTGGATGTTCTTAATTTTTTGCGCACAAATATTAACTCAGGAAGAAGTGTCCTGGGTATATTTTGTGACTGAACTCGAGCGTTTGACTGTGTGCATCATGAAATTCTATTGTCAAAGTTAAATCATCTGGGGATCCGGGGAGTTCCGCTTTTGTTTTTTAGGAATTATTTGTTACAGAGATCGCAGTATGTTCAGATTCGTGGCATTCGTTCTTCGGTTCGTGGGGTAAATTGCGGAGTTCCTCAGGGATCAGTGCTGGGACCGGTTCTTTTTTTAATATACATTAATGATATTTTTAATGTTACTTTGGGGGCGCACCGTGTGCTGTTTGCTGACGATACCAGTTTATTATTTTCCGGTAATTCTTTAATGGAGTTGGTGCCTTTAGTGAATTGGGATCTTTAGGGGTTCTTTCGGTGGCTCAGTTGCAGTTATTTAACTATAAATCAAGATAAAACTAATGCTGTCCTGTTCTCACGTCGTTTTCATTGTTCGTCTACCCCAACTGGTATCTTTGTGAATAGAGTTCCCATTACATTTAAGACTACTGTTAAATTTCTGGGTGTGTTTATTCAGGAGTCTCTACGTTGGTATAATTGCATTAATTATTTGGAAAATCAGCTTAGATCACGTATATGAATGGTTCATAGAATTTCGGGTATGTTGACGATAAGATTAAAACTAATATTGTATTTCTCGTTCTTATATCCACTTATTTCGTATTGTCTACTGTCCTGGGGTAATGTCTAATACGTCTACCATTTTCTACCACGTTGGGTAATGTCAATAGAATATATATTTTACAAAAGAAATACATTCGCTTATTGTATACTAATTGGGCTATGGCTGCTGTTTGCTGTTCATATAAAATAATCCTATTTAATAAACTTTATATATTTCGATTATTACTTTTTATGCACAATATAATTCATGCTAATAAGTTTATGAGTGTTCTGGAATTGCACCAATTTTCGCATTCTCATGATACCAGAGGTAATGCAAACTCCGTTATTCCCAGGGCACATCTAAATCTCTTACATTACAGTGTTATTGCAGCCGGTCCGCGACAGTGGAATGAATCACCCTTGCACATTAAATCAATTGTTAGCTTCAGGGCATTCAGGAGAGTATTAACTACTGAATTATTGGCAGGCTGATATGATTTGAATTGATGCCTTGATTTCTTTTCTGGGATATAGTGGCACATTATTCTGTCTTGTTGATTTTGGTTTGTTTATTGCTGTATGATTGTTTAATGGGCTGTACAGATATTTTTGGGATGTGTATTTTCCGGTTGCATTGGTTTGGTGTATATATATAAATGTCCTAACTAAATCATTCATTATTGTTTTATACTTTGCTTATCAAGTGGTTATGTTGGCATGTGTTAAGATTACTACGTATTTTCTGTATTGTCTATATACCACCTAATTTTTAATTACAGTTGATTATCATCATGTTTTTATTAACTTGTCTGTACTATTATGATGATTCGTGCCTCACTTTGAATTTCTGTGCACTGTGTTCTTGGCCTGTCACACACTTCTTGGGAACCGGAGGCTCGTCAGGCTTTTTCTTTAAAGCCTTTTTCCCTGGCTCCATGTCATGCACATACAGTGTTATATGTAGACATAGATTATTCTTTTACATTTCTTTACATCTACTTCCTACACTTTGGCTTAATTGTGCAAGTTCTTTAATTGTAATTAATGGAATGTTTATTGTAATTGTGTTATAACATACTACGGATACATTATTAAAACTTTATTTTCTTTTGTTTAACTACTTAGCATAGATTTACTGTAATAATGTATTGCTGTGTGAAATTCTGTCATGTATGGTAATGCTATGATGAATGGCAGAATATTCAATAAAAAAAATTCAAATTCAAATTCAAATAGGCATCTGTTCTCTTCAGTGACGAGTCGCGCTACATCCTAAACAAGAATGATCGAACCTGTGCATTTAGAGAAAAGCGGGAAGCCGAAATCTTCTGTCCCACGTTAGAGAAACTGGACACTGGGTTGGTGGAGGACTGATGGTTTTAGCCAGAATCATGGTGCATGGACGCAAGATGCTGCATGCATTTCTAGGATGCACCCTGACCATTGCATGCTACAGGGATGGCATCCCAATGCGCTATGGGGAATTTTTAAAGGGGAGATGTTGTCTCCAAGTTTCATTTTCTGGACGGTAATGCCAGTCCTCAGAGGACTGGCATAGCCGACGAGTACCTGGTGGGTGAAGATATTCACACGACAGGGTGTCTCACGAGATCTCAGGTTCTGAACCAGATGGAATATATCTGAGATGCCCTGTGAAGATCAATTACACTGCTGGCCACCCAATATGCAACACCAAGAATGAAGCATCCGATTGGCCTAAAATTCGCAGCATGTGTCGCCTGCGAGAGGACATGCAAAGGACTAGCATTTCAGGGCATATGCAAATCATGTGCGCCCGGCACGCCACCGAGAAGCACTATAAGAAGGGTGCACAGAAGGCAAGGTGTAAGTAGTGGAAGTGTGTTGTGCTGCCGGAACTGTGCGTGGTAAGCTACCTGATGCCTCGTCGCAGAATACGGCAGCGATTCCAGAATGTTTCGGAGTTCGACAGAGGACGAATAGTGGCTTATCGCGACAGCGGTTTATCGTACCGAGACATCGGTGCCCGTTTGGGACGACATCCAGCCATAGTGAGGCGAGTATGGATTCGGTTGGTGCAGGACGGACGGACGGACCGACGTGAGCGATTGCCGCAGACGCGGCACACCACCGAGCATGAGGACCAGCATGTTGTGCGTCGGACATTGACAGCTCGCACCGCCACATCACGAACGCCAGCGCATGAATTAGGGTGTGTTGCGCAACAACCTGTGTTAGCACGTACCGTTTGACGTCGTCTGCAGGAGCGGGGACTTGTCGCACGGTGCCCGTTGCTCTGATTACCATTGACGTTACACCACCGGTGAGTGCGGCGGCAGTTGGCCGTTGAACGCCGCACCTGGACTACGGAATGGCAAGACATTGTCTTCTCCAACGAATCCCGCTTCTTTCTACAACACCACGATGATCGGATCCGCGTGTGGCGGCACCGCGGCGAGAAACTGTGTGACGCCTGCATTATGCATCGCCATACCGGTCCGTCGCCTGGCGTTATGGTTTGGGGCGCAATTGGATATACGCCTGCACCCCTCTGGTACGCATCGCCGGTACGCTCAACAGCCAACGCTACATCTCCAACGTTTTGGAGCCTGTAGTTCTCCCTTACCTGAAGGACCTGCCAGAGGCCACGTTTCAACAGGACAAGGCGCGCCCGCACGTGGCAGGCATCGTGCAACAATTCCCGATATGTCGTCCGTTGAACACGTCTGGTCGCTGATCGGCAACCGAGCTTATTGCCCCAAAACGTATTAGAGCTTATTGCCCCAAAACTGGCATTTACTGCCTTGCAAACAGCATGAGTGTTCCTTTTGCGAGCAGTGTCGCTCTTCGTTTTAACCAAAGTTCCTGTTAGCCCGTCGAAATTCGCGCAACTTGCTGCATCAGTTTTGGACTGCTACGCTGTCTGCCATGCTCATGCTTCTCCAACGTGCGGTGACGGGATTCTTTTTCTGCTGTGTATCGATATATGTATGTATGTCCGTACCAACTCTCATTAATCTCTGTCTTGTGGATTTCTCGTTATTTATGATTTTGTTTTTGTCTAGTGAATTCTGGACACCAGTGTACTTAGAGTCCCTCACGGTGGCCTTTAAATCTGCAAGAAAAAAAACATAATTAAATATAAAACGCTATTGTACCGCAACGTTTAATGTTGGCATATGAAGCAGAGTTATGTATGTCTTGCCTTTTCTTGAGGATATTATTACTTGTCCAAAATTTAAATACTGTCATAGCTTGGCTTTGCGGTGAAGGCTGTAATAAATGGACGGCAAATTCTGTATTTTTAGACCATCATCCCCGTCAACGTACTTTGCGAATTTTTGCATTTATAACCATATGAATTTGGATGATTTATTGGCTTAATAAATAGGTCTGGAACAGATGCATTTTTCCAGGAGTCTGTAGCACATGAAGGATCGTTTCTCTTAATTGCAGCTATCCATTTCTCAGAGTCTTCAGAAAATTCTTTCATAGCAGAAATGATCGTAACGGTAGTCGTCACTTTTCTCATTACAACTTTGGTACCAATTACATGTGGCTTCCAAGAAAGCTCCTTTAGTAGATCCAGCAGTGAGTTAACAATATGATCAATTTTATGGATCATCAGCAATTTAGGTTCTAGTATTTCTTTTAATATCAGTAACTGGTGTCATCGTCTTTCAAACATGACATGGGTTAGCTCATACTTCGTTTCTCAAAAATATGCTAGAAGAAAACCAAAATATATTATCTTTTCTTAAATCGATACAAAATCGTGTCCAACAGAAAAGGACAACAGCTGGATTTAGAATGGCAGTTTATGTACTTTGGCAAGGTAAAAATAAATAAAATAACTACCTAGAACTTCAGCGAATGTTTAAAAAAATGCGTGATATTTTTTATACGTGGCCAACTGCTTTAAATTTAATGACTATTTCACCGGAGACGTGCGTGAAATAATAAATGCATGAGATATTCAGTAAAAAAGATAGATTTCAACATTTAGTTCTCGAGCACCATTATTTTCCCATATTCAGTGTTCCCGATGGTGTATAAAATATACTTACTAACATAACTCAGAAATATCCACTGATAATTCTAGTTCGATCACGACCGCTAATATTGTAAAATGTTACCAAAATAATTATCGCATGATATCGTATTGCGTACTGATTTCACCTGCAGTAAAGGCGATTTAAAAATCTGGAAATACTATTTTTTTGTCTTTCTATATTTTCAACACCTTGATCATATGATTTCCGGAAACATTAAGTAATAACCTTTCATAATTTGTTCAATATCATGTGCAAGATATTTCACAAAATTACATCTTGCGCCATTGCCGAATTTTAAACTCATAGCATAGAGCACGAGCAAAATCATAAATATAGTATTTTTATGTCATACTTGCATTTCAGTCAGAGTGGTGCCCTGACAAGACGTTGAAAGAACAGCCCGAAAATTTCAATTCCCAAATTGAAAACTTTCATTCCGAAATTTTCTATCTCAGTGGAAAACCTGCTCTGTTCTGTCATTCAACAATCTTCCAGATTTTCCTGACGGTTCTGGTCAGCCATATAAATACCCCACTGGATTTGTGCTATCAGTATTTTTTCAGTTTTAAAACCTTCGATCACTGAATAGCTATATACCCCATGCGAAATACATTTCCTCTTTCACCGTTGAAACAATTAACTGTATCAAATTGAAAAAAAAACCGGTCAAATACAGTTTATTAATTAACTTAATATCATTAACACAATGAAATACACTGAAGAGCCAAAAAATTATGACAAATCCTTAATGTGATGTGCGTCCTCCACGTGTCGCGAAAACAGCTCTTACCCAGCGAAGCATGACCCTACAAGATTTCTAAAGGTGCCTTTAGGTATATGGCACGAACATATTACCAGCAGTTTCTTTAACTCTTGAAAGTTACGTGGTTGAGCAGCCGCAGATCGGATTTAATGTTCCAACACGAACCACAGACGCTCGATTGAATTAAAGTCAGGGGAATCTGAAGGCCAGGACAATATCTGAAAATGTTCTTCATGTTCCTAGTACCGTTCACGAGCAATCCAAGCGGTATGAAAATGCGCATTATTCTGCTGAAAGAAAGCATTACTAGAGGGGAATACCGTTGCCACAAGATCTGCAATCATGTTTAGATAGGCATTACAAGTAAAGTTCCTTGCACGTGAATGATTTAAACCCAGGGATCCCCAGCAGAACGACGAAGGTAAAGGACGCACAAGCACCTGGCCGTCTACAAGGTGCAACAGGAAAGGAGATTCGTCGGACAAGATGACCTTCTGCCAAACATTTTAGGTCTAGTTTTAATGCTTGCATACCTATTTTAGGCGCGTTCGACGGTGAACCAAGGTTAGCATGGACACTTGGAGCGACCTGCAGCAAGGAGGGTTCAATTTACTGGGTAAAATTAAGCCTTATAAGCATACTAGAGTCCCATTTCCAGCAGGGTTTGATGCACTCATAAAAAGAAGCCTTATAAATCATAATCTTAACATAAATAGCATAAAAATGGGACTTAAAAAGCAATGCTTAAAACAAGGCTCATGAAAAGAAGTCATACTAATCATGCGTTTATGTTATAGCTTTATAGCTCATAGAAGTTTTACAAAGAGTATGATTAACCTAGAGCTCATAAAAAGAGCCCTTATGAAGTATAAACATAAACTAGGGCTCGTAAGAAGAGCTATATGAAGCATAAGTTTTACCTAAAGCCTAAAAAAGGAAGCTTTACGAAGTATAAGCTTAACTTAGAGCTGATACTCTACCTTCAGTTGGATACAATGACTGAAAATATGAAATGCTCGAAAATCCCAAACTTTCTAAGCGTAGAATACAAATAAAACTTTCCAAGCTTTCGCACATCAAACAGATGGCTTTTTCAAGGAAAGTAGACAGCTAACTGTAAACTGGATAATAGAACGTTTCAACATTTTAAACGCGGTGACTTGACTAGACAATAAATGAATAGGAGCAAACATGATATTTCGAAGAAACGAGGTCACATTGGTTGGGCACGCAGTACTATGGTAGAAAATGCAGCATTATTTGAAGAATTGTAATAATGTTTGGAGTTCTCACCATATCTGTGCTTTTAAAGGCTTCGTTTTTTTGTTTTGATTAGTTTTGATACAAAAATACTTTGGCGTTTACGAGTCTTTTCAATGCACAATCTTCCCGCTAGTTGATGCAAAAATGTTCTCTTGTTCCGAATACTACATATTGCTTTGTTTTAAAATGAAAAATAAACTGAAGCTCCTTTACTTAGTTGTACGTACATTTGAGACTTTTTTCAAAGTACAATACCAATATCGAGCAACTCGGAATCACCTTCCTCGTGTCTTCTTCGAAATTCCGTTGTCACAGAAAGTCATTGAGCGTGAGGTTTTTGTCCTGCATTTTAATTTAATAAGTTATCTCATTGTCACGGGTTCGATGGCTGAGTGATCTGAGACACTGGCTCCAAATCATTTGTCCGAAAAGGCCCAAAGTTCGAGTCCCGGACGTGGCATGGGTGGGGTGTCTGCCTAAAGGGAATGATTCTGCCATAAAACCATTGGCCGCAAAATAAAGACAGACGAATGCTTACAGCACTTTGAGTTGCTTAACTCCGAAACCAAAAATATGTATTTATAGGAAATTTCTGATAAAAATGACATGTTTGTCCAAACAGCAATTAACGTACCATAGAAGCACACCGAAGAAAACATCAGTCAGCTTCTTGCCTAGATAACAGCATGAATCCTGTGTGGTAGAGACTCCACGAGGTTGTGGACGTATCAAACATCGATTTGTGGCCAATCGTGCGTCAAATGGTCCCGAAGTTCCGCCAGAGTACATATGTGTCTATTACGGCGTTTCACCTTCTGTTCCAAATGATCTCACAGATGTTTAATATGATATAAATCTGGGAATTTGGCGGGGCAGTCGAGGTGAGACAGTGTTGCTGATTGTTCGTCGTGCCACTCAGACACAGGTTTAGCCCTGCGCACACGGCAGTTGTCGCCTTGGAAAACAGGAGTGGCAATGTGATGCTGCTCCCGGACATGTAGGGCAAAGGGCAACATTTCGTCATTCAGAATGCGAAGGTACGCATGCTGGGTCAAATTCATCGTCACTGCAACGAGAGGGCGCATTTCGTGGTACGCAAAACATCCCCAAAACATCAGATAACCCTCTCCAGCTTGAACAACACCTTCGACACAACAACCAGGATTAAAGGCTTCATTGGGCCTGCGATGTACTCTTCGACACCCATCATTGGAGTACAAGTGAAAGCGAAACACATCAGACCAAATTACTCGTCTCCAATCCTCCACAGTAAAGGTTTGGTGCCTCTAAGCCCATTGATAACGTGCGACTTTGTGACTTGTTGTTAAAAGATGATTCTTCCGTGGTACTCTGCTCCAGATATCAATCGCATGCAGTTCTGAGCGTATTGTTCTTTCGGAAATTGGTTGAAGTGGTCATTCGCTGAATGTTAGGACCAATTGTTGCATTGTTTGAAACCGATTTGAAGTTACTAAACGTGAAACATAGCGGCAGTCCCTGTTGGTGAGAATCGTTTTTCGGCCACAGTTACGTTACCAATTTTCAGCTGACTGCGAACTACACCACTGTTTGTAGACCCGCTGGACAGTACGGTTCGACACACCAACAAATTGGGCGACTTCATTAACTTTTTGTCCGTGCGCACGGGCAAACACGATAGCTCCTTTTTGCCACTCAGTAACGTCTGTCTTACGACACATATTGGAGACTAAATTCAACACACACGTTGCTCTTCACCACTGCACGAGACAGAAATGATCCTACAGACCATGTCAGTGCTATTTATATCCCAACAATGCTATCACCGCGTTCTCTGTGCAACTAGTAACTTCCTACTGTTATTTCTGTTAGGGGTGACTCATTTTTTGTCCGTTGTGCTTAATATGATGTAGATGACGTCCTAATGAGGTGATGTACGATTCAAATCGAAAATGAAACTGCGATAAGACTGCCGGTGCAGTTCAACTTGGAGAACTGCAGCTCCGGACTGGGAAGACGGTAATTGAAATCCTACGGTCGGCAAAAAAGTAAATCCATCATAACATACAGATTACTGGTCGAATGCTAGGAAGCCCAGTCACCTGGAGAACCAGTTAACCTTGCGTTGTTGGTATTCAGCAGCAGCTTGGTAACATTTTTCCTTTTGAAAGAAAACTTTGCATGCATTGCTGTAAGTAATGATTTATTGTAAAATAAATAAAACCAGAAAAATAAAATTGAAAAAGTGGATTCCGTAATAATAACCATAATTAGTTCTCCATAAGAAAAACCATATCAAAGAGTGGTAATGTGGAATCACCAGCTGGAATTTTATTACTGATAAAAACAATTTTTAAATTCTGTTGTTTTCGGCAAAACAATTTTGAAGCAAATCCACTGATTTTTTTTTCTTTTTGCATAGTGTCATACATATTTCGATTTTACAAGCAGGCTTCCAAAATCTTGGTATCTCACCTCCCCTTTTTTTTCGGAATTGGGAAAGCGGTAGATTTCCTTTTTTGATGATACACGGACGCGCGCATTCGAAAACATCAGCCGTTTCAAAGCGGGTTGAATTAGAAAACGCCGTCTCTTTTCATGGTGAATCGCTTTCCAAGGGAATCCGTTTTCCTATGCAATACGGAAAAATATTTTCAATATGGAATTCAAGTTACAAAAATTGTTAGAGATCCCAAGTAAAGAAACGAAAGATAAAATGGAATATTTTGAGAATAGGAAGCTTTATGTTTGATTTACCTCTATTCAAAAGAGATTTAAACTTTTTCGTAAGGATTTTCAAAACCATGTTTTCAAGAAGCTCCTGTCTCGTCGAAGGATAAAAATTCTCAAACTTTTCTTCCCCCAATTTTTAATTCTTAGTTTCTTGCATCGAAGTCGAAGGGACAAAAAAAGGTATAACTGCTAGAAATGCATAAAACTAAACTAAATCCTTTACCACATCAGTATTGTTGAGTGCAATGCCTTATGCCTATGAGCAACAAATATATGAGTAAAACAAGACGATATTTTGCTGATATAAAATCAACGGCAGGTGGATCTTCTGGTGCCAATGGTAAAGAAATGAACTGATGATGTTATTCTTGTTACATCAACAAATTAATAAAATTTTAAGAAAAAACACGATTCGCGTTTGAAGTTACGTTACACGAAAACCAAAACTATCTGATTTATGTAAATTAAAAAGAATGTTATCAAATTCTTGACCGTAACGTGCAAGCAGTATTTTGACAAGCAATATTTTCATTCCCACCTTTCTTTTTGGCATAGACATCGAACAAAGTAAAGAAAATACTACGTGATGTAGTAGGAATAGCGGTGTTAAAAATCAGGTAAAAGCTTAAAAAAACCTTGCTGATGCTTGTTGATGCCCGATGATAGACAAGCTGTAATTTGTTTTACTTCTCGCATTAGAATCGCAAATATCAGGTTTAACTATAAACAAAAATGATGACACCGAATTTTTGGGTGTAATAAGCACGTCTTTTGAATCCGTTTTGACTAAAAATAAAATTTATCAAAGCTATTTAAAGTCAATGGAACCGGTATGGAAAACAATAGTATCTGACGGAAGAAAGAAGTATTTCAATCGGGTTTTTAATCCCTCAGATATTGCTGTAAACGGAATCGTGAGCGTACGCCCTTCGGTTGCAGACTTGTGCGTTAAGAAAATATAAATTTATATGAGAAACATTTCGCACCGGAAACGCTCTCCAAATAGAAATAATTTTTCAAATTAGACTCTTAGGAACAGAGATATCGACAAAAATAAGATATGAATCTACGCTCCCTGGCAGGAAAAACATGCATTACTTTAAGAAGAACGTATTCTCAAAAGGTTTTTCGATTTGAGCAGTATAGGCCCACGAAAGAATGTTTTCAGTCAAGTTTTCAGGAGCTCAGATTTTGCTGCAAATACATCAGAAGCAGAAATTAACACTTATGCTCCCTGGTGGCAAACCATTCTTAACCAAATATTAGAAATTATGTAAAAAATATTTTCCATCAGGTCTTGTATGCGATGCAGGAAGAATTTTTCAAATCGGAGTTTTAGAAGCAGAAATAACGCAGAAAACGCACTTTACCTTTGTGTCCCCTAGCGGAAAGCCTATGATTTACTTGAAAATTTTTAATTTATAAGGAAAACATTTCGCATCTGAAACACTATCCAACAAAGAAGGAATTTTTCAAATCGGACTTCTAGAAGTAGATATACTGACCAAAATAAAATATACATCTACGCCCCTGGCGTAGACACCATGCATTATTTCAAGAAGAAAATGTTGCTAAAAGGTTGGCCGACATGAATAGTATCGGTCAACAAACCACTTCTTTTACAATCGAGATTTTAGGAGCTCATATTTTGCTGCAAATACATCAGAAGCGGAAATTAAGGCTTACGCCCCCTGGTGTCCAAACCATTTTTTACAAAAAATAGAAATTACGTATGTGCAAACGATTTCCCATCAGGAGCTGTATCCGGTGCAGAAAGAATTTCTCCAAATGGGAGATTTAGAAGCAGAGATATAGGGGAAAACGCAATTTACCTCTACGCCCCTAGCGGAAAGTTTATGAATTACTTGAAAATTTTTAAATTATATGAAAAACATGTTACACTGGAAACACTATCCAACAAAGAAGGAATTTTTCAAATCGGACTCCTAGAAGTAGAGATATTGACAATTAATACATTAATACAGACATTTGACGTGGACCAGGAACATCAAACAAAGGCCTTCGCTCTTTCCACATTAATAAGTGAGTCACGAAAAAATTATCATTGGCCGCCACCGGGAATCGAACCCAGGGTCTTCCAGCTACGCGCCGGATGTGCTTCCACTACACCACAGCCTCATCGAATTCCTCCGAACTCACACACGCTAACTGCCAAGCCAATTTAGCAAAAGTACTATATACATCTACGCCCCCTGGCGGAAAAACTGTGGAATATTTAAAAAGAAAATGTTGCTAAAATGTTTATCGATGTGACTGGCATCAGTCCACGAAAGAATTTTTTCAATCAATATTTTAGAAGCTCAGATTTTATGGCAAAATCATCAGAAGCAAAAATTTACACTTACGCCCCCTGGTGGCTAAAGTATGCTTTACTAAAAATTTGAAATTATATGCAAAAGATTTTCCGCCAGGAGGTGTAAACGCTAAAGAGAAAAGTTTTGAAATCGGAGTTTTTGAAGAAGAGTTAGCGGGGAAAATGTAATTTATTTTTACGCCTCCTACCGAAAAATCTATGCGTAATTTGAAAAAGTACCTATATCTAAAATACTCTTCGACATAAGTGGAATCGAAAGATAAAAAAATTTTTCAATCGGATGTTTAGAAGCAAATATGTGGAACAAAACGTATTTTTGAATTCGACATCACAAATTATTTTTGCATTGGAAAGCCTGAAATATGCGAATGATGATCCTTTATTTCGTTTTTTTTTAAGATGTAAAATTTACGCCCTCTAGTGGCGAAATTGAACATCGTAAAAAAAAAAGAAATAAAGGATCATCATTTGCATATTTCAAGCTTTCCAATGCAAAAAACAATTTTCAAATCGGACTAATAGTTGCAGAGATATCGTGGGTACAGACGGACGGACAAACCGGTAACATAAGCACGATGTTTTTTTACAATAGACATGCTAAAAATAAATTCCACTTAGTGGGATAAAGTTACATAAAAGATAAGGAAAAATGTAAATAATTTGGTCATGGCATCAACTGTTCTTTGCAAATAATAAGAAATTAAAACAAATATTTGAAGTAAAGGATATAGGAAGAGATAAGGCGTACCAACTATAAATCATCCTGCCCGTCCTACTGTGCCCTTGAGAAAGTTTTAAAAAATGCGTGATCATTCTTGATAGTAACTTTAGTAATTGCGTGAAGAAAGAACTTTACCTATCCGAAATCCGCAATGCTGTGTTACCGTGCGCAACCTAAATGTATAATAAAACTCATACCCTTTAATATACAAAGTATTTGTGACGTATATTCTAAATTAACTTTCCTTTTTAGTTTCTTTCCCTATGTAAATCTTGAGTTTATTCTGTTATTCTTCACTCTTAACGTGATATCTTTCTCTCAAACGAATACGTTTGGCAACACAATTGAGGTTGAATGCACGTGACGTATGCCTGAGTTTTAATAAGAACAAGAGATAAAAACGACGACTGATCTATTGCTTGAGAGCGTTGTAAGAGAGAGCGTTGGGTTGTAAACTGATTAATGATGGGAGTTTTGTGATAATGTGTGGTGTGTGGAGCGTTCACTACAATATGCTATGTTACGATGTGTGTGCTGGCCGTTAAGGTTTCTTTCATTTAGGAACTGTTTCTTAGTATGTTGATGTGTTAAAACAACGTAGAAGTAGAAAAGACTTTTACGCTATATATTCCAAAAGTCTTAGGAAATTATAAAAAAATAACTACACCGTTTAGCGATATAAGATTTGCGGCGTTTGAAAAATTCGTGTCTAAAGATCTTTATTATACAAACTAATACAGTTCTGTATGTGACCTCTTAATTTCATGGTGGATGTCTAACCTGCACTGGATTTCTCTCCATGTCCGTTGTAATAATTCCATATCTACAGCAACGACAGCTTTTATGGTCCGTTTCTTTAGGTACTTCAAATCCCTCACCTTTGCTTTGTATACTCTGTTTTTTGACAAATCTACATAAAAAATGCAATGCGACTATTGTATCAGAAGAATGGGCAACTCGCGGAAACCGGGAATCTCAGAAAATCCAGCGTCATAGGTATGCAATATCCAAGTAGTCACGAACCCATGTTCCACTGTGGGGTGGAACTCCATCTTGTTGGAAGATATCATCTGGCTGAAAAACTTCGACTTGGGACACAGCAAAGTTTTTCAGCATAGCTAAGTAAACATTTGCTTTGATAGATTTTTTCCACGAAGAAAAAAGTCCAATAATGAGCCTGTGCATAAGCTCACACCAAATATTAACTTTAGCGTTATCACAAATACGTGTTTGAGAGACATCTGGGTTTTCACAAGAACGTGGTCGTCAATATCTAGTTACAGGCAAATTCGAAACGGAGAAGCTTATCTCCTTCAAGTGTTGAACAAACTGGACTTTGTGTGCATATAACCGCAGTCTGTTGTGCGTGGAAATCGCGATTGTGCTGCAGGGGACTGACTCATTTCCTCTGACTCCGGGAAAATGTCTTCTGTACTCATCCTTCGTCACCTTCCGAAACACTTGGACTTCCACTTCTCACTTTATCCAACACACCCCTGCTTCAAAAAATTTCGCTTTACAATTGAATTGCCGCTTTCGTTTCAACGAACCACGGCACATAAATCGTTTTTTCCTGAACTTCGCCATTGTAGCTTGTATCTATGAACAGGAAGAACAACAAACGCCATCTACACCAAATGCCAGACAAAAAAACTTCAGAAATATACCTTTCAAACCTGGTGAATTTTATTTCTGTGAGTGGTTTAGTTATGTTTTACTAATTTTCTAAAAATATGGTGATACGTATTAAATACTATGTAAATGGAAAATCAGCCATCCTGAGTAAATCTGGTGTGTAAAAAATTCCAACTGAAATAAGAGCATCACATCACATCCCCTCCCTCTGTATTTGTAGCAATAAAGAGTGTTAAAGTGCTAGACAGTAAAGACATATCAAGAACTGAAGTCAATTAACAAAATGTGCATTAGTGGAAAATAGCATCCGAAATAAAGCACAATTCAGCTGGGACAAAATTTAACACATGTATCCCGATGAGCCATTACATTATAACCACTTATCTAGTTAGCTGTAACCAGCAGAACAGCGGCCACTTGGCGAGGTATCGATCTGATGATGTGTCGATAGGTATCCTGGGAGAGGGTGTGTCTGGTAGAGTAATGTCAACAGCAGGTCCTCCAGTTCCAGTACATTTCGAGGTGGTGGTGATTTAGCGCGAACCTGATTTTCCAAGTCGAACCACACATGTTCGATTGGGTTCATATCAGGTGAAATTGGATGCCAGGGCAATAACAGAAAGTCACTAGCATGTTCCTCGAAATACTCCTTGAGGATTCTGGCAGTGTGGCATGACGCTTTATCCTGTTCGTAATGACCATCACCAGCAGGCAGTACAGTTGCCATAAAGGAGTGAACTTAGTCCGGAACGATCTTCAGATACCTGAAAGCTGTCAGGGATTGTGCTACTGAGATAATGGGGACTAAAGTGTCCCAAGAAAACATCGCGCCGCAGCATACCACCGCCGCCGCTGGCCTGTTTCCGCCCAACAGTGCATCCAGGTGCCATAGCCTCCGTTGGTAATCGGCGTATCCACGCTCGGCCGTCTACGTGCTGCACCAGGAATCTTGATTCGTTAGACCAGGCCACTTTTTTCCAGTCATCCACGGTCCAATCTCGATGATCTTGGGCCCCATTTCATGCGTTGTTGGCGATGACGTGCAGTGAGCATGGGGACCCGGCAGGGACTTCGGCTGCGAAGGCCCACCCACAGAAGGCTGCGATTAACTGTGTGCTGTGACACATTGCCCTGATCACCATTGTTGTAGCTGCGTATGATTTGGCTCACTTTGGACCTGCGGTCTCATTGAACAATGCGCGACAGTCTACGCTCCCTTTCGGCATCAATGAGCTGCGGACAACCCACGGCTGCACGACGTATCGTCGTTTGGCCTTGTGTGCACCACTTTTGATACGTATTCCGTAAGGCACGTAAACAGCCCACAATCCGCACCGTTTCCGAGATCGTAGTTCCGAGGCGCGGTGCTATAACAATTTGTACTCTATCAAACTCCGATAAATCAGTAGCTTTTCCATTCTGACTGCGAACGCTACTAACCGAAAGCCGGTCCTCAGGTTGTATATATACTGCTCAGTGAACTTCAGCTGCACCACCTTTTGGTCGACAGGCGCGCTCATTTCCCTAGGCTGGGAGTAGTCATAATGGAATTACTCATCGGTGTATATGGACATGAATGGATGCAGCATGTACATATATCGTAGATATATGAACATGTGTGTACATGTATTGTAGCTATACATAGATGCATGGATAACCAATTGTAAGTTTCCAGCCACCTTGAAAAAATCCGACTTGTAGAGGCGGAGGCATCATTTGAATATTATAAGAAGGTCCTTCTCGATATTTAAAAGAAGACACTCTAAAGTAACGGAAAAATCAGATTTTGCTAAGTTGTAAAAACAATTCCCAATTTCTCACACTAAAATTAATGAGATTAATGTACTCTTGAAATCGATTGTTGTTCTTGTTTGGATTTAACGACCACCGTGACTAACTCAACAGGCTCACGGTCAGCTGCAGTCTCCCGTCCCTAATTTAGGACCACTGGTTCCAGGGAAGGAAAGAACCAGTGCCGTCAAACAAACACAACATCCATGCTTCATCAGGATTTGAACACTGACATATCTCGGACGAATAGTCACAAGCCAACGCTTAGTTAGACCACCGCGCCAACGGGGTGGCTGAAATTGATTTGAAAAAAGAGAATCGTGGCTGTGGAACAAATATTATGGGTGAGTGATGCGGGAAGCGGCGTGCAAATTCTTTAGCATTATCGAAGACAAACTTAATGCAGAAAAAATAAATGTCATGCAGTGAGCATTTTAAAAATTAATCAGTAGCTGTGCTGTCAACATATTATGAAGCCGGGGAATCCGAAATAATTTCTAAGCGCTTAACGACGTTCTCTTTTTAGTTTTCAAAATGCAAGTGTATCAGAAAAACGTACACTCATGACGTTAATGTTTTATACTAAAAGATCGCAGATGCTTTTTTTAAACAATGGACATTTGTGCTACAAAATGTATTGGTAAGGACAAAATGAAGAAATTTATAGCATTGGTGGATATGATATTATTATTGGTCAAGTATTTAGAAGGAAATAAACACGATTCGTTAATATTAGATACGGAATATGTTTCTCCTAAAAATGAAGTTATGTGTGAGAGAGAGAATAAATAACATTTTGAAATTTCATTTCCCAATCAAAATCAAAGGAAAACAGACGTCTTTCATCAAAATTTATCTTACTGGACTCCAGGAAAATATAAATACCACATCTGGTATAACGTAATTGTCTCTTTCTGCTGTAACTATAGAACTTAGTCCTTAACGTCGGTTATTGCATTTTGTGTACTACATTCAGTGTAATACTAGAAGGTACCCATCGGCATTCAAGAAAGAGGTCAATATCTGTACTTACAAATAGGTTTATTCTTCTTGCATGTCGTTTAAGCCACACTCATAGTTTGGTATTTCCCCAAATATATCGTAATCCGGTTCTCTAGAACACTTAATACAATAGCAGCGATTTAAAATAAAATTACAGTGTAACAGCAATCAACAGCACGTCTATAATCAATAACATTAATCTCCCCAAAGCAACCGATGCATTGCCTTTTTATCTAGCGTTCTTGTCGGTACACACATACGTAACTCGTTCCAACCTCGTTTGAGAGAAAAATACATATAGTTAAGGCTCGAAACCGTCTAAGAGAGCGAACTCAAATTTACATAGAAAAAGAAACTCAAAAGGATAGTTAAAATAGAATATACACTATATTGCCAAAAGCTACCGGACACATAGAAGAGAAACACAAGATAGCATTTATTGATATACATTACTACGGTATCGGTCCACCTTTGGCCTTAATGCATGCACTGACCCTTCGACACATGCTTTCGACAAGGTTTTGGAACACAGCAATAGGTATGCACTTCCATTCAGTACATAATGCTGCCGCTAACTGTTGCTTAGTAGTAGGGCCTTGGTTTTAAGCTTCTAATGCGGAGCTCTAATTTATCTCATATGTGCTCTATGGGATTAAGATCAAGGCTCTGTACTAGCCAGTCCACACACGATATGGAATTATCTTCAAACCACGCCGTAACAGTCCTTGCTTTATGACTCGGTGCATTATCCTGCTGGTACCAACAAGGCTCGGTTCCGTAGTATTGCCACGGAGTTGGTAGAGCATAATTGTCCAGAACATCGAGGTAGACGTGCTAGTTAACAGGTTTGTGCACAATAACCAATGGGCCGGGACCATACCACAAAAAATACCCCCACACGAGTACACTGCCAGTTCCAAAGTTGAATGTAGGAACAGTAAACTGTGGTAAATAGGGTTCCCCGCCTGCCGCCATACGCACACACGGCATACATGAATCCCGTATTTGGATTCATCAGTCCATAGGACCCGTTTCCATTGATCTACGGTCCACGTTAAATGTTCTTTATACCATGTTAAACGACGAGTATCATTCGGAGTCGAGATGAAAGGCTTATAGGCATGACCACGGTAACCCATGGAATGAAGTTCTCTGCGAATGTTACGTGAACATACCGATATTCCAGCATTTTTACTCATCTGTAAGCTGAGGTCTTATGCAGTACTCCGTCGATTAGCTGTAACAACTTCCTGAGTATTAACAAATTGTATTGAACTCTTAGGCAAAAATAATACAGGCGTACCACAAAGTGGGAAAAACAATAATTAAACAATGAATGAAATTAATGACAATATCAACAGATGAATGCGGCTACGCCGGTCAAAATAAAATAAAAAAATGCTATACCCCACAACAAGGTAGTAAAATACACAACTCACAAAGACAGCAAAGTACACGAAAGCAATAACAATTGGCACTGGCAATGGCCAGGAGTAATCGAGGAATACATAACAATAGAAAAAGACAACCAACACGGCACTCTATTAACAATCAGGAAAACCGAAAATAAAAACGATAAATACATAATACACAGTACAACGGTCTAGTGAACGGGAAAGATATAAAACTTCAGTATGAATATACACAATGAGCATGCTATGTAAATTACAAGCATAGAGAACAGAACTTCGCTGTCTCAGATAACAGTAGGGAAAAAAGAAGTAAAGGCGTCCTTTATTTCTTACAACTTCGCTGTCTCAGATAAAAGTGAGGAAAAAGAAGTAAAGGCATCCTTTACTACTTTTAGAACAATTTACAATAAACAGGGTGCATGACAATCCAAGGTGCGAAAAAAGTGACAATATCAGAAATTATGTACAATGAAGATAGGTTGCAACAGCATACAATTACAGGCAACCAACAATACCACGCCTAATAACAGCAATAAGGTGACCATAAGGACATATGGTACATATATATCAAAAACACCAGGAAGAAAATGATAAAAGTGGCACATGCAGCTTGGACTCGGGTACAAACCTGTACCCAAACAAAAGAAAACGAGCCACATGAGTTTGCAAATCGTAAAACATATGCCAAGAAAGGCAAACCACGGTGGACAACTACGTACCCTGCCATTTGAGAGAATAGACACTAAGGAAGGCAGATCCAACAAAATAAAAAAATATAATGACAAATATACACTGTATCCCAAAAGGCACAGGAAAAAGTAAGAGGAGAAAGCACAACGCAATTAACACGAAAGATACAGCGTCGACCCGTCAACTCGGAACTACCCGGTTTCCTGCGCCCAGGCAGACCGGAAGGAAGCCAGAGATTGAGTGGTGGACGCTGCAACGTACTCCAGCCGAAGACGGGCCAAGATGCGATCCCGAAAAATCCTCCGCAAAGCTGCACCTGCAGAAAGGATGCTAGGTGTGGCAGAGCGGCACCTGCAGAAAGGATGAAGTAGGGTTGATCAGGAGGGTGAATCAGAGACGAAAAGAAAAGTGGTTCGGCAATAAGATCAAGAGTAGTAGAGGGAGTTGCGCGAAAAAGTGGAAATGAGGGGAAGAACGCCGAAGCTTGAGTAATGAGGGGTGGAAGTTGATTAAAATAAGAAGGATAAGAGTCCATCCGAAGATATAAGAGAAAAGAAAAGGATGGATCTTGGAGAGAGATAAGAATATCAAAAGTAGAGCAAAGAGATGGAGAAGGAGTGAGAAGAAGGCGAAGTAATGTAACGATGCGAAAGGCTCAGTAGTAAAGGCGTACATCCGGTAGGCGAATTCCTCCCAGTGAGGCTGGAAGAGTGAGAGTCGTAGCAGCAACCCAATGCTTCGCTGACCAAATCACGGAAGTGAAGATGCTGTTGATAGTAGAGAGATGAGGCGAGGTGAACACCGATTTATTCCAAGAAAACAAGCATTGGGATAGAAGGTATCGGTGGTCAATTGGCGCTCTCTGAATGTAAGACGCGAAAGAATGCGTGAATCGCCAAAACGCAGCTGAGCGTTATAATCGAGGAAGGAGACCATGCCAGGTAATTATTCCAGCAGTGAATGGATGCTCAATCTGGGCGCCAAGATATTTCTGGGTCGAGGAGGACCACACCGCATCCATGGGGCATCGGTGCGGCCCATCCAAGACCCACAACACAACCCGGTGCTCTTGAGCACGTTCAAGGACGCACCAGAGAGAGCTGCATACTGTTGATACGTGAAAAGTAGTATATCAAACGGTTCATCTCGGCGGAGACAGAAAGTGGCGTCATCTGCATTGGCGGAAACAACGAAACGGTGATGCCTGATGCTAGAAACGGTCAACGGCAATGCAGAAAGAAGAGATGAACGGCTGCAATCAAGAAAGGTTCAAATGCGAGGGCGAAGAGTTGCCGTGAGAGGGGAATCCCTACAGGATTCCTCGTTGGAAAGGGATGGGTGCCGTCAAAAATGAGGCAGCCCGAACATGAAAATGAGCGCCCCAATAAAGACTGAGAAGGAGAGAGGCAAAAGGAGAGGAAAAGCCAAAATGGGTTAGAACAGCAGAAAGATATTCATGGGAAACGTTATCAAAATCAGACTGTTGATCAACGTTAAATAGGGCTAGGGGTTCTGAATGTTTGCGAGCAAGAAAATTGAGATTAAGAAGAAAAGAAATATTGTTAACGATAGACCGACCAGGCACAGTGTATGACTGGTCGAGAGAAACAAGAAACGAAAGGACAGAGTTAAGACGTCGAGAAAGGAGTTTCGTGAAAAATTTATAATCAATATTAAGGATGAAGTTAGGGCTCCAATTTGTCAGATTCAGGAGGTCCTCCTTCTTCGGCAGGAGGATGACATGAGCAACTCTAAATTCCGGCGGAAGCGCAGAAAAAGAAAGAGCGCAAGAAAAACCAGCAGAAAGAAAAGGTAGAAGGGACGGAAGAAAAGCACGATAGAAGGACAGCGGAAGACCATCAGGTCTCGGGAAGGCATGGGAGTTCAGGGAGGAAAACTCCTCTCAAATTTCAGGCAAAGAAAAGTCAGCAGTGAGGGGAGCAGAGAGAGAAGGCGGGACCTGAGGGAGAGAAGAGAGAAGGGGAGAAGAAGAAATATGAGTAACCTGAGCAACCGCTCGGAACTTCTCCTGAAAGGAGTGACGGACTTGAGAGCAAATAACAAATGTGTCAAACGTCGTGGAGCCATTAGGGAGGCGAAGATGTCGAAGTGAGGTAGACGCTCGTCTCGATGATTCCATCTTGGAAAAAACTTCAAAGGCATGTCTCGATGGAGATAGATGCAGAAGTCGAAGTCGACACACAGCTTGTTGGGCAAGCGGTTGGAGGTGAGCGTGTAGTTCATCATGAACTACTGAATACTGAGGATCCGACATTGGTAACGAAGAAAGCAAGCCCCGAAGATTGCTGATCGCCATCGCACGAGTGGTAGTGATGGAAAATGTAAGGCGTCGTACCAATAATAGAAGGTCTTGTTTAATGCCGAGCTACAGGCGCAGGGCACTCGGAGTAGTAGCTAGCAGAGGTTTCCGAGCAGCAAGGAACTGCTCAACTGTATCGCAGAAAGACCGATTTTTTAAAATTGTATTAACAAAACTCCATCGACGACGAGCCGAAGGTGGTGATGGGGAGACAAAAACAGATAGAGACACAGCGCTATGATCGAAGGACACTGTGGGGAGGTGCCGTGCCGAAGTAATAGTGGGAATCAAAGAAGAGACAACATAAATACGGTCCAATCGAGTGGCAGCAGAAAACTGCGTCGGGGAATTGCACCAAGTAAATGAAACGGTTTGAGGATTTAGCTGGCGAAAAGAGTCAACAAGCTGAAAATCAGCACTAAACTGTGTTAATTTGGAGACTAGAGTCGCACGGTGTTTTCCGTGTGACAAATAGCGGTCTACAGAGGGCTACACCGTGCAGTTAAAATCCCCTCCAATGATGAAAAAATCCCCGGAAGGAATTGCAGCAAACGCTACACGTAGACTCCGAAAAAGTGGATCAACATACGATTCTTCAGTTGGTATATACACATTAAACACATGAAAAGTTACAGCATCAAAACAGAGAATAAGGCATTGCAATAAATCTGAATATAAGTTATTGAGAGAAATAGAAAAGATACAGTGCATTAAACGAAGGTGTACACCCAGCAAAAACACAAGTGCTGGGAAACTGCTGGCCACCAGCTGGCAGTGATATGTCACTGCTGGCTGAAATCTGCCGCCCACGGCCCGGTAGTGGTCCGTTGGTGGCAGCGCTATCAGTTGGCGAGCCATTGATGGTCCTGCAGCATCGTCGTGAATTGAGGGCCTTCAAGCAAGTGCCACAAGTGGCCCGTTGCTGGCAACCAATGCAACCCCCAACAGCAGGTGGAAGCAACGGGACTGCGCATGCGCAGAAGCAACACTTGCTGTGTCTCTCATGGTACCAGTTAGTTTAAGACGACGCTATCGATTTCGTGTTATTTTAGTGAATGTTAAGAAAAAAATCCATATGTGGAGAGGCAAATTAATTTCCTGATGAAATTTTCTGTGGACGAAGATATCAGATTAAGCCGTGAAATACTATTACAGCTATGAAATAGACCCACTCCATTCCCATGAATAACAATTCATGGAATGGAGTGGATGAATAACAAGAAAAAATTTGAATCCGCTTGAAACAAATATCCTGGAAAACCATTAAAACAACGTTTGTTGGAAAAAAAAATTATACGCGTACAAAATTTATTAATTATTTGAAAGAAAAAAAAAGCAACGCTATGTGGCGTACTCAACCATGGGTTGAATACACAAGACTGGGAGGAATTCGATTCTTAAAATAACGAGAAGTAAAATAAAATATCTTTTACTCTTTAAAACAAATGTAGCTTCGGATAACGGAAAAGAAAGACACAACATTAAAAATGTAACAGAGCGTGACATGAACCCGGGTAAATATATATTTATTCAACAATCTCTTTTCAAGACGGCAAGGACAGTACAAAACTTTGGAAAGCGACTCTAAGTATATACACGCCTTGAAAATGATTGAAGTTCCCTTAAGGTAAAAAAAATCTTTCGTTACGTTGAAAAAATTAATTTATCCATTATATGAAACTGACTTTTATGAAAAATTCCTAGCAATATTGTAAAATGAAAGAGGGAAGCATTCGATTACACATTGCATAGAAAACAGTCAGCTTTAAGCAAATTCTCGAGCGCGACAAATTAGTCCGGTCGGTAGAAAGCTCAGCTATCACGCAAACGGCCCAGGTTCAAATCTACGCAGATACGAACTGGTGTTTTTCCGATCTGTTGAGAAAATTTCCCCAGCGCAGTTTGTTGCTTCGTAAGGGTAGAAAAAAATTGTAGCTTTGGGAAACGGCGGTTATCTTCGCTTTTTTTATTTTTATGGATACTACTGGGAAATTGGCGGACAAGATTCGGCAAGCCACCAGTTAGGTCACATGGTTGCCGGCTACCACTAACGGCACACTAGCGGACCACATTAGGCTAGCGATCATTTCTGGCACGTGCTTGCAGGGCCACTGAAGGGCCACTTGTGTCAGCTACTGCCTGTGATGTACCACTGATGGCCCTGTTGTGGCATATGCCACTGATGGGGTGCCAACTGTGGGCCAGCTGTTGGCCTGAACTGCTGGCCCTTCTGTTGGCCACCCGGACATTTTATTGACGGTTCGGCAGCGGCAACATAGTGCTGGCCCAACAAGACTGTTTTTGCTGGGCACCGACGGCAATGCCACCAGACCTCGATTGGCGGTACGCATGGTAGAATGTGTAAGGCCACGACCGCCATCTGTGTGTCGGCGTATCAGTTGAACATCGAGTCTCTTGAA
Source organism: Macrothele yani (assembly GCA_039090855.1). Lineage (NCBI taxonomy): Eukaryota > Metazoa > Arthropoda > Arachnida > Araneae > Macrothelidae > Macrothele > Macrothele yani. Next base: position 75,130,117 of record CM077011.1, on the reverse strand, counting down.
GGAGAAGGACATCACTGGCATCCGCCGCGAGGTCCTCGTTGACAAAGGCATTCACATCAGGGGTCGCAAATCCGCGACAGTTGAAGGTCATCACCGTGAAAGCGCCAAATCAGAGGCAAGTGGTCTCGAAGATTATCATTACGCAAGTGGTCTCGAAGATTAGTGTATCGACGATGTATCATTTTCACAGCAGCAGCAGCATCAGAAGACGAACTACGAAGCGCTTGATAGATGCAGTCCAACGCTATCAGCTGCGCAATTACCGCCGGAAGTTGAGTCGTATGTGCCTGGACAAAAGCAGGGAATCCCCCAGGCAACGATGTCCGACAGAAAACGTCATACAACTCCGGATATAATAGAGGAGTCGACGGAAATACATGTTGTTGCAGTTTTGCAAGAAACTCCTCATAAGGTAAGATAAAGTCTTCAGGGTTCGAAGATAAATAACAGTCTTGCAGGCGAGAAGTCAAAGTACGGGATCTAGTAGAAAGCGACGACTTCCCTTGAGGCTTCAGCCGCTTGGAGGAACCGAGGGGGACTTTTGGCGCTTCTCTTTTGTCAGTGCGGGACCAAGAGGTCGCCTCCGACCAATCACTTAAGGTGTGGTCACTGAAGCTCTGGTAAGAGGTGTCGGTGTCCGCATTGGAAGTTTCAGTATCAGACAACACCCCACCAGAAGCATCAGCTTCTGGATCAAGGAAATACGATTTCGGTGGTAATTCAGGGAAATGCTCTACAGAAGCAGGAGGTGGTAAATCAGTCGACTTAGGAGCAATCTCCAGGTGAAGAGGATCAGCAGGCGCCGAAGATAGTGATAAGGCACCAACAGGGGTGTAGTGAGTATCCATCCGTGATGCAGAAGAACCAGGTGATGGCCGTGCAATAGGACACTCTTTGTAGAAATGTCCAACTTCCTTACACTGACTGCAATGCAATTCAGTCAAGAGATCAATTTGGCGAGTCTGACCATCACACTTAACTGTGAAGTGAGTTGGGAGCTGAGCAATAGCTTCTTGGGAAGGAAAAACGACACGTGTAACTCTACGGGCTCTACGGATGGTATCATGCATCGGGTCGTTCTTTGCTGCTAAGTGTGTTTAAATCCCTCCAACGACATGCCCTAGAGATGAAAGCACAGCATATAACATGACGCCAGTCACCTCTGGGTGTACAGGGTAAAAAGAAACATTTACTGGTCGTTGGGCCACTGGTTCTGGAGTAAGTTGTCGACCTCCTATGGTCAGGCCTGTCGTCAGGACAGACTTGGCATATTCAACCTTGGCAAGATAAACGACAACCGTCCGGTCCCGCCGGAACATATGCGAAATGGCGCATGGGGTTAACAGGCGTTGAAGGGCATCGGTATAGATTCGCAGCGGTGTATCTGGGAGAGCCTCAAAACTTACTCCCTTAGCCAGAAGGTTTTCAAAAAAAGCAGTCGCGGTGTAAAATACGAACTGCCACGCACAACAGTGCGGAATGATACATTAACACTTAATGACTTGAGCGTGTCGTGAGTGACGTGGCGGAATAGCGCGAGAGATATTGAAAGAGTAGGACATGCCGAGCTTTGGATAAGACAACAAGTTCAGTTTGTACCGCGGAGTGTATTCCATTTCATGTTTTTGTGTGAAATAGAACTGTAATAAATGTTTTGTATTGTTATAAAGTGTCTGTGATGCTACAGACGAAGACAGAAATGGAGACACCGGTGAGATTCGAGCTTCGACAGCGTTTTTAGAACCGGTGGGATACGAGCTTCGACGGCGTTTTAGAACAGTGGGAATCGATGAGTTGAAAAATCTTCAAGCGTGAGAACGAACCGACGTGAAAGGGATATTTTTTTCCAAAAAAGGAGAAAGAATGGTGAATTTGTTTTTCGAAATTAGTTCGAAAAAAAAACAGCTTCTGTATCGGATTTACACTTACGTTAGATGTTTATGTAAGTACAGTTTTTGTTGTTGTTCTTAGAGAATTATTCAAAGGAATGATATATCAAAGCAAACTTTTTAGAAGTTTCCGGGCACGGAATTAAATATAAAGAAATAATTTCTCTCAAGAAATAGTACATTTAGATCACCTGTTTGAGCCTGGAGTATAGGTAAATGTAGAATATTGTTGTAAACAATTTCTGTTAACGTATACACATATATGATAATAAATAAACATTGGGTACACGTAGAACTTGTTGAAATGGCTTTCTTAGGAAGAGCTCGCAAAGAAGAACTTCTGCAGTTGGCGGAAGAATTGGGTATAGAAGTTACCCCAAATATCAAAATTCTGGAATAAAAAAATAAAATTGTCAACTTTGAAGGTTATGAAGAGGGTTTCGTGAAAGAACTTTTGGCAATTATAAAAGAGTTTAGAGAAACAGAAGGACAAATGGAATATGAGCTTGAAGAACTCAGAATAGAAGCTGGACGTCAGCCGCTGGGAGGCAGTTTAGAGCAAAATGGAAATGCTCATAAACCGAGATTAGAACTTGCTCATGTGATGAAAACATTTGACCCAAAAGACAGTGATATAAGTATTTACTTAGTTTTATTTGAAAGGCAAGCACAACAAGCAGAAATAAAAAGGGATGATTTGGTCGCGAATTTGATAGGACTTTTGCCCTACGAAATATCACAATTGATTGCCAGAGAAAATGTGGAAGATGCTAAAAACTATGAATATGTTAAAAGGTTACTTCTTAAAAGATATAAGTCAAGTCCAGAGAAATTTAGATTGAAATTTGTACAACACATGCGTACATCAGAGAAGACCTGGAGAGCTTTCGCCTTCGAGTTAGAAAATTATTTTAATGAATGGATTTCAGGACTTAAAATAGGCGATTTTGAAGGGCTAAAAATATTAATGATCACAGATCAGTTGAAGCGGAGAGTGCCTATAGAAATAAGGGAGCATTTTATTGATTAATGGTCAAATATTGTCTCACCTTCAGATCTGGCTGATATGGTGGACAATTATGAAAGTGTAAGAGGAGGACCAAAAAATTCGTCGAATGAATTTTATGCTTCAAAGAAAATGCAAGGCAGTGAGAAAAAACTAGAGATAACCATGATCGGGGAAATTTTATGAAAAATGGATTTTATAACAAATATTATGTTAAGTCAGATGTAAGACAAAGGTGGTCAAATCGAAATGTATTTCAGAATGAAGTAAAGTATGATCGCAGACGGAAGATTCAATGCTACGAGTGTGGATCTTATGATCACATTCGACCTCAGTGTCCAAAGCTAAAATCACAGAACTCAGGAAGCGTAAATAGAATCAGAGAGGAAGCTGAAGGGGATCTCTTGGCAACCTACACCTTTGAAGGAAAAATAAATGGAGTTACCATGCCTATTCTCCGGGATACAGGTTCTTCAGTTGATATCATTTGTCAAGAGTATGTATCGCCAGGTGAGTTTACTGGAGAACATGTGTGGCTACAGCGTCTTCTGGATGAACAAAAGGTTTGTTTACCATTGGCAGAAGTTGAACTAGAATGTGAATTAGGTCATATTGTAACTAAGGCTGCAGTGATTAGGAAGTCGCTAGATTAAGGTAGATATTTACTTGGAAATAAGACTGCCGCTTTGTTAAAAAAAATTGATATGGAGTGGCCACTTAATTCAGAACAGGTAAATGTTGTGTTTACTCGGTATCAAGAAAAACAGAAACAAAACAACGAAGAGAGAAATTCAGTAAAGAATGATTCAGGGAAGAAAGAAAAACAAGCACTTGAAGGAGAGGCTGTGGGTTCTGAAGAATCAAATGAATTAGAAGAAGAAATTCTGCCATTGAGGCATGATGAAGATAAAGCCATGTTACAGTTGGTAAAAATGGATTCAAAAAGTTTCAACGAAGATCAACGGCAAAGTTTGGAATTGAGAAAAATTCTCAAAGAAATAGAGAAAACAGATTTTAAAAAGGCAAATAGTTATGCTGTACTAAGCAATGGGATGTTGGTGAAGAAGAAGATCCACAAGATTGGCGAAGAGGAAGATCTTATAGTTGTTCCAGAACAATATAGAGAACAAATAAAAAACATGTGTCATGAGGGAACTTCGGGGCATTTAGGAGTGACAAAAACCAAAGACAGACTAGCGAAGTATTTTTATTGGCCTAACTGTAATAAAGACATTGAAGAATTTGTAAAATCTTGTGATTCATGCCAACGTGCTGGAAAAGCTGGGGACAAAATGAAAGCACCTTTGAAAATAGTTACAATTATTCCTGAAATTTTTCCAAAGATCAACGTTGATGCCTGTGGGCCTTTGCCTGAGTCTTCAAGGTGAAATAGATACATAATTACAGCTATGTGTTTATCATCCAAATATCCAGATGCGGTACCAGTCCCAGACATATAGTCCAAGTTGGTAGTTGACGCTTTGTTACACATTTTTAGCCGCATGGGATTTCCGAAAGAAATTCAAACTGATCAAGGAGCCAGTTTTGTAAGCATTTTGACACTAGAATTTCTGGAGCGGTTTGGAATAAAAGTTACTCATAGTTCTGTATATCATCCCCAAAGTATTCCGGTAGAACGATTCCATCGAACTATTAAAATGATGTTGAGAGTTTTATATCTTGAGTCTGCTCCGGATTGGAAGAAACAGTTGCCGGCGGCGCTGTTTGCTTTGAGAACTGTGACACATGAAAGCACAGGGTTTACGCCTGCTGAATTGGTGCATGGAAAAAATTTAAGGACGCCAATGACACTATTGTATGAAAAATAGATGGGTCATCCTGAAGAAGAAAGCTATCTCACTGAATATGTATTTGAGTTAATAAATAGGATGAAAAGATGTCAAGAACTTGCCATTAAAAACATGGAAGTGGCTCAACTGAAAAGAAAATATTGGTATGACAGAAATGCGGTAAAACGTGAATTTCAAGGAGATTTAGTATTGGGTTTTGTTACCTGCAGGCCAAATAAGTTAGCGGAACAGTGGAAAGGACCAGGGAAAATTGAGAAAAAAATTTCTGAGACTAATTATGTAGTAAGCTTTGAAGGCAAAAATGTAAAGCATCAAGTATATCACATTAACATGCTGAAACCATAACATAAACGACCAGAATTTTTGAACTTATTGCCCAGTTGTGAAAATGGTGAAATGGATTTAGAGATTAAATTTCGGCAAGTTGAAAAAAATCCAAATATATTTAACTTCTCTGATATTAAGTAGAACAGTAAACTTCGAGAGCGCCTCAATGGCCAACAAATTCAGGATGTGAAAAAACTATTATGTCATTACTTGAAAATGTTATCTAATATTCTAGGAAAGACTCATTTGGTCGAACATGATATCGAGCTAGCTAGTAATTCTATTGTAAGAGTTAAGCTTACAGAATGTCGCCAAGGCAGATAAATATTCTTAAAGCCGAGATAGATAAAATGCTATAGAGGTTGCAGCGGGCTTCCTTGACCATAAAACCTTCCAAATGTAAGTTTGCTCAAGATCACGTCTTGTATTTGGGTCATATTGTTCGACAAGGATATCGGAAACCAGCGGAACGAAAGGTTCAGGCCATACAAAATTTTCCTACGCCAAAGAACAAGACGCACGTAAGATCTTGCTTAGGCCTGGCGGGATATTACAGCAGATATATTCCAATGTTTTCTTCGTAGCAGCTCCCTTGACAGACATCTTGAAAGGTAAAAATTGTAAAGAGGAAATTATATGGTCAGAACAATGTGAGAAAGCTTTTGTGGAACTAAAAAAATCTTTATCTAGTTTTCCTGTTCTGTATGCCCCTGACTATGAACGTAGATTTATTCTACAAAATGATGCTTCAGACCAAGGAATGGGAGTCGTCCTCTTGCAAGAACAAGAAGATGGCGCTGAACATCCTGTACTCTATCTAAGCAGAAAACTTTCGACAGTAGATAAGACATACAATACCAGTGAAAAAGAATAGGCCGCCATTATATTTACGGTACAGAAACTGAAATGCTACCTGGATGGTCAAACTTTCCTCATACAAACTGATCATAACCCTCTCGTTTGGTTACGCACCAACGCAAGTTCAAATGCTCGTCTGATGAGATGGGCCCTTTGCTTTACAGGCAAATGATTTTGTTATAATTCATCGATCTGGAACTATTCACAAAAATGCAGATGGACTGAGCAGGATTCCAAATTTAGATGATCCACCTTGATCATGCTATGTGTCTGCTAGTGAAAACATTTTTTTTGTTTTTTTGTTTTTGGTTGTGGTATATAATACATAGAAATTGTTGGAAACACGTAAAGATAATTGTTAAATTAACTCATCTATTTCTCTTTGTAAATGGATTATGACTCATTATGTGAACTATGACTATTGTATTGTAAAATGACAAGAACTTTTTACCACTGGAAAAAGTTCCTCTGGAGTGAGGAGGGGTTGTAAAATACGAACTTCCACGCACAACAGTGCGGAATGATACATTGACACTTAATGACTTGAGCGTGTGGTGAGTGACGTGGCGTAGTAGCGCGAGAGATATTGAAGGAGTAGGACATGCCGAGCTTTGGCTAAGACAACAAGTTCAGTTTGTACCGCGGAGTGTATTCCATTTTATGTTTTTGTGTGAAATAGAACTGTAATAAATGCTCTGTGTTGTTATCAAGTCTCTGTGATGTTACAGCGGCTGGCGAGCCAGCTGGAATATCAAGAAGAATGTTGTTTCCTGCACGATGAATATAAGTGTGCAAAGCTTGAGCGCTTGCATACAGATCCTTGGAAAGCTGTCGAGGAGTAGAAGAGGCTGCAACCTTTGAATACGTGGCAGACAACTGAACGGGCACAGAAAAACTGGAAGATGCACCAGTAATATCCATGGCTCCATCAACTGGAGCAGAAGCTGAAAGGTTTGACGTATCTGGGGAAGTCAACGGATCGGCACCCGAAAGGCTACCGAACGCACCACTCGGAGAGGGTAGTGCATCAGTGCTAGCTAGGGAAGACAGCGCAGGAACGCTGGCATCAGTCGAAGACAAACATGATGATGATGATGATCGGCCACCGGAAGCGAGGGCTGGGCTCCGTCCATGTCCGCCGGAAGTCGCCATTTGCAATTTTGATGAAGTGTGCACCGCTGACCAACTAAGTCGAACGTAAACAAACTGATATTAGCAAAAGAAAAAAAAAACTCACCCGCACGGGAGTAGACTTAAAATGATCACAGGACGTTCACAAATCGACGACTATAAACACGCAAGGAAGAAACACTTGATATTACACAACACAACCCCAATGACCGCTGAGGCTTCGACATCCTCTATCATTGATTTTCTTTGGTCTGCCTGTACGTTTTGCTGCTTCAGGCACATCATATGTCTTCTAATTATTCAGTACATCCAAAACAGTTAACTTGGGTACATGTTTAAATGCCTCTCCCTTTCTCTTATGGACCACTCACTAATATAACACCTAACAATGTTTCCTTTCTCAAAGCCAGTTCTCTCCCGCCTCGACATTTTCACTCAACTTCACAGAGCGATATGATCACGGTCAGCTGCAGGCTTGTTTTTATACCGTTTGCAGCTGTACTGAGCATTTTAACAACACAGCGGATCCATCCATTTGCTTTTGAAGGGGTGTCCGGTGACTTTTGTGAATATAGTGTACGCTACACTGGATAAAATACAGCCCCCTAATTTTATCACAGCTATTTTACAGAGAATATCGTCTGAAATTCAACTTTGTTTGCGTATTTCTGGGCAACAGTCCGCAGCATGGATGCAAGGGTGGACTGAACGAACTTTTTTCAGTGATGTTTAAATTTTCTTTAGATACAACCATTATATGTAATGAGAATTTACGCTCTGTCTCTGTCTCTGTCTCTCTCTCTCTCTCTCTCTCTCTGTCACACACACACACACACACACACACACACACACACAGATATCCCTTCTGTAAAATAAGAAAATAGATTTTCGTCATTCTGTTCGTAGAATTGTTCATTCTCTGTTAAGCTTTACGATGCATTCTTACCGCTCACGGCAGGATAGTTGTTAACAAACTAAGGGTAGATTTATTATTTCTAATGGCACAATATTTTCATTTTTGAGACGGCATCATTAGTTCGTGGATATTTGCTCTGTTAAATTCGTTGCAGGGCGGCACATCAAGTATTTATATCAGAGCGGAATAAAAACCTTCATTTGTAAGTACAACGACTGCAAAAGCAGCAGCTCTATTAAGAGAATACAGGAATTTTAACGAAGCAGGAAGAAAAAGAAATCGAAGCCTTCCTGTGTTGTAATTGCGATTGCTTCTAATACATGAACTGATGTTATGTTTATATGTATGCAGTGCTCTTTTTTTGCGGGTTACTAGACTGAGGCCGTTTAAAGAACTTTGTGGCATCCCAAGGAAATATATAAATAAAGGTAGAAAGGTATGAAAAAGTATTTAGAAAGAAAAAATAATTTCTGTGTTGGATGAATGATAATAGCTGAGTCTTTGCAGGAGGTATGGTGAAATAAATATTTCATCAGCCTTAACTGTCCATCTTAATAATTCGAAACAGTTTGTATTGAAAAATGAGCTAAAACTATATCTAAAACTATTCGACGATAATGATCGATTGTCTTTAGACCATAACTGTCCCTTCCGAATTTATGAAAAGTTTTGTACGGCGATCTTTTGTAGCCAGAAGATTAAGCACTCTCATTTAATAACAGTCTGCAGGTATATCTAATCGATTGTGCATATTGACAGAAAGTGAAAAATAAAGGAAAGCCTTGTGCTTTTCTTAATTTTTTAGAAACTCTAAAATGATAGCTATTGATTTTATTTATAGGGAATTTTGAATACAAGGAGAAGATCGTTCCAGAAGACAAAAAAATTTAACAGCAACAAATTATTTTTTCTGCATGGCATTTTTCTATTGATGCGGATGAGGATTATGCATTTTCTTTCATTTTCATGTGCTTTTAAATAATGGTATGTTACATGATCAAACTAAAAAGGGGGGGGGGGCATTACTTACAAGCGAGCAGATATTTTTTTAAAATATAAATTTCGAATGAATTTCTAGATTATAAAGAAAAGACCGTATTTATTTCCGAAAACAATTCCTGCTTTGAAATTGTATAGTGAAATATCGCACCGGAATTAAGGTTTAATAGAAATAAGTTATTTTATAAGGTCTAATAGAAATAAATTATTTTATAAGGTCCAATAGAAATAAATTATTTTATAAGGTCTAATAGAAATAAATTATTTTATAAGGTCTAATAGAAATAATTCCACGGTATCAAAAATATGACTTATCTTTCCGATCAGTTAATTGCATCGGTTTGCCGCGTATGTCTACTCTGATGTTGCAGACTAGTGTTTATAGCAGACTTAAACGTTTTATGAAAACTTTTGTACATATTGAGCAACGAATGCGGTGTTTTATCCTAATTAAATCACTACCTTCTCAAAATTACACTATGACGTCCGTTTTGTACAGATCTTTTTAGAATTTTGTTCAGGAATTTTTGGCAGAAAAATCCCCTACCTAGTTGCGTAATATTAAGAAGAACAGTGCGCTGTCAGCGAACAAGAAAACAATGGCGAGAAAAGTGTTTTTAATGCAAAAACATCGATCAGAAATAAAAACCTGGATAGGGTTTCATGGGGAGATAAAACAGCAGAGAAAACTGTTTTCGTCAAACCAGTTTCGAAAAATCAAAACCTTCACGCTAGTGATCACACATTACTTTAACAGCCTGATTTAGTTTTCACAATCAACAAAACTTATATAAAACTGTATGTTAGAGTCTCGTTCTCCTCTTCGTGTAAGCTACCAAAACAATGAAATATACAGTCGGACCTCCATATATCGAAATTATCTATATATCGAAGTGTTTTGTGAATCCCCGTGATCATTACATAGAAAACCTCTTTCTACATATCGGAAAAAATGTATATATCGATTTTTTTTCAAGACAAATCGGTATTTTTCCCCCGTAATGATGATGTTTTAAGAAAAACAAGAGAGAAAAAATAGAACAGGGATGTCGCGAAAGCAAAAAGGGAAGGGTGGCAAAGTCCATTGCATCGCCGATGGGTCGCCTAGTGTGGGGTATTATTTCTACACTCTCCTCAAGTAACCTTCCTCCTGTAAAACAGGCTCATTTTGTTTCAGTCTATCTAACCGACGGTGTGTGTTCACGATGACAAAAAGAAAATCTCTCAGTGTTGTGGATAATGTGGAGCTGTTGAAGAACGTGGACAGTGGAATGCACAAAGAAGATATTGCGGTTAAATTTGGTGATCCCGAAGAACAGTGTTGCAATAATTATAACAAAAAGCAGGAAGTTCGTTATGAATACTTTTGAAGATGTCAGATCTGACAGGTAACGTTTTAAAACGTGTCATTTTCGAAAAGTGGGCGTCGCTTTTTTAAAGTGGATTAAAATTGTTCCTGACAAAAACTTGCCATTCTCGGGTCCTCGTATAAAAGAGAAACATTAGAGTCTGCAATCATTTGGGGTATGTGGATTTCCGAACTAGTTCCGGTTGGTTGGATAAATATAAGAAGCGACATGGCATAAAGAAAAGATTGTTTCGGGGAAAAGTGGAAGCGTTTGTGACACCTACTGAGACCAAACGGAAAAACACAGTTCTGAAGAAGATTTTAGAAGAGTACACCCCTTGACAATAGTTTTAATGTGAAAGAAACAGGACTTTTCTTTAAATGTTTGCCAAACAAGATTCTTACTTTTAAAGACGACGATTGTCATGGAGGTAAAATCAACAAAAATAGGATAACAATTTTGGTGTGCGCTAACATGAACGCCAAGAAAAACCGAGTTTATTGGTGACAGAAAAAAGTAAGCAACCTAGATGCTTCAAAAGCGTGAAGTTTTTAGAAGTTGACCACCGTTATAACAGAAAGGCATAGATGAATCAGAACCTTTAAGCCTTCTAAAAGGCCGCGTTTGATGCAATACGTCGTGGTCTTAATTTGCCGAAAAAGTTCTTGCCGCTGTGTTTCACAAACTTAATAAGTGTGAACACTTTTTCTTTGAATAATCATCAAGATTTGTTGTGCTGCAAGAGATTAGAAAGTTTTTACACAAATGTAAATACATATGAATACTACATTAATTCATATGTTTTTTCGATGTACGTTCAACACATTCTTCTTGCTAATTCTTGTTTTTAATTATCTATATGAATGTCCCAAGCAGCACATGACGTTTAAACAACGTCGCAGTTTGGTAGCAAAAGTTGCTATTTGGTGTTCCTTACAAGGACTACGTTTGATAAACGTTTTTTAAATGTTACATCTGTTACCGTTGCGATTTTGTCACATTCATTACGTTTGCACACCGTTGCATTTTCGTCATGTTAGCAAATTTGATTTTCTTGCTCTTAATAACGCATTTTGAGGTTTTGTGCATACAATTATCGTTACAGAAGTTATCAAAAATTTAAATAGATATATTTTGGGTATGTAAACTGGTCTTGAAACTTATATACTAGCAAGGGTACCCGGTATTTTCCGGATAAATATTACTATTCGTGGGATCACCAAGTTCAGCGGGTGAAAGTTACTAAATGAGAAAAATATTATTGTACTTTTTCAGAATATATAGGTCATAGCTAACCTTTGGCGTGACGTCATATACAGGCAAAAAAGAACTAAATTATGCAGTTGCTAAAAAAGTAAGCTTGTGTATAATTGATAAAGATTATTGAATTCCTCATTTTATCTGTTTATACGCCTAGAAGCTTTTATTCCATTGGTTTCAAAGCATATTCTCGTCCGCGGCTGCGTAGTGCCCTGATGTGACCTTACTTGCAGTACGGACGGTGACTTATGACAGCCAGTGCTGTATTGATAGGAATGGTGTTTCCACTTAATATAAACTCAAGGGATTTTATCGTTATTAAAAGGTAAGTTCTTTTCCTGTTTCAATTCATGGGCTTAGAATTCGAACACATTTCATATATTCGTTTCGTAACTTGTGGAGATAACCGTAACACTTGAAGACATTGATGTATTCGTTTCGTAACACGTGGAGTTACGCTTAACACGTGAACACTGAACACCTTCATGTACTTTCTTAACACGTATATATATCATAGACTGCATTTTTAACTAGGAGTAGTAACAAATTTGTTAGATTTTTGAATCTAAACACAGCTGTTTCGTTTTTACTTTATTTGTATTTTCGTGAAAGAGTACCAAAAATATATTTCAAGGAAAGGATGGGCGTTGAGCATGTCAAAACGAAAATGTAAACCTTTTCATCTTTATGAGCTATTGAATATTTGGTTAGAATTTTAAATAACAAATGCAACTAATTGTTAAAGTAGTTCTAATTCTTCAGAAAGAAATACGGGATTACGCCATATAATACAAATTTTGAAGATGACAATTCGATTTTTGGCGTAATCTGCTTCACCGGGAAACATGGGATATGATTCTTAACCTCCAGATTCACTAAACATGAATGCCGGTTGCTTCGACTAGCGAATTCTGTGATGGTTACATTCAAATTGATCGGAAACTTGAAACTTGGTCGTTCTGGGTGGTGTAGTGGTTAGCATACCCGGGCGTTTTCTGGGAGACGCGGGTTCGAGTCCCGCTCCAGGACGATGAACATTTTCCAGTTTTCGGATATTATCTGACTTACCATCATTGTCACATTTACGCCAAAAATCGGATTGTCATCTTCAAAATTTGTGAATTCTTCAGATGTTTGGAGAGCGGTAGTGAGTTTGTACTTAATTACTCAAATGTGCCTCTGTGTAGCAAACATTGTTACAAACGCAGCTTATTGGTATGTTAGTTATAAAGGATACTCTACATTGTTGTTATTATATAGTAGATCTGCATTCGTTAGGGTTAATGTGGCCAATTTTTTTTGCAAGAAATATATTGGGTGTAGAGCAACACAAACGGAATAAGCTATTGGAAGGATACTTATTAAATCCAGAAAGATTCAATGTTCAAAAAATTCGAAACCCACCCTGTACAGAGCCGGCCAAGAAGTAAATTGTCAGTCACAATTCAAAATCTACATAAGGCATGCGAAAATTTAACAATTTGTTTTTGTTTTTGAAAATGCGCATTTTATACCAGATGTGAATTAAGCATACTGGAATCATAACGTATCTGTATCCAAATGGAATATATAAAAATATCCAATGCAACATTTTATTAGACTGTGGGAGTACAAACATCCAAATGTTCCCATCTCCCCATTCCACATATCAGAGTTGTGCCTATCAAATAATGAAACAGAGCAATGTTATTGAACCCGTCGCCGGCAACATGGCCAGTTGCTTTGCTTTTCCAGTTACAGTTTACTAAATTTTTTTTCAAATTTCAGGAATCGAATGGTATGAGAAGTTGGAAGCAGAGTTATATAAAATTAAAATGTATCTGTGTACACAACCACTGAAACCGAAAACTTGCTACAAGCCCGCGTATCACGATGACAATAGAATAAGGTAATTTAAAGAAAAATTAATAAAAAAATAATTATTAGGACATCACAATTTCCGATGAAGGTAAAATACATACATTTCATTGAATGTGTGTGGAATTGACCTTTATAACAAAATATTAAAATATTGGACTATGAACCTCATAAAAACAAGAGAATTAAAGAAATATTTTATACCCAGAAAACGGTTCCATTAATGAACCTTTAAAAATTATAAATAGTATTTTCAACAATTTAATTCAAAAATTACTGTAGACTTACAAAATACTTAAGGATTTTTTTAATTTAATAACTAGCTGCTGCAAGAGGAATTTGGCAATAAAATTTAAATTCTTTCTGTGTAAAAGAAACTTTTGATACAGTTCCTATGTATTGAGAACAGGCCTTGATAAATCTAGAGGCCAGAAACGTCTGTATAAACAAAAGAACTGAGGAGATATGAAAAATAAATGAACATTCGCTTCAAGTTAAAATAGAATGAAGTATATTAATCTGAGTAAAGCCTTGAGTAAGTGTTTTAATTTCTGTAAATAAAACTTTGATGGTTTTTAGTCTACAAGCAAAAACTATCTGCAAAATCTGCTAATAATTTGAAAACTATCAGCGTAGGTGCGTACATCTACATTCTACTACTCTGGTTGTAAGTATAGTTGTTTGAGGATTTGTTTTCTAATTTGAACTAATTTTCTCTCAACAATATTATTTTTGAACACGTAACATTGCCCCTTGGTTTCCATAATGTTTCAAAACCATCTTGATAGCTGTTTACCTTTAGTTCTACTGGTTTTGAATTTAATGTTCCAACTCACTCTGAATTTTGAGGCTGTTTGTTTCCAAATGGCAAGAAACCAATTTTTGTATTTGCTAGTTGATTAGACTGTATCCTCAGATTTCTCTGAATGAATCATCTTTTCATTTCTAAGCAATTAAATTAGAGAGCCACAAACCAATATTTCTATTCACCGTTGAATTAATACTATTCCGATTAGGCCAGTGCTTCCTAATTAGCCTTTCTCTGAATTATGGATCTCTTCTATTATCAGATTGTTAAGGGCAACAGATTAAAGGCTGGATCGCATAGCTACCCTGTGTGGAAAAGCCACACAAACTGTCACAGTTTGATTGTACCTACCCGGTAGAGATAACATTGGGATGGGACCTTTTTTTTTCAGCAATGTATGCATGTATGTATATTCACTGAAGAGCAATTAAATTAGAGACAGCTGGCGTTATGCAAATGTGACGCTGTGGGCGACCCTGTAAACGGAAACGACATGACGTAAGCAGCGATCCGACAATATAAGGAGTGATGAGACGGGAATCAGTAAGAGTCGGGCGCACTATGGGTAAGACGAAGGATCTAACCGCATTTGATCGTGGGCAAATTGTCGGGGCCTGACGAATGGGTCACTCTATCTCGGAAGTCGTGCAGGCACTGGGATTTTCACGAGCCTCTGTGTCACGGGTGCACCGTGAGTACATCGAATCTGGTAAACCCATTCCTGCAAGGGCCAATTGCCGTGGACAACAGCGTGCGGATGAGTGGTGTCATCGTCGGCTAGCTCGCATTGTAACAGCGGATAGACGGGCCACAGTGCAAGAAATCACTCGGCAATTTAACGCTGGTGCACAAAAACGTGTAAGCAGCCACACCATCCAGAACCATCTCCTCGCTATGGAATACAGAAGCCAACGTCCCACGAGGGTACCGCTGCTGACCGAACATCACAGGGTGCAAAGATTAGCATGGGCGCGGGAACATACCCTAGACATGTGAAAAATGTTGCCTGGACTGATGAGTCGAGATTCACGTAGGTACATGCGGATGGCAGGATACGAGTACGGGGCAAACCACATGAAGGGTAACTACATGAAGGGTACTCTTCAAGCTGGTGGTGGTGGCATTCTCGTCTGGGGACTGTTTACGTTTACTGAAATGGGACCCCTGGTACGTGTGACATCGTCTCTCACATGTCAACGTTACTGGGATATCCTGGATGATTATTTGTTCCCGTTTGTGCGTCTTCAACATCCCACTGGGGACCTCATCCTGCAACAAGACAATGCACTGTGCCATCGCCCGTGAATTGTATCCGAATGGTTGGATGAACACTCCACCGACGTGAACTCGCTTCCTTGGCCATCTAGGTAACTTGACCTCAATCCCATCGAGAACATCTGGGATGCCATCGAGAGAGATGTTCGAGGCTCTGACCCCTCCATCAAATCTTCGTGAACTGTGGGAGCTTGTTTAGGGGTCGTGGATCCGTATGGCTTCCCAACGCTTCCTGTGTCTTGTCGAGTCCATGCTGAGACGAATCGCCACCGTCATCAGGGCGAAAGGTGGTGCAACACGTTACTAGACAGGTATCTCTAATTCAATTGCTCTTCAGTGTATACATACACTGGTCACAAAAAGTTAGGGATATTGCATGAAGTGAAGCTACGCAACATAAACGACAGAGTGTGTTTACAAAAACACATTTATGTGCAATTTCTGTACACAACAAGTAGTACCGCAATATAGGTAAAAGTGTATATTCAAAGAATGTCCTTATCTCTGGATTTCAGTATCCAATAACACTACCTATGTGTCGAAGAACGTCTTGACACCTACGAAGCATACTTGCAGGGACATTACTGATGAATGATGAGTGTCTGGTGCAGTTAGTTTCATATTACAGTCAACACATTACAGAGGTCTGCCAGTGTACTAGGGTATGGAATGTGGTTATCCAAACGTTGCTGTATAGATTCCCAAATTTTCTTAATATGATTAAGGTCAGGAGACCTGAAGTAGCTGTAAGAATTCGATCTTGTGGTTTTCCAGCCAGGGCCGGTCCACGGGGTAGGCCAGGTGGTAAATGTGTACATTAGCGTCCTAAAGTATTTCGTTGAAAAACATTTTAGTACCTGGAAAAAGTGCGATGTACAGATTTTAGTGTATGAAAATTAATGGCAAATGGGGCAGAAATTGCATATTTTAAATGTGTTTTAAAGATTTTTTTCGTAATATTGACCTGTGAGTTCGACGCTGTGAAGAGAAGCTGCGGTAGGCCTAACGCATTGATCCGGCAAAGATGTGAAGCTTTGGTACTTGAAAAGGAAGGTTCGTTGCTGTGCCGAAGTGACGGGCGAAAGAGTACAAGAGAAAGAGGTTATGTTGTTGGCAAGAGAGCGATAAAAGTAGTACTGATATACTACAGAAAAGAGGTCCACAGTATCCACGCTTTATTTTGTTGTACTTGTATCCTGTAAGTTGTTTACCCAAAAACCGGATAAAACCTCTTCGATTAGCAAAATATACGTATGAGTAAGGTAGAAACTGACCTGCGAACAAGCTATTAACAGGAGAACAAAAGTACAGTGACACAGCAAATGAGATACGAATGGAAGCCGTTCAAACCAGAACCGAAAGTTATAGTTCCCCAGTTTTCTGTACAACATGGAAAAACATATTAGGACTTTTTATTTTGAATCAAGGAATCATATGCGAAAGGACGAAAAATTTCTCAACATCTGCTTTAAAAGCAATGATAAAACATGAACGAACTATATTGTGTAGCGTATGAGTATAACATGGCTCGCTCTCCTGGCAAGAAGGTACGCGCTTGGACTTGTAGTCGTCCGCGCGTGAATTACACTCCGCAGCGAATCTTTTTTTCACCGAAGCAAAGCTTCACATCGCCGCCGTAGCGATGCGTTAGGCCTACCACAGCGTCTCTTCACAGTATCGCACTCACAGGCAATATTACGATAAAAATCTTTAAAACATTTAAAATATGAATTTTCTGCACCATTTTCAATTAATATCCGTACTCTAAAATCTTTACGTCGCACTGTTTCCAGATAATGACATTTTTCCGACGAAATAATTTAGGACGCTAATCTACATATTTACCCGCCAGGTAGGCAGCCACAATGGAAGGGATGCATAATTAGCCCATGGATTTGTAAATTTTCTTACATAGTAAAATTATCCGCAAACTTTTTTCTTTATGAGCTGGTATGTACTTGCCACAATGAAAGCTGAATACTGCTTTGTTGTTCCTCTGGCACGTGCATAGTTCCTATATACCCACTACAACAAGAAGCATTTTTAATTCTTGTGTGTGTTTTTTCTGAGAAATCTTCTCTGCTGCTTTTACGCGTTTGAGTTTTCAAAAAAAAAAATTGTTCGTTGCTGATGTTTGTTGACACCTATATATGTAACAAATAAGACTTGAGTGACAAGCATTTTTGTTATGTACATCTTGGAAATAAATCCCCAATATCCACAGCCTAGGGTAAGGCAGAAAAACCCTTTTGACTATGAAAACTGCAGCAAAGCTCCTACAGATTGCGAAACCATATGCACTATCTACCAACAAGTATTTGGACACCCCTGCAATCGACGATATCTGCTGTCCTGATACGCGCCACGGCCGCCGCCATTAAATATCGTGTGGGAAACAACAACGCAACCAGTCGCATGCATGATGCCACGCAGTTCGGAGCTCTCTGATTTCGAGAAAGGTGTAATCGTCGGGTATCACAGAAATGGCCGATCCATACGTGACATATCCAGCGAGTTGAAGTACCCAAAATCGCCAGTGACCTACGTGATTGGCAACTGGACGATGAAAGGTGACTGTCGGAATGTGCCCCGATCCGGCAGACTCACACAACTGGGAGTTAGAGACCGACGGGTGCTGGCCGGAGAAATTCGGAAGATCCGCACCAAATCAATGGGCCACATCCGCGAGGAGTTTCAACAGGCATCAGGGAGTATTCTTTCAAAGAATACCATCCGTTAGAAAGCACATCTGCTCGGTTATCATGGATGTGCTGCCGCCCACAAGCCTTTGATCACCAAGTCCAATAGCGCTGCTGGGCTAACGTGGTGCAAAGAACGTCGACAGTGGACCGTTGAATAGTGAAAACAGGTTCTCTGGAGCGAAGAATCAAGGTTCACCCTCTACCGTTCGGATGGCAGGGTCGGGATTTGGCGTCTGCCTGGAGAACGCCTCCTGCCGTTATGTATTGTGCCAACTGTGAAGTACGGCGGTGGTGGAATTATGCTATGGGGGTGTTTCTCCTGGTATGGCACGGGACCGTTGGTCGCAATTACTGGTAGACTCAAAGCCGAGACCTACTGCAACATTTTGGATGACCATGCGCTTCCTACGTTGTGGCAGTTTTACGGGGTGGACCCATGTTACTTTCAGGATGACAATGCCAGCTGTCATGTTGCGAGGTCCACCATGGCTTGGTATGGTGACAATGGGGTTAATCAAATGGACTGGCCTGCGCAGAGCCCAGATCCTAACCCTATCGAGCACCTCTGGGACGAGTTGGATCGTCGACTTAAGGGGTGCCCCACACAGTCCGAAATCGGTGAAGGAACTGACCTGTCTTCTCCAAGCCGAGTGGAAGAAAATACCATTAGCCGTCGTACAACGCTTGGTTGAGAGTATGCCCCGGAGGGTCGCAGTTGTAATCGCTGCTCGTGAGGCTCTACCAACTATTGAAGGTGAATAAACTTCGTTTTCCTTTGCTATCACAGGTATCCAATTACTTGTTGGCAGATGTTGTATAAATCAAGGTTTCTCTAATCACTCATTGATAGTACATTGTTTGCCATTCAGGAAAAATTTACTCAGTTGCAAATACTTTTCAACGCTTGGGGTTTCCTTTATAATTTGAAGAAATTGCCTGACACGTGATTATTTAAAAGAAAGTGTATACAGTTAGTTAGAAAAATTCTTTAAGGATGCGGACAGTGAAGAAAAAGATCGATGGGGAGCAACTGTTTGACGAACTGCGGCATTTGCGAGCACTTATGAGCAAATGCAGCTGAGCTACTGCAATAGGAGCTCTAAACTTTATATTCCAGCATGATATGGTTCATTGTTATCGCAACAGTTGGACTTGCTAGCGAATATTGCAATTTCAGACTCTGGGGAAAGCGGAGAAAGAAGTTTTAATAAATTAAAGCTGATAAACACGTGAGATCTACAACGGCGCAGGAACGGCTACCAACTTTATCCATTTCTATTGAAAACGATATTGCACAACATTTTTTTCTGAAGCAATGAAGAAGTTTTTTCAAAGTAAAACCAGACGTGAACGTTTCGTGCAAATAACGCAAACAACTATGTATGATTCCGTTATTATGTGAGTAAAATTAGGTGGGCTTTATTGTTTGTTTTTTAAGTTTAACATAGTTATTCAACAAATTAACATTCAATGGAAAATTACTTTATATGAAATGCTGAAATAACCATGGATATATACTTATTTGAGTTGTGTTTTGGACAACATAAAATAGGCACCAGTATGCTTGGCTGAGTGTCAAGAAGAAATATTCCTCCTTACTTAATGCCGCTGTTACATGTGTTGGCACACATGGTATGTATGTGTGTACCTATCTGTGTACCTCTGGCTGTCAGAAAAAAAAGGTTTTTTCAATGCCATGACGACAGCACCTTCATCAGTGGTTTAGCTTTGTTTTTTTATTTGTTTTTTTTTTTAATTTTCGTTCCAGTTAATTGTGACTGCAGCTTGTGCTCATTTTGGCTTTTCACTTTACTAGTAACTTGTTTTTCACTGTTTACTTCCCTTTTTGTTTCTTCTTGCTTGATTCTTAATATATGTAAAGATAAATTAAAATTTGGGGGTGTATCTTAATATAATTTTACGAGCATAATTTAAAAAGTTTCCAGCACTAATTAGGGCAAACTTTTGCGTGTAAATTTACATTAACAAATAATTGGGCATTCAAAACAGTTGAATTGTCTAAAAAATTTGCATAAATGTTTTTTTTTGTTTAATTTTACTCTAGTTAGGAAAGTTGGGATGTTATGCAAAACACAGGTGAGTGGAAATTAAGTAGAACCTCATGTAGCTTTAAAACTTGACCTTTTTTTTTTTTTAATTGGAGGTTTAACGACCACCGAGAGGAACTCAATGGGCTATAAGCAGTCGCCCGTCCCTAATTTAGAGTCACTGGTTCCAGGGAAGGGAGAAAACCAGTACCGTAAGACAAACACAACATCCATGCCTCACCGGGATTCGAACCCGGAACCCTTACGGACGAATGATCAGAGGCCACCGCTTAGACCACTGCGCCACCGGGGTAGCAAAACTTGAGCTTATATCCCTCAGTTCAGTATCTCCCTCCTCCCAGTAGATCGTCTCTCCGTAGAGTACAACCGGATAACCCTGTGAAAGTCAACCAACTTGGTGAATTCACCAAGTTGGTAAATATAAATTACTGGAATTATAGGATTAAACTATATGTGAAATTATAGAATAAATAAGCAACATTTATTCACAATTAAATATTTTATTTTAAGATCTACTATAGTTTTGTTGAGCGTTTAGCTCGGCTTCATCAGGACAAAAGGAGCATAAACATTCAGATAATTGTGACATCATCAGCTATCTGGCGATCATGGATTTTGGTGAACTGTCTCCATGCAATTGAAAGAAATTGAGTAGGTGTCATGTTGTTGAAAAGCCATAAACAAAAGTCATTGAAACAAATTGTTGTTTTCTACACATTTATATCGTGCAGTACATCTATGCTTAACAGAGGATTCCTTGCAGAAAAAACTAGATTTTTGCTGTTCCGGTGGCTCAATGGTCTAAGCTCTGGCTTATGATTGTTCGGTTCGTCCAAGTGGGTTGGGTTCGAATCCCGGTTAGACATGGATGTTCTGTTTGTCTTGTGACACTGGCTCTTTCCCTTCCCTGGAACCAGTGGCCCCAAATTAGGGACAGGCGACTGCTTATAGCCCATTGAGTTGCTTACCATGGTCAGTAAACCCAACAACAACAACAAAAAAAGCTCAAATTTTTAAAGGAATTGCAGCACCCACAGGATATAGTCCTTTCGTTTTAGACAAAGCTGTCCAGAAATTTAGGAACTCTCAAAAGCTTAAATTTCAAAGTTATTTTCAAATCTAAACACGGCAAATTTTTATGGACCAAAAGACTACGTTGAAGACATAAATCCCTGGGGAATTTATCCGATCGCTTGTGAATCTGGACTTTTATGTATAGGACAGACCCGTAGGGCTTTTAAATTTTCGTGTGAAGGAACACATGACTTACGTATGAAACTAAAGAAGTCGTCTTTAGCCCAACATTGTCATGTAAATAACTATATTTTTTTTAATGCTGCGCTTATTGATAAACCTGATTTGACTATCAAGCTAAATATATTAGAAGCTTTCCCCATATAGTGCAACTGCTCATAGCTTGTCAACCACATGACATCTACTCCATTTCTTTCAAGCACGTGGAAACAACTTGTCAAAAGCAGTGACTGTCATAATGCTGATGATGTCACGATGATTTGAATGTTTGCACTCCATTTGTTCTAATGAATCCAAGCCAAATGCTCAGTGAAACTAGAGCAGATCTTAAAATAAAATATTTAATTGTGAATAAACATTGCTTATTTATCCTATCTCAACATCACAAGTATTATAGTCATCAAATATATTTTGGAATTACTTGGAGCAGAAACATACCATACAAAAGCATTAACCAGAAGAGAAATCATGTATTGCTTTGAAAATTAAAAAAACAAAAGAAAGCGAAACCACCCTTTGGAGTGGGTGTTATTTGGGGTCTGGGGGTGATGGGAGGGGGTAAAGTGAAACTTCCACCACCTGTTTATTGAGGGAGGCATTTCCATTTGGTAGAAATGGAAATACCCCCTCAATAAATAGGTGGTGACCTGTTTATTGATCTGCAGCATTTCCATTCGGTAGAAATGTGTGTAGCTGGCTTGAAAAACTCCTAAAACAGCAACTGCATCAATCTGCCGTACACCTGCTTGTAACACGTCAACAGCCCTATTTCTGTTGTCAATGCTTAAACGTCATCTGGACATCTTTTCAAGTTAATCCTATTCTGAAGGAAATGCATTCAGCAAACTTGTAGTCCAAGCAGTGAGACGACCTGTTTTCCACTTCTCGGAAGCTACTTGTATATCGGAGCTCGCACACACACACACACACACTACGTGCTGTATCATCATGATGCTAATTTACGCTGATAACCTATCTCTTGTAGTCACTTAATATGCATATCACCATATTTCCCCTTTGAAACCATTATAACACAAACTTTTTGTGAGCACTATATACAGTATATATATATTATCTTATGATTCAGAATAAATGAGCCGCCCCGGTGGCGCAGTGGTCTAAGGCGTTGGCCTATGATCATTCGTCCGTAAGGGGTCCGGGTTCGAATCCCGGTCAGGCATGGATGTTGTGTTTGTCTTACGGCACTGGCTCTCTCCCTTCCCTGGAACCAGTGACCCTAAATTAGGGACGGGCGACTGCTTATAGCCCATTGAGTTGCTCACGGTGGTCGTTAAACCTCCAATAAAAAAAAAAAAAAAAAGAATAAATGAATTGTGTTTGAAGCCTATGAAAATAATGAAATGAATACTTGAATTGTTCATTTGTTTCATTAAGACTTTTTGTGACCTCCTAAGAATTAAAACAGGAAAAGAAATTATACATTTTAAAAACTTGAAGTTAATGTTATGTACAGGAATAGAGAGAAGAGCACACACAGCACATTGTCGGAGTACTACAACAAATGGCATTAATGAACAACCAACAGAAGACAAGATTTTTTTTCTGGTTGGCCAAACAGTGCAAAAGGCTACTCTTGAAATGAGTATATATGTATGAGTAGCAACATAATTTAACACAAGACACAACACACTAGATTGGGAGGCTGTTTTCATTTCTTATTTGCACACAAATTCTTCAAAAAGGTGTTTCAACATCCATAATCAATTCATTCTTACAATTATTTATATGCTACGTACTGTTTGTTACACAATAGGACCCTCAAACGGAAACTAAAAATTGCAATTTCTAAGCACAAGATGTAAACTAGGGACATTACACTAAACAAACTTGCTCAAATACTAAGATAATTATAACCAAAAATTAAGTCTAAATTCACAAAATAATGAAAAATCTGTTTAAGAACCAAATACACAGGGATTGGAAAAATACAAAGCAACTAACATACCAAAATAAAAGGCTCCTCTGTAAATATACAGACAAAATTATAAAATAACATAAACTGAGATATAAATACACATATCTGCTGCAGGAACACAGATAGCCTTTAGCTACAACTAAAAGAAAATTTAAAAACAAAGCTGTGAAAGTACTATTTAATTTATCTCGCAGCATTATTTCACCTCACTTTTTAAATAATCTATCAGCAAAATTTCAGATGTGTCCGAAAAACTGTCATTAATGACAACACAACTGACTACGTTTTATGTTGGAATACCTTAGATGTTGGTGGTATTAAAATGTCTACTTCATGTTACAGGCGTTTTTCGTCGTACGAGTTAAATATGAGCACTGCATTCCCTGGAAAATTGCAACAGCCACGACGAAGCCACTGAAATGGACTTGTGAAGTCAAAACATTGTTTACAAAGTCGTACACCTTGTGAACAATAAATATATGATGGTGAGAGATTGTGTTGCATCAGTAAATGTGATAGAAATGCTTTCTTTTTTATAACATTACTCCTCTAACAAAGTCGTCTCTTATAATGTTTCATCAAACATAAGTGATATAGTAAAATAACTTTTAGGAACAGGGAAACGTTTTGTGAAGAGGCCTTCATATGATGAAAATGATTTTTTAGGTTAGCTAAGAACTTCATTTATTTACTCCCCAAACATTTGTAGACTAGGTAACAAGACTTTGTATACAACAGATTATCAGGCCGATTTAAGATAAGCATTACCGTACGTTCCTTTTACGGATTACAAACGTTGCTAAAACGGTTTTGCGGCGTTATGGAAACGTCACTTGAAGGTTTAATTTCAACGTAATGTGCAAAGCAAAAGATTTAAAGAACGAAATATAAACGTTGATGAAACGTTGTTCTAACGTTTTGCAGCGTCATACGTAAAGAAATAGAACCTTATAGAGCCTTCGATAAAACATTGTGGTAACGTTTTTTACGACGTTTCAAAAGGTTGTTTTGACGTAATACACAAATGGCGACAACGTTTAATAGAGGAGATGTATGTAGACGTTGATTAACCGTTGCTGTAAAGTTTACTAAACGTAATACAGAAAGCAAGAGTACGTTGTAAAATCAAAATTTCAACGGTGATGAAAGGTTGTTGAACATTTCTTAACGTAATAAAGGAAGGAATATAATGTTTAGATAACGTCATTTAAAGACGCTAGACCTATCAGCGTTTTTAAAACGTGATATTGTGCCGTTGTTTCAACGTCATTCCAAACCGGTGTTAAAACGTTTTACAAACGTTTTTGTGCTACTTGGGATAACGTGTACATAATATGATTCATATTCACTTAAGTTACTTATACGAAGGAGCGCATTGATTAGGAAATGCGCTTATAAATACAATATACTACACAATACATATATATACAAAAGATCGTTTTCATATATCGAATTTTCTATGTATCGAATTTTTTGTTGTGGAACCATCGACTTCCATATATGGAAGTCCGACTGTATTTCATTATTCCTTCAAGAGCGGAATAGTTTGAATATGAGTTTCAAAGTACCCATACATTAGTCATCGATGCTACTTCCGAAGAACTATTTTCTCAATAGTAGCTCCCGTAGCTTTTCCAAAGAAAGTTTCAAAATATCATCAAAGTTATATTTGATAAGCTGTATTGCAATGCTTGTGATGTCAGTTGATGGGGAGACAGATAAACTGTGTCCATGTACAATTCTATTTTTCGTAAAGAACCTTTTTGCATTGACAAAAATGTTTTACCATGATTATACTACTTCAAAAGAAAAACAGATTACTCTTATATTTTTTACAAGATGTTACGTACATGACAGTTACATTATGATCCTTGCCGTAATCAATCTTACACCCGAAAATCCAAAAATGTGAATTCACCACATACCAAATCTTGAGGTCTGGTAGCATTAATTATTTCAAAAAGACTTAGAGTCATACATTTAAATACAAGGGGTTTTATATTCCCTCTGATAACTGAATTATATTTTAACTTCAGCATTTTGTGGAAACAAATCGCTTTGTAATTTTCCAACAATCCATCCAACTTTTCAGTTCTGAGATTAGAAATAGGAAGAGTGGGTGATCTCAATTACGAAATTATCATGTTTTCATGAATCCCATAGAAAGCGGGAATTTTGGGGTAACACAAGTAGTTGTAATGGGTGTTTTATAACAGTGCGTTGATTTTGAGCAGCCATTAGCCATCAGTACACTTCCTATTTTAACTCAGATAACGATCATATTTCCAGCAACAGAACTCTATTAGACTTGGATATTAATTATAATCATCGTTTCACCATAAAGGCCTTTGTTCATAATTGCTTAGTAAATGCACCATAACATTTTACCGATTTACTTAACATTTTGTTATAGAGAAGTAGCCACTTAATCACTTTGAAGAAAATCCGCCCAGCCAAACTTTTCTGAAAATTGCAAAACATTTGGTATGTTGCTGACATCAGAACGGAGATACACTATGTAACAAGAAATTATTTCTTCTATTTTTTTTTTCGTTTCGCGGTTTAACGAACGCCATGAGTAATTCTAAGGAATAGCCTAGGGTGAATTAAAAGTTCGTCTCATTTTCAGCTAAAATGTTCAATGATAAAGCCCTGAGTTGCTTTGGTGCAATGCACTATGGATCCGTCGGAATTGTTCAGCATATAGCAGCCCCTTTCTTAACCTGATCATATGCTCCAGTTCCCAGTGGCCAGGATCCCCAGGATTTCCCTAAACGCACAGCATGACTTTATTCCCGATCCGCCCTCTTTGCACGAGTAGTTGTGCTTCCTGGCGTGGCTTCAGCCACTGGTTCCGAGTGGAGGAATATCTGCTTTTCATCATCTGCGAGAATGCGACACCAAAACCTATCATTTTGCGTAATTGACAGCAATCTGCGAGGGAGAATGACACGTTGTTCACCTGGTTGGGTGTCAACTCATTGGGAACCATTCGATCACAAACCAAGCTTGAGCAGGTGACGAACGATCGTGGATTGGGAAGGCTCCTCTTCTGGTGCCAGTTGACTTGTACTGGTTCACTGTCACAGCTTGAACCAGGGTGACAATGTTGGTGTTCATCGGACGTCCTGACCTCTGCTTGTCTTCGATACTGTCAATTTCCCTCGCTGCTGGAACAGTGTTTACCTCCTTTTTCTTTCAATAATAGCATAAGAGTTCTCAAACAGCACGTTTATCGATCTCCATTCTCTGCTCTTCAGATAATGCAGTGTGGCGCGGTGCAAAATGCACGTCACAAGCCCAGTGTGCTCCATTTTATAGTTCCACGTGCTCCACGTCATCACGGTACCCAGTTGATCATGGCGCAAATTTCACACAGGTATGGAGGCGTCACTCTATTCGTAGCTAAAAACAGGACGAACGTTTTAGTCATCATGAAAAACACTCGCCGGTCTTTAATTTAGGACAATTGGTTCTAGGAAAGGGCCTAGGGTCATCAGATGAACACACAGCCCATTACTCATCTGGAACTCGAAACTGGGTCTAGCTCGGACGACTGGTCGAAATCCAGTGCCTCAGAACCCACGGCCACCTGGTCGGCCATGCTAAAGATAGAACAAATATATTTATCCAGATATACTCTGGTCTATTGATCCAGTTCTGCACAGCAACCTACAGGCTATTTGAACTTCACCGGTGATTTTGTGCTCAGAAGAGGAAACTGATATCGACTGTAGTTACAGTAAGGACATTTGTAGAGCAGATTAGATGTCCCTACGGGACTTACTTTGGAACGCCCGACCTGGCCCGTTTTATAATTTCATCAAGTGTGTATCGCCATTTACTAAACAAAACGTAATTCTTCCTTTAAAGCAGGGATCTTCAACCCGTGAACTGAAGATTATTTTAATGGCCATCGAAACGTTGTTCACAAAGCAAATTCCAAAATGCAAGAAAATATATTTTCAAATTGCACAAATGAATAGTCATACGCACGCACACAGCAATTTGTAAGGACTGCTAAAAAATGTAGGCGTATCAGGAACCTATTTCGGAATTCTTTGTAACATAGATATCATGCTAACTGCATTGTTTATTTTTCTGAATGTTAAGCTTTAGGAATCAAAACCTGTTTGAAATTATCGATATTCTTAATAAACACATGGATTTTCATTTTTTTCCCATGTTGTCCTCGAGTCCTATACCGCTTTGCCGGTGTTCGCGGATCAGAACAGCTTGAAAATCCAAAGGTGTGGAGAAACAAATATGCTGTACTGGATAGCAAGTCAGTCCTCGTTTTGTGAGACGAAAATATTTTTTTAATGCAGGAGCAAAATGTTAAACTTTTCAGTACAGGCCCGGTCAGAGCCCGGAATATTTTACTTAACTAATGAAAAATATAACACGTCCTGGCCCGAAGGATGGGTCGTTCTCAGTCCTACCGAGCTGGGCAAGTTGCAGCAAACAGCCAAATGTTCCTAACCAAACCGAATTAGAAGACTTTATCAGGGATTTGGGTCTCACCAAATCAAACGCGAAGCTTTTAACATCCATACTGTCTAGGACACAGGATTCATTACATCCAACCTGCAAGATATATGTGGAATGGCACGCAAAATTAGCACCTTACAATCTATTGGCATATATCATGATCCACAAATTTTCTCAGCTTTTTCTACAGCTCAATAGAGCGCAACGTTGTTACAAAACAGTGTTCAATTTCTATCCATGTCGGTAAGAGCAATTGGTATATTTAAATAAAGACTACGAAAATGTCAAGACTCTGTTGCAGAAAATAAGCCAGTAATGTTATAATTGGGTATATGTGTGGGCATTTAAAGTTGCTAGGATACCTGGAAGGTCTGCAAGGTGTGTATGCCACGAATTCTTGTTTCCTTTGAATCTGGGACCGTAGACCCACATCCAGCAGTATGCGAATAAAAATGACCAAATAAAAAGCATTTACTCCAGATACAAACTATGATATTCATGAAGCTCTTGTTCCAATTAAGAAGATCTTGCTGTCACAAATTGACATTAACTTGGACCTGGTTAAACATTTGTAACGTGTATTCTATTTTACCCTTACTTTTAAGGTTCTTTTTCAATGTAAATTTGAGTTCGTTCTCTTAGACATTTTTAAACCTTAACGTTATGTCTTTTCCCTCGAACGAGAATGATGTTGGCAACACAAAGGTCGGAACAAGAGTGACGCATGTGTGGCTGGATAAGAACGATAGATAAAAAGGCAATGCAGCGGTTGTTTACGGGGTTGATGTTATTGATGATAGACGGGCTGTTATACTGCGATTGGAGGTTAAATCCCTGATACTGTATTGAGTACGCCAATAAACCGGATGTGAGTGTGAAGTACAAACCATGCAAGCAAATTAAAGGTATTTGTAAGTACTACAATCGACCTCTTACTTGTAATGCGTATGGGTACCTCCTAATATTTCATTGACTTTAGCACACATAACGTAATTACTGACGTAAGGACTAAATTACAGTGGAAAGAAAAATGATGTTATATTGGCGCCGGAACTTTCCTGTGGACCGCACCCTGTTTTTCGTAGCAAAGTATCATTATGACACAGCAAGAAGTACAGTATAATACCACATTTGAGCAGACGGGTAATTCGGCCTTGCCGGCATCTGTGGACAAAAACAGACGCCAGCAGCTTTATGAAGCTTGTGGCTCCAGTCTTTCACTTGATGATTTCAATGAGTTTGCATAGAATGTACCCGGGAGTTCAACCCCGAATTTGAAGCCAATGTCAATCCAGATATGCATAGGGAGCTCAAAGGGAGCAAACCTCTGCCCTAACCTCTACGAAAAGGCTGAGTAAACATTTTCCCCACTATGTATACATCAGGCTGACTCAATTATTTCCAATATTACGGGTGGTTGTCTAAAATTCCTGGAAGATATTGAGGACCATTTCGACCTCTACAATATCTCAGAAGATTGCCGGAATCTTCATGAAAGATGCTGTTAAAATCTGGTACCGGCAATGGCGCACAATAAACCAGGAAACCTCTTATGCTTAATTTCAAGCCGACTTTCTTGAAGAATTTTTATACGGCCTTAATAAAGCGAGCATTGCTCAGAAGCAGTTTTCCAGGGGGCAGCGTGCAAATGATAGCACTGTCTCTTTTGCCTTGAACACAGCTAGGCTATATCGGTTGTGGGATCCAAATGTCTCTGATGCAAACATACCGGACACCCTCTTTCTGCAGCTCAATCCATTTTTACAAGATTTTCTGGAAGTTTGTAAACCCAGAACGAGTTTATGAGGAACGCCATGACTTTGCTGCTCAAACGTCTGCTGCAGGACAGAGTCCAAATAGCTATTCTAAGCACCAGCTGGTACCACCGTACAGGAGTAAACTAGAACCGTATCAGCAAAGGTATATATCTCCTCACCGTCGTGAAACAGATCAGCAACAAACCTATCATAGGAAATCAACTCCTAGAAATAGGCAATATCCTCTGGAGAATAATTTCCCCTGGTATCAGCTATTCCAAAATCATTATGCTTCTCGTGAACATTCAGGCAACCGTAAGCGCACTGATGACACATTCATTGTCTGAAATCAGCAGTATCACTCTAATGCTGCAAATTCAAGATTTCAACAAGACTCTCGTCACGCTTTTGCAAGTTCCAGAAACCAACCTCCTTTAACCTACCGATGGAGGTAGGAGCAAGGTCTTCGCTACCTCCCATTCCTGCTAAAAAAAACTGCTGACTCTGTCTCGGAACTATAAGAAGAAACGTAGCTAACCTGATTTGAAGGCTGAGTATTTGGCCCTACTTAAAACTCCCTTCTAATCCTCTGTAGCTCATACCGTAGTTAGAAAATTTGCTCTATTATATGAAGGGGCCTTCAAAGTTATTAAAGTATATAATAATAACGTGGTTTTAAAGAAAGAAAATGGTGAAAGTGTGTAAGCTCATGTGCAGCAATGTAAAAACTATTCCATTTCACAGCAGATATAGATGCACTTATTGCCCCGAAAGCAGGAGCACTTCATCAATCACAACCTCAAGACACTGATGAAAGTATCAATCTAACTCCGTATTTTGCTTCGTCTGAGGAAAATTCCAGATCTTTAACTGCTTCTGTCTCTGCAACGCTAATGTCTCAACCTTCATTCCATGCTGGCATTGTTCCTTTTACAAGGACATTTATTCATTCTCTCTCTAATTCGCCACCATTTCTGAGCCTCAATGTGTGTTCACCTGTAGCTCAATCTTCAAGTTCTTCTCATTCCTCAATTCGAGTAAGACTTAGTTCTTTACCTTTATCACATTCAATATATTGTCCAAGTATTGTTGAAGTTTCGTCTCTACCAATGCATTTTCATTTTGTTGCAACAAGGGTAAAAAGGCCCTTCCACGAGATATCTTCATTGTCTGATACTATAATTTCTGTTTCTGCCATTAAACACCTGTCACCGGCGTTTTCATCATCTGTGGTAGCGGCTAAACGCCCAGTCAACAAAATTCTCGTTCGACAGACTCTAGAAGTTTCATTTAGGGTGTCAAATGCTTGGCACCTAATCATTCATCTTCTACTTTCTCTGGTCCTAATTCTACAGTAAATACAAGCGAGCCGATTCCTGCAAATACACAGCATTCACACATTGCTAGTAAGGTGAGTGGAAGTCAGCCTCTAGCAGTGTCTCAACAAACAGCCTCACTGCCTTCTTCAGTGAGATCATGTCTTCAGTCTTCATCTCGACCTTTGCCAGTTCCTTCTTCAACACACCTGAAACGTCGTCTTTCTTCAGGTGAGTCACCGATTTGCTGCAAAAAGACTTTGTATGATCCTGGTTTTCATCCCTGGCAGCTGCGATCTCGAAGGACGTCTTCGCAACCTTCGTAGACAAGTCCTCCTCATCGACAGAAACGCCAACATGTCTTCACCCCGGATCCAAGGCGAGCCAAATAGCCAGCAGTTCTCGCAGCACCATGTTTTGTGTTCCGGCCGTACACTCCAGGTCATCGGCGACATTCTTCGCACTCAGCCCGGAGGCCGTGTTTCTGCCCGGCATCTGTCAAGCCATTGCTTCCTGAGTACCAGCTTGGATCCAGCCATCACCAGGTGAGCTCTAGTCGATTTAAACGTGGAGAAACAAATGCGTTGTTGTCGTCTACTCGACAGTCAAAAAAACATTCTGTCTACTTTGTTCTTTTGTCGAAACTAGTAACGTGTGTCATGTTTTTTGTACACGCATAAATTAATAGTTCTTTGGTGTGGCGCCACCCAAATATTTGTGTTTATCAATATCCTGTACACGCCATTCTACCTGAACTTTTTCTTCAAACAAGAAAATTATCAAGACTGCTATCTCACAGTGCACATGGATAGGTTTCTGGCACTTCTACATTCTAGCTCTTAAAGGTTACCCTGTTTTTTTCATGCTCTGTGTCTTCCTGTGCGAGTTATTGAAACAATTGTTTTCTGTTTTTTTAAGCCAATGGCAAATTGTTATATGTTATTTTGGCGAAAAACTTCGTTGTTCCTATGCCGAAAGCATGTATATATAATTGTCAAGTTATTATGAGATATTGGTTTTCCTGCACACGTATAGTGTCTACAACTGCTATTTGTTGACATGCATCAAGTGTTCTCCTGGAGTAGTGTTTTTCAGGGTTTCCCCTATTTCACCATTACAAATTGGTATGAAAATGCATGGGAGAGTCACAAATCGGCCCTGGACGCCAAGTGTTAGCAAGACGTTTTTATTTGTTCCATGATCAACCTTTTTGTTGTACATAACACTTGTTATGTCGTTGTTGTTTTTCCCCTACAAAACGCAGTGTTTTTTTTATCAACAACCTATTGTTTACGTTCTATGTTCACATGTTCAAGTTCAGCTAACGTAATGTGAACTTTTTTCTTCCCTGAAGACCTCTCAGGAATGACAAGTGTTATTGTTTACAAGTGGCTTTTTTCTGCATAGCTCAGTTTTTTTGCTACTTAAATTGCTTGCATATGTAATCTCCGAAATTATCTCTTGACGCATTTATGCTTTGACGGGTTTTCTAGTGAAAATAAATGTTCGCACGATGCGACGATAAAATTTACCACGTTACAAGTGTAGAGTGCTGCGTTGTTTCACTGTGATGAGTTCTATAGATATCACTTGCTTGATGCCATGATTACGTGCCTTCTTGTTGAGATGTGATTTTTCAAAGATATATTTCTGGTGATGATAGCGCTTATTTGATACTATGATTATGTGCCTTCTTGTTGAGATGTGATTCTCCAAAGAGATATTTTTATTGATAAAGTTTATTACGTGCTGCCCCGTATTATACTATACAGGGTTAGGAGGAAAGTCCGTGATTTGGCCAATATCTCACGAACTATGGCAGTTAGCGATTTACTTCTTGTGCAGGAAACCCCATTTGACACACACAATAACACCACGAGGGATTCCCTCAACCCTTTTTTGAGGAGGTGAGGGGTCTATCGCGTTCTCCTTTGAAGATAGGGTAAAATGTCAATTACAAACTTTTTCAGCAAGGCAACAGTAGTACAGAAATGTTTTTGTCCCATAACAAAAGATGGAAGGGGACCGGGAATGTGGCCCCAAGAAAATCACAACAGCTGGAAGCATCAACCGAGTATGTAGACAAAGCTACAAGATGTGAATGCATAATACTGTAGAGATTTTATTAGTTTAGAAAATACAGTTTTACGTGTTTGCATACTCAAAATATTGCCCGTCAGCAACGATGCACGCCTGCAAGCGTTCTACGAGTTGACCGCGAATGCGTTGCAGCGTATCCCCATCATCAGAGACCCAAGCGGATGATATTTACTGTTGTAGATCTGTTACATTTAGCGGTAGTTTTACATACACCTGTGAGTTAAGAGGGTCCCAAAGGAAAACATCCAGAGGGCTAAGGTCTGGTGTGCGTGGAGGCCATGCTGCGGGACCTCCTGGTACTATCCATCTCCGGTTAAACACATCGTTTAACCATCTTGATACGTGTGCACTCCTATGTGGTGGTTCCCGTCGTTATGGTACCACATGTTCAATGAAAGTTGTAATGGTAATTTGTCAAGGAAATACGTTACATCCGTTTGAAGTATGTATAAATATTTTACACCATTCAGAGTTGCGTTGTAAAATACAAGGTCTTAGAAGCTGGTTCCTCCAAATACCACACGAAACGTTGGTGAACCACCTAACTTCATGGTGTGTGTCTCTCGTCCAATAGGGATTTTCCTGTGCCCAGTTGTGCACATTATGCGTATTCACAACGTCATCTCGTGTGAAGCGTGACTCATCTGTCCATAAAATAATTGGCAGAAACTCTGGGTCCTTTTCTAAAGCATTCAACATGATCTTATAAAAATCAAATCTTTTCTCAGCATCACCAGGCCACAATATCGGCCGCGTATGAAACGAATATGGATTCATATGGTTCTTGTGCAAAATGTGTAATACACGCTGTTGGCTTAATTCATTTTTCCGGGCAAACTTCATGTGTGCTGCTGTGGGGATGTGCAAATACGTATGCCAGAATATCCGAATCGTCCCGCTTTGGCCTGCCTGCACACGAGCGGTAGCTGACACTACTCGTGTCACTCAGGATTTGGACTACATGTCTGATGGTCCTATAAACCGGATGTCTGACATTGGAAAATTGCTGCGCATACAGCCGTACCACTATACGCGCATTCCGGTTGCATTCGCCATAAATCAGGACCATTTCGCACAATTCCTCGTTCGTAAACGCCGACATTAGTGTTTGTACTTTACGTATAAAATTTACAGATTGACTGCAGATTTTTGCTAACTTTCTAATCTGGTAAGTTTTAAATAAATGAAAGCATAAAGGAAAACATTTCCTACAAATCTTATCAATAGTTCTTGTTCTGAAATAAAACGCAGCTCCTTGACACATTCAATATCCGACTTTGATGTCCAATACAGTAAACAAATACACTGAAACAAGGAGAAATAGCATAAAGTGGCGACACACTCATCCAATAGGAAAGCTGTATGCATATCTAATTGATTTGCGTACGTGGCAAAGCGTTCGACTTCCCGTCACTGGTTCACGAAGTGTTGCCATACTGACAACGAATGTCTATTTTGTATTCTGACGACGGAGCAGAAAGCACGATATTTGAAATCTATGCACAGCGACTCAGGTAGCTTTCCGCTTTTTTCGCATTTGGAGATTCCATTTCCATCCTTTGTTATGGGACAAAAACCTTTATGTACTATTTTTGCCTCGCTGAACAAGTTTGTTAGTGATTTTGTTTGTCCTACCTGCAAAGGAGGGCGCGATAGCTCCTTCACCCCAAAAAAGGAGGAAGGGATTCCTCGTGGTGATATTGTGTGCGCCATAGGAGGTTTCCTATACAACTGCACAAGAAGTAAATCGCTAACTGCCATAGTTCGTGAGATATTGGCCTGATCAAGGACTTTCCTTGTAACCCTGTATATAATGATGTCTTCACAATGTGAAAACCCTACTAGAGTTATGTTGAAGGAATAATTTTTAATTTCACGTAATTAAAATCAACCTCTAGCTTATCGTCGACAAGGTTCTTCATTAGATTGTGACATGTAAGTTCCTATCTGAATGAGTGGAATGAACGCGCAGTTTGTGCGAAAGGTAGATCTCTCTAAAATTAGATAGTTTTTGGCTTCTACAAAAAAAAAAAT
Organism: Macrothele yani; assembly: GCA_039090855.1. Taxonomy (NCBI): domain Eukaryota; kingdom Metazoa; phylum Arthropoda; class Arachnida; order Araneae; family Macrothelidae; genus Macrothele; species Macrothele yani. Next base: position 75,094,972 of record CM077011.1, on the reverse strand, counting down.
ACAAGAGTGATGATGTAACGTATATTCTATTTTAACATTCCTTTTGAGTTTCTTTTTCTATGTAAATTTGAGTTCGTTCTCTTAGACATTTTCAAATCTTAACATTATGTCTTTTCGCTCAAACGAAAATGAAGTTGGAAAAACACTGAAGTCGGAACAAGTGATGTATGTGTGGCCTAATAAGAACGATAGATTAAAAGGCTATGCAGTGGTTGTTTACCGGAGATTTGTTGTTATTGATGATAGAAGTGTTGTTATACTGTTATTATATGTTAAATCACTGATACTGCATTGAGTACGCCAATAAACCGGATGTGAGTGTGAAGTACAAACAATGCAAGCAAATTAAAGGTATTTGTAAGTACTACAATCGACCTCTTTCTTGTAATGCGTATGGGTACCACCTAATATTTCATTGACTGTTGGGCACACATAACGTAATTACTGACGTAAGGACTAAGTTACAGCGGAAAGACAAATTACGTTATACAGTTTGTCAAAGCTACAAATCCCATCAGATACATTTCATATAATAATGTATATCCCATCTTCACTCAAATGTGAGAAGCAAAAGTAGAGGGTGGCATATTTACTGGACCACAGATAAGATGAATGCTACCGTCTCAAGAACTGGAAAGGTAAAACAAGGGCTACAGAGAGGAAAGGAAAATAAGATTTTCGCCAACTGAGGTTTGGTTTTTTGGTAACAATGAGAGTGAGGCTTACAAAGAACTTATGGAAACTTTAATTGAATAGTATCGCCTATTGGGTTGTAAGATGACTGTAAAAATATAGTATTTAAGCTAACACCTGGACTTCTTCAGAGCAAATTTAGTTGATGGAAGATAAGAACATGGTAAATGCTTTCACCAAGATATTGACATCATGGAGCAGACTATTTTTAGAAGTACATTTGGAGCTTACTTCGACGATATAATTCTGCTCACACAGGGCAATGGTGCTCAAATCCTCACTTTTGAAATAGACCTTGAAGCTTCGGTTTTATGGAAAACAAACTGCCACGTGTTTTTCCTCATTTCGATACGACTGTGCAGTGTTTTTAGCAAGTACATGCATCTGCATTATGACAAGCTTGATATATTAAAATAATGTTTGTACGACTTGGTGATACCATGAACATCCATAGATATAATTGTCATCAGCATCACTAATGTGATCAATTAACGCAACAAAGCAAGATAAACGTAAATTTCATTAAAAATGTAGCAAAGTATAATTAATGAGAGTTTAATAATTGGTGCCTTAAGAATTGGCTGATTTTGTAGCATTACCGAAAAGTTTAAATGATCCCGAGTGATGAATCAATTTCAAGGAATAACCATCCGAGGTAGCTCAGTCTTGCACTTTAACGTGGGCCCAACACCGAGCAACCGTCTTCTATTCTTAAAAGACAGTGGCTAAGTGTTGGGCCTAAGTTAAATTGCAAGTCTGTGCTTCCTGGTATACTTTCGAATTGATGGCATTACGATTTTCTCACCGTGTGAGTGTTGGCATACCCTAAAACATAAGGATTAACCATTCTGAGATACCTTAATCACGTATAAGCAGGTATGAGTGTATGGGAACTATATGTACTTCCCAAGCTTGCAATGGATGTAGTATCAAACTTGAGGTTTTTTTGTAGATTGCATTTCGTATAGCAAATTTTGCCAAATATAGTTTATTTATATAATATATTTTTCTTGGTTTCAGTGTTACATCAATCAGTTATGACTGCACTTAGGAATCAAAGGATGAAAGCAGGCACAGCTCCGTTCTTGATCATGAAAACTACACATGTATTTTTGTTTGGACTCTATTCATTAAAGCACATAAAACTGTACTGAAACCAACAGAGCAGTTTAATGACTCCCCGGTGGAGCAGTGGTATAAGCCCTGGCTTCGGATCTTTCGCCGAGCTGCCCTTGATTCGAGTCCGGGGTGAGGTATGGGTGGTGTGCTTGCCTTGCGGTACTGGCTCTGCCCCTCCCCTGGAACTAGTGTCCCTAAATTAGATACGAGTGAGCTGCTCACGGTGCTAGTTACACCTAAAGAAAAACATTTGAAAGTCCGTTGACTTCAGTGCATTGGACTGTCAATACGAATATGTTGAAGCACTTTAAATAACATGCACAACGTTTTCTTGCGCTTTGCATCCAGTATGTGAGACTATTACATACCAACTTTTAAAGCATTGGTGTTGCAATTCTTTATGGAAAATTTAATTATTCTAATATGCATAACATTTTTCCCACATGAAAAATCCGTAATTAACAAAGATACTATTTCTCACGGAAGTTCTGTATTCACAACGAACACTACTGAACTCTTATTCAGCAAAAGAAATTGTAAACGATAATTATATTTTCTTAAATTGGTCAGAGATTTATCAATAATTCTCGGTGTATAGCATCCCCATGTAATAATATACTTGTTGAACTGTTTCATAAACTTCTAAGACATACTTGTTGAACTGTTTCATAATCTTCTAAAACATACTTGTTGAACTGTTTCATAAACTTCTAAAACATACTTGTTGACCTGTTTCATAAACTTCTAAGACATACTTGTTGAATTGTTTCAAAAAATATGCTTGTTGAACTGCTTCATAAACTTCTCAGTGCAGGCTAAGAAAAACTATAAGTATCAGTTTGTGCGACGTGCAGAGTTTCGGTTGCCTGAGGAAATATTTCAAATATAAAATTTTTAGACCTTACAATTATTCACTGCTGAATGAAATTGAACACAGCTTTACTTTAATGACAGAATGGACTTTTTTGCTAAGTTCGTTGTGCCACTTTTAAATATTTAAATCTTATTTTATCCGTTCCATACTTTTGAAGGCAAAATGCTGTTATTCTTTGGTAAATCTCGGACAGTTTCGAGTCTTCTAACCATAAATCTCATGAAATCATTTCTTCACTGAACACATACTTGGAAAACAAAATTGACATGTTTCCTCCTGTATTTTCCTCAGCACAGTAGGCACCGGCAGCTGATATCGCATGTTTTGCCTGTTTTGATTGTCAAGTTAGCATTGGTATGATGATTTGAAGAACACATAGCGACATCCCATTTCATTATCAAACAAAAATTGTTTTTACTCTTGACTTTTCATAACTATTAATGATGATAAAAGTAGAATCCAGACTGAATGAACATTTAAGAATTTAGCTGAGCTGGAACAAAACCTTCAGATTCATGTGCTATCATATTATCTCATGGTATGCAGTGTTTTTACATCTCATACCACTATTTTAGCACTTCATCATCCGGAATTTCCTTCAGAGAAGTTTGCATCTTCGAAACTGTATTCTATTTTTGTAAAAGGTTTGGTGAGAGACTCAGTATCTGATGAATACTCAGACTGGAGATCAAATAGAGAGCCATTTTCCAAAACACGTGTCTTTTAAGTTATTCTACAGTTATAAAGGCGTGGCTTTTAAAAATCAACCAGTAAACGTAAATTGGCGGACGAGTGACTGCTTTTAGTGCTGCGAAAGGGGCTAACATTTATATGAGTTTATTTAACTGAACTGAAATCTGAAAATGAGTCATGCTCCATTCAGACAAATTCCACTATTTTTACCTGAGGATAACAAACGAAATTTCTGTCTCTGAGTCTCGACATGCATAAATATGCTGAAACCAATGGATGGAAACTTCCTATATATCACAACGGTAAAGTGTTTCACCATCTAACATGTTTAAAATGCGAATATTCATTAACGTCGAAGAAAACATTAATCTGAATAAAAAGTTCCAGTGTTACCTTCAGTATGGACAAGAAGGACGTGTTTGAATTAAAATGCATAGATTAAAGAAATCCTGGGCGCAGAACACTCAATCCCTAAAGCAATTTAGTTTTCACAATGGCAATAACTATGCATTTTGATATGCTTTCGTAATATTCAGTGATTTGCGTATTATTGTTTGTGACGAGGATCGGCGGATTTGATTAATTCACTTACCTTTGCAATAATACATGTCGGCATGAGTGAGTTTCTCCTATACATATTGCACTTTCGAAATAATATATCTACCGTTAAGTTTCATCCTATTAATCCATTATATACATTTTCACTTCCCGCGCCAAATCCTCTGGCATGTGATGAATTTTTAACACACCTATAGCTTTCTCTTCTAATTGAATTAAACGTCATCCATATTCGAAATGTAGGTAATTAGTAATGCATTCGTGAGGGAAATTGCCAAAATATTTCCGAAGCGTGAATGCTTTAAACTATTTCGAATCGCTTTTAAGAATCCGTATGGATATTTGATTCTACGTCTTAGTAAAGATATATTCCTTAAATAAACTGATGTCTAAAAGTTAAGCATAGGTGACAAAATGAGAAATACGAGACGGCAGAATGGCATGGGCTATATTGTACGGACGGCATATGGAAGGAAAAAATAATTGCAATATGACTGACATAAAGTACGATATGCATATAACCTCGAATAAAGAATTGTGATTCAGTTGAATGGCAGTTGAAAGAGATATGTGTAGATGTACTGCTCTTTCACGAATGTTCAGTAATGTGTGTGATGATCCTTTGCAGTTATACAAGGGTCACATCGACTTCGCATGTTGTTGACAAAGGCAGTAAAAGGGTGTTGCGGCATAAAATTGCTCTCCTTTACAAGAACAGACAGAAGTTTCAGGAGAGTTTTGAGAGGACGTTGACGAACTGAAATCCGTCTCTCTAAGTTATGCCTTACATGATCTACTAGACTGCGCTTTCGCGAAGCTGCTCAACATGGCATACGTTGCATATCTTAATTTGCTAAGAAAGCAACCACTAAAGTAACACCATATGAACGCTCATTTTCTTACATAAAGATGGAAGGATTGCGTAGGTTTCGACGATTTGGTCCCTGTGTCTGAGGCCTGTCAAATTCCTCCAGTAATGACATGAGGAGGGGCAGCATCCATGTGATGTAATGTAGCCTCAGAACAGAAAATCACGACTCCTTGAATTGTGTCTTCATTGGTGTGCGAACGGTGATAATGGGTTGCAGGTTGTAGCCATATGACAACACTATGCCCACTTCATTTAGGAAATATAAGTTGATTCGTCACAGAAATTGACCTCAGCCAATTGTTTTGCGGTCCAGTCCAAGGGCAGTCTGCACTAAGACAACCTGTCTCTTCGACCTTGTAGATTGAGTGAGATGTACATCGTTTGCCTCAAAATTTTTCCTCTACGAGTGCAGACAACTCTACACTTAGTTATTCAACTGAGATACGTTTCTTATGTGTGGTTGTTTGTGCCACATAGCGGTCATCCTGAATCTTTGCAATTTGTGGTCGATCCCGCACATGTAGTCGACTATCGTTACTTGCCTCTTGGTACTTTCTCCACAGTCTTGACACCACCTGTTTGGTGCAAAGCTATTGCATTGGAAACATCACTCTGCTTTCGTCCTGCTAACCTTTATCCCTATAGCTTGTACCCATACATGTATAAAAACATCCGTATGCTGCCCGCGTGAAATAATTTTGCAGTAGCAAACTGGTAGGAACACAAGCAGAATGCTCTAGTAACAAGATATGAGGTTTGCCACACATATCCTGTTTCTCATACCGTTACCGGTTTGCAATCCTTGCCTTTTATACAAAATATATGTATAGTCGTATACTTTAACGTCATTATTCCCACATTTTTTTTTATTTTGGTTGAAGATTTAACGACCACCGTGAACAACTCAATGGCCTATGAGCAGTCTCCAGTCCCTAATTTAGGGCCACTTGTTCCAGGGAAGGGGGAGAGCCAGTGCCAAAAGACCATCACAATGTCCATGTCTCACCGGGATTCGAACCCGACCCCTTACGTACGAATTTCAGAAGGCATCGCTTAGACCCCTGCACCACCGGGGTGGCCCCTACGTTTGCATGTGCCCTCCATTGCCCTTTGTTGCTGCATTCGTCTATTGTGTTTTCGGTGTAGCTCATTTTATCAAATATGCTTAACTTTTGGACACTAGAGTATTTCAATGAGGAGGGCCGGCTGACAATACTCCGATTGATTCTGTGGTAAAACTACAGTACATGTTTCCAGAAAGACAATGAGTACGTCCAGTTGTGCGATATTAAATAAAACATTCCGTAAATTTTCAAACAGTTCCGTGTTAAGGTTAGGCTAAAACTTAATTTTACGTGAGATGGAATGTATCAAGATCGACTACTTCAACACATGTATTTTCGGAGGACCCTTATCGAACAAAAAATCTGTATTGAGAATATACATTCGAATGTCTTAACAAAATTAATTTCAGTATTTTATGTTTCTTCTACTTTTACGAGAAGTATAAATATTATGACATAAAGTGTTTTTCCTCAAAAAGGAAGAAGAGATGAAAGAGTAATATTACAAAATAAAGTCAAATGAAAATCCAACTAGATATCGTATTTTATAGATAAAATATTTCTTTCTATACTTAGTTGTAAGCTTTAAATTCACAGAAGTACTGAATTGCGTAGATGGAGTCTATTTCTATTACTAAATTTCCTTAAAACAGTCTTGGTTCAAATCATGTTATACAGTCCGACTAAATGAAGGTATACAGGAGGATAAAACATTCTCGTACTTTTCACTGTTTTTTGTACCTTTTCAGATGATCCGTGCAGTTAGGTGAATCATCAGAACATACACTGTTCCGCATAGAAAGTGCACCACCCAGAAGGAGGTGTGTAACCAACATGCAAATCGTAGGGCGGGTGTACCCACTCGAGATATGGAAATGATGTAAAACCCGAGCTGATGACGTCACACGTTCGTGAGATAAAGGTGCCCAGCAACAGAAATGGTAATGTAGAGTCGCTGGTAGAAGTTTCGCGGACGTTTCAGATTTGTTTTTGTGCCGGGAAACTGTTCAGTGGAGGCCAAAAATGCTGGGTACACGCCATAAGCAGGTTTTTTTTTATTTGGAGGCGTTTCAGAGAGGACGAATAGTAAGCCTGTGTGAAGTGGACTGGTCTATACGTCTTATCGCTGAGCATGTGAACGGGATGAATAAAATGTTGGATGCTGTTGGCACCAGTGGCTACAGGAAGTTTCGTACGCGTGTCGGAGCCGCAGTGGTGTAGTCCGGCAGATGTCAGCGAGCCTGGACTGGCAGATTATTCGACACTCTCATTCGTCACCAGAAAACACTGCAGCCGATATTCAACGTAAGTGTCATCGGCCAAGGACATTGCCATAACGACTTGAACTGTAAAACGAAGGTTACATGTAGCACACGTGCGCAGCAGGCAGCCGTTATGTCGACTGCCATTGATGTAAACCTCCGCAGCAGACAGACGTTACGTCGACTGTCATTGCAGCGCTCGTCTTGCTTGGTGCCGAAGTCATGCGAACTGGGGCAACGAATGGACTACTGTGGTCTTCAGTGATGAATCCCTTTTCTGTCTCGGTGCTGACGATTGACAGATACGTGTCTGGCTACACCCTGTTTTACGGACGGATCCCAGTTTCGTTCAAGACCGCCACACCTCCCGTCAGAAAGGCAAAATGGTATGAGGTGCTATTTTGCATGAAAGCAAGTCACCTTTTGTCCGTATCATTGGCACAATGACAGCTGCACGATACGTGAGCGAGGTTCTGCAGCCCGTTTTGATACCGTTCCGGAATGGCCTACAGCACCCCATTTTCCAGCAAGATGACGTCCTTGAACATACCGCTCGTATCTCCAGACAATATTTGCACCATGTTCAAACACTGCCAAGGTCAGCAAGATCACCCGCAATCGCATCGACCTGCGCACGATTTCGACGAATTACGGGATCAAGTCAACAGTGCTTGATGTTCCATTCGTCAAGACGATATCCATCGACTGTAGGACTCATTGCCACGCCGTTATTGCTGGCTGTATTGCGGTTCGCGGCGGTGCAACCACTTACTGAGGTGTATCCATTGTTTTGCTGCATTATCTCATCTGATAAACACTGTACGTGGCTGAATATAACATTAAGGTAAACCCTTATATATTCCTACTTGCATGCTCAATTTCAGCCCTCTATCCTTACTCTTTGTGAATGGGATAATTTCTATGTCTAGCAGTGCATTTTAGCACGTCTTTTGTATAAACTTATGTTCTGATAGTATCACGTTATCGTCCTTCTGTGCACACCATATCTCGCAAACTATTAGTCCGATTTGAAATTTATTTTTGCATTCCAAAAGTTTGAAACGTGAGAACGATGATCTTTGCATTTCAGATTTTCCGATGCATAACTTTGTCACTAGAAGGCGTAAATACAGATGCTATCGAATTAAGAATATATTTTGTTCCGTGTATTTGTTTCTAAATATTTGATTGAAAAACATTATTTCTTCCTTTTGCTGCCATTTATGACGAAGACCGTTTTGGGTAGAGTTTCATTTTTTTTAATATTTTCCGTAAGGAGGCGTAAAGGTAAATTGGCATTTTTCTGATATCTGCTCTCCTAAGAGTCCGATTTAAAAATTATTTCTTCATCGGATATAGCTTCTTGTGATGTGTAATGTATAATTTCTAAAACTTAGTAAGGAATGGTTTGGCCACCATGTGACAAACATTTTTATTTCTGTTTCTGAGTATGTGTAGCAAATTTTATGCTGCAAACTCTACTTAAAAGTATTTTTCTTGTACATATAAAGAGCTCCTCTAAGCCCCTTTTCAGAATAATCTGCTTCAAATAGTGCATAGTTTTCTCGCCAGCAGGCGTAGACGCATATCTTGTTTCTGCCGATATCTTTGCTTCTCAGAGTCAGATTTGAAAAATTCCAAATATTTCTTGATGTACAAGTATGCCACTAGAGATAGTAAGTTCATGTTTCTGATACCACATGCTTGCAGAAATATCTACAGGTCTAAAACCAGATTGACCCAATTATTTATTATTTATCCGTCAGATACTACTAATATAAAAAACGAATTTTGTGTGTATTTCTTTCCCCAAAATTTGTACAATTTCCCCTCTAGGGGTTCAATTGTTTAATCTGTTTTTCTCCATAACTTTACTTCTAAATGTCCGATTTAAAAATTATTTTAACACCGGATACCATTTATCTTGTAGAACATTTACAGGCTTCACTTGTCGAGTTGTTGTTTATTATACTTCATGCTTATGTAGCTAAGTGGTGCTTATGAACTGTTTGCAGCAGTATGTCTGCTTCTAAAACCCTTTTTGGAAAGTTTTTTTTTCATTTTTCACTGTGAGCCATTCGTTACGATAAATATGGGGAATATTTTCCTTTTTACATAATACACAGCTTTCCCCCTACGAGGTGTAAATAACAAAAACCATTCACTCGCTATCTCTTCTTCAGGGAAACGTACTCTATTTGACAAACCCTTTTTCCTTAGCGTAGCTCTTGCGATGAAGAATACTTTTCTCATATTTTAAACTTTTTCATTACGTAAAACCCTTCCGCTAGGGGGTGTAGAATTAGATCATATTTCCTTCTGTATTTATTTTAATTGTTCGATTTACAAATTACACAGTTTGTCTCTGATATTTTCCTTCTAATATGCGAAATTCTTTGTGCACCATTTGTTAATTTTTGTAATATGCTTTCCAGCCGCTCGGGAGAGTGAGTAACTGTTTCTATGTTTGGATGTTTAATCGATTGTAGATAAAAAGTTATCGATTGAGATAAGATATCGATTATAAATATATATGATGTAAGCGTATATTATAAGTATGCGAGATATCGATTATAAGTTATCTATTGTTTTACTGATTGTAGAAATCCCGCTGATTTTTTTCACTAACCGTTCCAATGACTATAAATAATTTTAAAAATTTCATTTATGTCGAAACTGATTCAACACATCTGCTCATTACAACCGAAGATTCGGTGTCATCTTTCTTGTTTATTTCTGGGTTTAACGACTACCGTGGGTAACTCTATACTTTATATGCAGTCACCCGTTCTTAATTTCGGGTCATTGGTTTCAAGGAAAAGAGATGGATTGTCACTGTACTCTTACCTCATTTGGGGCTTGAACCTAGGCTCGTATTGGAAGAACGGTTAGACCGCTGCGCCACCGAGGAGGCCATCGAAATATTAATGGACGTAAAGTTCATGATATTTTTATCCATTTGCTTAGAGTTTTGCGTACAAGATCCTCACGCCTAAGTCTTGATTAACAGTATTAGTCTTGAGTGAAGCATCACCTCTCAGCTTGTTGTGAGACACTCGATCCTTTCTGTACCTGCGGCGCAGGTCTAAATTCGAAATTTTAGAAATTTGTCCTCGCATTCTATTTTGTGGATCATTCACCAAAAACGACTTCAGAAATTTTAAGCAAAATTCATTTTTGTAACATTCTGAAACGTTCAAAATTGTGCACCGTAGAAATTTTGATATAAATTTATGAACGGATAATTTGTTAAAGGAAGAGAAACGCAAAGCTTTCTGGCTGTTCTCATTATCTTATTCACTCACTACGGAATAATTTTAATTCAAGTGTTTCAAGCACCGACGATAATTTCCTGATATTAACCTTTAGAACCATTAAGAGCATACAAAGTTTTACGAACGTTGAGTAAGCGTAATTAGTTAAGTTGTTAATGTTGTTTTTAACTCAAGATACTCATGAAGCACTAACTTGGTTGGTATCGGTAATAATGTTTTCGATCGGGCAGCCAGTTTCCTTGACAGTTATAAAAGCCACCTGCGTTCTTCTCTAGATGCAGCTGTCAACAGAGTTCCATTGATCCCTCCTCTACGACCAGCGAGTATACCAAAGTTCAAAACGTGCTGCTTTAACAACCTTAAAATCTCTCGAAGCTTTAGTCTCTCATAATTTCTAAACTATGTCTCGAAAGCCCTTGCACTACATCTGAAATAGTCGAAAGAGCTTAGCAGTTCACGTTAACAAAGTGGAGATTCATATGTTTCATTTACAAATAAATTCGCTTCTTGTTGAAAGAAAATTATACATTCAATATTTAAATGACAGAAATTTTGAATATTCGTATTCGTTCATTCACCTAGAAACATGATATCTGCGAAATAATATGTTGGATATCATGAACCGTTCAGGAAAACATGGGGCATTTTTCTGAACGATGATTCAGGACAGAACTCACAAGGGTAAAATGCTTTCACATTTTCTTCTTTGCCTTCATTAATTCAGGTCCACGATCAGCCAGAACAGACTTTGCTTTTCGAATACCAGTTTTTCTTCCCAAACTATCAGAACGCCTCATGACGTGGAAGTTCCAGTACGGAAATTTTATATTTTTTAAACAGTTTTCATCTTTATTTTCTAAAATCCTGTGAAGGAACTGTGAAGTACAATCATTGATCGAAATATCACGCTACAAGTAATGCTGCTACGGCAGCACGCTACTTTTCAAATTGAAAAATGTATTTGTATCAGTAGCAAGCTACAAAGTAATGTAGCCTCTAACAGAAAATTACGCTGAAAATTGTGGTACATTAAAAAAAATGGAAAAAAAGAAATAACCCTTTAAATTACGTGACATTTCCAGATTTCCTGAAGTACAATTGGCTGGGATGGTGGGGCTGAGTTTGCACTAGCTACCGTCACGTTCTGATCTTGATTTCCACTGTGAAAGCTGGCCAAATTGTTAATTGGATTGTATTTCCAGTCAGTCTGCAAAGACAGTGCAGTGCGCTTGGGAGACAATCATGACAGCTGTTTTGCTGAGGATCGTTTAATTGTGATATTATATTCTCTTAGCCAAAGACAATGAATTCGCACTTATTTCTTGACATGATTTTAATCTGAATTCTTAGGGCTTCACAGCTAGCCTAGTCTAATCATATCATACTGCTGAGGTATATTCAAAGATAAAATATTTGAGTTATTTACTTTCGTATATAACTGTGAATATCATGTGAAAGAATGTGCATATAAAAATCATCCTCAGAATTTACGCTTTAAATTCAAACTGAAACATAAAACATTAGGGCAAAAGTGGCGAAATTAGCTGCAGTAGAACGTCGAAAATTCGAACGTCAAAAATCCGAACAAGCTCCTCTCCATTTGTGTGTGTGTGTGTGCCGGAGGAAAGTTTAAGTATAGTCCGTTCATTTTAACTTTGCACTTGATGATAATGGAATCGCCTAATTTTGAGTGTGCAAGCATTTTGGGGCGATGTGTCGAAGGTGGAGGTGACTTCTCATACTCAGAGACGAAAGGCAAAAACTTCCCCAGTCGCTTGTTCCTTGAGGGGCTAAGATTTTACGATCCATTACCACGGCTGCATCTTTAATACCGCAGGATTTCAGAGCCATTGTAACTGCTTATGGTTTCACGGAATCATAGGCCTTTTCATAATCAATGACAGCCATACATAATGGAAGTTCATATTCCTTCGTTCTTTCAATTAGTTCTCTCAGTACATGGATATGATCTATAGTGATGTAGCCACTCCTGAATTTTGCTTGCGTAAGGGGTCTGGGTTCGAATCCCGGTCAGGCATGGATGTTGTGTTTGTCTTACGGCACTGGCTCTTCCTTCCCTGGAACCAGTGACCCTAAATTAGGGACGGGCGACTGCTTATAGCCCATTGAGTTGCTCACGGTGGTCGTTAAACCTCCAATAAAAAATAGAATCTTGCTTGTTCAGCCATGTACAGTGTTACCATCAAGCTATGCAAAAGAACCTCATTGAAGATTCTATAATGGAGGCTGATGAGTCTGTAGTTCCTCAGATCTTCAATGTCATAATTTGTATGCAGCAGAATCACTGTAGCATTGTTCCAATCCTCAGGAATCTTCCCTACATTGCGATATCTAGTGAAAACTTGGACGAGTGTAGTTTCAATTTATTTTATTTTATTTTTTTGATTGTAGATTTTACGACCACCGTGAGCAACTCAACGGGCTATAAGCAGTCGCCCGTCCCTAATTTAAGGTCACTGGTTCCAGAGAAGGGAGAGAGCCAGTGCCGTAAGACAAACACAACATCCACGCCTGACCGGGATTCGAACCCGGACCCCTTTTGGACGAATGATCAAAGGCCATCGCTTAGACCACTGCGCCACCGGGGCGGCAGTTTCAATTTAGACCGGGTTTTTTTTGTTTTTTTTGTTGCATTTTTTTTGTTGCATTAAAAATCTTCCCACGGTAGTTGCACCTTCTCTCAAAGCTTTTCGCCGTTTCATGTTCATAATTGCATGTGTGTATCATCTGCCGAGAGGACTGGAGAGACTCTGGTGCTTGCACTTTTCGTAATGTCAGGAGAAGGTTTATCATCCTTTCATATACCCTAAAGTAGTTTCAGCAGAAATTTTTCACTCTTGCCAAAATGTCGCCTCTATTTCTTGAAACAGTACCATCTTTCCTCAGAGCAATAATCTGGTTTGTTCCCTGAATAAGAAATATTTTGTACTATTCAGGCTTTTGTTGTCTTTAATTGATTTTCTCACTAGTTCGCAATTGAACGTCCTTACATCTTCAGTGATACGTTTTGAAATGTACTGTCTTGCACAGCTCTATATATTACACTTTGGAAGTTACATCTTTATTTATTTTCATCTCCCTTCCCTTTTGCATCCGCATTTTTGTTTTTCCTGATATTTTCTTTACATGCCACTTGCTTTTAGTACCACCTATTTTGTTGTTGTTTCCATAAGAGCCTTGGTTAGTTTTCTTTTAACTTCAAAGATGCCCATTTCTTTCGTGTTAGACCTCCTGCATTCTGGAGCAGAACATGTGTCCCTCAGTTACAATTTGAAGGTATTATGTTGTTTTTTAAGGTTGGCCATGTCAATACATTTTGTTTGTTTTATGGGCTTGCAACGTTCAAGTTTAGTGTTGAGGTGCATCTTACACGTTACTATTCTATGGAACTATCTGTGTTGAGCCTGTTCAACACACTGCAGTCCTCGATGACAAACTTCTGGTTACACATAATAAAATCAATTTCACTTGTCATCCCATTGGGATGCTTCCCTGTCCGTTTCCAATGTGGCTTTTTCTTGAAAAGGTAGTTCATTATGAAAAACTGCTCTACCTCTGTACACTCCACGACAGTGTAAACACGCTGGTTTTGTTACAGCTGTAAACTTTAAGACAGTATTCCCACGAAATTTCATTCGGTTTCTATTGCCCAATTTTTGCATTGAAATCACACATAATGATCTTCAAGTTCTGCCTGCCTTTGTTATTTAGATGCCGGATATTCTCGTAAAAATCTTCAATTTCTTCCTTAGAATGACTTGTGGTGGGTTCGGAAGCTTGAATAATATGAGTCATGGTATCTTCTTGAGAGCTGGATAACTAATCGCGGAGCTCTGTCCGAGGAAATTTGAACTTCTAGTACATTGTCCTCCAGTTTGTTATTTATTAAAAATCCAACTCCACTAACCCTGCCAGTATCTGCCGCGCGATAGCAGAAGAGATGTCCACTTTTCAGTTCAATTAGGCATGAGGCTTTCTCTTTTTCTTCTTACCTCTGTTAGCTCGATAAGGCCCCACTTGATCCTTTGGATCTTTGAATCAGATTATAGAGATCGTCTGTTGAACGACGTAGCCAAGGTCAGCATCAGATGGCAGCGTAGTCTGGTCCTTCGGCGATTCTCTGCAGTCTCTGCGTTCAGGTAGTCAGGTACATTCCACGTGAAGGAGAAAAAGGTCCACGTTTAACGTCGTGGAAACCTTTCTTTTTGGAAGAGGGGGCGGACTTTGACCATAACTCAACACGCTGACCAAGCGGGTTACGAGTTCATGAGGGCATAAGAATAAGTATATATGTTACCGCAAAATTTCGAAAGCCGTTAATGTGCACATTACCTAGCTAATCTGCAGATTAACTGATTTGCTCCGCTAACCTGCGGAATCAAGTGTTTTCCGCATTTTACCTAGGTAAGGTGCACATTAACCGCTTCCGTATCGTTAAAGTTCAAAAGTTTGTTTCTCTCATTTCCTTTCCCTACACCTTCCCCCTCTCCCTCCACTTTTATTTTGGTTTCGCCTGTTTCTCTCATTTCCTTTCCCTACACCTTCCCCCTCTCCCTCCACTTTTAGTTTCGTTTCGCCAGCGTCTAGTCGTCGCCGGTTGTTTTTATTTCTATTAATTAGCGTCGGCTGCCAGTGCGTAGCATAGCTAGGTCTGTTTTCAAATTCGTTTCTGCCTGTTAGCGCGTGAATTTGTGTCGTGATTATTTTTATAGCAGATAAATTTGACTCCTAGTATCCAAGCAATCACCGAGTTGGTGAGTAAAATGAAGAAAAGATTCTTCGAAAACCTCTTTAGCGAAGATTCAAAATATAATAGTGTTTTAATGACAAAAGGAAAGTATGATTTATAATGAATTAGCTTTATTTACCTTCCGCTAAGCTAATTATTATGAATGATTCTCTTCCTACCAGCTAGCTAATGATATACTTGTACTAAGCTTCAAAATAATGAATTCAAAAGGGTGTTGTTACTAGTTAATTACGAACTTAAACAAAGTCTCAACGCTGGTTATTTATAGGAATCAATAAATATTATAAACCTAACAGCCAGACAGAGGTCTGACAAAAACTATGAATTGAGAAAGACTGAACTTACTGAAAACTTCTTTATTTGAACGACTCTTGGTCAACTAAGGCACTCATAACTCTTGTACACAATAATGAATAATCTTTCCTCTTATTGTACACGCTCTCTCTTAACGACCACAAGCTCTCCTCATAACAACACACACGCTCTCCTCATAACAACACACAAGCTCACCTCATAACAACACACAACCTCTAAGTCTCGATGAACGCGCCTATATACTAGCTACCACCACGTCATGACTTACACTCATTGCCAGATCTCATTCAGCGGGAGAAATAATATTTCGTTCAGTAAGAAGATAATTTACATAGTAAAATAAAATAACCAGATATAGTAAAATCAAAAGGAAAGTGAATATAGAGTATACGTTACAGATTGCATAATGGAAGATGTAAAGCATAATTTCATATGTTTTGCAAATTCATTTCCTTAATTATGATATTATTTTAAACCGTTTGATTCTTTCTATTATAGGTTTTTAAATGATTGATGATTGATTCTATCAACTAATTGGTTGATTATTTGATTGTATTAAACTGATTCTTTACATATCGAAATATAAATAAATAACGTTATGTTAATTTAAGCGTACAGAAACGTTGCTGTTGTTCCAGCAAAGATCTTATTTTCACTTTAACGAGTGCCTAGTTGGTAATGTGCATATTATCTAGGTAACTTGCAGATTACCTAGGTAATTTGAGAAATGAAACAATTTTCGCACTTTAACGGATCACCCTAGTTAATCTGCACATTACCTAGATAATCTGTAGAATAATTATGGCTTGATATGGTGACAATGGGGTTAATCGAATGGACTGGCCTGCGCAGAGGCCGGACCTTAATCCTATCGAGCACCTCTGGGACGAGTTGGAGCGTCGACCTAAAGGGTGCCCCCACCGTCTAAAATCGGTGAAGGAACTGACCTGTCTTCTCCATGCCGAGTGGAAAAAATACCGCTAGCCGTCGTTCAACGCCTGGTTGAGAGTATGCCATAGAGGGTCGCAGCTGTAATCGCCGCTCGTGGAGGCTGCACCAACTATTGAAGGTGAATAAACTTCGTTTTCCTTTGCTATCACAGATGTCCAATTACTTGTTGTTAGATAGTGTATATATGTTCATGGGCAAACATCTTACTTCTACGTCGGAGACTGGACCACAACTAACTCTCTGCGCAACATCAAGACGTTGAAGCCGTCATTGGATTGAACCCGTGTTAGTGTTGCCAGGAGTTACTTGATCTGCCTGACTATGCCTCGTGTTTATCGTACAAACAGAGATTCTCGATTTCGTAATTAGCAGAATGCAATGAACACAAGGGAGCAACAATAAATCCTTCACATTTATGTGGCTCCCCAAGGTATCTGGATTAAACCCTGTTGAAGCTCTCTGGGATGCCATTGAGCGGAACATCAGATCTATGGTTCCTGGACCAACTTCTTGGGCGGAATTATACACAATGCTGCAACTGGCCTGTGGCTGGAATTGCCATCGAGTACCCTCCGGCAATTGGTGAAGTTGATGCCTAGGTGTGCGCAAGCTGCTACGCGCGCTAAAGGAGGACCAACACGATATTAGGTAGGTATCTCTAATGTTTTTTCCATTGAGGCGCATCAGCCCATAAGGCAAGCTTCTTCTTCAGTTTTCGTAGTTCATCAAAAACTTTCGTTTCCAAGAGAAGAGAAGCAATACACTCGTTCTCGATTTTTTTATATCAAATGTTTTATATAACTACTATACAAGTTTGCGGATAATCATCTCTTTTCCTTGTTTTAAACTTCTCTCACGTCCGAATTGTTTTTGTGAAATTGTCAGTTTTATATTTAATGGGTTGTCGAAAACCTGTTTCACCGCAGAGACCAACACCTCTTCATCAGCTTTCTGCATCGAACTTGATTTAACATATTATTAGCTGATTACCAGAAATTTGTCATTCCTTCTTCCTTATACACGTAGAAGCTTCACCGTCATATTTTAATAGCGTCTGCTTTCATTTCATTAGTCAGAAGATTCAAGTTTTCACATTGACATGTGTCACAATTTTGATACGTTACTTTGCTTCATAAACGTATTGCATCTCCCACGAAAGTGTTGCAGTACTTCGCTATTCATTTTACTTCTTACGCAGCAATTAGTTTCATTTAAACCGTAGACGTAAATATGATATCATGACCTCAATGTCTATATTTTTGTTTGCTGCCAATTGCCTTGTGTATGCTTCTAGAAATTATCTGTGCTTGTCTAGTTTTGCCATCATATTCTTTATCACATCCTACAGCTCATTAGCAAATTACATCAAGTAATTAAACTCAGCTGCTTGCTCTGACAGACTTTTTTAACAGCGAAATTAATGAGTACTCTTTCATCTTCAACTAAGTGGCATCGTTTAAGTTCGTTACATACTCATCCTCAATTTTTTATAAAACTTGTATAAATCTTGCTTGAACAACAATGCGAATTAGATTCATAAAATAGGTATACATACTTGGCTGCATTTTTAGTAATCAAGCATTTTACCAGGAATAAATAATAACACATATTCCAT
Source organism: Macrothele yani (assembly GCA_039090855.1). Classification (NCBI taxonomy): domain Eukaryota; kingdom Metazoa; phylum Arthropoda; class Arachnida; order Araneae; family Macrothelidae; genus Macrothele; species Macrothele yani. The sequence continues at coordinate 75,076,911 of CM077011.1, read as the reverse complement.
TCTCGCGAGAAAGACGTACATTCTCAATATAAGAAGATGTGCTCTTCGGGGTTGTATTCCACTGTCTGGAATCCGGATGTTTATTTTCGAAAATTCCAAAAGGTCTAAGAATCCTACCTGATTATACCACCAGCGTCGGTGTCAGCCTCATATTTTAAGTATTTGGTTCTCACACGGTCGTGCTAGGATTTAGATAATTCTGCGTTTCTTAGTCGCGTGTCTAGTTATTCGAAACCATTATTAGATACTTGTATTTTCACAAACTAAAATCTATAGTATATGTCATGATTTTGAAACGAATTTGTATGGCATCTTTCCATAATTTGAAATGCTTTCTTGACTGTCGTTCTTATTTCATGTGAAAATTAAAACGTTGCCACTTTGGACGATCTGAAGAATACAGCTCGAAAGTTCATTGGCTTTCGTGAATAAGCGTCAAGATATTCCAGCATCGCATGTATTATTAACTTAATTACTCTACCAGAAGAACGTTTCACTGCTTTCTCTATTGGTTAGGTCTTTTGAATTTCACCGACAGTCGGGAGCTTCCTGAGATAAAAAAATTGTTTTAGCACATTTTTGATGACCATGGCGAATTGAAAAATCTATGGATTTAATAAACGTAATAATTTCATTTGGGGAAGCAACGCACCTACAATAATAATTACAAAGTACCTACAATCTAATTATTTTCCTGTTAAGTTTCACCATGGTCCGTGATTTCAGGCCTGAAGCATAATTAAATGCCGAAACAGTGAGTGGTTTAGTGCAAAAGAATAGTTTTCTTCAGAGGTCCATTATCTTCTGTGGTTTAAGAATTAAAGATTATTCAGCAGAACAGGAATGGGCAAATATCAAACGTATGACCTTGTTTTGTAATCACTTTACGTTTGCTATTTTTGTGAAACAACTTGAAAAGAAGTAGACTTGGCAGGGAAGAAAATGTGAAGCGAGCACAGGTAGTTTTTTTCGTCGTGTGCAATTCAATGGACTATAAGCAGTCGCCCTTCCCTAATTTAGGCTCACTGGTTCCAGGGAAAGGAGAGAACCAGTGCCGTAAGACCAATACAACATCCATGTCTCACCGGGATTCGAACCCGGACCCTTTTCAGACGAATAGTCACAACCAGTGCTTAGACCACTGCTCTACCGAGGCAGCAAAGAAAGTTGTGAACTATCAAGCAAATAAACCCCACATTCAAAAGTTTGTTTCCCTAACAAACTTTTCTTCTCTTTAGTCAATGTTTTTGCAGTAATTTAGGCGCTATGTTTTACGCCGAAGTATTTGCTTTGAGGTATCAGCACATTTTTACGTAATAGCTGATTCTTTCCCTGGAAGCAAGCACTGCTTTCTCCATTAGACAATCTCAATCCATCTACGCGATGAAAACTATATCATTGTACCTGTAATAAATTTTATCTGAAGAACCATACTAAAGGCATTGCTTTCTCTGGAGAAAAAGGTGCGGAAATTCGAATGCTGTTGGCAAGGGGGGAGAGTGACCTAATAAAAGGACACTTAATTTCTTGAACATTTTTCAAGCCTTTTCATTGTTGCATTCTACAAAATGCAAAAATATAATTTACATTACTGAATACATTATCCCATTTTTGTGTTACTACACAGGACTCATATAAGTCCAAAATCTTTCTAATGGCATAAGTACTGGGTGATCCAAAAGTAACAGAAAATTGGAAAACTCAATAATTCGCAAAGTATTTACAGTAATCAGATGCGGTTTTTACAGAAATGCATAGAAAGACGTGGGATTTCTTGTGCATAATGCAGAAATTTAATACCAGAATAGTTACATTTCTAACCACCAGATGGCGTTGTAAGGATCTCATAGTGACTTCACGGCGGTATGTAAACAGAATCTCTGACTGACTTATCAGTGTGGGTTCCGCATCTACCTGGTCCCCCTGTGTGGACCCGCCCTGCGAGTATAGTGCGTTATTAGTGTTGTGTGACTAATTGGGCTGTGAATAAAGTTCCTACAGTTCGTGAACACGGTGAGCTGCATTTTAAAGGGAACAATGGGTGCCAGGAAAGTTGCTGCTGCTATGCATAAGCATGTTGTCTTTACGTGATAAAGCGCTGTTAGTGAAACTGTTTTATCAGAACTCGTTAAGTGCAAGTGTAGCATTGCGCTCTTTTCGTTCAATGTGGGGTATCAGACGCGGAAAGTGACCAATGTCTTGTTCAGTACCGAAACAGATGATGAGAAAGTTTGAGGACCCGGGCTCTTTGGCAACAAGTCCAAAAAGCGGGAAACCTCGAACACCTGGTGCAGTCGTGTCTGAGGTCGAACACAAAGTCTACACCCTACCGACAGCTTCAGCACATGGGGAATGCAGTGTCCACGAAGTTTTACGACGAACAGGTGTTTCGTATGGAACTGCGTTAAGATCACTACGGATCATCCTTAAGAGATATCACTACAAAATTCAACACCTGCCCGAACTGCAACTCGCCGATTTCACGAAGTGGCAAGATTTTGTAAACTGGGTATTCCCGCGCATTGAAGATTATGCGGATTGGCTGTTAACGGTCCGGTGGACTGATGAAGCTTACTTCACACTTCATGGAAGTGTAAACAAACAGAGCTTCCGCATTTGGGCTACAGAGAACCCACATGTAGTTGTGGGAAACCCCTTCATCAGCCAAAAGTTACCGTGTGGTGCGGTTTCATATCTTCTTTCGTTATTGGCCCGTTTTTATTTGAGAAAGTCCACAGATCATCTGGATTTCAAACCGTTACACTCACAGGTGATCGATATGCAGCATTGTTAAGAAACAGCATTATCCCACATTTGCAAGAGAGACAAGCACTCCATACTGCCACATTCATGCAAGATGGAGCTCCGCCGCACATTGCTGCTCCTGTGAAGCAACTGCTACGGTCAATGGTAGGAGAGAACTGCGTCCTATGTCGCTCCTTTCCGCATGAGTGGCCTCCAAGGTCTCCAGAACTTACACCTTGCGATTTTTGGTTATGGCGCTACTTGAAGTCTAAGGTGTACAGAGATCGGCCAACTTCATTGGCCACGTTGAAGGACTCGATCCGGCATCATGTTTCTGCAATACCACCTGACATGCTGATTAATGCTGTGCACAGTGTCTTACCTCGTCTGACGGCTGTGCTCATGAATGATGGGCACCACATTGAACATTTGTAATTATGTATTCGGTGTAAACTCTACTACAACACACCTCCAACTACGTAAGCACCTGTGGCACCATCTGGTGGTTGGAAATCTAACTATTCTGGAATTAAATTTCTGCATTATGCACAAAAAATACTACGTCGTCTCTATGTGCATTCCTGTGAAAACCGCATTTGATTACTGTAAATACTTTGCGAATAATTGATTCTTCAAATTTTCTGTTATTTTTGGATCAACCGGTATAAACATTCAATATTTGTAGAAATTTCGCACGCCGCTGAGAGTCTTCGTTTGGATTTAATTCTCAGAGCTTAGAACGGTCACACACAACGCCGAAACAATTCAATTGTTTCATCGTTGTCTGTGACCGTACAAAGCTCTGAGAATTGTTTTAGCGTTCTCTGTGACCCTTCGAAGCTCTGAGAATTGCTTCACCGTTCTCTGTGACCCTTCAAAACTCTGAGAATTGTTTCAGCATTCTCTGTGACCCTTCAAAGCTCTGAGAGTTGTTTCAGCGTTTTCTGTGACCTTCAAAGCTCTGAGAATCGGTTCAGCGTTGTGTGTGATTGTACTAAGCTCTGAGAATTCACCCCAGACGAAGCTTCTCAGCGGAGTGCGAAAGGTTGGCAAATATTGAGTATTTTTTTATTTACGCCATTAAAGAGGATTTTAAATTCAAAATAGCTGTGTGTTATAACATAATTTCCGAGTCATGAATGACATATTTGCAAGTCATTGTATATTATACTAGCAAGCATACTCGGGCGCTATCTCTGAGACTCGGATTCGATTCCCGCTCGAAGACGACAAAATTTTCAAGTTTTCTGATATTATCTGTCTTACCATCCATGTCATATTTACACCAAAAAAACGGATTCACATCTTCAAAATCATTTGCAAGATTTGTTCCGTCCATCAGTTTATGTCAAACCAGCCACTTGAAAATAATTTCTCATTCTACCTTTACCAACTTTTTATCTGAAGTATTAAAGCCACTACTTTTTTCTGAAGAAAAGGTGCTGAAACGTTTTGGCAAAAGTTGCTATAAAAGGAAAGGGAAGACGGCCCGAATAAAAAACAACCCACATTCTTGAATATTGTTATTTAAGCTCCTTTGTTGTTGCATCGTACTGTAACGTGCCTGCTCAGCAGGACGCAAACGATATAAAGGCAGATAGCAGCGATAACGAATGTCCACGTAGCTCAATTGGTAGAGCGACTTATTCCGGAATGAGGGTGCACGGGTTCGAGTCCCGGCGTGGACAAAAATGACGGAGAAATTTACTCCGTTATAATAGCGCCTGAACTTTCCGGATGAATCAGCCGTTCAAGATCTCGCAATGGTGTGATGTTCTTTCCAAACCGCGAGATAGGAAAAATAAGAGAATCCCTTCTTCAGCGCTTCGAAAAATAAAAATGTGTGATGTTGCATTCCACACACTAGATTGACTGGGAGTTCTCGAGTGCACGTTCTACAGCAGATGGCTGCCTGCAACGATTCATGGTCATGGCTGACCCGTGGGCCATGCCCCCGGCCCTCTTTCGGGTGGCGAGGGAGATGTGACGTGCCTGCCCAGCAGGACGCACACGATATAAACGCAGATAGCAGCGATAACGAATGTCCACGTAGCTCAATTGGTAGAGCGACTTATTCCGGAATGAGGGGACCCGGGTTCCAGCCCAGGCGTGGACAAAAATGACGGAGAAATTTACTTCATTATAGTATCGAATCCAAAAACTTAATTTACATGCTAATATTATACTAAATTTCTATGGCCACCCCGGTGGCGCAGTGGTATAAGCTATGGCTTATGACTGTTCGTCCAAGAGGGATCCGAGTTCGAATTCCGGTGAGTCATGGATTTTGTACTTGTCTTACGGCACTGTCGCCCTCCCTTCTTTGGAACCAGTGACGCTTAAATTAGGGACGGGTGTCTGCTTATATAGCCCATTGAGGAGCTCACGGTGTTCGTTAAACCTTCAATCAAAAAAAAAATTATGAAAAAAAATGGTAATTCGTAACGGTTTTATAGTACACAACAAATGCTGAAATTGAAATATCTGCCAAATTTCCTCACAAATGAGAGTTAAATTTACACTGAGGATTACATTACACTGAGTAACAGAAGGGAACTTCATTTTGGTCCTAAGATACAATCATATCTTTTCCAGCTCTTGAGATGTTTCGACCTTTCTTGTCAGCTCCTACCTTTTCTTATCCACTGCGGAATTGTGTCTTCAAAGGAGCTACGATCGGATGCATTTATAGGGTCAGACTGGGCTAGTGAATGCTCAAATGTTTTATGAATAACAAGTTACTGTCGTGATTGAAAGAGAAGACCTAGATCGGGTTATCATTTAATTCATATAAGAAGGTCCCCTTTCGTATTCGGTAGAAGCCATTGCAGTGGTTTGGAACTTTCGCTCTCCGCTTGTAAAACTTCTATGGGTTTTTTTTCTTATAGTCGTAGATATTCCGTAAAACCATTAATCATACATTTTCCATTGAGTTGAAACATGATAGATAAGTTCCTGATTTTTTCTGCCCAATATAGTATATTCCTCTTTACATTTTTACCTATTTATTTCTACCAAGCACTTTGAAATACCACAGGAGATCATCTTCTTCACTGGAAAGCAACTTTTTCTCAACAGATCTCTTAAGACTCCCACCAGATACATTTCGGCAGATTAATGGGTCATCTCTCTCTATATTCTTTTTTCTGAGTAAAGAAACGCCGAATGAAATGAAAACCTCACCGTCTATGTACGATATTTAATAAAATATGAAAGATATGTATAGTTAAAATACCCCACTAGCACTTTCGGGGTAACACTTACCCAATCATCAGGTGGAACAGAGGCAATGCAGTACTCCCTTAAATAGTAGTACAACGATGCATTATGGGTGTAAGTCATCAAAAGTCGCATGGGTCGTGACCGTTGCTATTATAACACTGTAACGGGTATAATTTCACAAATTATTAGTTTAACATATCAATACAAGAATTCGTTACAAATACAAAGTTATGATCAATTTGGTATATTGTTGGAATTGTAAATTTATATTACTATAATTTAAAGTTCAGGTTGGTAATACGCTCTTTCCAAATTCTTGATATGTCCACAGGCAAGAAACGCCTTTAACTGTAAAAATACTGCCTGGCATGATTTTTTGAAAACTAGATATCGTAAGGAGTCTTAAGGTCAATTCAGATAATTCTTGGAGGGAAATATACATTTGCCCTAAATCTGAAGTGAACTGATATAATTTTTTTAAGCAAAGCTTCGCATGTGCATATCTCTCTTTTTGTTTCTGCTTTTGTCATTTTTTGCTTCTTCGAAATGTTAAATCAACGCTTTTAAATCCTATCAAACCGCCGTAACTTACAGGGAGCTATTGTAGATGCATCCCATCGTGTGCCCCGAACTCTCACAAATTTTAAAATTTGTATGCCTAGTACAGTTGCGCGCGATTACAGATCTCTTACATTTTTTTTTGGAGATGCATAGAATGCAACATTACAGCTTGTCTACAAAACTTTTGAATTTGTTAGTTCTTACTGTCTTTCATGAAATCGTGCACTGCGAACTTTATTCTGGCGACAGGCACATTGTAATAGAATATTAAAAGAAAATGCGCCTTTGAACAATTTTGATCCAACTCATGAGACTTAAACATCACAGCCTCCCCCGTACAAGTTAGTGATATTAAACTGTCTGTGAGAGATTCTTCTGTTATGAATTGTCTGTAAGAGATTTTTCTGTTATGAATTGTCTGTGAGAGAACACACCAAGAGATTTCAGACGTATAATCAGAGCAATGAATATTTCATTGGGTGAAAACTCATCCAGTTCTGTAAAGTCAGTTAATAAATTTATGGGTTGTTACACTGAGTATTTGAAGAAATATTCGAACAAACAATACTACTGTAAAACTTCTGCTAAGGATACGGCATTGATTAATTATTAATGATATTTCACTTTTTGAGTCAACAATTTTCTTCAGCAGTGAATTTCGTATTCCACTTCCGATTTGGTTACCTATACCGACACTTTCATTCATTTCGTGTACAATACGGCCCATGTCAGTACAATTTAACTCCTGAAAATTAATATCGTCTTCAAACTAAGTCTTAGAATGCCATCGTTGCACGACATAACATATAATTGATATAATTGAAATGATATAATTTTTTTTTGGTCTATTGTAAACGGGATTAGTGCTGGAATGTTTATGATTATTATATTAGATATATTTGAGGTGGTTGAGCCTTTGTTTTCTCTTGGAATAAGTAATTAGTACTAAATGGTATTAATTTTTATTGAACATTGTCATATTACTGTGATTTCATGTTTTTATTCCATTCTGACAATATTGTGTTAATATCTAAATTTAGTTTAGTGCATATGACAACTCTTGATGTTTGTTTTTTGTTAAATCTAGATAGACTGTGTTATGTGGCAGAATTTCATTAAATTCAAATTCAAATTCAAATTACTGAAAGTCAAAATGACCGATGAAAATGACTTTGTTTATACTGAAGTAAAAGTTAAAGGATGAAATTACATCACTAGATCTTTCATGCTGGCTCCCAGCACAAACTGAGGAAATGTTAAAATGAGATATTTTAAAAAAATGTAAAAAAAGGGTCCACCGTGGAGGGCTACTCTTATTTGTACCCTGCACGTGCAGCTCCCAAGCGACTTCAAGGAAATGTCCCTACACTCTGAAAAATGGTAGTTGTGTCTTAATTATCATTGGGTGGGTTCTGAAATAAAATTCGTGTCAGTAGTTTATTTGTTCCATATTGTTCGAAAGCAACAGTATCCAAGGTGGAGGTATGAATCTGGGTGCTTCATCATTACAATATTTATCAGCACTATTGACGATATGTAAACTCTCCGCTAGTAAAGTCGTACTCCTGTTGTTCTGACTTGAAATAACTCTTGTATTATTCCATAGAGGGATGTGGTCTCCCTGTTTAACTAATATTGCAAGTGCGGAAGAGTTTGAATGTGTTTTAACGCTATAAGTGTGATCCACAATACGAATTTTCAAATTCCTCATGCTGGATCGAATTTATGCTGGATCCAATATAAATTCGATCCATGCCAACGGCATCCAGCGCCTTCAATGGTGTTTTACAAACCCCGAAACTGCTATTACACGGGACTGAGTCCTGATCTTTTTTAATCGTTGACATTAGGTTGCAGGTTTTAATACCAAAATCCAAGTTGTATTTTTTACAGGAAGTTTTAAGAATATTCGTAACTTTTGGAATATATTTCACTGACCCAACATATTTCCGTTGCTTATGTTCTTTAGTTAACGTAGAAAAACGTGTACTTATTTTTCGATGGATCTGGTTTACGGTATTTCTAGGGTACCTATATTCGCTCGTTATTTTAATTATTTGATTTAATTCTCATCTCCTGGAGATAACACTTGAGGAATGTGTGTAAGCTCTACGGATAAGAAACTCAAATGCCGATAGTTTATTAGCATCAGGAGGTGCTGAATGATATGGTTTAATTACTAAAGATGCACTTGGCTTGCGGTATACGAAGAAAATAATAGTTTATGATATAGGGTTTCTTTTCAACATAAAATCTAAAGAGGGTATGGCGTAATTTTGTTCCAGTTGAACTCTAAAATTAATTGAGGCAATCTGCGAGGACATCAGTTCAGCAAATTCATATAGGAAAACTACAGCATTTTTCCAGAAAACAAGAATATCATCTATGTATCGTAGATATAGGCATGGTGCTACTGGAGTAAGTTGCAGAACCCGTTCCTCTAAATCTTTAAATACAATCTCCGCCAGGAGACAGGAGAGCGAAGAGCCTATAGGGGCTCCTTCCTTTTGTTGGTAAATGATATTTTGAAATTTAAAAGAAGACCTCTTAAAAATCAATTTCAAGGTTTTCATGAAAGCTCGGATTTCCACATCATTCAGGGCGCCCAAGTCTTCTAGTTTTTCTTCCATTAAGTCATGTGCATATGTTATCGGCACCCTTGGGAATAGTGACTCGACTTCCGGGGATGCAAACCAAAATGGTGAGTTCCCTGGTACAAAGTATTTAATCTTCTTTAAGGCAGAAATATAACTGGATACTGAATAGGATGAATTAGAAGCTAAAGGTGATACAAATTGTACTAGGGATTTTTCAAGCGGTCTTAGAGGGTTAGTGACCCCTGAGACAAGGGTCAAACCGGTTAGCCTACTTTGTTGATTTTGATTCTTTGAAAAAGTTTTGGAATTCTAGGTCCGATTGTTTTGTGTACATTTTGGGTAAACGACGAAGTAAATATCTATGATTTTTCAATCTGCTTAAAGCAGTCACAGTGGCTGCAGTAGGATCTGATTTTATAACACTGTGAGGAATTTTGTTGATGGCCTCTAAGATTTTAGTATTACATATAATCCTCTTTATTAAAAATAACGATTTGATTTGCTTTGTCAGCAGCTACTGTTGCAGTGTCAGGTTGCAATAGTACTATTGCAATATTAGATATAGAGTAAACGAGATCCATCGGACAATAAGAAGAACACATTTTTCTACATTGACTAAAGAAGCTAAGCAACGTAAATATGTTTGGTTAGTGGATCATATTCCAAAAGTTATGAATATTCTTAAAACTACCTGTAAAAAATAGAACCTGGAATTTGGGATTAATTCCTACAACCTAATGTCAACGATTAAAAAAGATCGTGACTCAGTCCCGTGTAATAACAAATTCGGAGTTTATAAAATACCGCTGGAGGCCCTGGATACCGTTGACATGGGTTGGATTTGTGTTGGATCCACCATGAGGAATTTGAACATTCGTATTGCGGAACCCAAGTATAGTGTTAAAACACATTCAAACTCACTTGTAAGACTAGTTAACCAGGGAGCCCACATCTCCCTATGGAATGAGGCAAGAGTTATTTCAAGCCACAACAACAGGAGTGCGACTTTGCTAGCGGAGAGTTTACATATCGTCAATAGTGCTGATAAATGTTGTAATGATGAAGTACTCTGATTCATACCTCCACCTTGGATACCGTTAATTTCGAACAACGTGGACCAAATAAACTACTAACTCGAATTTTATTTCAGAACTCACCGAATAACAATTAACACACAGCTACTATTGGTCAGGGTGTGGTGACGTTTCCTTGAAATCACTTGGGAGCTAGCTGCACGTGGTGTGCATAAATAAGAGTGGCCTTCCACGGTGGACTCTTTTTCACATTTTTTTACAATATCTCATTTTGACATTACCTCAGGATGTCCTAGGTGCTAGCTTGAAAAATCTAGTGATGTGTTTTAGCCTTTAACTTTTACTTCAGTATAAATAAAGTCAATTTCATCGTTCATTTTGTCTTTCAGTAATATGTTATATCCTACAACGACGGCGTTCTAATAGTTAGTGGTATTGGTAAAAAAATTTAACAACTTTCGTTTTCAAAATTACTAAGTGTTTCATTCGTTTTTGCTATCTTGCGAGGTATGCGAAAAATTTGAGCAGTTGCGTCCTTTTGATGAAACATTGATTTCAGAAAAATAATTCTAATTCCCTTTTCCTTAGCTTTCTTAGCTAATTTTACTGCAGTTTTATGCCATAAGTTTTCTCTGTGAACAAAGATTTCATGCAGTTAGCAGGGTTTTTATTCGATTTTCAAATAAATTATTACCGCATAATTTACCCACTCTTATGCAATTTTTATTCCAAACGTTTTCGAAAATCTTTAGTTTCAACTTTCTTGCAGTTTGAACAGCCATATTTCCTTTTTGATGAAAAGCCAGTAGCTCCTCTTAAGAAATCCGTTTTCTTAAGAAAAGACAAAGCGAGGTATTTGGCTCTTCGCAGTGAAGTTCGGAGTCTGAATAATTTAATCGTTGAGTAGTAACAGAATCCTTCTCACTACACCAGTTCGTCGCTGCTTTCGGAAAGTGAGTAAGAGTAAAAACTGTAACATGAGAGGTTTTCATTCGGCTTTTCAACAGCCCCAACTTTATGAGTTAGGTTTCCATTTAGCTCAGAAAAGGTAGTTTTATAAAAGTCTTGAAGTACTTGTAACCAACTGAGGCGAAATGTTAAGTGCAAGAAGGGTCAATTTAAAAACAAAGCTAGCTGCTCGGCGCGTGGACTATGCAGTAACGCTGTTGAATTTGACACCTTTGCACCGTCTCAATGTGAAAGGCCAAAGTCACATAAGGGGATCATAAAGTTTTGTATTATGTTGTGTGCTATACTGTTGAAACACTATTTCCATTGACTTTTCCTTTAAAACTTATTCCTGTCTTCTCTCAGCATCAGATGTTACGGTTATTAAATTACATAAGTTGCAAAATACATGTTATTAAAAGTTACAGTTGTTACGTTATTTTAACTTTTCATATTAATTACATTTTACTGTTATTACGTTATTTCAGTTAAGTAATTAATTCAAAATTCACAATCAGCAAAATTAACAACTTTATGAAAAGAATTGGTGGGAAAAGCCGTTTCAGTGCGTTCCACTAAAAAAAATCCTTGATGAAAGTGTAATCTAAGGGAAAAGATAAAGATCACGAAAGGCAATTTTTATGAAATTCACAGTGAACTTTCCTTCATCAGTTGTTCACGTACCACTGAGGAATTCATGGAGTCAGCCTGTGAAAAACACAAATTTTCCGGTGATCGAACCAGCATCCTCCTGCTCCGGAGCAGAGTGCTTTTCCAATTAAGATACATCGACGCAGTTTATCGCTGCAACTTTGCAGTACTGACACTTGTTTCATCTCTGTAGTACGTCAGAAATAACTCCCCTTGCGAAAGGTCTGGGACGGATTTATTAGTTTCCAGGTTAGCCGGAAAACCATGCCTGAAGTAGCTCGTTAAAGAAGAGGGGATTCTGATTAATTCAAGACGATGTGTAGAAAGAACATCACACAATTTTTGTCGAAGCAAAGAAATAATTATTATTAATTGCAGACGATATGTGGAAAGAACATCACACATTTTTCGAAGAGCTCTACGGCCAGTAGATCCATTTCCATAATCGGGTATGAATATGGAAACACAAATTTGTTGGCGACGGGGATCGAACCCTTTTCCTTTAGCAACAAAGCCGAATATTTTCCCAATTAAGCCTTCACCGACGGAATTTATCGTTGCAACTTTGGCGTCTTGAGACGTGCTTCACCTCTGTAGTACGTCACAATCCTTGTTAAAATTTGTGGCATAGTGTAAAAAAAGAGGAGATTAGGGCGTGATCCGAAGTTTCTGTTAAGTTCTCCTAAAGCAATGGGATGCACTGTGTAGCTGCTTTTTGCACAACACATACTCAAGTGATCGCTCTTGTCTCTTATTACGTTCGCAGTACTACAGTGAGTTGAGGTACTGCATCTTTGTTAACCCAGCTCAATAGCGGAGCAGTTTCATTGCGCACATTTTGGGAATTCCAGTATCTGCACGAAATGTCTGTTACCAGGCAGGTTGTTGCTCAAATGTAATTCATTTTGGCGCAATATGTGAGGAGAATATTTTTCTAAGCTTTGATAGAAGTCTCCTTTGCTCTGTGCGACTTTCAGATTTGTTTTCTCTTACCTTCGAAAACTTCATTGGAGACTCAGTGATTAAACGTTAGCTAACGGCAAGAATTTATCTAATAGACCTAACACATGCTTATATCACATTGGGCTTGCATGTTTCCCAAGCGCTAGTGTCACACGAGGTTGATGCATTAAGTCAATATTCTAAACGATTCAAGTGTAAACTTGTACAGTGTTTGGTTCAGAACAAATTTTAACTGGCTATCAAATCGTGCTGTGTTAAGACGAAGAAAATTTATTTCATAAACATTTAGGGACTTTTATGAAGTTTTGGAAAATATTCGCTTCGCTTTCTTTACCTTTTCATCGTGAGAGGGTCAGCCTTCTGCTGCACGTTAGAGAAACGTGAGAATTCCATGTGGTGTGAGTGACAGGAAACACAGTGCCAGTCTCATTTTCCCGTTTGACTTGGTGCAACGTTTCCAGTTAAGCTGCAGGAAGTATTTGATGTTAAACTGGAATCTTTGGTCGTTATTTACTTTGGTTTTCCAGGATCAGTTACAATTTACAATTTAGCGTTGGATCTGCCGCTGCTGATGAAATCGTGTTTAGGCTGTAGGCATATTCGTTCTCTTCATCTTCTTTCTGCCTTTTTTAATTCAAAGTTCCTTTTTTCTCAGCCACTCGCCTTTCCAACTTTCTTCTTTCAGGTATTATTTCCATTACCAAAAACATTCCTTACTGCCGCATATACCATGCGTATCCTCTCATAGATACAAAGCAAGGAATCTTCGGTCTCGCTTTGTTTTTCTACGAAATTGTTTTTCAGTCTTCGGAATTGTTTTTTAGTCTCCTCTGGGCATTTTCTCACTAGGATTTCCTTATGGTGTTTTTGCCCCTTAAACTCTTCGCTTGCGTAAGATTTAGTGGTAAATATTGTAAAATGCGGAATGTTTAGAAATTCTCCTGCCAGCCATGAATTATTTTCTTTCTGTAGCTTCCTTTGCATTTCGGAGATGATTGTTATTTCCCAATAGTTTTCCCTGATATATTTTTAAGAAAGGATATTTGATTTTGTTCTTCGTTCTTCTGCGCACTACATCCGGAAGGTTTGAGTGTCAGGCCAATATCGCCCCTTCCTTTTTTTGAGACATCAATCAAAAACTACTTTGGGAACTTACTAATTATCCATGAATCATGAATGCTTGAAATGGGCATTATATGCTTCAGATATTGCTCTAATATGACATAGATTGCGATAGTTTTGAAAATATTTACATTTAGGAAGCCGTTTGGAGGAAAAGCTGGCAAAATACTTTTTCATAATAAATTCGGTGAGTTGATTCCGAATATTTTGTTTGCCACTCTCGATTTTGATGTAATATGCTTCAAATCGCTAAAAAAACAAAATGGGGACCGTGCGAAGAAAAGTAATTGTAACTTTTGAAGTTACGGTAGTACAGTAGTGATCTTGGTGTCTTAACATTACATTTTTAAGTATATTAAATCCAAATATTTCTATTTCTACTCTTACATTTGATGTTACACGGTTTCTGTTGCTAAAAAAATGGCTGCCATCCTGCAAGACAGAGAAACTTTTACTTTTGGATGAATAGAGCCGAGTCATGTATTACTACGTATTTTTAATACAATATTACAAACTGAAAAATTGGCACAGAACATTACATAACGCATGGTTGAATGGAAGTAATGGCACAAAGTAGTATTAATATAATGCAAAGCATAACATCATCTTAATACATTAACAGTATGTAGAAAATCCGTAAGTTATCGAACCTTGTTTTTGTTTTTTGCTCAAGGATATTCATGCATTCCTTACTGCCATTATGTGCACATTTGCAAGCTGCAGTACATACAAACTTGCCTTTTCTGCATGAGCAGTTAGCGGATATACAACCACCTTTACATCCACAGGAGATAATGTCTTTGCAGGAATATGGAATTGGTGGGAGTGATAGGAGATTTGGAATGAGCTGTCCATCAATCATTTTCTATCCCATTGTAGTGGTTGGCGGTAAAACAGGGTTTGATATGACCGACTGGCTCTATACCATGGCTTGATAGTGGGCCCGTTGTATATGATACTTGTGGGCATCAGCTGTATAGGAAGTGTTTGTGGTGTTTTTCCTTTCTGAACAGCTTAAATCTGACTTCGTCACAGCTGCTCGCCTCTGGCGCATAATATAAGTTCCATATGAACTTCTCTGCATTATGTATTCTTTCTTCTTTCAATTCGTCATACCAAGATGGGGTATCAGGTCATGATCAGTATTAAATATTTTCCATGCTATCTTCTTAGTGATCTCAGTAATGTCTCATGTGGTGAAACAACAATGCTATGAGCATCAGATTAGAGAGAGTGAAGAACAATGTGCGTATCTGCGTC
Source organism: Macrothele yani (assembly GCA_039090855.1). NCBI lineage: Eukaryota > Metazoa > Arthropoda > Arachnida > Araneae > Macrothelidae > Macrothele > Macrothele yani. The sequence goes on along the minus strand of CM077011.1, from coordinate 75,061,808 downwards.
TTCATGGTTTGCTTGTAGTCCTTAAAGTGGCAAATCAGGATTGTTTGTCTGTACATCATCTTCCTTGAGAAATCCACCATAAACTACAATTGTTTTGTCTTCAGGAGCATTGTCGATCAAATCCTTAGGTAGAAAACATGCCAAATCTTTACTGTTATCTGACTTAAAAAGAAATTATCTGAATTTGTTGGGGATTGGCACAGTTTCAATTACTCTCCATACTAGAAGAACATGTTTCGAACGCCTATCTCTAGTCCCACCATTGACTGAAGTTTCATAATACTGATCAAAGGTAAAATCAATCCTACTAAAGTTTCTTCCCATAGAAATCACAAGTTTAAGAAATGCATCTGTCAGTTCACCAAAGTTCATGAACCTCGCAGGCTTTCCAAGTGCCCCAACTAATACTTCACCATCTATTATAAGGCAGAACGTTTTCTGAATTGCTATATCAAGGGGACAGATTATACTGTCGGCCATCATATCAGCCAGAATGGCTTTGTTTCCTGTTCATAGACTTCCATTTTTGCGGGCAAGGGATGTTGGTACTGGCGTTTGCTCATGACACAAAATGCGATTTAGATCCACATTACGACCGGATTGATAGGCAATCATGAGGCGCTGAAGAATATTCCTGTCTGCTTTAAAAATGATTATATTGCCAGTATCTACCATGTTAGTATCATAAAGGGACTTAAACGTCTTTGCTTTGGATTTCCTCAGAGGATCACTTAACTTGACTTGATCATAGCCTCCATTAAGATACATCATCCTTTCCTTCACGAAGGTATCTAGCGTTAACTGTTCCCCTGTTTGAGTACTTAGTAGACTATCTTGAGTATCATCAGTAGCTAAATCCTTTGTGGCAATGTTCTGGAGGAGACACGTGTATTGTTCTTCACTGTCTCCAATCTGATGCTGATAGCATTTTTGTCCCCGCACATGATACAGATGTGTTGGATCTATTAGTAGCATTATTCCACAAGATTGGTTGTGCTAAGTTGTGGTTGAGAGCAGGAACATCAAAACAAAGGAAATACATTCCTGTGCATGAAATAAAACAGAAAATTTCATTTACAGATTCTGTTTTCGAGAGTCTTCTCCCGTTTATTTCATAACAGGATGTGACAGTGTTTCCTACATTGCTGGGATCAGTAAGAAGACAGAATCGAAGACATTTAATACTGATCATGGCCTCCTACTACATCTCGGTATACGTTAACTGAAACAAGAAACAGTACATAAGGCAGAGAAGTTCATATGGAAGTTGTGTTATGCTCCAGAGGCCAGCAGCTGTGATGAAGTCAGAGTTAAACTGTTCAGCAAAGGAAAAACACCACAAGAACTTCCCCTACAGCTGATGTTCTTAAGTTTCATATACAACCTGCCCACTATCAAGCCATGGTGTGGAGGCAGTCAGTCATATCAAACCCTGTGTTACCGCCACCCACTACCATGGTATGGAAAATGGTTGATGGACAGCTCATTCCAAATCTGCTATCACTCCCACCAATTACGTATTCTTGCAACAACATTACTTCTGTGGATGTATGGGTGGTTGCATATCCGGTAACTATTCAAGCACAAAAGGCAAGTTTGTATGTACTGCAGCTTGCAAATGTGCAGATAATGCCAGTAAGGAATGCATAAATATCCTTGAGTAAAAAAAGTATATATATGTTTATATAAATAATAAGTATCGATAACTTACAGATTTTCTACATGCCGTTAATGCATTGTGATAATGTTGTGCTTTGCCATATATTACTTTGTGCCATTAGTGCCATTCAACCATACATCATGTAATGTTCTGTGCCAATTTTTCAGCTTATAATATTATATAAAAAATACGTAGTTATACATGACTCGGTTTTATTCGTCCAAAAGTGGAAGTTTCTCTGTCTTGCAGGATGGCAGCCATTTTGTTTTTTAGCAACAAAAACCACGTAACATCAAATGTAAGAGTAGAAATAGAAATATTTGGATTTAATATACCTAAAAATGTAATGTTAGGCACCAAGATCACTATTTTACTACCTTAACTTCAAAAGTTACAAGTATTATACTTCTTTTCGCATGGTCGCCATTTTGGTTTTTATTGATTTGAAGCATATAATATCAAAATCGAAAGTGGCAAACAAATTTTTGAAATCAGCACACAAAAAATCATACAAAAAGGATCATTTGCCAGCTTTTCCTTAATAATGCATTCAACACTTTTTACAGCCTCATTCCGCAGAATTTGTCCCAGTCTAACAATTGACCAATTTTTATTCTCTCTCCCAAATTTTATAGCTGCTATATTTTGCTTGTGGACCCTGTATGAACTTTCCCGTTATTTTCAGACATGTTGTAACCACTTCCGGAAACGGGATTTTTTATTCAATTCTTAATGTGTGCTTTTGAATAATTCCCTCATCACTTAAGGGAATTTTTTCAAGAATTCGTCCATTGAGTTTTGTTCTGTCCGATAAGCTTAAGGAAATATCAGAGCTAAATCACACTGTAAATTTGTTCAACACGTCGTTCCCACGGTTAAGAAAGTAAATGTAATATTTCCTTACACAAAACCTTTTTTTAAACACTTTTCTTTGGACTTTTACATTTTTTAATTTAGAAAATAATAGTTCGAATTTTAATTTTGCAAATCTCTCCTCTTGTAGCATTTGAAAGTTACTGTGTTTAGAAGCAATTGAAATATCCTTAAATGCTTGTTTTGCCCTCCTATATTCCATGGAGTTTTCTTTCACCCCCAATTTGTTTCCCTCTAACAAATTAATTTTCAGGTTTTTTTATTGATTACTGTAATTCTAACCTTGGTTTCGTGGTTTTATGTTCTTCGTTTCCCATTAATTATCACTTATCACTTCTGGTAAGTCATTCTGAGCTCTTAAAGTGTATTGCTTTTTATATATCATTATGAATCTTTTGAACTTTGCGAGCTTTCGCTCACATTATATATTTTTTCTTGAGCTCCTTCGAAATTTGCGTTTAAGAATTCAAATTAAGTTTAAGTTGATGCCTTTTACGGTTATTTTATTGAATATTGAACATCATATGTGTGCTGTAAAATTAATGATTTCGAACACTCTTCTTTCGTAGAAACCCAAAAAGGCTGCTATATCTGAGAACAAAGTCTTTATTACCACATTCTTATAAAAAAAATAATAGTTTATTGCACATTTTCTGCAGCTACAGAATATAAACAAATCGATTTTGAACAATTTTACCCCCCTCAACATGAGTGACCTGTAACTAACAATGTCATCGCCTTTTGCTTCTCTGGAAAAGCAGATGGCTTGATTCAATATATCAGTTCGTTTTATCATTTGCACGTTATAACAAAGCTTTTCCTTCTGAGACGAGAGCTGAGCTTCAGTCCGAGGAATATAAGTATTGGAAACACTTTTCGGTTGCCGTTACAAGGCCAATCAAAACAATCAAAACTGTACATGATATTTTTCTATTCCCTTTGCTCTTTTCGGTAGTTCTACTCGTTGCGTCACGGCTATTGTGGGTATAATGTATAACGTGAAATCGGATTCTTTTGGGTGAAAGAAAACACAAATTCTGTAGTGAACCGTACTGCATATGATGAACATTCTCAAGTATGCGCTACTGAAATCTTTTTGGCATACACAGAGTGTGTATTTTCTCTGAGGACAGATTCTTGCCTATTTAAGTACATTACAGCTATTTAAGCTTTATAGTATGTAGTATATAGAGCTATTTCAGCGTTAGCCTTTCGATGAAAAAGTGACAAGTACTGAAATTTTCATTCCCTCTAATTATGGAAAATTCAAAAATTTACTCTCTCCAGACGTCGCTGCTTTAAGATTCTCAAGAACACATCTCATTCACATAATCAAAGCAGAAGATTTCAGATCCATTTCTTCTAATAAAGGTATTGTCAAATTCATTGCGGGAAGCTTAGGCCCAACGTACTTTTCTGTTTCATCAACTTGCTTATTATTCTAATGAAGTGTTGAATGGCAAATAAATTCCTCACCTGCAGCATTTCATTTACCGATTGTTATAAAATATGAAAAAAATACCAAATAAATGTGCTTTCTTTAACATCTCAGTCAAATCTCCGTCACACGTTGGTTCAATTTGCCTGCGCGAAATAAACCGTAATCTTAAAAAAAGCCGAAAGTATATTCAATATTTATTTTATTTTACGTGCTTCTTAAATTCGCGAAACCAATCTATTGGACCCATATTTTGATTGTAATCCTTGATATGAAATTCGTTGTACACTACAAATATAGTTGATTACGATTGTTTGAGTTTGTTATGGGAGAAATTCTTCCGTACTTATATTATAGGACAATGACATAATTCACGATATCCAAACAATACCGCACCAAAATACACTGGCGGAAAGTGAAAAAGAACATCAAGAAGGAGACGTCTGATACCAACTAAACTTATACAGCATAATAACGGAATACAGAGGATAACGTGATCAAAACGTTATGGCAAAATACAGTTGTATTTGCTGGTAAACTGAAAAATAACATTTCCATGTAACATGGTTAGTACGAGGTTGAAGCCCCATAAACTGCGTCACATTGTGCAATTCTGGAATGGAGTCTGTCGTACAGATGTTGGATGTAAGTTTGTGGTATTGAGTTCCAAACATCCTCAACCTGGACGCGTAAATCGGGGATGGTCGTGGCTGGCCGTGGAGACGGGATAAGTCGTTGCCCCAATAAAATCCCACACGTGCTCAATGGGGAAAAAATCCGGCGAACGTGCAGGCCATGGAAGTTGTATCACACCCTGAAGTGCATGTTGCGTTTTACGTGCCGTGTGTGGGCGTGCGTTATCTTGCTGGAAAACACCACGATGGACCGACCTTACAAATGGCACAACAACGGGCTGAATGATGTTGTTGATGTAGGAGGTGCTGTTTAACGTGCCCGGTACAAACACTAGTGGTGTACGGGAGTAATAGCGGATCGCTCCCCACACTAGGAGACCAGGTGTAGGCCCTGTGTGTAGCTGGCGGATGCAAGAAGGGTGGAGACGCTCCTCTGTGCGTCTGCGAACACGGATACGGCCATCAGAGGCTCCCAAGCAGAATCTGCTTTCATCGCTAAACACGACAGATCGCCATTGCGTTTTCTACGGCAGACGTTGGCGACACCACTGCAGCCGTTCCTAACGGTGGGCTGGAGTCAGAGGTACACATGCCAGAGGCACACGTGCACGTAGTCCTGCATCCAGTAGACAAATGCGGATTGTTCGCACAGTCACCTCTGGTGCAACGGCAGCTCGGATATGCGTCGCAGTGGATGTTATGCTTGACAACGCTGCTCTTCTTATGTGTCGATCGGTCCGCTCATCAGTCCGTCTGTGACTCCCGGTTACACGTTTCCTCGTGGGGGAATGTTCCTCGGAACATCTACGCCACCATCGTACCACCACCGATACTTCCCGTCCAATTCGCTCCGCAATACGACGATACGACCACCCGGCCTCGCGGAGTCCGACTAGACGACCTCGCTCAAAGTCCATTAACTTCTGAAATCTTACACGTCTTCCATGTCTAGCCATTGCAGCTTCTTCAGGGTCTTCGCACGTGTCCGCTCGCCGACGACTGATTACATTCACTTCGCCGTACTCCTTAAATACCACCGACGATAATTTGCATATTATGCCGTGCTGTGGCGTAAGCGCTCACCGGTTGGTCCCGAAATTAACATCACACCTACGTAAACTCGACCCCATTAACCTATGTAAATTTCATGATCGTCCGCCAATTCCTTCGTGGTGTTCTTTTTTCACTTTCCGCCAGTGTATAAAGGAGTACTATATTCAAAATTGCCAAACATGCATAACATCGACTATACTGTTCTCAAATGATTTAATGGCAAAGTAAAAAAGCAGATGTAATTTTTTCTGTTTCTTAGTTTAGAAATGTGGACTTCAAAGAAGCTAGTTGTCTTGTTTTGGTATGTTAAATTTGGAACACACGCTGATAAACCATTTTTAATTTTAAAGAATTATTTTAAATTTGACGAGTGTTAATTCCTGCCTTACAGCAGTTTCAAAAATGCATAAGGTAGTAAAATTCCAAAATACAATAGAAGTCTACCACCTCTTGCCTTATCTTGGTCGCGGGCGCTGAGTGAAATTGCCGTATGGGAAGAAATCGAAGAACGGCTGGGAAGAAGTAGAAATGCATGTTACGTTGCTGGAATGTGTCACGAACTGACGGAAGAGAAAAACAAAGAAAAAATAAATAAAAATCCACAGTACCAAGACTAACTCCTGTCGGCTGTTTTCTCCACAAAGCACGTATACAGGTTTCACGCACCGGTATCAAATCAAAACGCCATTGTTCCTTGCGCTATTTTGCGATCTATTGGTTCCTCACTTCTGTCTCTGCGTTTCCGCCATCTCGGAAATTGTTTGTTGAATTCCTCGGAAACTGACGCAGTATTCGCCTGCAGGTTCTCCTTCGTGTCTTTTCTGTTTCTTCGTATAGCGAAAAAACGAAAATTTTAAATGAAGTCGTCAGAAACTCTCGTCCGAAATTTGGATGGTCAACATTTGTTTTATTTGACAGTGCTCTGAAATTCTCTTACCTTTTTAATGTTACCGAGTGAACGGAGATTCTAAAATCAGCAAAACAATCATTTAAATTTGGTTGAAATTTTCAATTATTGTTTCAATTAACTGATAAAAATTCTTCAAACTTTTGTGATTCCTTAAAATAGTGCAGATTAGTCAGTAGAGCTTATTTTTGTAAAAGAATAAAAGTTTCTCGAAGAAATTAGAGATTTATTTATCAGTACGTACTTTTACACCATCAGTTCTCGAACGTCTGGGTCTCAGGACCCTTTTGCACTCTTAAAAATTATTAAGTACTCCAAAGATGGTTTGTTTTTTGAAAGTTTATCTACCGATGGTTACCATACTATGAATTAAAGCTGATAAATTTTTAGAATATTTATTTTTAAATATATATTTATTAATCCATTTAAAATAGCAATAAAAATCCATTGCAATTTACCTTTTTATGACAAATAATTATATTTTCCAAAACAAAAAGCCATTAGTGAGAACAGTGGTATTGTTTAATAATGTTGTAGAACTCTTTAATATCTGGCTTAACAGAAGACAACTGAATTCTCATATCCGTTGCAAAATGTTGTTTTTGTTGGATAATATGAAGAAAATCCGGCCTCATACAGATACTATACCGTGCAAATTAATTGGAACAATCTATTTTATTCTCAGAATTGTAATGTGATCGCCAGTTGATGTCGGAAACCCACGTAAACCGGTTTTATCAGGTGTGAGGTGGTGTGACTGTTAGAACTTGATAGTAAAAATGTGGTATGACCGGTTTTAAACAGGAAATAGGCACTTCAGCTTCAGTTGTGAGCTTTCGTGTGTGACAGGTGGATGTTAGTTTTTGCTCTCTGTGAGTACGTGTTGCTTTCGTGTATTGAAAAATGGATATTTCCCCAAGGAAGCGTGCAAAAATAATTGCTCTAAAGGATCACACTTATATGATAGTGAGAGATATCGCTTCTGCAGTTGGTGTAGGCAAATCAAGTGTATCAAGACTGCTTACGCGATACAATGCATCAGGATCATCGTCTCCAAAAAGGAGAGGCAAATGTGGAAGAAAGCGAAAAACAACTCCACATACCGATAAAAATCTAATCAGAAATAGTAAAATGAATCCAAAAAAAAAAAAAAAAAAAAGCATCGACCTTCAAAAAGATTTATTGGTTAGTGGTTGTGATGTTTGTGATTCAACTGTACGCCGTAGGATTCTGGAAGTTGGCCGGAAGGCACGAAGACCAACGAAAAAACAATATTTGAATGCGAAAATGAAGATAAAACGTTTAGCATGGGCCAAAAAATATAAATCATGGACTGCTGACGACTGGAAAAAGGTAATTTTTGGTGATGAAACTCCTTTACTTGTGCAGGATTACCAAGCAAATGTCGTTAGACGAAGCAACTGTGAACCTTTAAGACCTGAGCATGTCAAACAAACTGTAAAACACCCTCTGAAACAGATGTTTTGGGGTTTTTTAACATCAAATGGCACTGGAAGCTTAGTTCCTGTTCAAGGTATGACGAATTCAGCCACGTACGTAGAAATATTACAACGTAGGATTGTTCCATTCTTGCAAACTTTTGACGGATCATTTCAACTTGACTTGGCCCCATGTCACAGTTCGAAATTGGTCAAGAATTTCACGCTGGAAAATCAAATTCATTTGCTTGATTGGCCTGGAAATTCACCAGATTTAAATCCCATAGAAAACTTGTGGAATATCTTGAAGAGATGTTTAGGTAAAATGGACTGTACAACCAAAGATTGCATGATAACGAATGCTATAAAAGGGTGGTTCCACGATTACGAAGTCAAAAATATGTGCACTCAATTAGTGGAGTAAATTCCAAAACGAATTCAAGAGGTCATTTCTGCTAATGTAGGACATACTTCGTACTAATACAGGTATTTATCAGTGTATATCAAGGCAGAAATGATATAAAGCCATAGTTTTGGAAAAAACAGTGACTTTTTACTTTGTCCCAATTAATTTGCACAGTATACTGTGTAGTTCGAAAAGAAATACTACATAAAAAACTCGACAAGTTTTAGTTTGGTTAGTCGCAATGTGGAATCTGAAACCATATCAATGAACTTTTTGAACTTTGTTACATTTAAATTGATTGGTCTGTCTTTCACTAGTAGTGCACTCTAAAGAAAAAAACTCAGAAAAAACAGCGTTGATATCTGAAAATGCAAACATTTACACACTAAACCTATTAACTTAAAAAAATTTACAAAACCCAAGAATACTCAAGCACATATTCCATTAGTCGGCAGAGTGTGACTTTATAACGCGTCCTGTAGTCTCTGAGAAACTCCTTTGTATACTCGTAAGAGAATGATAGTGGAAAAGGTAGATAACGTATTAGTATTATTATGAACATAGTTTTAACCTCTTGCTCCCTAAAAATCCGCGGATTACACTTTAAAAACCTCTGAGTTAATGTATGATGTAAAACAACCTACTTCGGAATTTTGAAAAGGCATGACATGAAATCAGGAAAACCGCGTCTATCTATCACATAAATATACATTAATGTCTGTCATATTATATACACTGCTGGCTACCCAAAATGCAACACCAAGAAGGACACGAGATAGCAATCCCAGATTTACTGGACACATAACAACAGATACAAAGACGAAACGATTGAGCTTACAGTACCGTGCGACTTGCGGAACACGCAGACATCAATAGTTCGTGTGGCCACCCTGGCTGGTAATAACGGCCGCTACACGCTGCGGCATCAAACGAAAGAGGCTTTGGATGTGGGCTTGGGGTATGTCGGTCCAGGCAGCTTCCACACGTTGCCACTGTTCATCAGGCGTAGCCGCGGATGGTGCTTGCCGGGCCATTCGGTTGCCGATCAGCGGCCAGACGTGTTCGATGGGCGACATATCGGGAAAACAGACAGGGCACGGCATCAGTGACACCTGGTGGGCCCTGAAGAATTGTTGTACGTTGCGTGCCACGTGCGGGCGCGCATTGTCCTGGTGAAACGTGGACGCTGGCAGGTCCTGCAGGTAAGGGAGGACTACAGGCTTCAAAACGTCGGAGATGTAGCGGTGGCTGTTGAGTGTACCGGCGATGCGTACCAGATGGGTGCGGGTGTCATATTCAATTGCGTCCCAAACCATAACGCCAGCCGACGGACCGGTACGACAATGCATAATGCAGGCGTCATACAGTCTCTCGCCGCGGTGCCGCCACACGCGGATTCGACCATCGTGGTGTTGCAAGCAGAAGCGGGATACATCGGAGAAGACAATGTCGTGCCATTCCGTAGTCCAGGTGCGGCCCACTGCCGCCGCACTCGCCGGTGGTGTAACGTCAATAATGATCGGAGCAATGAGCACCGTGCGACAAGTCCCCGCTTCTGCAGACGACGTCGAACGGTACGTGCTGACACAGGTTGTTGCGCAACACACCCTAATTCCTGCGCTAACATTCGTGATGTGGCGGTGCGAGCTGTCAATGCCCTCCTCAGAACATGCTGGTCCACTCGTTCTGTGGTGTGCTGCGGCTGCGGCAATCGCTCACGTCTGTCCGTCCGTCCCTCCTGCATCCACCGAATCCATACTCGCCTCACTGTGGCTGGATGTTGTCCGACACGGGCGCCGATGTCTCGGTACGATAAATCGCTGTCGCGATAAGCCACTATTCGTCCTCTGTCGAACTCCGAAACGTGCTGGAATGACTGCCGTATTCTGCGACGTAGCTTCAGGAAGCTTCCCACGCACAGGTTCGGCAGCACATCACACTTCCACTACTTACACCCCACCTTCTGTGCACCCTTCTTGTAGTGCTTCTCGGTGGCGTGCCGGGAGCACATGATTTGCATATGCCCTGCAATGCTGATCGTTTGCATGTGCTCTCGCGGGCAACGCATGCTGCGAATTTCAGGCCAATCGGATGCTTCCTTCTTGGTGTTGCATATTGGGTGGCCAGCAGTGTATGTAGTAATAGGGATTAAGTAAAATTGTTTACCTTTTTTCTAATGTTATCAACTCGTCGCAGTGTGTCAGTACTGAAGGTTGTATGCATGTATCCGTCGATATGGCTAGTTCAATCAGTCTTGAGTTGAACATGTAATCATTGCAGTTCTCAAAAGCGTTAGATACATTTTTTATTAAGATGTTGAGAAATGTTGATGCTTTTTCATCTTTAGGTTAATGAAGGGGCTAAGATGACTAAAATATTTTTTTACTTATATACATCTGACAAAAAATGACAAATAAAAATATTGAAATTCTGAGCACCAAACAAGTACGGTTGAAATATGTTTTTCTATCACGAAAAGCGGATGGTGTTATTACACAGATATCAAAGCCAGAACCCTGATTATGAGAGAATAGTGACTCCTAAGGGAATTGGATCCCTATCATCCGGGTATTTTCCCCAGTAGATTAATCGCAGCTGCTCTTTGGAAACAGAAAGCCATTCTTTCCCTCGAAGCGAATAAGGAGACGACGATAGCAAGGAGAAAAAAAATTGGATACTAAGGTAGAGTTCGTTTGGGCCTCCGTGCAATGGCAATATGATGACGGAACAGTCCCAGTTATCACTAGCGGCCTTTCATCTACCACTCCATTATGATCCGAAATGGATTTCTCGGAATGCACTGCGATGATTAGACTAGTACAAGAGGAATGAGTGACCTTCAGGGGTGTTGATAAAAAGCAAGAAATATCTGCCTTTAGGATAAGCTTTTTTTTTCAGATACCATTGAATTAGATCAGTTTCGCGGCGACCGTAATAGAGAACCAACCAAGATAAAATGATTTGTGCAGATTTATGAAAAATGGGAAAATTTTAATTAAAAACACAAGAATTTTTTACTGTATTTGAGAAACTGAAATCTTCACTTTCAACAGGTCGTTTCCTCTAAACAGAGATAAATTCCTTTCGAGAACCTATACCGCAGCTTACTATTATGCCATTGTTAAATCAAAACACATGACACTTATCAGAGTGTTTTTAATGTAAAATTTAATACACAGAGTGTTTTTATTTCCAACAATATCTTTATGCTTTCCAAAACAGGGTCACTTTTAAGTTCAAACGATTTTGCTGTCTTACTAAAATAACATAACGTTGTGCCTTTTATTGTTATTATGCTTTTCATTTGACTGATTAAATTGCTATAAATATATTTAACGAAATACAATTCATATTTCTCAGAATACGAGTGTAAGATGCACTTTGCTTTTCAGAGAAGTATTTTTTTATTTTTGTTTATTTCATATGAATTTCATTTAAAGCAGTTTCCCTATATATTTCATAAAAAAATTCATCTGCGTCATTGAGTATCTTGCTATTAAAATTAGTTTTCTGCAGTACATCGATTTATTTTCCTATAAAGACAGACAAACGCTCATGCCGAAATTAAATGGATCATTTATCTTTGATATTATTAGCATGAGAATTTTCTTGTCATAATATCTTTCATTGCTCCTTTGTAATGTATTTTTATTATCGTGAGAGCTCATTTTTACATTATATTATTGTATACCACTTTCTCTTTTGTCTTGGATTGGGTAATTACACTGTGTGGGCGTTTATTTGAATTTGAACATGTTTTGAATCATGTTGACATCGTTAGTTTATTTCATTTCATTTCATTTATTATTTCTGCTGTTACAGATTCGTGATTTATTGTTACATTACTATTTATCTGTTTTTTTAACAACAGCAAGGAAGCTCCGGGAAAAGTCATCACAAAGTCCTGACTTGGCCCCGAGCTCCCAATGTAAAGTCAATAATCCAAAATAGCAATGAAATCAGTTTACTATTGGTATAACATGAAATCTCCGCCGCGTTACAATTAGAGATAACTCTTTCCCTCTAACGTTCCGGTTCCCTCCCCTTCCCATCTCTGTTTTTTAGTTAGTTTAATATATAAGTTATAGTTTTTTTAGTGCTGTTAGTTCTTCTAGGTAATGAATTCCAAAACTTTGGTCCACAATAATATAGACTTTGTTCTATGGTTATAATTTTAGGTAAAACTGGTATTAGTTTGTGCTGATTTCTAGTATCATATTAATGTGTATAAGTTGTTATTTTTATTAGATCATGATCTATGTTATTTTTTATTCTTTTATACATAATTTTCCTTAAATTAAAATCGTATAGTTTCTTAACAGTCATTATATTACATTTATTAAGGAAAACTCTTGTAAATCCATAAATACCTAACCGCATATAATTATTACTGTTAAAGTTGTATTTTTAATCTATTAATCTGATAAATTTATTTTGAAGTATTTGCAGTTTTTTAATATCGGATTGAGTTGTTTGACCCATGTTAATGTGCAATAATTAAGATATGTATGAATTAATGTAAAATATAATAATTTTAATGCTTTAACCGTAAGATTTATTAAGACAAGGCTTACAATTCCTGTATTTTTTGATAATTTACTCAGAAGATTTTCTATGTGTTTATTCCATTTTAAATCATTATTGAGTGTAATTTCAAGGAAAGTAAAGGTATTTATTATTTCAATTGATTTGTTATCCAGTAATAATGGTATGTTTATATCTTGTTTTGTTTTCCACCTACAAAAAATTGCCACTTTAGCCTCACCTATATGTAATACCAATTTATATGCTCCCAACCACTTCGTATATTTCTGCAATTCTATATTGTCTTGTACAGTTATTCCATTTCGTTCAGTTTCACTGAATAACGAAGTGGTATCATCTGGCGGACGGACGCACAAACCGATAAAAGAACCACGATCTTTTTTTACAAAAGACGTGCTAAAACAAAGAAACAGAAAAAATATTTTTCCTCTAGCGGAAGAATTGCTCACTATCTAAAATACGCAGTGTGCGTGGAGTTTTTCGTAGCTCATCGAGCTAAAACAATTTACTCGGGTTTGTGGATTTGCTGAAACGCTTGCGAGTGAAAATAGCTATTTACGTTTGCCATCAGCAAAAAAGTACTTAACGAAAAATCTTCAATTGAATTCAAAACATTCCGTGTAGCTGAACGTATGCTAAGCAAAATCAATTTTTGAAGTCGAACTGTTAGAAGTAGAGATATGGAGAAAAACTTAATGCATACTGTATTTACGCCACCTTGGAGAAAAAACTGCGCTTTTTGAGTAAGATAATGGGCGCAAAATTTTCCTTAGAAGCAAGAGTACCAGCTGAAGAAAACGTTTTACCAGTCGGATTTTTATATTCTCAACTACTCTTGTAAATATAAAGTGATACGCTGTATACTGTACGTTATCAAAACGTAGAAAATACACGCGAAATACACTATCTACCAACAAGTAATTGGACACCTGTGATAGCAAAGGAAAACGAAGTTTATTCACCTTCAATAGTTGGTAGAGCCTCCACGAGCGGCGATTACAGCTGCGAACCTCCGCGGCATACTCTCCACCAGGCGTTGTACTACGGCTAGTGGTATTTTCTTCCACTCGGCTTGGAGAAGACAAGTCAGTTCCTTCACCGATTTCGGACGGTAGGCGCACCCCTTAAGTCGACGCTCCAACTCATCCCAGAGGTGCTCGATAAGGTTAAGGTCCGGGCTTTGCGCAGGCCAGTCCATTCGATTAACCCCATTGTCACCATACCAAGCCATGGTGGACCTCGCAACATGACAGGTGGTATTGTCATCCTGAAATTAACATGGGTTCATCCCGTGAAACTGCCACAACGTAGGAAGCGCATAGTCATCCAAAATGGTGCAGTAGGTCTCGGCGTTGAGTCTACCAGGAATTGCGACCAAGGGTTCCGTGCCATATCAGAAGAAACACCCCCTTAGCATAATTCCACTGCCGCCGAACTTCACAGTTAGCACAACACATTCCGGCAGGAGGCGTTCTGCAGGCAGACGCCAAACCCAGACCCTGCCATCCGAACGGTAGAGGGTGAACCTTGATTCGACGCTCCGAAGAACCCGTTTCCACTGTTCAACGGTCCACTGTCGACGTTCTTTGCACCACGTTAGCCGAGCAGCGCTATCGGACTTGGTGATCAAAGGCTTGTAGGCGGCAGCACGTCCATGATAACCGAGCAGACGGGCTTCCTTACGGATGGTATTCATAGAAAGAACACTCCCGGGTGCCTGTTGAAACTCCTCGCGGATGTGGCCCATCGATTTGGTGCGGTTCTTCCGAAATTCTCTGGCCAGCACCCGTCGGTCTTTAACTCCCAGTTTTGTGGGTCTGCCGGGTCGGGGCACATTCCGCCAGTCATCTCTCATCTTCCACTTGCTAATCACGTAGGTTACTGTCAATTTTGGGTACTTCAACTCGCTGGATATGTTACGCATGGATCGGCCATTTCTGTGATACCCGACGATTACACCTTTCTCGAAATCAGAGAGCTCCGAACTGCGTGGCATCTTGCATGCGACTGGTTGCGTTGTTGCTTCCTACACGTTATTTAACGGCGGCGGCCGTGACGTGTATCAGTACAGCAGATATCGTCAATTGCAGTGGTGTCCAATTACTTGTTGGTAGACAGTGTATTATGTATAGCGGGAGCTATGCCCTGGAAAGGAATATCTAAAAATAGTTAATTAGAATTAGCGATAGCAAAAAAAAAAAAAAAAAAAAAAAAAACATTTATGCATACATTTACTTGAAAAACCCCACAGCGCGCCAAGCTGTAAAAACTTTGCATTTTTTAAAGTGGACAATGTAAGCAGTGTTTCACTTAGGAAATGACATGCAGTTTAAAAGATAACTTCAATAACCATTTTAAAAGACGGAATACAGTTGCATGCAGAAATATACATATTCGACACCAAGCGATGGAACTGTGAAATCTTAAAAGATATATGAAAACTGTTTCGTGAGTGTATGGCCTCATCCATAAGAAGAATTTTTAGATCTAACCTTCAGGAGCAGGTGCATCACGATATGCTAAATATACATTTACGTACCAAGTGAGAACATTGTGCGTTATTTTGAGGTCGGAAAGAAGCACAAAAGTTTTTCGTAGTGAGAATCATCGATCCAATTTCTTTCTCTTCAGTGTTTAGTCGCGTAGATGTGGTTTACAAATGTTGTAAACAGAAATATTCACCTACTCCTTCTAAAGGGAAAGTTGTGCATTATAGGGTGAGTCGAAAGTTTTGCAATATTTGCATAAACGCATGAGGTGTGGCGGTTATGCCACGTGTTTAAGCTAGTTCAAGTTGCGAGCTGCAGTCCGTCGAAAATGATATAAAGTGGTAGTCGTTACTGTGAACAACATTGCATGTCGTCGTTCTGTCTGTGGTTGGGACGCCTAAAAGATGAGAATCCACAACCGGCTAGTTAGGGAACTTTTGCTTTACGAGTTTGAACTCGACCATAAGGCTGCTCAAGCAACACGAAATATTTGTCATGCGAAAGGGAAGGGTTTGTGGAACAGAGCACCGCACCTAGATGTTTGAAGAAATTTCGCTGAGGTGACAAAAACCTCGAGTATCAGCCAGGGTTATGTAGACAGAGAACCGTGGATTCGGAGGCCGTGCGCCAGGCGTAGAGGCAAATCCGAAAGCCAGCACTCGGAGATTAACAGGCGAGCTGGGCATATCACTGACCACCGTGATTCGTCACCTTTCCCACCACCGTAATTCGTCACCTTCCTCACCACCGTGATTCGTCACCTTCCTCACCACGTAATTCGTCACCTTCATCATCACCGTGATTCGTCACCTTCCTCACCACGTAATTCGTCACCTTCCTCATCACCGTGATTCGTCACCTTTCCAACCACCGTAATTCGTCACCTTCCTCACCACCGTGATTTGTCACCTTCCTCACCACGTAATTCGTCACCTTCCTCACCACCCTGATTCGTCACCTTCCTCACCACGTAATTCGTCACCTTCCTCATCACCGTGATTCGTCACATTCCTCACCACCGTAATTCGTCACATTCCTCACCACCGTGATTCGTCACCTTCCTCACCACCGTAATTCGTCACAGGACCTCGGCAAAGTCTACAGTAGCTGCCTCATTGTCCCTCACAAACTCTCGCCAGCTGAAGCGCATCGCCGAGTGGAAGTGTGCACGAAACTGCTAGAAAACCAGTGTGATCTACGTTTCATCAAGAGAATTGTTTTGTGCGATGAAAAGTGAGTCTATTTCCGTAATCCTTACACACAACGGCAGTGGCTGATCCCGGGATGGCTTTCTGAACCTGTTTGCAAAAGTGGGCGCCTCGAGCACAAGGTGATGCTCTGCATCTGGTGGAACTTCGAGGGAATTATCCATTACGAATTTGTTCCAGACGGTCGGACCATCAACGCCAACATGTACTCTGAACAACTAAGGCGGATGTATGACGTTTTGGAGGAGAAGTACCCGGCACTGATGTACAGAAAGCGCGCTCTTCTACAACTGGAGAAAGCTCGGCATCATACCACGCGAGAGACCGGAACAAAACTCCAGGAGTTTGAGGCAAACCTGCAAAACTCCGGGCATCGAACTGATTCCACACACAGCATATAGTACGGCCTTACCCTGTTGGATTATTATGTGTCCTCCGGTCCAAGATCCACTTCCTTCGCTGGCAGCCCTTTAACAACTAGGAGGAGGTAGCAGCTGGGATGAAGCAGTTCTTCGCTTAGAAGCACCAGAAATGTTACCACCGCGAAATCGAAGAACTGGCAGATATATGGCTAATGACGGTACAACACGGGTAGTCTATAGTTTGAAGGCTAGTCAGCTTTTGTCGTAAAGGTTGAATGCTTGTCAGCTTTTGTCGTAAAGATGGAATGCTAGTCAGCTTTTGTCGTAAAGGTACGTGTGAAGACATAAAATCCAAATATTGCAAAAGTTTCGACTCACCCGCTGTACAAAACAAACTAAAGTTGAAACGCAAAAAAAATATTTCAAATCATACTTTTAGTGGCAAAGATAAAAATGATATGATATAAATTTCCGTCTCACTTTTAGAAAAGCTGCATTACTTTAAACATGTTTTGCAACGTACAGTGAGTGCCATTTGATTAAACAAGAATTCTGTCAGTCGGATAGTTAGAAGCGTAAGTGCACTTGCACACATTTTACAAACATAAATAAGTACGTACTGTCCGTGCTGACAAAAATGTGCGTCCTTCAAATTTTGCGATTATATGCAAAATATATTTTACAACCGAAATTTTAGACTGGATTCCCAGGCACAGGAAAAGACCCAAAAAGAAGCCACGTGTGTGATGGGTGGAGAAAATTCGAAATCACACCGGAGTGACATGGAGGACATTGGCCCAAGACAGAACCTTGTGAAAGAAACTTGGGTAAAACTTTATCCAGCAGTTAATTGATGATGGTTAACAATGATAATACAGTATATATATATATATATATATATATAGATTATATTGACCAACGTCACCGGACACCCCTTCAAAAGCAAATGAATGGATCCGCTGCGTTGTTAAGGTGCGCGGTACAGCTGCAAACGGTATAAAAACAAGCCTGCAGCTGACCGCGATCATATCGCACTGTGAGGTTTAGTGAAAATGTCACGGCGAGAGCAAACTGACTTTCAGAAAGGAAAGATTGTTGGGTGTTATATTAGTGGGTTGTCCATAAGTGAAACCGAAAGGCAAAACGTAAACAGAAAAACGTACAGGCAGACCAAAGAGAATCAGTGATAGAGGACGCCGAAGCCTCAGGAGAGTCATTACAGCTAATCGACATAGTACTGCACAAGACCTCTGTGTACAGGTGAGTAAAAATGCTGGAACCTCGGAATGTACACGTACCATTTGCAGAGAACTTCATTCCTTGGGTTACCGTGGTCGTGCGGGTGCTCTTAAGCATTTTAGCTCCACTCGGAATGCTACTCGTCATTAAGCATGGTGTAAAGAACCTTTATCGTAGACCGTAGACCAACGGAAACGAGTCCTATGGACTGATCAATACAGATACACGATCCATCAGTCTGATGCTCGAGTGTAGTTGTGGCAGCAGTCGGGTAAACGCTATTTACCACATTGTAGTACGGTCAAGTTTCGAGTTGGCAGTGTACTCGTATGGGGGTGCGTTTCGTGGTATGGTCCCGCCCATTGGTTATCGTGGACAAACCTGTTAACTAGCACGTCTACCTAGATATTCTGGACAATTATGCCTTACCAACTCTGTGGCAATACTATGAAACCGAGCCTTGTTTGTACCAGCAGGATAATGCACCGAGCCATAAAGAAAGGACTGTTACAGCGTGGGGTGATGATAATTCTGTATCGTGTGTGGACTGGCCAGCACAGAGCCCTGATCTTTATCCCATACAGCACCTAAGGGATGA
Source organism: Macrothele yani (assembly GCA_039090855.1). NCBI lineage: Eukaryota > Metazoa > Arthropoda > Arachnida > Araneae > Macrothelidae > Macrothele > Macrothele yani. The sequence goes on along the minus strand of CM077011.1, from coordinate 75,042,956 downwards.
ACTAGAGCGCCGCATAAAAAGTTTGGAGCCAAGTCCTACTGCTAACTAACAGTTAGAGGCAGCATTATGTACTGAATGGAAGAGCATACCTATCGCTGTGTTCCAAAAGTTTGTCGAAAGCATGTCTCGAAGGGTCAGTGCATGCATTAAGGTCAAAGGTGGACCGACACCGTACTAATATATTTCAATAAATGGTATGTTGTTTTTCTCTTCTAGGTGTCCGGTGACTTTTGTCCATATACTGTGTATTATTTCTTGGTGTTACAATTTTGTGAAAATTGCAACACCAAAATATATTTGCACTATTTAAATGAAATTCATATAACAGATTCCTCATTTTAAACAAGATAACTGATATTTGTAGAGTTCTAAATGACTTTTTTGCTTCAAACCCATCATGGCGTGACGCCCTTTCGAGCAAAACGGCGTGCATTGTATGGAAGAGGTTTCCGATATTATCCTGGGGAATGGCCGATAAGGCTGCTTCTATGAGTGACAAGAACTCATTTTTGGTGACTGACGGACCTGTCGTTTCGTCACCATGTAGAAGACATGATCATTTGGTCCCATAACCAAAGAATGTGAAGGCCAAGAAAGAAGTGGTGTCTGCCGTGATGGAAGAGGTCTTGGTCATTCCGAGCCACATGTAACTCAGTATTGTTTTGCTGGAATATAGCACCATGACAACTCGGAAGAAAGGGTTGTTCTGGTACTATATTCCAGCAGACTTCTGTTTCTAAAACATCCCTGATGTGTCACTGGCTGTTGAGGGTTTCCTATATTCGTATCGTGCGAGATCGCTAATGGAACCCAATGGCGCACCAAACCATGACGCTTGGCGTCGGGCCGGTATGACGCTGTAAAATGCGCTCTGAAGATCGCGAATGAAACTCAATGGCGCTCCAAACCATGACGCTTGGCGTTGGGCCTGGATGACGCTGTAAAATGCGCTCTGAAGATCGCGAATGAAACTCAATGGCGCTCCAAACCATGACGTTTGGCGTTGGGCCGGAATGACGCTGTAAAATGCACGCTGCAGATCGCGAATAGAACCCAATGGCTCTCCAAACCATGACGCTTGGCGTTGGGCCGGGATGACGCTGTAAAATGCGCTCTGCAGATCGCGAATGGAACTCAATGCCGCTCCAAACCATGATGCGTGGCGTTCGGCCGGGATGACGCTGTAAAATGCACGCTGCAGATCGCGAATAGAACCCAATGGCTCTCCAAACCATGACGCTTGGCGTTGGGCCGGGATGACGCTGTAAAATGCGCTCTGCAGATCGCGAATGGAACTCAATGCCGCTCCAAACCATGATGCGTGGCGTTCGGCCGGGATGACGCTGTAAAATGCGCTCTGCACGTCGCGAATGGAACTAAATGGCGCTCAAAACCATGACGCTTGGCGTTGGGCCAGAATGACGCTGTAAAATGCACGCTTCAGATCGCGAATGGAACTCAATGGTGCTCCAAACCATGACGCTTGGCGTTGGGCCGGGATGACGCTGTAAAATGCACGCTGCAGATCGCGAATGGAACTCAATGGCGCTCCGAACCATGACGCTTGGCGTTGGGCCGGAATGCCGCTGTAAAATATGCCGCTCCAAACCATTACGCTTAACGTTTGGCCGGAATGACGCTCTAAAATGCGCTCTACACATCGCGAATGGAACTAAAGGCGCTAAAAACCATGACGCTTGGCGTTGGGCCAGAATAACGCTGTAAAATGCACGCTGCACATCGTAAATGAAACTCAATGGCGCTCCAAACCATGAAGCTTGGCGTTGGACCGGAATGACGCTGTAAAATGCGCTCTGCACATCGAAAATGAAACTCAATGGCGCTCCAAACCATGGCGCTTGGCGTGGGGCCGGAATGACGCAGTAAAATGCACCCTGCAGATCACGAACAGAAACCAATGGCGCTCCAAACCATGACGCTTGGGGTTGGGCTGGGATGACGCTGTAAAATGCGTTCTGCAGATCTCGAATGGAACTCAATGCCGCTACCAAACCATGACGCTTGACGTTCGGCCGGAATGACGCTGTAAAATGCGCCTTGCAGATCGCGAATGGAACTAAATGGCGCTCCAAACCATGACGCTTGGCGTTGGGCCGGAATGACGCAGTACAATGCACGCTGAAGATCGCGAATGGAACTTAATGGTGCTCCAAACCATGACGCTTGGCGTTGAGCCGGGATGGCGCTGTAAAATGCGCTCTGTATATCGCGAATGGAACTCAATGGCGCTCCAAGCCATGAAGCTTGGCGTTGGGCCTAGGTGATGCTGTAAAATGCACTCTGCAGATCGCGAATGGAGCTCAACGGCGCTCCAAAACATGACACTCGGTGTAGGGCCAGAATGACACTGTAAAATGCACGCTGCAGGTCGCGAATAGTACTCAATAGCGCTCCGAACCATGAAGCTTGGCGTTGGGCGTTGGGTCGGAATGACGCTATAAATTAAATGCACGCTGCACATCGCGAATGGAACTCAATGACACTCCAAACCATGACGCTTGGCGTTGGGCTGGAATGACGCTGTAAAATGCACGGTGCAAGGTGCTGTTCACCACAATTTCTTCGAACACGTATGAAAACATCATCATGCATCAAGTTGAACCATGACTCGTCAGAAAGAACAACGTGTTCAGCTGGCCACTGTCCGTGTTCGAGACCCCATTGCAGCCTTAGGTATCTGTGGTTGAGGGCCCAAGGAATGCGCAGTAATGGGCTGCTAGCAACCTCTCCACTGTTAAGCAGACGACATTACAATGTTCAAGATGGCAAAGCCTAAAATGCGACTATGCTCTTCTTCTGCGCAAACATCGTGGATGTCACTGTGCGATCGGTCACTCCCCTTTGGTAGATGTGTCTGTCATCCACTACGGTTGTGCAATTTTGCGACCCATTTTTCGGAATTCCGAGCCTCACCGATCCACTGGCGCCACGTTCGCTTCACTGTACCACTGGCGTTTCATCCCATACGAGTGGTGATTTCGCGGTAGGAAAATCGGGCATCTCTCATCCCAGAAATCTTTCCTCGCTCAAGTCAGTCAGGTGTTCATAATGCGATCGTCTTGGCTACAGGGCGTAGTCAGACACAAGAAATACCATTTCAACTCAATGTCGGCTCATCACTAATTGCAACATCTCGTTTACGCTAGCTTCTTATACCCAAGAACAGACAGTTTAGAGGGCGCTGCTCCGCAATCACATGTGTATTTTCACTGACATTTTAATTATTTGCATGTCCCAAGTTGTTGTACATAAGCTGTAAGTTTTAAGTTTCAACAGTCATTGATCGTGTCGGAATTTTTGTAAACAATAATATATATCTGGGTGTGTGTGTATAGTCTGGGGAAACCTTCGCCCAGCAGTGGATTGATAATGGTTCACAATGATGACGATATAGTATGGCGAATCTGTCAAGCACCGTCTGCTGTTCGCGGTGGATCTCGTCCACGATTTCAAAATGGCGACCTTTGAGCTTCGGCTTCATCTTCGGGAACAGAAAGAAGTCGCAGGGGGCCGAATCCGGCGAGTAAGGCGGGTGAGGAAGGGTAGTTATGCTGTTGCGGCAGGAAAACTGGCGTGCTGCTAACGGTATGTGAACTACTGCATTGTCGTAATGGAGCAGGAAATCGCCCCTACGCCACGTTTCAGGTCGTTTGCAGCGAATAACCTCCCTAAGACGTCCGTCGTAGAACATCGCAGTAAAAAAGGCGGTGACGGTCTGGCCTTGGGAGACGAATTCACGGTGCACAATCCCACGTATGTCGAAGAACAGGATGAGCATGCTTTTGGTTGCGCTCCAGACATGTCGGGCCTTCTTCGGTCGTGGAGATGCCGGGATTTTCCACTGCGACGACTGTTGTTTGGTCTCCGGGCCGTAACCGTAGACCCAAGTCTCGTCTCCAGTGATGACCCTCGACCGGAGCGTTGGTTCATTCACCACCTGCTGACGAAGATCTTGACAGAGTTCGACACGGAGTGCCTTTTGCTCGGGGTTCAGAATCTTTGGCACATACTTTGCAGCAATGTGGTGCATGTCCTAAACCGAAGTCAGGATTTCTTGCACTGTTTTGCATGACACATTGACGATGGTAGCAATGTTTTGAATGGTTCTCCGACTATCCTCATGCAACAGTTCTCTAATTTTGTCCACATTTTCTTGGTTTTTGCTCGTAGACGGTCGGTTTGACCTCTCGTCTTCTTCCAGCGCCTTTCTGCCGCTCTTGTAGCGCGAGTGTCACTCAAAACACCACGCACGACTCATTGTTCATTGCTATAAGCCTGAGGCAGCATTTCATGCGTCTCCATTCCCGATTTGCCAAGTTTGACACATAATTAGATTTTCGCTCGCTGCTCTGGTTTGCAGTCGACACCGAAATCGCAGCTGTGTTCTTCACGTGGTCACCAAATATCCGGTAGAACAGCTCCTGATGTTCACAGAACGACGCCACTGGGCACAATGACTCATGTAAATCGCTGCCCTCGACTGCTGCTGGAGCATCCACGTACTGCCATCTCTTGGCACTCTACGTACCTAGTCTCGGAACTTTTTGATCGCACTGCGTATATACACACAGTCGAGTCACATTATTGTGACCATCTACTACTTTTGACGTCAGCAGAGCGTAGGCAACGAATGAAGGCACGTGCCATGAGCTGGCTTGGAAGGTATATAACGTGTGATGTAGGGATTCTGAAAACACATCACTCGTTGCTTTCATGCATAAAAGAAGCGATTTATCAGATTTACAAAAAGGGATGATCATCGGCTTCCGGGCCAACGGTGGCAGTAATTCTGAAACAGCTCAGTTTGTGAACTGTTCACGTGCGGCTGTGATTAAAGTGTATCGTGATTGGAGAAATGGAACCATTGCAAATACGCAACGTGTAAACTGCAGAGCACCACATGTCCTTTATTTGAGAGGTGAACGTTGGCTTCGAAGGTGCGTGAGGGCCTATATACACGCTACAGTGGAGCAACTGAACCAGGGGGTACGGAAAGTGTGTTTAAAACGACAGTTCAGCGAACCCTGCTGCGTATGGGGCTCTGATGCAGACCGATGGTCACTGCACCTATGCTAACGAAGGTGCATCGGCAGAAAAGGCTTACATTTGTGCAGCAGAATCGGAATTGGACCTCCGCTGATTGGCAAAGGATTGCCTTCGTCGATGAGTCACGTTTTCTGCTTCATCGAACGGATGGACATTGTCGTATATGGCGAGAAACATCGGAGAACAAACACTCTTCAACCAGTGGTAGAGGAACACAAGCTGGTGGGGGCAGAGTTATGGTTTAAGGAATGTTTTTGTGGCATTCTCTATGTCCACTAATACCTGTGGAAGGCACTATGGACCGAAGTCGTTATGAATCCATCCTTGCAAACTACGTAACCCGTACATGCTGATTGTCTTCCTTGGGGCATATAGGACCTTTTAGGACAATGCGACGTGTCACACAGCTAGAAATGTCCGAGAGTGGTTGAAAGTGCACAATGAAGACTCCAAATTACGTCCCTTGCTGTCCCGCGAATTCTCCAGACTTAAACCCAATTGAGAATCTGTGGGATCACCTCTAACGTGTTGTTCGTTCTACGGATCCTCCACCAAGCACCTTCCAGCAGCTGTGCGATGCACTGCAGTCAGCATGGCTTTATTACCCGCGAACCCATGTGGTGGAAGGTCTTCACATACCTGTGAAGACCTTGCACCACCTTATTAAGTGACTCCCAGCCCGTCCAGCTACAGTCCGCGCTGCACACGGCGGTTACTCTGGATATTAGTTGGTGGTCACAATAATGTTACTCAACCGTGTGTACATAATTTTATGTCATGTCCAACCTGTTGTACATATATACACGCACCCTAGGGAGGAAACGCTCAGTAATTTTAAGTAGTAATTGTACAGGAAATGATGTTTGTTGTGAAACGTATCGAATAAAAACGTTTTCTCAATTTGGGTTTTAGGAGCAGTGATGCAGAGTAAAATAAATTTTCAATTTACTGTATTTTCAGTCGAAAGGGATTATTACTCGAAAGGGTTACATTTCCTGTTCTTAATTCACAGATACGTTCGTCTTGAGTATAAGACGAGGCTAGAACAAATACAGATAATGTTCCGAAATTCTGTAACTATATTTTTAATATTTCAGTAAATATTTAGAGGAAGAAATTCCCGTTAGGTTTTTTTTCGGAAAAAAGTTTAATTTCATAAGTTATTTTATGTTACGAACTGAGGCTACCATATCTCTTCCCTCTTACCGAACATTCGGAGAAGCGGACGCGCAGAGTTAAAAAAAGAAGAAAATCCAAGGTCACACAAGTGTGCCAGATAAGAGTGATGCGTGCATAGTAAGTTATGGTTCGCTGCTTTCTCCCAGAAAATAAGTTAAGATAAACGTAACAAATGGAAGCAAAATCTATTTTGATTCAGTTCAGAGATACAACTGTGAAACCTTCAGAATAAAAAACGAATACCTTTGCTAGCAGCTGGTCATTTCTACTCTTAAAGCGTATGCGACGCCCGCTGTTAAGACGATTTTCATCAGCCAATCTATCTCGTGGCAGCAAGGTTTCTCAGACGTTTAATCATTGCGAGATATGTGAGATGCACAAGTTGTAGTTCTGGCGGTTTTGCAAAACCAGAGGTAAATGCTACTCACTGGTTCTTGGAGAGATCACAAGGCGGATGCATTAACATACGACAGTTAGCACTCGTAATTGGTCACGGCAAGCTTAATGTTTCTGCCGAACGGACATATCCATTTCCGCAATTTTTAAACAAGTTCTTCGTGAACGAATGTTACATTTTGTACGCCTGTGGAATGGTTTCCCAAAACGCAATAGTTCCCTTCAGAGTGCTTGGATAGCGACAGAAATTAGGATACAGTATTTTTTTTATTTTTTTTTTGTCAATGAGAAATTTCAATAGTTAAGTTGATGTGGCGTACAAGTCGGGGCTTGGACTTCTCAAGAAAAAAGTATATCGAGTTATACTGTGAAAAATATGGTAATGGTTTTTGCTATTAGCCCATTAATGGCGAGGTAATTGCCTAAAACAGACCAAAATGTGCGGATCTTTGTTGTAATAGTTCAGGCTTCCCAATGCAAAAGAGGATTTTTCTTCTGATCAGACTAACAGCTGTAGTGGTATGGTGTACAAAGGCGGACGGTGGAGTGTATTATTTGTTTTTAAAGAACGTACTAACAACATGAAGAATTAGTGAACAGAATCAGTAAAATCCACTGCGGAGTAGTTTTTAAACTGCCGAGTTACTGATGAGACTTCACCTTGAAATTTATGTAGTCGCTCTGCGTCTATAAGTCATGTGTTATAATTCATATGTACAATTTTTGTTTTGTGTTCTTCAAATTCACATTTTTGATATCCATCAAACGTTTTTTCGTTCGCCATATTATGAATGATAAATGCGACTAACTTTGTGAATTAGATATTCATATATGGCCAAAATTTGACGAGCATTAAAAAAGCGGAATCATTTTCTTTTTACGTTTGTTTCATTAACTCTGTTATCTCTATTCTAATCTAATGATACAGTGCCGCCTCTTTGAAATCTCTCGTAGAAGTTACGTGATAGAAAACCGAAGAGACAAATCATTACCACAAATTTTTCCTCATCCCCAATGAAACCCTGTGAAGGGTTCATTAGCAATAAAATAAAAGTTTCCAGTACCTGTTACTTTGCTTTACAGAAGAGCTGATTTATTGTACTAAGACCAAAAACCCCCAATATTTCCCCGCCGAAATAAACGACGTGAACAGTGAAGAGGAATGAAGTACAGGTAAGTGTAAAGTGCAACGTATAGTTAACATCTACTAAAGACTTTTCTTAGAAGTTTTCCCTTATTTGCTGGTTGTAATACATTTTGCTCCAGCTTCGTGTTTGTGTTTCATCAAAAAAAGTAGCGGACGGAAATTTACTAGGGAATGCCGTTCGTTTGATTAATTTAGTAGAAAGATTAGAGAGATGAACGTGTATCGAAATCTTACGCGTCGCTATTTTGAACTGTGTCAACAACAAAAAAACAACGGAATTTCAAGATGAATGGATGCAATATTCCCCCTTCCTAAGATAACAATTTGACAAAACCTAAAATGGTTTCTTCCTGTCCACACCAATTCTGCTAACGGTTCCCCGTTTCGACATCTGGCCAAAGAACGCAAAATCCTCATGCTGATTTTGAAAGCAGTAAAAAACAACAAGAAAGAAAAATATCAAGCCTACTAAAATATTGGATAGCTTTCCATAATCGATGCACTTCACGATCAACCTTCCTCGCTGGGTAATTCAGAAACAAATCTTACTACCATTGCGGCGAAGCAGAACTTGCTGTGGTGGACAAAATGAAAGGAGGAGGGAAGGGTTGGATACGATTCGTGGGTTTATTGCCGCAGTTCCCATTGTCCGCCAAAGCAAACAAACCATCATTTCAGAACGCCCGTTTGGTTTGCCCATTGCATTTTAGACGAGAAGCAGAATCAGCGTTCAACTGACCGAGTACGGAGAGTACTTAACATCCAGACTTGGCTCAAACGACGAGAAAGCTACTGCTGATTACACGAAATAGCGAATGAGATAAACGCTCAGCCGCGACCGTAGATATGATCGCGCCCAGCATGTTAATGAAAAGTGCCGTTTAGATTCACCGCACGAATACCCATAGCAGTTTTATCAGTGGGCGGCGGGAAGCCGCCGTGACGCACGAGCGAGCCTTGGGCGCCCTGGGACTTAACAAGACAAGGCCGTACAAGCGCCCGAGCCTACCTCAGATTATCGCTCAGCTCCGCTGCCCACACGTAGAAGCGGCAGACGGGGCACCATAAATGTTTCAGGAAAGAGAGGAGAGCCTACATGACGGAATTGAGAGAGTAGATCTCACTATTACCACACGCGCTGATGCATCGGAGAAAAAAAAGCAATAGGGGAATATCGATCAATGGCTGTTTTAAGAGGTTTGACCGTAGAATTACCTGCGATTACCATCATTTTCAATAAGTGTTTGAAGAAATTCAACGCTGTGACACCCTAAAAGGGGAAAAACTTAGTTTCGTTGTTTTACATTTACCTTTTGTTGGATGCATTCGACCACTATTAGATTCTGCAAGATCGGTGGTTCTGTTTTAAATGATTTATGTTTTTAAACGAATTATGTGTAAAACAGAACCACCGATCTTGCAAATTCTAATAGTTTAGATTTAAACTTTCTCCTACTGGCAACGCTGCAAATCCTATACACTCTTTAACGAAAAAATTATTGCTACTCCAAACATTTTATGAGCAGTCACATGACATTGGTTCACATGAGGGACGTGTTAATGTGTCGCAGAAATTATATTTAGAAGCTTTCAAAAAACATCATATTTAAAACCATTTTGCATGCACATCGCTTTTTGTATGCTCGTGATATAATCAAATATCTCGAAAGAAGTCAGTTTTAAAATTATCTACGCTTTCCAACCGTAGGTTGAAGAAGCGTATATGCTCCAGCTTTTTCCGTCCATCTGTCCGTCCGTCCGTCTGCCTGTCGGCACGATAACTCACGTAAAAATGGTTCGATTTCGATGAAATTTTAGTATGTGGTAGGGGACCACCAGGGGACGAACCCTATTGAAATTGGGTGAAGTGGGGTCAAAAGTCACGCCATAAGAGCAGGATCCATTCAATTGCCCTTATGCGTCATAACTTGCGTAAATGTGGTTCGATTTCGATGAAATTTTAGTATGTGGTAGGGGACCACCAGGAGACGAACTTTATTGAAAATGGGTGAAGTGGGGTCAAAGGTCACGCCATAAGAGCGGCATCCGTTTCATTGCCTTTATGCGTCATAGCATGCGTAAACATGGTTCGATTTCGATGAAATTACAGTATGTGGTATGGAACTACTGGGCACGAACCCTATCGAAAATTAGCAAATTGTGGTCAATGGTCAGGCAGGGCATAAGAGCGGAATTTATTCCATTGCCCTTATGCGTCATAACTTGCGTAAAAATGGTTCGATTTCGATGAAATTTTGGTATGTGGTAATGAACCACCTGGGAACGAAACTTGTTGAAAATGGGTGGAATGAGGTCAAAGGTCAGGACATAAAAGCGGGATCCATTTCATTGCCTTTATGCGTCATAACATGCGTAAATATGGTTCGATTTCGATGAAATTTTAGTATGTGGTAGGGAGCCACTGGGCACGAACCCTATGAAAATGGGCGAATGGGGTCAAAGGTCAGGCAGGGCATAAAAGAGGTATTTATTCCATTGCCCTTATGCGTCATAAAATGCGTAAAAATGGTTCGATTTCGATGATATTTTAGTATTTGGTACGGAACCAACTGGGGACGAACCCTATTGAAAATGGGCGAAATGGGGTCAAAGGTCATTGCACAAAAGCAAGATTTATTCTACAGCCATTATTCTCATAACTTGCGTAAAATTGCTTCTATTGCGACAAAACTTTAGTATGTTATTTTTGAGGTGTACTGAACCGGTTCTGTTAAATATCATCGAAGTGGGGTCAAAGGTCAGGACACAGGAGCGGGATTTATTCCACAGCCATTATCCTCATAACTTGAGTAATAATTTCTGGTATGTTGGAAAGCGTATCATAATCAATGCATTGCATGATTTTATAAAATTATTTATAGGCTCTCCTTAAGAGTGAATCTGATAGTTTTCTCTGCTGGAAAGAAAAAAGTATATATTGCAAAGTTTTACTGCCATCATATTTTAGAATTCCATTGAAATTGCAAATATAAAAGTTTTTTTGGGGTGGGGGTTATAATGTAGCACTTTTTTCTCGTGTTGTACCTGCTTCCAAAAATGAAGCTTCTGAACGCAAATAGTTTTTTCAACCTGGTCATGACGTAGCCAAATTGCTTCATTTAAGAAATCTGTTTTCTAAATCGTAGTGCTTCTTACTTGCATACATGGTAGCTTAATAAAATCTGTTTCTGTTTTTAAATGTGTTTTTAAATACACAGGGTGATTCAGCTAAGCGTGTACAAACTTCTTGGAGCGGTAGGTTGCACAAAGACAATCGGAATCACATAGCAATAAAGGGTCGGAAACGCCATCTCCATGCGGTAGATGGCGTTGTTCGGCCGCGAAACTGCTGATACGTTCTTTCTGGATACCGTCATTTACACGGGAATGTTGCATCAATGTACATAACGCCCATGTATGGGCGGTGGAGAACCCCTGCTGTACGATCACCTGCAGCTCAAAACCGTTTTGCTCTTAATGTTTGAGCCGGCATTGTCGGGGACCTCTTAATTTACCCATACCGCGTGCCTCATGTCTGGACGGAAGGAGTTACAGGATATTTCTGGAGGATGTCTTGCCAGAGCTATTGAACGAACAACAGGTCCTTCAGTCGCTGCGCCGTGTAATGTGGTTCCAGCACGATGAGGCGTCAAGTTAACTTCTCTGTAGAGCAGTAAAAACTTTAAGCTGTTAGGTTTAACTTTAGCTTTAGATTTACTGTAAAACAGTAAATAGCCTATGTCACGTAAGGTTTAACTTGACGTAGTGAATTGGTTTCACTGTGATTCTTCGGATATCTTCTCAGTCGTGGGAGCGAAAATATTAATTAACATATACACTTAGGTTCACATAAAACAACTGTGAACTAGTGAGGAAAGCAATTGAAAACAAACAAAACCTAAAAATAGCAAAGGGACATCTCAGTAAGGGAAGGAAACAGATTACGGCACTGAAAAAAGAAGATGGTTCTATAATAAGAAAGAGAGGCGAAAGTTTGTCAAGAGTGAAATATTTCTATTCCAAATTATACGAAAGGGATGATACATGTACTCCAGACATCAGGAAAAATACCAGTACTAGAGTTCTTCCAGTCCTCCCAGCAGAAGTTGCACATGCAATCAAGAACATGAAGTGGGGAAAAGCTTCAGGAGAAGATGGAATTACTGTAGACATCATACAAGAAGCAAGTGGAGAAATTGAAACAGTACTCGTCCAAGTTTTCACTCGAAACCTTAATGAAGGGAAGATTCCTGTGGATTGGAACAACGCTATAATGATCCTGCAACATAAAAAAAGTGACATTGAGGATCTCAGGAACTACAGACCTATCAGCCTCTTATCAGTGGTTTATAAAATCTTTACTAAAGTTCTTTCACACTGTTTGAAGGTAACACTGGACATGGCTGAACCGAGAGAACAAGCTGTATTCAGAAGTGGCCGCAGCACTATAGTTCATATAGTCGTACTGAGAGAACTAATTGAAAGAGCGAGGGAAAATGAACTTCCATTGTGCATGTCGTTTGTCGATTATGAAAAAGCCTTTGATTCAGTGAAACCATCAGCAGTTAATATGTGTCTGAAATCCTACGGTACTGAAGATGCATACATTAATATTATTAATAACATCTATGAAAATGCAAGTGCAAAGATTCGGCTGTTTGAAAATACAACACACATAAAAATTGGAAAGGGAGTGAGACAAGGTGACACCATATCTCCGAAGCTCTTTAATGCTACATTGGAGGGTGTCTTTCAGTCACTGAGCTGGGAAAGTAAGAGGATAAAGATTAATGGAGATTATCTAACTCACCTTCGTTTTGCTGATGACGTAGTCATTTTTGCAACTACCCCATAAGAGCTGCAGAGTATGATCCAGAAACTTGCTGACAAGAGTAAAGAAGTGGGATTAGAAATGAACTTTCAGAAGACAAAAGTGATGTTCAATGCTGTTATAAGAAATGAAGATTTATCGATTGATGGAGAAAAGCTGGAGATAACAGACACGTATGTTTATCTTGGACAGCAGATATCAAGTGAAGGTCACATTGATGAAGAAATTAATCGGCGTACAAAACTTGCCTGGGGAGCTTTTGGAAGAAACAGCATAATTTTCAAGAGCAATATGCCATTATGTCTTAAAACAAAAGTGTTTGATCAATGCATCCTTCCAGTGCTTACGTATGGTGCAGAGACGTGGACGTTAACTAAAAGAGACATACAAAGGCTGCAGACAACTCAAAGAAGCATGGAGAGGTGCATGCTTGGCGTAACCAGTAGAGATAAGAAGAGGAACTCGTGGATCAAAAAAATGATAAGAATGGAAGACATCCTGATCAGAGTTAAATCCCTGAAATGGCAATGGGTTGGACATACTGCCAGAAGGACAGACCATCGATGGACAGCTGAAATTTTAGATTGGATTCCTAGGGACAGGAAAAGACCCAGAAGAAGACCACATGGGAGATGGGTGGATGAAATTCGAAAGTATGCGATAGTGACATGGAGGAGACTGGCAAAAGACAGATCTTTGTGGACGAAACTTAGGGAGACCTTCGTCCAGCAGTGGATTGATAATGGTTGACAATGATGATGATGATATATATATATATATATATATATATATATATATATATATATATATATATTAATATATATATATATATATATAGGGATGTAAGGTCAGGTGATGCGTAACATTACAGCCTCTCCTTGACAAATGTCAACCCCGCCTTCTCGTGGTACATCCTGTTCCCACTAAAGGGGCTCTGACGACCGCCAATAGCGGTATAACTATACCATCGGGATTAGAGGAAATGCTATCCCACACTCACCAACCCGCTTGGGCAGCGTGGTGAGTTATGGCCAAACCCCTCCAAAATGACTCCACAACTTAAATCTTGGCCCTCAGTCTCCGGCAGCTGGAATGTACCTGGCCAAGGCAGCGGCCAGTGCGACATGAAGGCAGAGGGTGCTAAGAATCCCCGGAGGACCGGACTAGGCTGCCATCTGATGCTGACCTTGGCTACGTACAACGGACGCTCCCTATCTTCTGATTCAAGGCTTCTTGAATTGGAAGAGGAACTACAAAGGATCAAGTGGGACATCGTCGGGCTAAGTGAGGTAAGGAGAAAAGGAGAAGATCTCATTGAACTGAAAAGTGGACATCTCTTCTACTATCGTGGGACAGATACTGGCAGAACTAGTGGTGTTGGATTTATAATAAACAAGAAACTGAAGGATAAAGTTGTAGAAGTTGAAAGTTCCTCTGACAGAGCTGCACGACTCGTTATCCAACTCTCGAGAAGATACCAGGCTCAGATTATTCAAACTTATGCACCCACCACAAGTCATGCTGAAGAAGAAATTGAAGAATTTTATGAGGAAATTCGTGATCTAAATAATAAAGGTAAGCAGCACTTGAAGATAATTATGGGAGATTTCAATGCAAAAATAGGGCAACGGCAACAGAATGAAACTTCAGTAGGTAAATTCGGTCACGGCAACAGAAACCAGCGTGGAAATACTGTCGTTGAGTTTGCAGAGGCAGAAGGGTTTTTCATCTTGAACTCCTTTTTCAAGAAAAAGCCACACAGGAAATGGACATGGAGACATCCAAATGGGACGACAAGTGAAATTGATTTTATTATGTGTAACAAAAAATTCGTCATACAAGACTGCAGTGTGCTAAACAAGTTCAACACAGGCAGTGACCATAGATTGGTGAGATGTAAGATGCACCTCAACACTAAACTTGAACGTAGCAAGCTCATAAGACAAACAAAATGTATTGACATAACCAACCTTAAAAAACACCATAATACCTTCAAAATGGAACTGAAGAACAGATTCTCTGCTTTAGAAGGCCTAACATCGGAAGAAGTGGATATTTCGGAAGTTAACAGAAAAGTAACCAAAGCTCTTATGGAAACAGCAACAAAATTAGCTGGGTCTAAGAACAAATTGCATGTGAACAAATCATCAGGAAAAACCAAAATGTTGATGCAAAAAAGAAAACTGATGAGGACAACTAAAGAAGATGTGACTTCCAAAGTGGAATATATAGAGCTATGCAAGACAGTACGAAAAAGTATCACTGAAGACGTAAGGAAATTCAACTGTGAACTAGTAAGGAAAGTAATTGAAAACAACCAAAGCCTAAAGATAGCAAAGGGACATCTCAGTAAGGGGAAAAAACAGATTATGGCACTGAGAAAAGAAGATGGTTCTGTAACAAGAAATAGAGGCGAAATTTTGACAAGAGTGAAAGATTTCTACTCCAAATTATATGAAAGGGATGACACATGTACTCCAGACATCATGAAAGGTACCAGTACCAGAGTTCTTCCAGTCCTTCCAGCAGAAGTTGCACATGCAATCAAGAACATGAAGCGGGGAAAAGCTCCAGGAGAAGATGGAATTACTGTAGACATCATACAAGAAGCAAGTGGAGAAATCGAAACAGTACTCGCCCAAATTTTCACTCGATGCCTTAATGAAGGGAAAATTCCTGAGGATTGGAACAACGCTACAATGATCTTGCTACATAAAAAAGGTGACATTGAGGATCTCGGGAACTACAGACCTATCAGCCTCCTATCAGTGGTTTATAAAATCTTCACTAAAGTTCTTTCACACCGCTTGAAGGTGACACTGGACATGGCTCAACCGAGAGAACAAGCTGGATTCAGGAGTGGCTACAGCACAATAGATCATATCCACTCGTGCTGAGAGAACTAATTGAAAGAGCGAGGGAATATGAACTTCCATTGTGCATGGCTTTTATCGATTATGAAAAAGCCTTTGATTCGGTGAAACCATCAGCAGTTGCAATGGCTCTGAAATCCTGCGGTATTGAAGATGCATACATTAATATTATTAATAACATCTATGAAAATGCAAGTGCAAAGATTCGGCTGTTTGAAAATACAACACACATAAAAATTGGAAAAGGAGTGAGACAAGGTGACACCATATCTCCGAAGCTGTTTAATGCCACATTGGAAAATGTCTTTCAATCACTGAACTGGGAAAACAAAGGGATAAAGATTAATGGAGATTATCTTACCCACCTTCGTTTTGCTGATGACATAGTCATTTTTGCAACTACCCCATCAGAGCTACAGAGTATGATCCAGGAACTTGCTGACAAGAATAAAGAAGTGGGATTAGAAATGAACTTTCAGAAGACAAAAGTGATGTACAATGCTTTTACAAGAAATGAAGCTTTATCGATTGATGGAGAAAAGCTGGAGATAACAGACACGTACGTTTATCTTGGACAGCAGATATCAAGTGAAGGTCACATTGGTGAAGAAATTAATCGGCGTACAAAACTTGCCTGGAGAGCTTTTGGAAGAAACAGCATAATTTTCAAGAGCAATATGCCATTATGTCTTAAAAGAAAAGTGTTTGATCAATGCATCCTTCCAGTGCTTACGTATGGTGCAGAGACGTGGACCTTAGCTAAAAGAGACATACAAAGGCTGCAGACAACTCAAAGAAGCATGGAGAGGTGCATGCTTGCTGTAACCAGGAGAGATAAGAAGAGGAACACGTGGATCCGAAAAATGACAAGAATGGAAGACATCATGATCAGAGTTAAATCCCTGAAATGGCAATGGGCTGGACATACTGCCAGAAGAACAGACCATCGATGGACAGCCGAAATTTCGGATTGGATTCCAAGGGACAGGAAAAGACCCAGAAGAAGACCACATGGAAGATGGGTGGATGAAATTCGAAAGTATGCGGGAGTGACATGGAGGAGACTGGCACAAGACAGACCGTTGTGGAGGAAACTTGGGGAGACCTTCGTCCAACAGTGGATTGATAATGGTTGACAATGATGATGATATATATATATATATATATATATATATATATATATATATATATATATATATATATATATATATATAGCTGTATAATACAGCAACATAGAACCTCTGAAGATGGAGTGAACGGCACTCCTAAAGTGCTAATGGCTTTTAATTACACATATATGTTCGTTTTTTAAAATAAAACAAATCGCGTTAAGATGGAACTCTTATATTGTATTTCAATAGCATGACTTACTCTTCATATTTGAAACAATTAATTCATATTCATGTCCAACAGCAAAGCAAATTCTGATAGTCCATGAAATGCTCTTTCTACCTATAAACAAGTTCCAGTCCAAATAATTGTTTAATTCCGAAAAAACAACGCCATCTCAAACTACCTCGGACATGGCTCATTACTTATGACTCATCTTCGGTAAGTGTCTGCAAGATAGGTGCCACGCTAGCTGACTCCAGAATTGAAACTACGACGTGTTGATGGCTGTCAAGAAGTTTTGCGGAGCTTTGAAGCAGAAGGTGATGGCTTCCTACATAGAATTGTTACTGGAGATGAAGCCTGGGTTCACTATCATCAACCAGAAACCGAGAGAGTGAGTAACGAATGGCACCATATCTCCTCATCAAAACCGAAGAACTTCAGCACGCAGCCAACAAAAGGAAAGGTAATGCACACCCGCTTTTGGGATGAACGAGGCGTAATTTTGGAGCACTACATGCCCAGGGAGAACACTGTACCCAGTGACACGCATGCAGATTTATCGAGAATAATCATCATCGACTTGCCTTCAAATCCAAACGATAAAACTTCTCCTTGATTTCAAACTGGACAGGAAGATCATATAAGCATTCATAACATGTCTAACATCGCTAAGATATTTTGTCATTTTCACATCCGAGTGTATCTTTCTACTTATAACAGGCGGGGCTATCTCTGCCACTACATAGAGTTTTTCTAAAAGCGTAGGTCTCAAATAGCCAGTACCAAACCTACAAGTATCGTTCAGAGCGATGTCAACTCTCTTGGCATGCACCGAGAACATTATGATTATCATTTCTATATATATTTCTTTTTATACATTCTCTAGGTCGTATGCCAGTGTAGCTAGCACAAGTTCTGTTCAGCAGCAGTTCGTAGGTGTGGTTGGTGAAGTCGGAGAACTGTCACACTTCCAAAGACAACAAATCGTGGGAGACCGTTTAGCAGAAGTGTCTGTAAACATAACAGCCAAATTATTTGGTGTTTCAAGAGCACCAGTCCCCACAGATGTGACTGCGTACACAAACCATGGCAAGACTTCATCGGCGTAGATGAAGAGAAGGAAAAAACAGAGAATGAGTGAGAGGGACCGTCGAACACGAACAAGGATTTTGTACAAACAACGCATAACTACTGCGGCAACTGAGTGGCAGCAGAACTCAGTATCCACCTGGAAGACATTGTTTCCACAAATGCAGTCAGCAGAGAACTTTACAAAGCCACCATTCATGGAAAACCTGCAATTTCTAAACTTTTAATCACAGAAACCAACGCTGTAATGCGAAAAAGATGGTGTCGTGGGCATGAAACCTAGACACTCTATGACTGGAAACGTGTGATATTGTCGGAAGAATCCTTATTTACATTATTCCCAACAACAGATCGGGGTTATTTATGAAGAACCGCAAAGAAAGCGTACAATTCGGAATGTTTTGTTCCAGCTGTCAAACATGAGGATGGATCTGTGATGATTTGGGCGGCCATACCATGGTATTCGGTAGGCCACGTCATTATCCTATGTGGTCGACTTACTACCAGCAAGTACGTAGAAATTCTAGGCGATCAGGTGCATCCTGTGGTCCAAATGCTGTATTTCAACAATGATGGCATTTCTCAAGACGATGATGCACACATATACACCGACATAACAGTTCAGTCTTGGTTTGAGGACGACCAATAAGAACTTCAACATCTCTCTTGGCCATCTCAATCACCTGACTTGAATATTATTGATCCAAGGTGGACAGTTTGGAGTGCAGAGAGTGAAGCAAGTTCTCGCCTCTAACATACCTGAAGCAATTGGGTGATGTCCTGATCGGCGAATGGTAAAACATTTTTTATTTTGATTGAAGGTTTAACAATCCCCGTGAGCAACTCAATGGGCTATAAGCAGTCACCAGTCCCTAATTTAGTGCCACTGGTCCACGGAAGGGAGAGAGCCAGTGTCGTGGGACAAACACAACATCCATGCCTCACCGGGATTCGAACCCGGGACTTCTCCCGGACAAATGATCAGAAGCTATCGCTTAGACCACTTTGACACCGGGGCGGCAGGTAAAACATTCAACTGGATTCTATTCCAAAGTTGCATGAATCTCAGAAGATTGGAAGTTGTATTAAAATCAAATGGTGGTCTAGCACCTTATTAATAAAGGCGTCCATCCTGTAACATTACTAAGAAATAGACGTCCGTCCTGTATCATAACAGGATGGACGTGTATTTCCTCGGTGTTCACATTATTTTATCCAACCCCTGTGTATTTACTAACGTTAGTCACTCTCCTATCATAACACTTAACACTTACAAGTCAAATCTTTTTGCACTTAAGCTATTACCTCTTATAACGAAGTAAATTTCTCCGTCATTTTTGTCCACGTCGGGCATCGAACCAAGGTCCTCTCACTCCGGAGTAAGTCGCTCCCCCAACTGAGTTACGCAGACGTATGCTCTCGCTTCTATCTGCCTTTATTTAATGTGCATCCTATTGTGCCGGCAGGTAACATCTCCCCCCCCCCCCCCGAAAGCTGACCACATGCATGGTCCACGGGTTAGCAGGGACCATGTGTCACTGTAGGCAGTCATCCCATGATGAACGTGCATTGGAGAAATCCCAGTCAATTTGGTCTGTGGAACGTAACATCACACATATTTATTTTTCGAAGCGCTGAAAAAGAGATTCTCATGTTTTCCGTCTCGCGGTGTGGAAAGAACATCACATAATTGCGAGTACTTTAACGACCAGGTCATTCTTGAAGTTCGGGCGCCATTGTAACGAAGTAAATTTCTCTGTCATTTTTGTCTACGCCAGGCATCAAATACGAGTGTCATCACTCCGGAGTAAGTCGCTCTCCCAACTGAGCTACGCGGACGTATGCTCTGGCTGCTATCTGCCTTTATCTCATGTGCATCCTGCGGTGCAGGCACATCACACTCTGGATTCTAATTACGTAGGTTGCACTTTGACTTGATGTCAGGTGTTGCCAACTTTAAATTCATCGACAGAGAATCTGTAGCTTTAAGTCAGAAAAGTGTTTAACGAGAAGTTACCAAATTTCCATAAGATCAGAAGAACTCGAAAAGAAGGTTAAATTAGAGGTATACGTCACAAGCACAAAAAACCATTTTGCCCAGAGTTATGAGGAAATCAGTTAACAGAAAGGTACATTTATTCAGCTCTCCTAAACAGTTTATGATTACCATCCGGTCCATTAATCAAACTGATCACTAGTTACATTTAGTCTACCAAAATCCTGTTTCGGATGCCCCTACTGAAAATGTTAGTGAAACTTAATTTCTTGTACTTGGTATTTTCAAAAGTTTTTCGGGAATATGTCAAAGAAATCTACTCAATAAACGCTATCCTCCACTCTTCGCCACCTTTCGTTTTGGCTCTATAATTACGAGGGGTGTTCAGAAAATGATTGCACGTGTCTGCAGATTTATAGTCGTTCCTGAGAAGCTATGCAGCTACCACATGTTTGAAACTTACTTAAACTTATAATCATATTTTGAAAACAAAGGCTGTATCGTCATTTCACTGTTAGCTGGACGCGCGTAGACTTTTGTTTGCAAAACCGGAGTGTTGTGACTGTACAACCAACAACCTGTAAAGATAGGAAAAGCTTTAATTTTTTTACAAGGGTGCAACTTTTGTACGACGCAAAGGGAAATCATCATCACAAATGTATGAGAATTATGCCTGTTCGTAATGTACCGTGGCAGGATGAACGCGTAAATTCAGAAAAGAAAATCAGTGCTTCGAAGACTTCCCTTGTGGAGGAAGACGGAAGGAAATCATGAACTAGATATGCGTCGCTGCTTTTCGTGAATACATATCGCTGATAATGCGACGTTGTTTTACTGTATTACTGTACAACTCGGTGAAAGGTAGAACAGATATGTTTGGGTTGCGGTAGATGAACAGCGTCTCCTAACCTTTTGACAAAACCTTTCGCTTAAAGAAGAGGAAATTGACATTTTTTTCAACTCTCAAAGAGTGTTACAGTAGGCCTTAGACACTTTACCAGAAACAAATTACTATAAATGGTCAATACTACTACAATAGTGTTTTGCATAAAATGATTAAGGAAGTGAGGGAGTCATGTCCAATAACAGACGGTTCTCCTTGTTCACAACAATGTCAATGCTCACAAAACTATCTGGAGCAAGAAAAACCAAACAGTTAACCCATTCTGCATATTCTCCGAACTTTCATCAGTTGAAAAGGCACTTGCTGGGCAGCCCTTTCGAGGGTGCTAAATCTTGCAAAATGCGTTTATTCAGGGTTGCGGACTATTCTATAAGAATAGTATAACTAAGTGTTCCATAGGGGATGTAGACGTCTGCAACTTTGATGCTGGTATGGGTGTACTCAGAATAAGAGCAAAAGTGCCGTTTATAATAATGATTTTTATTCCGCAGATGAATGCAAAGAACTTTTTGAACGTCCTACGTATTCATGTTATATCTATAAAAAGCACAGATTCTGATGATTTATTTTTATTGCAGCTGTACCTTACGGTGCTATTTTTATCTACCCTTTTCTTTACTAAATTAACGTCTTCATTGCCATTAGAGATAATTCAATAAGCAGATGTGCTGGCTATAGCTTACTCCATTGATCCCATGCCAAAATTGGTTCAACTGGCGCAAATGACTGTCAACGTCAGCTCTGCAATATTGCTCACTCTTCGAACTCATTTGAGTAATTTGTCGTTCGGTGAATAATTTCGTGTAGTTGAACTTATTGTAAAACATATTAATTTTGTTGTAAGCAGAAAGAGATGCAAAATTTTCACTAGAAAGAGAGAAAGAGCGAGAATATACTTAACATATTTCTAAAACTTTTTATGTGGAGAAGAAAAAGGTGCCCTACGCGTGATTAATAATGTAGAGCTAACATGTGATTTTATTTTCTTTCCAACATGCGGGGAGGTGCTACACATGCGCAGTTTTTTAGGTAAAACAATAACAAATACTCTTAAAGTGTGCTCACCTCTTGCCATACCTTCTTGCAGTTTTCCCATCGCTTTTCAAGAGAGGCTTTTACACTGCACGATTGCATCCGTTTCATAGAGTGTTTCTATGTATTTCTTGTGTTAAATGTCGTGCTGTGGTATGGATTGCCTTATTGGATCTTCCCAGAAAATTATGACATTGAAATTTATAGATCAAGTGAAAATCAGCTAGATACGTTTGAATAGTTGTGCCTTCAAAATACCAAAATACCATAACCTCATTACACTATGTTCTGTTTTTCATCAGCAGTTCGCTATAAAAGCTGATTTAACTCATATTGATATAATACATGTTTAGTATGTAAAGTATAATTCATATTTACAGGCTTTATTTGAATATAAAATCTAATTTAACTCGTTTTAATAAAATGCATATTTACTATAAATAATCTTGCTTGTTACTCTAGGCAATTCTTAAAAAGTGTTGATTATTTCAATGACTCTTCACATCTGAAAAACCTTTTAATCTTTTCTCATTTCCAGATTAATTTTGTCTACGTGGTTTACATAAATCTTAAAGACCTCTTCACTTTCGAACATCTTTGTTTGGAAAAAAAGGAAATAGAAAACTTAGAGTTTATCTTAGAGCTGTATAAGCGACTTAAAAGCGCTCGTACCAGAAACCTTGTTTGCCGTTTAAACATTTATGGTTGCGTAACTATTTCATGGAAATAATCGTTTTTATAAACTAGCAAGTTGGAGAGAGCGATAAATGCAAGAAGTAGGTTCACACAGACTTGCTTGATCAGGAAGAGTTCTAATCTTCCGCTTTGAAGAGAGAATGCATTCAAAATACATAAGTAAATATACAGTTTCCTTTTCCGGTATTAGATATGAATCAAAAATTTCTCATTAGAAGAGAAAAGGTAAACATGTATGTTTGTATGTGTGCTGCTGCTTTCTTCCCTCCAATGAAAGACGCTGTTAAGCTCAGATTTTGTCAGACGGAATACATGAAGCGAAATTATAGGCTGCAAGTCCTTAATTTATAGTACCGCATCGAAGTCTGAAGCATAGTTTTATTTTTCAGGTATTTACCAACGCTTCTCTTTCGTGTGGTCTATTTTTTGTGAGGCTGCATTTGCATTTGCATTTCAGGTATTGGGAAGCTTTTATATCTGCCATAATATTTTCCCATTTCCTTCTATTCGTGCAAAAGAATCCTTTTCCAGTTCGATGTTCTCTCTCCCAGAACATCGATAAAAGTCAGAGCAATGGATATTTATTTTGAGCGATGGAACGAAGAAGGGTAAGTCTTCTTATCCCCTAGAATCCCTTCAAATTCTAAGCCACTGTGGCTTGAACCAGCATTTATTTCTAGATGTCCTCCTTTTTCCACTGCTATTGTGTCCCACTTTTCCTGTTGTTAGTTTCTTTTTTCACATATAATGGGGCTAAGTCAGACAGTTCTGCGACATATGAATTTGTGCCTTTAGAAAGAAAAATATTTCATGCTCGTCTCTGCTTTGGTAATATCAAGACAAAAACCTGCAGGAAGGTCGGTCAAAATAAAGGTCTGAAGATGGCGTAGTTTAAAGTTGCTGGAAGTGCCGATGAAAGCGATATTTGAATTTTATGGAAGGGCCATCTGATTGTTTTTGTGACTTCTCCCATGTATTCAGTTTTCATGTATTTTATTGTCCATAAAGACGTCTAATAAATCTAAAATTGCCAGCAACAATTCTTAGTTTTCCTTTAAATTTGGCTGCATCAATTACAATAAACATAAAGTTATAATGTATATATTACACTCCACATAGAATTATAATATAATCTTAAAGAACGGGAGCTTAGTGAAGCAACTGAAGTGAATCAATCGAGAAGAAGTATGAATTAACGTTTCGGTAAGGACTGAAACATAAATTTGTGTAACAAGTGTACACGACGGTAATGCTAAAATAAGGAACTGTATTCTTAGCAAATGTGCTATGCTAATATTTTGCAAAGCCTAACTTTCGAGTCAGATCATGAATTTCAAAATTTCAAATTGAAATTTAATTTTGGTAACATCACTGCAAAAATAAGAAAATGTGTGATATAATTTTCTAAATTGGAAAACATGTGTATTCAGAAACTGTTGATAAGACACTTAAACGAATTCGGTCAATTTTGGGTACAGTGCTTTAAATAATTCATACGATAAATCTAACAGTACATGTTTCGAGAAACGGAAGAATACGTATATGAAAAATCTAACCAAAATATATATAAGTAATAAAACGCAAAACCTGCAGATCACAATAATGTTTCATATATAAACTTTTAACTGAATAATAAAGAAACCCAGAATTTGGAAAGGGAAGTATAAAAAATTCATTTTAAAGAAAACAATTCCGAAATCAATACAAAAATGTAACAGAGAACTGAAAAAGATAGTAAAGGGATTTGTAAAGAGAGGAAGACCATTTTCAGGTAAAAAATTTAAAAAATGCTTGTGGTGATCAAAGCAGATTATATAGAGCCAAAAACTCCATACAAAAGGCTAAACGATTTAACAAAAAGCAATGCCCAATAAATTACTAAACATAAAATATAGTTATCTTTTTCTCTAGTGTTGCTACCATCAGTTCTCAACCACCACCTAACAATGAAATATTCTGCCTTCACGATTTCATTGCTAGTAAAGCACACAGTTCTTGTGTCTGGCATCCGTCTGCTGGAAGGGGAAATCAAAGGCACACCATCAACGCATTATCCTGGAATTTAATGCAGCCCCATGCAAGAATAAATGGAAGCTCGAAATTTGACAACTTGCCCACCTGTGAAACGCCAAATAAACATAAAAAATTTTGAATATGCGGCCTTTAAACGAGTTAGGAATTAGGAAAACGTATGATTTGATTTTTATTTAAAATCAATCTTTTAACGTTTTCTGGAGAAAAACAATTGATAAAACACCACCGATAATGGAAGAGGATATGAGAACGTTAAAATATATGGGATAGCTTCGATTACGAGTAGTATCATACAGAATTTTGGAAATATGGAGCACATGACGCAATTTCTCTGTTAACGTAGATTTAAAAATATTTCAGAAAAATAAGATTTCCCAACATTAAGAAATTTATATTATCCCGGCTTTATTCGGAAACAAGTGAAAAAGCAAAAACTGTCGAACAGTAATACTTTTATACCATGCAGAAAAACCTTATACAGTGATTTGAAATGGAAATCAAGAATGCATTAAAATTACCTGTTTTCGACGAACAGTCCAACCTTAGAGCTAATGATAAACTCTAGGGAATAATTTTCCCAATTGAACAAAATTTAGAGAATTAATAAAAATAAGTGGACCTATATGTTGATATCAAGTGATATATGCATTGATTACTGATTTCAAGAACACATTGGATGGCAGATATTGGATTCAATAAATAAAGCCCTAACGAACATGCTAAACAGAAAAGGTAACACAGAATTTTCGTTTGTCATTAACACATCTTTTGAATCATTTCCGACACGAAAGAGTTTTTTTCAAACCAGATACTTTGAAAATCTAAAGATTCAGCAAAAACAAAGATAATACACTTACACCACTTGTGAAAACCTGTGCATAATATAAAATGTGCGATGTGACGGGGTTATTTATTGTCAAGGGACTTGCTTACAAATGCTACTACTAGTGGCCAAAAAGTGTGTGGCAAAAATTAACAAATAATGCATAGGCAGATTGTCACGGCAGAATATATCAGAGGGAGGAGAGATTTTCAAACGTAACAGTTAGAAACAGGAATTAAAGAAAATCGTGATAAAATTGTATGCCCCTTAGCACAAAAACTATGCGTTACTTAAAGAACAAAACGGTTGCAAAACACTGTTCACAATGAAGAGCATCCTACCATAAAAAAAAAAAAAAAAAAAAAAAAAAAAAAACAAGGAGGATGATACTGAATTTTCGGTTGTAATGAGCACGTCTTTTGAATCCGTTCTCATGCGAACTATGTTTGTCAACGCTATTCAAAATCAATGGAACCGGCTCAGAAAACAGTCAACCGGCTTCAACAATCGATAAAACATCAGGGAATAGAAACAGCTACTTAGTTCCACCAGTGGATAACAAGTTAGTAAAATCATGCAATGCATTGATTATAATACGCTTTCCAACATACCAGAAATCATGACTCAAGTTATTACTCAAGTTATGAGAATAATGGCTGTGGAATAAATCTCGGTCCTGTGCCATGACCTTTGATCCCATTTCGATGATATTCAACAGAACTGGTTTGGTATACCTCCGAAATAACATGATAAACTTTTGTCGCAATCAAAGCATTTTTACGTAAGTTATGATGCATAAGGGCTATGGAATAGATCCCGCTCTTGTGTCCTAACCTTTGACTCCATTTCGCCCATTTTCAATAGAATTTGTCCCCAGGCAAGACCCTACAAAATACTAACATTTCATCCAAATCGAAGCATTTTAACATAAGTTATGATGCATAATGGCGATGGAAGTCTTTCCGCTTCTATGTCCTGACCTTTGATCCCATTTCTCCCCCCCCATTTCTCCCATTTTCAATAAGGTTTGTCGCCAGGTGGTCCCCTACCACATACTAAAAGTTCATTGAAATCGAACCTTTTACGTTAGTTATCACGCATAAGAGCAGTGGAATGAATCCCGCTCCTGTGTACTGACCTTTGACCCCATTTCGTTCACTTGAAATAGGGTTCCTTCCCAGGTGATCCCCTACCAGATACTAAAATTTCATCGAAATCGAACGATTGTTACGCGAGTTATCCGGCGGACTGACATACGCACACAACGCGTGACGTAATGAGGCAGATGGGAATCGCGACCATCTGCTTGCCGCAAGTGTGACGTCATAAAACTTTAATAGGACCCACACACAATGCGTGACGTAATGACACAGATGGCGTGACCGCGCGCCAACATTCTCAAAGGCGAGATTATGACGTCATAAGATTTCTAAGCATTGGTAACATTAATGAAACAACACCATCACTAAAAACGTTATAAGTCGGGGTGGTTATTTAACCCACTAAACGAGTTCTCCTAAAGTCGAGATCAAGCTAAATCGATTTCTAGTACCAGAAAACGGTAGGTTAACGACTTTCATCAAAATTCTTAGAGCCGTTTTCAAAATAAAATGTACACACATACATACAAGAATTGCTACTTTAAGGTGGACGTCAAGTAATTTTGCTTCCTATACTTCCAATGGAAAAACTTCTGTACACATTTTCTTCACAATAAATGCGTTCCGAAGGATGAAAATTTGAACATCGATTAAAATATCTTAATTTTATAATCTGCAATACTTAATATTTTCTAAAACATAACCATATTTATGCAATTCAACATTTGTTTGTCTACTGACGTCATGAAAATACAAGTCGCGCCATCTTTTTTCTGGACAATTAATGCGTTCACAAGGATGAAAATTTGAACATCGATTAAATAGCTTCATTTTATAACTTGGAATACTTACTATTTTCTAAACCATAACCGTAATTATGCAATCTAACATTTTTTTGTCCACTGACGTCATCAAAGTACAGGTCGTGCCATTTTTTCTCTGGTTTCAACACCACCAAAGGAAAAGTGATTGACTTTTAATATAATTATGGTTATGGTTTAGAAAATATTAAGTTTTCCAAGCTATAATATGAAGTTATTTTAATCGATGTTCAAATATTCATCCATAGGAAGCAAAATTACTTGACGTCCACCTTAATAATATGGGATAAGGGCAATTGAATGGATCGCAATCCTAAGTCCTGACCTTTGACCACATTTCGTCCATTTTCAATAGGATTCGTCCCCAGGTGGTCCCCTACTACATACTGAAATTTCATCGAAATCGAACCATTTTTACGCACGTTATGATGCATAAGGCCAATGGAATGCATCCCGATCTTATGTCCTGACCTTTCACTCAACTTCACCCATTTTGAATAAGGTACGTCCCCAGGCGGTCTCCTACCACATAGTAAACTTTCATTGCATTCGAACCATATTTACGCAAGTTATGTCGCATAAGGGCAATGGAATGATCCCGCTCCTACGTCGTGACCTTTGATCCCATTTGTCCCATTTTCAATAGGGTTCGTCCCTAGGTGGTCCCCTACCACATAGTAAACTTTCATTGAAATCGAACCATTTTTACGCCAGCTATCGTGCGGACGGACGGACGGGCGGTCAAAGCTGGAGCATATACGCTTCTTCAACCTACAGTTGGAAAGCGTAAAAAGGCATGTTACGAAAATTAACAAATGGCGCACAAAACGTTTCTCATAGCACAAGGAAGGCATCACAGACAAAACTACACTGACGGAAAAAAATCCCAACACCAAGAAGGGATTGTGTTAGATAAACGACAGTTGGTAGGCGGTGAGAGTATATCTGTAAGATGACGTCTATGCAAATTTCGCGCTCGACGCACACGTCTGGCGCTAGTAGCGCCCCTTGGAACATGCAAAGCAGGTTTGCTGTGAATAAGCGCTGTAACGTTCGTGAACGTTAGTTATCGTCGAGATTCGACGTAGTGTGTTGATATTAGTCAAGAATGCCTTTAAGAAGACGAAGAAGCCATTATCAACAGCTCACGGAGTTTGAACGAGGTCGTGTAATAGCACTACGAGAAGGTGGATTTTCGTTCCGAAACATTGCAGAACGACTTGGTAGGAATGTAGCCACTGTGCATGATTGTTGGCAGCCGTGGTCAAGGGAAAGTACTGCCTCAAGAAGACCGGGTTCCGGCCTGCCACGTGGCACTACTGAGAGGGAAGACCGCCGTGTATGGCGTATGGCCGTGGAGCATCGTACCACGTCTGCGGCAGCAATTCGAGCTGCAGTTGCCACCACAGTGACACAACGAACTGTTACAAATCGGTTAATTGAAGGACAGCTCTGAGCCAGACGCCCTGTAGCGTGCATTCTACTTACTCCAAACCACTGCCGTTTGCGACGTCAATGGTGTCAAGCTAGAGCTCATTGAAGGACGGAGTGAAGATCTGTTGTGTTTTCTGATGAAAGCCGGTTCTGCCTGGGTGCCAGTGATAGCCGTGTGTTGGTTAGAACGAGGCCAGGTGAGCGCCTGGAACCAACTTGTCTGCGGCCGAGACACACTGGACCTACACCTGGAGTTATGGTCTGGGGAGCAATTTCCTATGACAGCAAGAGCACTATCGTGGTTATCCCACGCACCCTGACGGCACAGTTGTACGTCGGTCTGGTGATTCAACCTGTTGTGCTGCCATTCAGGAACAGCATTCCAGGGGGTGTTTTCCAACAGGATAACGCTCGCCCGCATACCGCTGTTGTAACCCAACATGCTCTACAGAGTGTCAACATGTTGCCGTGGCCTGCTGGATCACCAGATCTTTCACCAATCGAGCACGTATGGAACATCCTTGGACGACAAATCCAGCGTCACCCCCAACCAGCATTAACCGTCCCTGTATTGACCGACCAAGTGCAACAGTCATGGAACTCCATCCCACAAACTGACATCCAGCAACTGTAAGACACAATGCATGAACGTTTGCGTGCTTGCATTCAACATTCTGGTGGTTACACCGGTTATTAATGTACCAGCATTTCACATTCTACAACTATTTTTTCGTGGTGTTGGGATTTTTTTTCTGTCAGTGTATTTTCAAATCTAACAGTTAAAATAAGAAATATACGAGAGATGGAAATATTATGTAACGCTATGCCTTATAGCGGGAGAATTTTGCATGAAGGAAAATTTGAAAATAGGCAAAATATATTCGCATGGAAAAAGCTATGCTAAGAAAAAACTTTTCAGATACGTCTCCCAAAAGCAAAAACAGCGAGAAAAAGGTTTAGACCTTCACGACCCCTAGCGGAAAATCTGTGCATTATTTAAAGAGGATAATACTCTACATCTCTAGTGTAGCGAATGGCATACAGTAAAAAAAAAATCTCAGTTATGTTTCTGCAGTAGAAGCGGCGATACAGCTGCAAACTAAAGTACACGAACCCCATCTATCGACTAAATTCTGAACCACAAAATTCCTCATATGCTATTCTAAAGTGTTCCACAAAGTAAATGACATCCGGTTTGAAAGAAGTTTTTTAAATTGCACATGTAGAAGAAGAGATATTGAGACAAACAGATTAAGCATATGCGCCATCCGAGCGGCGAAATTGTGCATTATTTTCGGAAGAAAATATGCCCACAGAGTTTGCATAGTTAGTTGTATCTTGCCGAAAAGGACGCTTTTAAATCGGGTTTTTAGTCCTGCAGATATTGCTGTAAACTGAAACGTGAACTTGCGCCCTCTATCGGCAGACTTGTGCGTTAGGAAAAAGTTAAAATTATATGACGAACATTTCACAGCGGACACGCTATCCAACAAAGAAGGACTTTTTCAAATCGGACACTTAGAAACAAAAGATATTGCACAAAATAACATGTTTCTACGCGCCCTGGCGGGAAAACCATGCAATTTTTAAGAAGAAAGTATTCTCAAAAGATTTTTTGGTGTGAGCGGTATCGGTCCATAGAAGAATTTTTCCAGTCGGGTTTTCAGTAGCACAGATTTTGCTGAAAATATATCAGAAGCAGAAATTAACACTTATGTACGATCCCTGGTGGCCCGACTATTTTTACCAAATATTAGAAATTACATGTAAAGCATTTCCCATCAGCAGCTGTGTCCGGTGCAGAAAGAAATTTACAAATCGGAGTCTTAGAAGCAGCGATATCGGTGAAAACACAATTGACCTTTACGGCCCTTCGCGGAAAGTATATGAATTATTTGGAAATTTTGAAATTATGTCAAAAACATTTCGCACTGGAAACTCTATCCAACAAAGAAGGACATTTCCAAATCTGTCTCTTAGAAGCAGAGATATCGAGAAGAATACGATACATCTCTACGCCTCCTGGCGGAGAAACCATACATTATTTTAGAAAGAAAATATTCCGAAAATGCTTTTCGACGTGAGTGGTATCGGTCCACAAACGAATATTTTCAATCGATGTTTTAGAAGCTTAGATTTTACTGCAATTGCAACAGAAGCGGAAATTAAAACTTACGCCCCCTGGTGGCCAAGCCGTTTTTTACCAAAAATTAGAAATTATAAGCAAAAGAGTTCCCATCGGGAGCTGTATCCGCTGCAGAAATAATTTTTCAAATCGCAGTTATAGAAGCAGAGATATCGGGGAAAGCGCAGTTTACTTTTATGACCAATTGCGGAAATTCTGTGGGAAACTTGAAAAAGTGACTATACGTGAAATAGTCTTCGACATAAATGGAACCTAAAGGTAAAATATATCATCTGCATATACGCCTTCTTGCGCCAAAATTGTGATTCGTCAAAAAAAATTAAAAAAAACAACAACAACCGAAATCATCATCATTAATATATTTCAGGGTTTTTAATGCAAAAATAATTTTTCAAATCGGACAATTAATTGCAGAGAGACGGTGCCACAGACGGATGGACAAACCGGTGATAACATAAGCACGATCGTTTTTGCAAAAGACGAGCTAAAAAGAGATTTTCTAAGGGACTTTTAGAATCGAATAAAATCTTTCAAGTGAAAGCCTAGGCTGACGGCCTAAAATTTTGAATAGTCAAAAAGTAGAAAAGTATTTGAAACGTGTTCTTCATACCAAAAGTTATATTAAGGAATAAGAATATTGCAAATACGTCTTCTGGAAGGAGATGTAATGAGAGAGAAGTTTTCACATTTCCGCTTTCCTGGGGGAAAAACTCTGCAGAAAATAAAGAAGATTATGCTTACAATCTTTGCTGTATCAAGTGGCATTCAATAAAAAATGAATTTTTCAAAAGTATTTTTATAAGAGAAGATACAGCTGCAAAAAAATATACACACTTTTACCACCTAAAGCCATAACGGATGAACTGCAAAGAAACCTAGAAGTAAATGCAAAATCTTCCACATGGTAAATGGTATCTGGTGTAAAAAGAAAGTTTTGAATCAGACTTTCAAAAGCAAAAATGTCTTAAAAAAACGAATAAAATACTTAAACACCCTATCGGGGAAATTGTGTATTGGTTTGGGCAACAAAGTATCGTGAAATGTTTCAGTAGTTAGTTGCATCTGACCAAAAAAAGGATTTGTTTTAAGTCAGGTTTTTTAAACGCGCAAATACTGCAGTGAACATGCTGTGAAAGGGAAACGCCGTCTAATGGTAAACCTGTGTATTAAATTCTTTTTGGAAATTATGTGCAAATTATTCCGCACCAGAAACGTTGTCCAAGAAAAAAACATTATTTTAAATTTCGTTGTTAGAAGCAGAGATGATATACTCTCGTATGTCTACGTTCCTTGGCGGAAAATTCGTGCATTATATTCAGTGAAATATTTACGCCAGTGAAGAAATTCATTCTGTGACGGAGAGAGAAAGCATGCGTACAAGATTATTGGTGTCTATTCTTGCGTCCGCCCGTTTACACAAACCGTATCTCCCCATCTTAAAATCAGGTTGAAGAAATTCTTTTTGTGATTGATTGATTTAGATAGGCAAGCGATTGATAGAATTGTCAATGACTCTTCTTCCGCTCATCCGGCTGTCTGTCCGCCTGCAGAAACAATACTTCCGCTACGAAATGGCGGTTAGAAAAAATCATTCTTTCCCCTAAAGGAGAAAACCTGAACATATAATTTCAGAAATCGCTCCTTCAATTCATCTGCTTCTCAGTTTTTCTGTCTATCAGTCCGAAAAAACTTTATTTCCGCTTTAAAAATATACGATTGATAAAATTCTTTCTCTGTGTGACAGGACAAAAGGTGCGCGTAAGGTTTCAGTAATCTGCCTGGCTGCTGATTCATCGCTTTGTTAATCTCGCTGCCGGATCATCCGTCCGCTGAAATTCTCTCTCTGCTTCTGATTGCCAGATCGAAAAAAAAAAAATTCAGTGTAGAGACAGGTATGAGGAAGGTAATATGAATGTCTCTCCTTTCACGGCTCAGTTCACCTGTCCGTCCATAAAAAAGATGTATCTGTTTCTAGTAATCGAATTGAAGAAATTATTTCTCTGCGTGATAGAGGAAAATCTGAGAGTAAGAATTCAGTTCATTTCTGTATCTGTAAATCACAAGACACATTTCTTCGACGAACTGACGCATAACTGTGCGTGTGTGAGAGAGAGAGAGAGAGAAGAGTGTCTAATGAGGCGTCATCTCATATTACTACTTCCTCACGAACAGTCATTTGCAAAAGTTCAAGCCCACCAATCACTTTTCTGGTATTTCATCAGATTGAATCATCTCATTCTGTGACTGAATCATACGTCAACAGCAAAGATTTACCGATTCGACAGAACTATTCAAGTTCAGTTGCCCTTAGGTTTCTATGCAGAGAGGTTGTGACTTGCATTTTATGACTCAACATTATGGGCAAAAAGTCCTCGCTCAACTTAGTCCACAGTGCGGAAACAGCGCCTTTACACTAAGAAGGAACTACGTACTCGGAACACGAAATGAGCAAAAAAGTCGCAGTCATGAAAACGTGCAATTTATGCATTACCCACAATGAGGTTGTGAAATTTAAAGATATGGGATATTTAGCAATCGGAACGGGAGTGACCGTCCAAAGAAAACAACGCCCCGAGATTACAATGTCATGTGACGAATCGTCATGAGCTCACCAAGGATATCCTGCAACATGGGAAACAATGCATCATCCATGCATTCTAAGGGGGCAGAAGTTAGCGAGAGCACTGTTTCTAGACGTTTGAGAAAAGAATTTGGACTAAAGGCTTACAAACCAACACGTAACTTTTGATTGACTCCCGCTTCGAAAAAGAAAAAAATAAAGTTAGCTAAGAGATATAAATTTGGACTGCTGAGAAGTCGTTTCGTTTTTACACATGAAACTACCGTTTAAAAATTTGAATCACTCACACATGTCCGACTTCCAAAAGAAAAGTGATATGATAAGAAACACACGTTTGATATGATAAATGGAGGTGTCATGTCAAAATCTGGTTCTGCTGTTGCCCAACAGTGTTATGAAAGGACCTAGGTATGTGGAAATATTACAGAGTAAGCTGGCAATTTATATGAACATGCACAGGTGCACCATATTCATGCATGATGGTGCATCATACCACAGATCCACCATGTTCATGTATGACGGGATTCCATGGCTCAGGGCCACTTATATATGTATGATGGGTACCATACCACAGGTGGACATATTCACATATGACGAGGCTCCGTTCCACAGATTCATTATATTCTTGTATGACAAGGCTTCGCGCAGGTACACCATATACATGTATGACAGGGCTTCGCGCAGGTACACCATATACATGTATGACAGGGCTCCATGCCAAGGGTCCGCCGTATTCATGTATGACGGTGCTTCATGTTACAGATCCAAAATCATCACGGCCTTTCTCACTAAGATGAAGATCGCTGTACTCGTATAGCCTGGAACAGCCCAGGTTTAAAACCCATGAAGAATAGTTGAGCGGTTTTGGGAGACAAGGTGGCAGAAAAACAACCATCAAACATGAAAATTTTGCTTGAAGCCATCAAGCATGTGTATTGTAAGCAATAATTTCCAGTAAGTACTGAGAATCTCTCATTTTCAGCATGCCACATAGTATTAAGGCAATGAAGGAGACTATACCAAAAGTACTAACTCTGAATAATTTTATGCCTTTTTTTTTATAAAATTCTGTAAGGGAATAAGTTCTGCGTACATTTTCAAAATATACCTTATACATTACCTTCTAAATTATTATATGACTACATATGCGGCAAAAATTGAAAAAATGATAAGTCTTCATGAACTTTTGCGAAGGACTGTACATTAAAAGTAACTTAGCGCAAACAAAAATTTTAAATATCTATGAATTCTGTTCGGGCAGAAAGTTAATTTCTATTTTCTATAATGGTTTGGAAACCAGTACCATATACGCAAAATCAACTAAGTTTTCTTCCAGACTTATTAAGGTGCTTGATACCGAAATCAGGCTTCATACTATCAAAAGAGTACGTACTCTTGGTTCGAAAGGTCATTCCCAGAATGCGCAACCGAAAACGCTATACAGAATTATTTTATTCATATAAATGTTCAGTGATTCTTCCAAGTGCGTTCTTACTGAGAGATTGCCTATTTCTTTCGTAGGGAAGTTAGAGGGTGGATCAATTTCTAGTGCGTGACAACATGACCATTTTCATGAAACCGATTTTTCCTGAAGGAATATCTTTCTTGTCGATGTTGAAATAAGGACATTTGGAACAATATGTGACTGGTTTGCTCCAATCGACTGTCAGCATTTTCATTTCTTTCTGTGAGAAATGAAATCGATCATACCAATTCTCGTTTCAGATACTGCTAGAAAATATGTCCAATCCTGTCACTTGTTATGTAACGCAAACCCATAAAATATATGATACGGTATAAATGCTTGTAGGATAGTTGAACCACTTATGCACAAAAATATGGGGGGAATACTACGTCGTTTATGGAATAAAAGAATCAAAAACTTCGAAGGGAAGATGGGCTGGAGTACCATAGGAATGTAGATGGAGATTTTATAAATTTTCCGATAGATTTCAGTAGGCACACGCTCTAAATATAGTACCATTATTGTCCTCAGAATACATGCTTTTTAACTAAAACAAAGAATTGAGGTTATATACAACTTTTCCAAACTATTTTTTTTAATATAAATAATGAGGCTAAGATTGATTTGGAAACCCTTAATAGGGTCGCCAAGCGAATGTTAACCCCATTTAGATATTTCTGACCAAAACGCGCATAATTATTAGTCGTTAAGATACCAATT
This sequence comes from Macrothele yani, assembly GCA_039090855.1. Classification (NCBI taxonomy): domain Eukaryota; kingdom Metazoa; phylum Arthropoda; class Arachnida; order Araneae; family Macrothelidae; genus Macrothele; species Macrothele yani. The sequence continues at coordinate 75,007,287 of CM077011.1, read as the reverse complement.
TTAAATAAGAATCGAGTATTATAATAATTTAAGACTACACACTTGTGATGTTGATTTAGAATAAATTATCAACGTTTATTCAGAATTAAATGTTTCATTAACATTGACTATAGTTTTGCAGAGCGTTTGGTTCGGCATCATCAAGAAGATTCATCAGGATTCGTCTTCATCAGGACGAATTTTTGACGTCGGACATTCGTCCTGATGATGCCGAGCCAAACGCTCTGCGAAACTATAGTCAATGTTAATGAAACATTTAATTGTGAATAAACGTTGATAATTTATTCCAAAAGAAGTAAGTAATATATTTTTACTTCAATGACGAGAAACTAAAACTGAAGAAATGCGTAAGTCATTAGTTACATGAATTTAAGAATAATATTTGTGTGTAATCGGAACCCCTTCGAACGCTGCGCACCGTATGCATATTTATAAAGGTAACTGTCTTTACTTTCGTGAATACGGTTAAATAAATTCTATGGAATCCTCTGATAAGTACCAATCCCATATTTACTTTAATACTTTAATCAAACTAATTTGTGTAGCGGTCAGGAACTGAAACCTAGTTAAATTTGTGAAGCTGAAATGTTCTGCATTTCACTCAACCCAGGAAACTTTGATATATTGTTTTGCTTATTATTTACAAATGTTTCCTTTGTTCTTACTCGTTTTAATGTAAAAACACCTGCGAAAAAGATATGGACCTTTACCACAAAGCAGAAAGAAGGGGAAAAGCTGTTTTCATATAGCCTCATTTAAAGGTATCCTTAGGAAAAATAGTGGCAGAAAGAAAAGCGGAGAGGAATACTTGTTTTGTGATTTTATTTATTTATTTTCTTTTTCAAATTTAGTACAGTTAAGCAATTGGAGGATGTTACAAAATCAAAATGTGATTAAACACTTTGCGGCCCCTAGAGATAGTGGCCCTAGGCAGCCGCCTTGCTCAAATATTCTATACGTTGTGACGTGCCGCTCCGCAGGCCGCACATGAGATAAAGGCAGATAACAGGGAGATCACATGACAGTGCAGTATAGTGGATAGCACTCGGAGCCGAGAGTTGTTGGTTCCAACCCCTCCCCTGACATAAAAAAGACGGAGAAATTTACTTCGTCATAACGTCGTCCTTGCTTATGGAATTGTATAATAAAAACATTTTTCTTGACAATTGTAGCCGATGTGTGCCACAATATAGAGCTGACAGATTTTCTGTTCATGAGGTTCCACCTTAACAATTTGCCGCTGAGTTTTGCTTCAACCTAACTCAAACTGAAAATCCTCCAAATACGTGGCGTCAGTAAATAAATAAATACATCGCTCTTTCCACGTTCCAGAAACACATAGCAACCGAAAAATTGCTTTCAGCCGCCGCCGTGGAACTTCCGAAGTCTGTTTCTACGAATAAACTTCCAAAGTCTGTTTCTACGAATACCTCCAAATATTGCAAAACGAGAGTTTTGCTGCAGTCAAAAAAATATATGAGAAACGAAGAATAATGACCGGAAGAGATAAGTAAGCCTGAGTCACGTTGAATGAGAACCCTATGCCTAGTCCTTAGAAACTAGCATCAATGACATTTAGAAAATAACAAGTGTTTGCATGGGCATCTTCACTTCCCACTGAAAGCTAAACAACGCGAATATGCCCTAGTTTCACTGTTTTCCATGTAGTCTATTTTTCATGCTTATTTTCATAGCGCCGAAACTCATCATAATGCAAAGTAATTCAAAACTTTACTCAGAATGAAATGGTGCATTGTTCATCACTCATGAAGTTTCGATCAATGGAAGAATGTGTTGTAGCGCTTCGAATGATAATCAACTTATCCACAGCATACTGCTGAATTCCGAGATGGAGAATACCTAGCAAAAGCATAGTAGTGTTATGTAAATGATAGTATTGTTAAAAGGTAAGTCTGGGAAGGAGAAATATGCTTAACACTCTATAAACAAGATCTGTTAGTGTTATAGTAAAGAAATGTCAACAGTTCTAAATTCTTTTTTCAGATAACACACAACAGCAGTCTGAAAGTTTTAGCGCAATAATGTTAGAGCTGTACTGTGAGAATTGCAAACACATGGATATTAGAAAACGATGCCTTAGGATTGTTCTGTCTTGTTTTAAGCAACGATCTGAATAGCACAGAGCACCTTAGTAGAGCAATAGTTCTCTAAATCATTATAAAATCAATTCCTACCACTTTTGCTGTTTTTCAATAGTGCTTGAATTAAAGGAAAATCAAAAGCCCATATTACCTCCCTTTTCAATTATTCAGCTAAACGTGTTCGTGAGTTGACCACTACATTCCTTTATGCCAAATTTTATGTTTTCTCAACCTATTAAATTACGTTTCTTCGACATCAACTATGAAATCCCAGTGTAGGTATAGGATGTTTAATGGTGGCTGAAGGTTAACGACCGCGAGCGCCGTGACTAGCTAATTCTGCATTACAAACATATCATTCACTCCTCACCAGAGATTCAAGCCGGGACTAATCTCCGACGAATGAATAGAATCCAACGTACAACTCTGTCACTAGAGCGGCTTGGATTACGCTATTATTCTTCTTGTTGTGTTCTGCCATGTATGTTCAAATTTTATTTTACATTGTTACTGAGCCAAATCATGACTTTTTCTAGGCGAATTTTATAGTTTGGGCAAGACAGTACATCAAAATAAAAGTAATTTAGAATTTCACGCACTGTGTTAGTTTGAAAGATTAATTGAACACCTGCATTGAGAATGGTTTGTGTGTATGTAATACGTTTTCAATCACAAGAGTATTCACACATACCCTCGGAAAACTCGTACTCTGGAACAAAAAAGTGTAATAGATTGTGTTGTTTACGATCAACGTCTGAAACACTTCACTTAGTTGTTCACATTCGCGTGATGAGAGGTGCGGATGTTGGCTCTGGTCATTACTTGTTAGTGTCACGAGTGAAACTGAATGTTGCTTGGAGATAAAGAAATAGGAAGAGCTCCATGATAGAAAGAATGAAGGTTGAATATCCATGAAGATCATCAGCGTTACTGTAATTTACCCAGAGAACGACTAAATGAGTTGAAGTCATGTGAGAGGGATGTAGTAAAGAAGTGGACATGCTTTAAGAAGTATTTTCTCATTGCCGCCGAAGAGGTCTGTCGTACCACAATAGTGGGTAACATTAGAGGTGATGCTTGGTGGAAGAATGAGATTAAAGAGGCAGTAAAGAGGAAGAAGAAAGCATATTTGAGAATGTCGCAAAGTTGAATTTCTGAGGATTAATATCGATGTAAGAAGCGTAAGGCACCTGAGCTGGTTCGCTAGAGTAAGGCAAAAGTTGTAAAGGAAACGTGGAAAGACATGAATTTGCATTTTGGAAAGATAGGAAAACCTTCTGGAAGTATATGAACGTGGAAAAAATTGGGAAATAAAATTTTAAGTTGTGTGAGAATAGGACCAGAGTAATGATATGGGAGCCTCATTCGTTAAGGGAAAGATCGAGTGAAACCTTCTGTGAGTTATTAGATCATGAAAGCGAAGGCGATCTTGAGACAGAAGCAGATGATGTCATAGTGAGTGATGGAAGCACATGATAAATCTGAAGAGAAGAGGCTTGTAAAGCTCTAAAATATCTTCAAAAGGGTAAGGTTCCGGGAGTAGATGGCATAACTTCTGAGATGTTAAAATATGGTAGTGACTCTATAACTGACCTGTTAACTGACATTTGCCAGGTGTGCTGGAAGTTAGGAGTGATCCGTCAGGATTTTAGGGATGCTCTAATTGTTTCTTTGTAAAAGGGAAAAGGTGATAAGACTGAATCCAAGAACTATTGCGGTGTTTATTAGCTTGCTGAGTGTGTTAAGGAATGTGTTTGGAAATGTCATTATTGATAAGGTGTGGCCATTGTATGTTATGATAAGGAAAGATCATTATGTGTAATGTGGTCCTACACCAGAGAAACTGTGGGATGTTTAGAGTGGTTTATGCTTGGTAAAGACTGCACTAACCAAATTTTTGCATTACGCATATCGATCGAAAAGTATCTGTCGTATCTCTTTGCTGGTAAGAAAGTTTTTGCTGCCTTCAAAGATTTAGAGAAAGCTTATGACCGTGTAAATAGGATAATTCTGTGAAATATACTGAATACACATGGTATTACTAGAAATCTACTTAATAATGTGAAAGCCATGTATGCTGGCAGTACAGCTTATGTACGTGTAAATCGTGTTGAATTAAAGTGGTTTTGTATTGGTGCAGGAATCAGACAAGGTTGTTTACTGTTAACATGGCTCTTTAATATATTTATGGATGCCAGCATGCGTGATGCCAAAATAGATAATACTGGTTTATCTCTCAGTAATATCCGTATGTGCAAATTGCTGTAGGCTGATGACACAGTTCTGTTGGCAGAGAGCAAAAGTTAGTTGCAAAGTATGCTGTTCTGGATGTAGGAAGTTTGCATGTAATTCAAACTGAGGATAAATAATGAAAAAACCAAAGTTATGGTTTTTGAGTTAGTACTGAATGCAAGATAAGTCTAGATGGCACCGTGATTGACCAGGTGAATACGTTTGTGCATTTATGAAGCATGTCTGACAGAGAAAACAAATTAGATGGTGAAATTAGTAGGCGAGTGAATTCTTCATTGAAAGTCATAGCTGCTTTAGAAGGATTTTATAGGAATGATGGTTTCTCAAGATAGTCCCGAATGACTCTACATGGAAGTGTAATTTTTTCTACTCTGATGTATGGCAGTGAAACCTGGGTACTACAGAAAAGACACAGGAGTTGTTTGTGTGCTGGAGAGATGCGTTACTTACGGGGCTTTGTGGCAAGACACTCTGACCATGTGAAGAATGAATATGTGTTGCAGATGTGTAATGTGAGGAAATTTTGTCAGTCAGATGGAGACTAATATTCTTAGGTAATTTGGCTATGTTAAAAGAATCAGTGATGAGATACTTCTAAGAAAGGTTTTTCAGCTGAAGTGGGAGGAAAAAAAGGTAGAGGAAGACCAAGGAAATCATGTCATAGACCAGATTCAGGAGTGTCTCCATGAGAAAAAGATTTTGAGTATGAGTATGAAGTAATACAGAAGATCTTGTGTACGTCGTGTGATGGATGTCAGTGAAGCTCGAATTGTGTGTATAGATTGAGATGTTTTATACGGCAAAAATAAGTAAATACTCAGTTAAAAATTTATCTGGTGAATATCCTTTTTGTTTGGAGATAACCTCTGAATCTCAAAGAACAGCTTAGTGTGGTTCTTGTTGTTTGCCAGATTATTCATCACTGCACAAAGCACGACCCTATAACTCCTTTTTTAATGACGCAGTGAAGGTATTGAAGTTTCTTGTGCCTTTTTGTAATAAATAGAGTGGCAGCAGAGGATCCCGAACTTGTTCTCTAGAATTATCATATTCATTTAAATTGTACCCGAACATAGTGTACGGGACTTATGAACAGTATTATACTTTACAAAATGTGTTAAATAGCTTTGCAAAACTGATATTAGTTTCCCCTCATCTGTGGAAATTAAGTTTCAATACATAGTTGTAGCTTTAAGGTTTGAGTTTACGCTAATTAAAAATGCTTACTTATGTCTCTACTAAGTCCATAATGAACTTCGTGAACATGTGTCACATTCGTCAAAACAGTATTCAAACGGCCAGGGAGACAATCAATATGGCAACTTACGAAGAGTTCCACGTTTTTTAATTTGACCACAACTGGAGCTTCAGGTCACTCATACACAACATGAAGTTATTCTTCAACAAAAACACCTCAGCGCAACACAGATCTCGACACATATAACTCGCTAAAACTCCCATATTGCATAACACGCATTTTTGGCTCTAACAACTGTTTGGCTCTCTGCTCAATAATTGCATTATATGCTGCTTCGGTTCACTGCCATTGATGCCACAAGGAAAACGCTCTTCGAAGAAGCATTGTATCGTTCGTTTGAGAAAACGTTTAACGAGAAGCAACTAAATTAGATAAGAAAACCTAAACCCAAAAGGAAAGTTATTTAGAGGCATGCATCACATCATCCGCTCCTTAATGTTCTTACAGCGAAAAGTTCACCGTTTTCGAAACAGACACTGAGCTTTACATGTATATATTTCTTCACGACAATTTTAGTATTACGTCAATAAGCTGCTTTCAGCTAATAGCTTAATGAATATCTGTTTTTATCCTTTCAGTACTCAGCATTCCTTAAAACATAAGTGCAATTCATTGAACGTTTGCTGCAATTTATTACTCATCGGCATTTTTCAACATACACTCCTGGCCACCCAAAATGCAACACCAAGAAGGAAGCATCCGATTGGCATTAAGCTCGCAGCATGCGTCGCCCGCGAGAGGACATGCAAACGATTAGCATTGCAGGGCATATGCAAATCATGTGCGCCTGGCACGCCACCGAGAACACTATAAGAAGGGTGCACACAAGAGGGGGGGTCTAAGTAGTGGAAGTGTGTTGTAATGCCGGACCTCTGCGTGGGAAGCTGGTTTATCGTACCGAGACATCGGCGCCCGTGTGGGACGACATCCAGCCACAGTGAGGCCAGCATGGATTTGGTTGGTGCAGGAGGGACGGACGGACCGACATGAGCGATTGCCGCAGCCGCTGCACACCACCGAACGAGAGGACCACATGTTGTGTGGCGGGCATTGACGGCCAGCACCGCCACATCACGAACGTTGGCGCAGGAATTAGGGTGTGTTACGCAACAACATCTGTCAGCACGTACCTTTCGACGTCGTCTGCAGGAGCGTGGACTTGTCGCAAGGCGCCCATTGCTCTGATTACCATTGATGTTACACGACCGGCGAGTGCGGCTTCAGTGGGTCGTTGAATGCCGCACCTGGACTACGGAATGGCACAACATTGTCTTCTCCAACGAACCCCGCTTCTGCCTGCAACACCACGATAGTCGAATCCGTCTGTGGCGGCATCGTGGCGAGAGACTGTATAACGCCTGCATTATGCATCGCCATACCGGTCCGTCACGTGGCGTTATGGTTTGGGGCGCAATTGGATATGATACCCGCTCCCCTCTGGTATGCATCGCCGGTACACTCAACAGCCACCCCTACATCTCCGACGTACGGCCCATCAGGTGTCACTGGTGCCATGGCCCGCCTGTTCTCTCGATATGTCGCCCATCGAACACGTCTGGTTCTCGTATCGGCAACCGACTGTCCCGGCAAGCACCACCTGCGGCTACGTCTGATGAACTGTGGCAACGTGTGGAAGCAGCCTGGACTGACATATCCCAAGCCCACATCCACAGCCTCTTTCGTTCGAAGCCGCGGCGTATAGCGGCCGTTCATGCCAGCCATGGGGACCACACGAACTATTGATGTCTGTGTGTTCCGCAAATCGCACGGGCCTGTAAGCTCAATCGTTTCATCTTTGTATCTGTTGTTATGTGTCCAGTAAATCTGGGATTGCTATCTCGTGTCCTTCTTGGTGTTGCATTTTGGGTGGCCAGCAGTGTATTTCCTGAACTTCATCAGTGAATGCAATTATCGTTTGTCGTACATTATGTTTTTCGTTCGCATTCTGATTCGCTGAAAAGAATCCATGTCTATTTCTGCTCATGAAATTAAATTTGATTTTAAATAAAAATTAGTGGAACATGTATTTCATTAAAATTTGTGGAACATGTATAATTCAAAACCAATTTATGCTGCCGGTCCGACTTCATGAATAACCCATACAATATTACATCCAACTTAGATGGTCCATAGAAAACTCTGGAAAGACATGACTGTGCAGAATATTATTAGAAAAGATTGTTGAACACAGATTGAGTTCAATTCTGCACTGCCTGTAATAACTTGGGTTTAAAGAGAAATTGAACAGCCATTTTTTTAAATCATAACACAAAATGTGAACACTTTAGTGTTACACCTAATTTTAGCAGGAAAGTATTTCTGCATATAACAAAGGCACAGAAATTGTCCATGTGAGTTTAAGGATAAAAAAGGTTGTTGAGGATGAACAGAGCACATGCTTTAACAAAATTACCACGTGCTCTTCTGTGCTTGCTAAAAGATTTTATATCAAATAGTCCTATATCTGTTTTCCAGCTGTCCCAATGCAGAAGGCTCAGTCAAAGTTCTTGTTTTTCTGCTCTGAACAGTTCCGGTCCTTGAAGAAGAAACTCCGTTTTTTTTAAATTGAAGGCTCCTGCCTATCGAGAATCCTAGAATTAAATCTGGGGAGTGGGCGTCGTCCGGTCTGCGATTCCGTTTGCAGGTTGAAGATCGCTCGGGGAAAAACAGTGTCGATATTTCCTTTAACAGCTGATGCAGGGAACGGTTCAGTCCTATCCGAGCGTAAACCTAGAGGATATATTGCAGGTGGACGGTATCGGCGACGAGGATAAGAAATCATTTCCACGTGTCACTTTACACATTTTCCTTAAGCAAAAGATGAGGATAGAACGGTGGTGTCCTTCGGAGCTTCTCAGGAGTTAGCGCCATCCAAAAAGCAGGATATTTTTGCGTCCTTGCAGAAACAATCGTTCATGTTTCAGCGGCAGGCAACAATGTAAGCTTAAACAGCATTGCTGAACTATATGAAAATACAGTATTTCATGCACAGGATAGGCAGGAATGCCAGCCCGAATTCTCTCTCTTGCACATAACACAAAAGAAGTAGTACGCTGACAATGTCTAGTGGTGTCTGATGGTAAAGAATATGAGCTCCTTACAGCATGTGTGAAAGACAGTGTAGAAGGGCCCGACGAAGCCACTTGCACAGTAGGAGATAAATCACGCTGCCTTGAAAAAGAGAGACAAGTAGGTTAATATACACTTTATTGACAAAAGTCACCGGATACTCCTTCAAAAGCAAATTTACGTATCCGTTGCGTTGTTCAGATGCGCGTACAGCTGTAAACGGTATAAAAACAAGGCTGCAGCTGACCGCGATTATATCTCACTGTGAGGTTGAGTGAAAAGGCAGCGGGAGACAACTGACTTTGAGAAAGGAAAGATTGCTGGGTTTTATATTAGTGGAATGACCATCAGAGAAACCGAGGTTTAAAACATACCCAAGTCAACTGTTTCGGATGTACTAAATACGTGGAAGGCACGTTGGAAGCCAGAAGCAGCAACACGTACTGGCAGGCCAAAGAAAATCAGTGATAGAGGGCGTCGAAGCCTCAGGAGAGTCGTTACAGATAAACCACGAAGTACTGCACAAGTTCTCAGTGTACAGGTGAGTACAAATGCTGGAACCTCAGTGTGTACACGTACCATTCATAGAGAACTTCATTCCACGTCTTACCGTGGCCGTATGGTTGCTCATAAGCCTTTCTTCTCCAAACGGAATACTGTTCGTCATTTAGCATGGTGTATAGAACATTTATCGTGGACTGTATGTCAGTGGAAAGGGTCGTAATGACTGATTAATCCATATACACGATCCATCAGTCTGATGGGCAAGTGAGGGTATGGCAGCAGCCAGGGGAACGCTATTTTCCACAGTGTACTGTACCTACGGTCAAGTTTGGAGCTAGTAGTATACTCGTGTGGGGGTGTTTTTCGTGGTATGGCACCGGCCTATTGGGTATCGTGAACAAACTTGTTAACCAGCACGCCTACCTCAATTTTCTGGACAATTATACCCTACGAACCCTGTAGCGATACTATGGAACCGAGCCTTGTTGTTACCAGGAGGATAATGCACCAAACCATAAAGCAAGGACTGTTACGGCGTGGTTTGACGGTAATTCCCTATCGTGAGTGAACTTACCAACACAGAGCCCAGATCTTAATCCCTTAGAGCACCCATGGGATGAATTAGAACGCTGCATAAGAAGTTTGGAACCAAGGCCTACTACTAGGCAACAGTTAGCGGCAGCATTATGTACTGAATGGAGGCGCATACCTATCGCTGTGTTCCCAAACCTTGTCAAAAGCCTGACTCGAAACGTCAGTGCATGCATTATGGCCAAAGCTGGGCCGATGCCGTACTAATGTATGTCAATAAATGCTATGTTGTGTTTATCTTCTAGGTGTCTGGTGACTTTTGTCAATATAGTGTATATAGGTACACTTCGTGAAAATTGTAAGATAATATCCCTCTTAATAGAGTCTGCTGAATTTTCAGTATCGGTAGTATGTCGAGGAGCTACATCCAGCTGACGTGATGAATGTGTTTCGTCTGGAATGTATATGACAGCAAATTCGCTGCTTGTGGGGTCATTATCGGAAGATTGCGATATCTACTCCGCAACTGATGCAACTTAATTTGAATTTGAAATTCGAGTTTTAGGCGCAATTATGAAAGAAATGTCTCCCTCGTAGTATTTACTATATTTTTGGACGTGGCTAGGTATTAGAATGTTTTCACCGTTCTCCCATTATTCGCATATAGACTTTAAAAGGTCACCGATATATTTCTTCAGGAGAGTGCGAGTAACATACGCCTGCAAGTGTGTTCCAAACAGTCTAAGGATCTACAACTTTCATATCTGGTTTTTTAGATTTCAGATAATAATTAGGGGCTTATGCTGCATAAGCTTTCATTATTATTGCTGCAGTTTTCTTCAGTAATTGAACACGGTATCTTTAAAAAAACGCAATGCAGTTGAAAAGTTTCACGACCTTTGTTACCTAATTTTAATATTATATATCAAGAATTTTAACGCCCAACGAAGAAATTTGGTTGGACCAATTTTTAGCTGTGCCCAAATGTTTAAGAGCAGAATATTATGTAAGGATCATATCTTTTAATCGGTGTTAGTAATGCGGGTTTAAGTATTGGTTCAAGCATTTTTGTAAGGAAAACGTAAGTACTAAACATTATCTTTATGTCTCTGAATAATTAAGTTCATCTTTAGGCAAGGTTCGATTGTCATATGCAAGTGGATGATTATTTTGACTTAATACCACCTGAAGACCAAAACCTGAGGCATCTGTATAAATTTCAAAATGTTGTATTTCCTGAAATGCATCGCTTGCTGTTGACTTTCAGGTAAATTGTTTAATTCCTCATAAGGGCCCACATAATATTGCGTAACTTAAAACAAACTGCTCGTGTGATTCTATCATGATTAGGATCATAAAAGTTTCCTTCGAGGTTTTTGTTCGAGGAAATTCAGAGATAACCCTAACCTTACTATCATGTGTTATCAGAACTTGACGTGTATTTTTTTACTCAAATCGACGAGCTAGTATTTTCCAAATTGAAGCTCGCTCAGTTTTGGGGTTAAAGCTACATGATGCAAAAGTTCAATAACTTTATTTAAAAGGTCTAAAAGCTCTTCAAATATTTCACAAGTTACGATAATGTCATCAAGGTAAACATGAATGTTTTGTTTTAAAACGTTTTACAATACTGCGTTGGTTATACTCTGAAAATCAGCTGGCGGAGCATGAAGTCCAAAGGGCCTGCGTAAAAATAAATATGCCCCAAAATGGGTTACGAATCCAGTTTTATCTTCGAAATCCTGATACATGGCTTCAGGCTCTACCCGGCTGGTCAAATCTATGATGGAAAGCTATTTTTAAAGAAAATATGTAAAATGTCAGTAACGACAGTCAATGAGTAATTCACTGGTTTTGTAAATTTATTTAGTTTCGTATAATCTAAGCCCAAGGTCAGATGATGCGCAACATCACAGCCCCTCATTGACAAATGACAACCCCGCCTTCTCGTGGTGCATCCTGCTCCCACTAAAGGGGCCATTGCGCCATAAAAACTAACAAACCCACTAAAGGGGCTCTGACGACCGCCAATAGCGGTATAACTACACCATCGGGATTAGAGGAAACGCAATCTCACACTCACCAACCCGCTTGTCCAGCGTGGTGAGTTATAGACAAACCCCTCCAAAATGACTCTACAAATTACATCTTGGCCCTCAGAGTCCGGCAGCTGTAATGTACCTGGCTAAGGCAGCGGCCAGAGCGACATGAAGGCAGAGGCACCGGCCAGTGCGATATGTAGTCACCGGAAGACCGGACTAGGCAGCCATTTGATGTTGACCTTGGCTACTTACAATGTACGCTCCCTATCTTCTGATTCAAGGCTTCTTGAATTGGAAGAGGAACTACAAAGGATCAAGTGGGACATCGTCGGGCTAAGTGAGGTAAGGAGAAAAGCTGATCTCATTGAACTGAAATGTGGACATCTCTTGTACTATCGTGGGACAGATACTGGCAGAACTAATGGTGTTGCATTTATAATAAACAAGAAACTGAAGGATAAAGTTGTAGAAGTTGAAAGTTCCTCCGACAGACCTGCACGACTCGTTTTCCACCTCTCAAAAAGATACCAGGCTCAGATTATTCAAACTTATGCACCCACCACAAGTCATCCTGAAGAAGAAATTGAAGAATTTTACGAAGAAATTCGTCATTTAAATAATAAAGGCAAGCAACACTTGAAGATAATTATGGGAGATTTCAATGCAAAAATAGGGCAACGGCAACAGAATGAAACTTCAGTAGATAAATTCGGTCACGGCAACAGAAACCAGCGTGGAAATACTCTCGTTGAGTTTGCAGAGGCAGAAGGGTTTTCATCATGAACTCCTTTTTCAAGAAAAAGCCGCGAAGGAAATGGACATGGAGGAATCCCAATGGATTGGCAAGTAAAATTGATTTTATTATGTGTAACAAGAAATTTGTCATGGAAGACTGCAGTGTGCAAAACACGTTCAACACAGGTAGTGACCATAGAATGGTTAGATGTAAGATGCACCTCAATGCTATACTGGATCGTGGAAAGCTCATAAAACAAGCAAAGTGAATTGGCGTGCCCAACCTTAAAAGCATCATAATACCTTCAAATTAGAACTGAAGAACAGATTCTTTATTCTAGAAGGTCTAACATCAAAAGAAGTGGACATCTCTGAAGTTAACAGAAACCTAACCATAGCTCTTATGGAAACAGCAACAAAATTAGCTGTGTCTAAGAACAAGTTACATGTGAACAAATTATCAGGAAAAACCAAAATGTTGATGCAAAAAAGAAGATGTGACTTCCAAAGTGGAATTTATAGAGCTATGGAAGACAGTACGAAAAAGTATCTCTGAAGACGTAAGGAAATTCAACTGTGAACTAGTGAGGAAAGCAATTGAAAACAACTAAAGCCTAAAGATAGCAAAGGGACATCTCAGTAAGGGAAGAAAACAGATTATGGCACTGAGAACATAAGGTGGTTCTGAAACAAGAAATAGAGGCCTAATTTTGACAAGAGTGAAAGATTTCTACTCCAAATTATTTGAAAGGGATGATACATGTACTCCATACATCATAAAAGTCGCACGTAGAGATATTGAAATATTACTCGCCCAAGTTTTCACTCGATGCCTTAATGAAGGGAAGATTCCTGAAGATTGGAACAACGCTACAATGGTCCTGCTACATAAAAAAGGTGACATTGAGGATCTCAGAAACTACAGACCTATCAGCCTCCTATCAGTGGTCTATAAAATCTTCACTAAAGTTCTAACACACCGCTTGAAGGTAACACTGGACATGGCTCAACCGAGAGAACATGCTGGATCCAGGAGTGTCTACAGCACTATAGATCATATCCACGTACTGAGAGAACTAATTGAAAGAGCGAGGGAATATGAACTTCCATTGTGCATGGCTTTTATCGATTATGAAAAGGCCTTTCATTCAGTGAAACCATCAGCAGTTACAGTTGCTTTGAAATCCTGCGGTATTGAAGAAGCAGTAAGTAATATTATTAATAACATCTATGAAAATGCAAGTGCAAATATTCGGCTGTTTGAGAATACAGCACATATAAAAATTGGAAAGGGAGTGAGACAAGGTGACACCATATTCCTCAAGCTCTTTAATGCCACTTTGGAAAATGTCTTTCAATCACTGAACTGGGAAAACAAAGGGATACAGATTAATGGATATTATCTAACTCACCATCGTTTTGCTGATGACGTAGACATTTTTGCAACTACCCCATCAAAGCTGCAGGGTATGATCCAGGAACTTGCTGACAAGAGTAAAGAAGTGAGATTAGAAATGAACTTTCAGAAGACAAAAGTGATGTTCAATACTTTTAAAAGAAATGTAGATTTATCGATTGTATATAGGAGATAACAGATGCCTACGTTTATCTTGGACAGCAGGTATCAAGAGAGGGTCACATTGATGAAGAAATTAAACTGCCTATAAAACTTGCCTGGGGAGCTTTTGGAAGAAACAGCATAATTTTCAAGAGCAATATGCTATTATGTCTTAAAAGAAAAGTGTTTGATCAATGCATCCTTTCAGTGCTTACGTATGGTGCAAAGACGTGGAACTTAACTAAATGAGACATACAAAGGCTGCAGATAACTCAAAGAACCATGGATAGGTGCATGCTTGGTGTAACCAGGAGAGATAAGAAGAGGAACTCGTGGATCAGAAAAATGACAAGAGTGGAAGACATCATGATCAGAATAAAATCCCTTAAATGGCAATGGGCTGGACATACTGCCAGAAGAATAGACCATCGATGGACAGTCGAAATGTTAGTTGGATTCCAAGGGACAGGAAAAGACCCAGAAGAATACCACATGTGAGATGGGTGGATGAAATTCGAAATTATGCGGAAGTAACATGGAGGAGACTGGCACAAGACAGACTTTTGTGGAAGAGGCTTGGAGAGACCTTCGTGCAGCAGTGGATTAATAATGGTTGACCATGATGATGATGATGAATCTAAGCCAAAGCTCTTTACTCCGTCTTTCTTAGGTGCGAGGGTGCTGTCCAAGCACTTGAGAATCCTTTAATTGACTATATGTTGGAGCATATCGTCAACTTGTAGACGCATTTAATCTCTCTTATTACAGGATACAATCATACGGTTTTTATGCTACACTCGTAGCACCCTTCCTGTCAGTACAGCGATGCACAAGTTTAAAAATTCTTGGCTTTTTGTAAAATAAGCCAGGAAGCTTCAGCAATAAAAGAAAACGGTGATTCTTGTAGGTGTCCAACATTCTGTCACTGTGAAAGGCGAAATCGATCTCTTCAGCCGGACTAGAAATTACGGGTTCATTCAAAATAATCAAACCATCTTCAGTGTTAAGTGTGAATGAACATTTCACAGTAAATTCAAACCACAGAAGGCATTTCACAGGTAATTCATGAATAAGTAGGAATGTATGGGTGAGCTCAAGATTACCCAACTTAACTTGTGAGATAGTTGCGCAATGTTGAGAGCCACCCCGGTGGCGCAGTCGTCTAAGCGATAGCCTCTGATCATTTCTCCGAAATGGATTCGTGTTCGAATTCCGGTGAGGCATGGATGTTATTACGGCGCAGGCTCTTTCCCTTCCTTGGAACCAGTGACCCTAAATTAGGGACGGGCGACTGCATACAGCTCACTGAGTCGCTCATGGTGGTCGTTGAACCTCCGAAAAAATGTTGATGTATCTGGCACCGAAAAAATTTCATTGTTAGGCTATTCGAAGATTTTGCGCAGCTGCCTGGAAGGGTATATCAGGAAAGGACTATTGATAAAAGTCATCACTCAAAATTGAAATATGCGACTGGAGTCACATTTGACAGATATAATTACACTGCTAAACACACATTTTGGTGCCTTGAAAGTTAAACCTATTCTTGGATATTTTTGGGACGCTAATTCTAAAAATGGCATCAATTTTTCACTATCAGCTCTAATTTTGGAGATATGGCATACCCACCGTATATGCTGATTCCACCGGGCATCCGTCAAAATTAGGGATCCTACATCGCATGATCTGCTTCTTTTGATACGATTTTGACAAATATTGAGGCTATTAATATTACATACTATTTAAACATGCACATATTACAAAATCTGGGATATATTTGGAAATATTTTAAGCGCAAAATCTACAAATGCATCGGATTTGCACTATCAGCTCTAATTTTGGAGATAGGACATATTCACCTTATATGCTGATTCCACCGGTCATCCGTCAAATATTTCGGGATTCTACATCACATGATCTGCTATTTTTGATATGATCTTGACAAATATTGATACTATATAAATACTATTGAAACAAGCACATATTACTAAATCTGTATATCTCAACACAAGAGCATATACACTGAAGAGCAATTGAATTAGAGACAGCTGGCGTTGTGCAAATGTGGCGCTGTGGGCGGCCCTGTAAACTGAAACGACATGAGGTATGCAGCGATCAGACAATATAAGGAGTGATGCGACGGGAATCAGTAAGAGTCGGGCGCAGTATGGATAAGACTAAGACGAAGGATCTAAGCGCATTTTATCGTCGGAAAATTGTCGGGGCCCAACGAATGGGTCACTCCATCTCGGAAGTCGTGCAGACACTGGAATTTTCACGAGCCACTGTGTCACGGGTGCACCGTGAGTACATCGAATCCGGTAAAACCATCCCTGCAAGGGTCAACTGCCGTGGACAACTGCGTGTGGATGAGCGGGGTCATCGTCGGCTAGCTCGCATTGTAACAGTGGATGGACGGGCCACAGTGCAAGAAATCACTCGGCAATTTAACGCTGGTGCACAAAAACGTGTAAGCAGCCATACCATCCAGAACCATCTCCTCGCTATGGGGTACAGAAGCCATCGTCCCACGAGGGTACTGATGCTGACAGCACATCACATGATGAAAAGATTAGCAAGGCGCGGGAACATCCCCACTGGACCCTAGACATGTGGGAAACATCACCTAGATGATTTTACGCGTGGCTGATGAGTTGAGATTCACGTTGGTACATGCGGATTGTAGGATATGAGTACGGCTCAGACCTCATGAAGTGATGGATCTATCTTGCCAGCAGGGTACTCTTCAAGCTGGTGCGGCTGGCATTCTCGTCTGGGGACTGTTTACGTGGACTGAAATGGGACCCTTGGTACGTGTGACATCGTGCCTCACAAGTCAACGTTACTGGGATATCCTGGACGACAATTTGCTCCCGTTTGTGAGTCTTCAACATCCCACTGGGTACCTCATCCTGCAGCAAGACAATACACCATGTCATCGCTCCCGAATTGTAGCCTAATGGTTGGATGAACACTCCACCGACGTGACCTCGCTTCCTTGGCCAGCCGCACCAGCTTGACCAGCTCAATCCCATCGAGCACATCTGGGATGCTATCGACAGAGATGTTTGAGGCTCTGACCCCCTCCATCAAATCTTCGTGAACTGTGGGAGCTTGTTCAGGGGTCGTGGATCCGTATGGCTTCCCAACGATTTCGGTGTCTTGTCGAGTCCATGCCGAGACGAATCGCCGCCATCATCAGGGCGAAAGGGGATGATACACGTTACTAGACAGGTATCTCTAATTCAATTGCTCTTCAGTGTAAAATGATCAGTCATTCAACATATGAGAAATGTCTTTTATAGGATAATTTTTGACATGATCATGACAAATATTGATACTAAATAACATACTATTGAAACAAGCACATACACTGCCAGACAACTGCTAAGAACGGATGACAATAGCAACGATAGCAACCATAAAATGGAAGGCAGGAAAATGTGGAAATTAGGATAAGTGCGGGATACAGTAAGACGTGTTGTGCGTATGCAAATTTTAGATTGCCGAACTTGTTCGTGACGTCATAGCGCTGATAAGAGATATAAAGGATTTGGCGCGTACTGACCGTTGTTGTTCAAACGCAAAGTTGAAAGTGAAAGAATCAATTGACGAACTTGCAATTTTCAGTATGTCTTCCCGACATCACCTAGATGATTTTACGCGTGGCCGTATTATTGGCAAGATTGAAGAAGGGCAAAAAATAACAGATGTTGCCAGGGAGTTCGACGTCAGCCACAGTGTTGTTTCAAGGCTTTGGAAATCATTTCAAACAGATAGAGAGTGTAGCAAATATCACGGGGGAGGTCGTGTTTGCAGTACGACACCTGCAGAAGATCAGTACATAGTGCGATCAACGAAAAGACACCGGCGCAGCACAGCTAGTGAGGTAGCAAATCAGTTTATGGCTGCTACTGGTAAACGGCTCTCCCGAAAAACTGTCGCCAGACGTTTGCATGAAGGAGGACTATATGCCCGCCGTCCTGTTGTGTGTATATCATTGTCCAGACGCCACCGTACCGCCCGTTTGCAATGGTGCCATCAACATCGCAATTGGACTGATAATGACTGGTCTGCTATCCTCTTCTCAGATGAGAGTAGATACAGTCTATCGTCTGATTGTCAACGACACCTGATCTGGCGTGATAGTGGTACTGCATATTGTCCAGCAAACATACAGGAAAGCGACCGATATCCGACATGTAGTGTCATGGTATGGGCTGGCATCATGATCAATGGCCGTACGTCCCTCTATGTGCTTCCAACTGGGACTATGAGTGGCCAACGATACATTAATGATGCTCTACTGCCTCATGTTCGCATGTTCCGGGGTGCTGTCGGTGATAGATTCATTTTCATGGACGACAACGCAACATGTCATCGAACAGTCGCTGTCCAGGAGTGTCTTGAGAGAGAGGATATTCAACGCCTCGTATGGCCAGTACGTTCTCCAGATTCGAATCCCATTGAAAATGTGTGGGATGCTTTGGAGAGGAGTCTTGCTGGTCGCCAATGCCCTCCAATAAACAAGGACACTCGCATCCGTGCAGTGACAGAGGAATGTGATAAATTACCCCAACAGCTGCTTGATAATGTTGTGCAAAGCATGACACGACGTGTGGAATCTTGCTTCGCCCTCCATGGCGGCCATATCCCGTATTGACATCTTATGCCGGAACGCCTACGGACGGTAATTGCATTTTTTTCACGTTTACGTATTCTGCACAAAATGGCCTGTTTGTCCCTTGAACACATTCCAAAGCCTTCTGGATTTCAGAGCACAATAAATTGTCTTTCTTGTAATGTCCTGGCATTCTGACATTATTTTATTTCACTTGGCATCCAACCACACTTACTTTTTTATACGCTATATAGCCGTTTATGACCCGTCCTTAGCAATTGTCCAGCAGTGTATTACTAAATCTGTATATTTCAACACAAGAGCATATAAACTGATCAGTCATTCAACATATGAGAAACGTCTTTTATAGGACTTTCTAGAGTGAGATCTACAAGGACAGTCCCGCTAAAAGTTCCAGCAGTAATCTGCCATTATGTGGGTATCCCATCTACCCTTGTATCTGTCTTCCATATTTTTTATGTCCTAGTGAAATTTTCACCTTGCTCTTTGCTTAAATAACCAAGGTTTTCTGGAAAGCGATCTAGGTGGCTGTGTAGGTAATGGACCTTTATGCGCATATTACAGCAGAGCTTATTAAAATTGGATAGCATGTACTCAACTAATTCAGAGTAGTTGTCTGGCTTATGTTTGCCAAGAACGTTTTTAACAACTAGAACAAACGAAGTCCAGACACAAGACTCAATGTTGTCCTTTGAATCTATGAAATATGGATCGTTTATAAGCTGCTTTATCTGGGAACCATAGAAAATCCCTGCTTTCAGTTTCTCCGAACTCAGTCCAGGGAATGTACGTGATTAATACCCAAAGCACATACCCTGTGTGATCAACACCTTTACAAATTGTTTCATTAGGCCTAGCTTGATATGTTAAGGTGGCAGGATGATTTTTTCTGTGCTTACTAAAGGTTCCTTAATAACATTTTGTTCTCCAACTACCATATCTTTCCTGAGAAGCCACACTTTTCTTATCCAGTGGTCGTGTTTGGCTCTGCTGTCCCAAAAACGTATAAAGCACCGATATTTTGTGTATCCACTTTATTGACCAAGGAGAAGGTTCACCATCGTTATGTCTACAAAAATCATCCGTTGATGTTCTTCATACTTCAGGTTGTCCAAGACTAGAGAGATTGTCTCGTACGTCTCTGTCATACTGGCAGTGACCAATTGGAATTGAGCCATATCTGGTGCCATTGTGTAAAAGAACACATTTAAAACTCCACTTGGAGCTATCAAAGAAAAGGCGCCATTCATTTTGCAAGTATGATGATAGACCCATTTTCCTGAGAAGACCACTGACATCATCACAGAACACTACGTTGTTGTCCTTAGAGAAAAACGGCAACAAATCATTTTCTCTGCTACTGTAAAACGTACTGTTGGTTCCAGATTGAAGCAAATTCTTTTCATTCAACCTGGAGGACAGTAATTCTGAAGACTCCTTTAAGAGTCTTCAGAATTGCTGAACTGAGTGACTCGATGACGTCACTCAGTTTATGCTGGTTAAAAGGTTAAGCACTTGATGAAGTTCCTACGAAATCACTGTCACTTTCCCCAATGCTGTTACCTTGTATGTGATCAGACATGCTTGATTCCTTATCATCTGGCAGCTCTGGTAGGTGGATGAAAGATGAAATGGGTACCTCATTTGAGTGTGGATCCAGTCGTCTTGCTAAATCGAGGTCAGGATATGTCCAATTTCTTCGATTGTTTCGATTGATGCCCTTGATTTTGACAAGAAAAAAATAACAGTCATCATGGTGGTTTTTAGGTTCCCTCCACACCATTGGTATTCCAAATTTCAAAGAGCTCCTTTTTCCATTTGTCCACCGCCGTAAATGCTCAGTGCAAGTTTTGCATACAATATGGGGATCCCACGACGTATCTTGGTGTCCAAGATGGACACCAAAATAACCAATATATGTCCTCTTTACAAACTCAGAAATAGGTTTCCTACTTTCTTTAAGGGTGTACTCACCACAAATGTAGCAAAAGACATCTGGATGATTCAAGCAACTTCTTCTTGGGGAAACCCTGGTGTCTAATCAATCTGCAAACAAATTTAGATCACATTAGATTATCTGGTTGTATAGGTGTTCACAAAATCCCAATTAAACTATCAGACACTGGCTTTACACTCATAAAATAACAATATACACTGATTTACGCACATAAAATAACAATATGTATGCACAATCTTATAAGGCGGGTATGTCTTATCTCCAAAACTAAAGCTGATAGGGCAAAACTGGTACCATTTTTGGAATCAGCGCCCCAAATATACCCAAGAATAGGTCTAACTCCCGAGGCACCAGAAATTGTTTTTGTTGGGCCGTGTAATAGTTTTTAATGTCAGAACAACTTCTGGAAATTCAGGTGCTTTTACTGCGATAAATATACTTTTAAAGTCTGTATCTGAGGAAAGAGGAGTGAGGAAAATCTTCCACTTACCCTAGCTTGTAATTTTAAACTTGGTTGTTCCGTTGAGTGTTATTATTGTAAGTGGGATTATTTTCCGCATTTCTAGGACTGTACCCCTGATTTTCATAACTGGTGTTAGAATACTGAACAGGGCCATTATATGACTGTAACACAATGTACAATGCTAATTAGGGTTAGACTGTCGCTGAAAGACTTGTCCACCTCTGAGAACTGTGAAAGTCTCATTAATGCTCCGTTTTCTATCTGCGGCACGAAAATTATTATTATATGCATGTGGGCACCTACTAGCTTTGAGACGTGAAGCATATTGCACTTCATCATAATTATCTCGATATTGTTGATTGAGTGGTCACTCTGATTGCGAGTGCCGATGCAGCGACACATAGTTCTGTTGTTGCTGCTGCTCCGGAGTTTGTGAAACACGCCGTCACACATACGGAGCTCTTCATAAAGTCCAATTTGTCTCAGACATTTATGTACGTTATCCGGGTATCAGACTTCTAAGAAATTGTACAGGAATGAATACAGTTGTTGCAATAACATATACAGGATATCTTTGGTGGAAGCCAGGTGATCACAAAGTTTGTAGAACGTGGCTATTTTGCAGTTAAAATGTAACTGGACGTTTGGATTTTTGCTTCTAGAAAATAATTTTTGTGCGATTCCGGCCCACTTAGGTTCGTAAGAGAAAATGTCTAAGAAGTCGGACTTGAAATGATCATAAAGTGCACTACGATCAATATTTTGACTCTGCCGAAACCAGGCCATTTTCAAAAGTTTTCGACAAATGCCCGCAATTTGTACTTTAAAATATTCAGGAAAGTTTTAAAGATAAAAATGATCTTCTATGTATTCAAGAAATTAAAGAGAGCCGCCAGTTATATTATATGCTGTGATGCCGACAAGAGGCATATATTGGAACAAAATCTGGATCCTCGTCGTCGTTGCGGATGGATTGGAAACAGGACGCTCTTCAAATTCATGGGAGTGTCTCGAAAATCACAATTTGTGCCTGGTAACGTAGTGTTTGAGCTTCTTTTAATCAAAATACATTTTGCCTATTATGCAAGTTGAATTTTTTCAAAAAAATTGGGACCCACTGTAAACTTAAATTTTATTATCTAGCTGTAGCTTTAACTTTAGGGTTTAACACTGCTTAATTATGCCTCTGGTAATGTTTTTTTTGGGGATGTTAACGAATACCGTGAGCAACTTCATGGGCTGTTTGCAGTATCCCGTCCGTAGTTTAGGACGACTGGCTCCATGGAAGGGAGGAAGCCAGTGCCACAAAACAAACACGACATCCATGCTTCAGCGGGATTCGAACCAGGACGAATTGTCAGAAGCCGGCGCTTGAGCTACTGCGCTACCTGGTCGAAAACTAATGTTTGTAATGAACTTCGTGAACATACACTATATTGACGAAAGCCAACGGACACCTAGAAGAGAAACATAACGTAGCAATTATTTAAATATATTAGTACGGTGTCGGTCCACCTTTGGCCTAAGTCACGCTTTTCTGAGCTCCGTCTTGTGTGCCAATTTAGTGTGTTTTATCGTGTGGTTCGTCATTTTACTTTCGTGTTCCTTCAAGCTGAAGGTTCGTGCTTTGTTTTGATACATCTCCCAAGTTGGTGAGTAGTTTATTTTTTCTGATATCATCATTTGAATTGTCGACCGAGCTGGTCAATTTCTCAGGTAGCCCTCGCCATTAACAATGGCGGCGGCTGCTGATAAGAGCGATGTCCACGCCCATATCAGCGAGGAATTTCCTGCCGCCTCCTCCTCCTCGACACGAGACCAATCTCCTCCAATGCTTGCAGGTGACGTCACCCAACCACTAGAAGTGGAAAGTGACTCCTCAACTACAGCTCAAGCTTTTGCCTTGCTTCGACCAGTGACGTCAGTGCAGCGCAACCCTCTGTTGCTTTAAGTGAAGACATGGATGTGTCTGACAGCGCTGCTAATTTACTCTCTACTTCAACTCAGTTCAAACAGCCGGTGGCGTTGCAGCCCTCACGCTCGAGTCCTGCTCCTAGGGCATACTCTGCCGCTCTTACTGGAACAAAAGCTCCTTCCAAGTTTGTTGCAGAAGTCTTACCAGACTCGTACGTCAGTGTTGATGGCACTACTGCCACCATAGATATTCCCGAAGATTCCCCAGCGGGAAAACAATTCTATTCTACAATGGACTTCGGAGTGTGTTTTGATGCGCTCCCAGACACAAAGTTGAAAGAATATAGTATGGCTCTCAAGCAGATACTTCCAGCTGGAGCCAGTATTACTCACATGGCTCGAAAATCTCGAGCTGTGTTGGTGTACTTTGCTCTTAAAGAGCATGCGGATGTTGTCTTGACGGAAGGTTTGTCCCTCAAAGACGTCCATCTTCTACCAGAACCTGTCTCTCAGCGTCCCTTCCAGGTTACATTTTATCCGGTTCCACCTGAGGTATCAGATGTTGCGCTGTGCACTGTACTCAGTAAGTTCGGCCGAGTTGTTGGGCCCGTTACTACTCTTTCAGCCACGCCGAGAGATCCAGACGATAAATCCATAGGGGGATTTCGTCGAAGTGCAAGGGTGATCTTTCCATCTGATGAACATTTGCTCGCCTGCCCAAAGGTGCTTAACGTTCGTTGTGGACAGCAACGTAGGTGAATTGAAGTGACTACCTCCCTCCACTGCACTTTTTGCCACGGAGAGAATCATTTACGTGTGCATTGCCCACATCTAGCATCACAGGCTCCTAATAATTCTCCTACAACTTCTGGCCATCTTCTGAGCCGAGCAACATCTTCTTCCACTGCACAGAAAGCTTCAGAATCGAAACTTTTACAAAAATCGACTGCAGGAGTTGGTCAACGCGTGTCTACGGACCCTTTTTCCTTCGACCAGCAACTGGATTTTCCCTCACTTAATTGTTCGCTTCCCATGCGTCGTCATTCTGTAGCGGAGTCCCCTTCAGGGGGTTTCTCCACTGCCCTTATCATCGATACTTCTAAATCTGCTGATGATGGATTTTCTGGCCACGAATCTCGAGTTGATGAGAGCTCGACTGAGCCTTCGCTGAAACGTCGTGGTTCTTCTCGAAGACGCATCACCCCGTACCTCTCCCCGTACTGGTAGTGCCTCTCGGAAGAATTCACCATCAAAAGCTGCTACCTCTTCTGTCCAGGCCGACGAAGAGCCTCCTCTCAAATTTGAGGATCTTGTCGAATACCTTAAGGATGGCTCGGTTCCTACTGGGCCGATTTCATATGAAGATTTACATCAATACCTGTCACATAAGACAGACCACTCCACAACGCATACTTTACTCTCAAACTACGCATCGTTTCTCCCTCTAGTGCTTGATCAGATCCAAGTCCTTAAATAATGCCTCTCCCGCCTTCGCAAGGAACATCCGTATGCTAAAACCTATTTCAATCGACTCAAATCATTTCCTCCTCTTGTGAAGGTTCTTCAGCAAGCATTAATGGAAAAAAGTCTTCAAGATTGTATCTCTTAATTGCAGGGGATTTGCATCCCCATTTTCTAATGCTTTGGTACATGAAGACCTCACTCCGTTAGGAGCGGATCTTCTCTTACTACAAGAGACAAATGGCCAATCCACTACGATATTCTCACGATGGCGCCAGTGGAACTACACATTTCACCATGCCTACAAACTATCACCCCATAGTGGTCTAGCTATAGGTATCCGCCATACTTTCAACTCTATTATCACCTCTTTTTCGGTTCGAAACTTATGTCGAGACCTATTACAGTGTACATCATTCACCATAGCTTCCACATCTTATCATATATTTAATATTTATATTCCAAGCTCTTCAACCCACTTGACAATACTTTTTACTCGCCTTCGTCGTGCCTTGTCTCGCATTTCCCCCATAGATCATGTTTTAATTGGAGGGGATTTCAATTGCACTCTGAATCCTACCCTGGACCGATCTCCTTCCACCAGACAACGCCGTGTTAACTTGGTTAATCTTCTTCAGTCAGTGGTCTCCGACAACTCATTCATTGATGTTCACCGTCACTTCCATCCTTCATCGACTGTACATACTTGGCGCTCGCAACATAATTAAAATACGTACACAGCTCGCCTTGACAGATACTACGCCTCATCTACTCTGCTTACAGCTGTGACAGAATCTAGTATCACTCCTACAGCTTCTTCTGACCATTGTGACATCGTTCTTATTATTCAAGCAGTTCCAGTACAACCCCGTACAATTCGTCCATATACTCTTGACGACACTCTTCTTACAGATCCAGACTTCTGTACTTCAGTACGCTCCTTCCTTGAGAACAAACGACCTCAACTTCAATCAACTCCTTGTGGTCCGATTTTTTGGTTGGAAATTAAACAGCAACTCGTTCTCCACGTTCGCAAACTTTATTTTAAAGCAAAAACGCTTCAAAACATGCGTCTCAACCATGTCCGTTCCATGCTCTCCATCCTAAGCCTAAGTGATCCTCTCTTCTGCCACTATCAAGAAGAACTGCGATCAATCCTCCTTCCTCTGGCTCAACAAGCTCTACGATGTCTCCGGCTACAACATCTATCGCCAGACGCATCCAATTACGATTTCTTTACATCCATGGAAAAAACACGAACAGCATCGAATTCACTTCGGCACCTTCGCCTCCCATCTGGAGAGGTGTCTGATGATCCACTCACTATATGTTCCCAGGTCCGAAATTTATATACAGAGAAGTTCTGTGAATCTCCTCTGCGATCCTCTTCAGCTTTGGCATCACTTCTTTCTAACCTACCACAAGTTCCTCCCTATCTTGCCTCTTCCCTCCTCCTTCCTCTCACGTTCTCTGAACTATCCTCTACGTTTTCGTCTTTAAACTCTAGTGCCGCACCGGGTCCGGACGGCCTCACTTTCCTCTTCTATAAAACCTTTCTACCTCTCCTTCTACCATTTCTCTGTTGTGCACTTTCTGCTGCTTTCAATCACTCCCCTCCACCAAAGCGATTCACAGTAGCATATGTTGTCCTATTCCCTAAGAAAGGTGATCTCCTTGACCTGGGGAATTGGCACCCTAGCTCCCTCTTAAATCTAGATTATAAACTTTATACTAAACTTCTTTCCCGACGCCTTAACCCCATTCTCACTCACATTCTCCCCCCAAATCAAACTTACACAGTTCCCGGCCGTTCACTTTCTCATAATATCCATCTACTTAATGATCTAATCCATCTTGCCCGATCTCGCTCTGAACCCCTCGCCCTTCTCTCTCTTGACCAACAATCCGCTTTTCATAATATCTCACATTCCGATCTATCGGCTACACTCCTTCACTTCGGTTTTCCTCCTTCCTTCGTCTCTCTTCTTTTCTCACTCTATCAAGACGCCGTTCTCCAGGTCAAGCTGCCCACTTTTCTCACAGCGCCCATTCCCTTCCTCCGGGGAGTGCGGCAGGGTTGCCCACTCTCCGGACAACTGTTTGCAATAGCAATTAAACCATTCCTCCGCTCTGTACACCAATCCTTTAAAGCAGTTCTGCCACCATTCTCTGCCTGCACAAGACATCATGCCACTACCTCTGTTGCATACGCAGATGATGTCACCATCTTCATCCGTCATGACTCACAGTTTCCGTGTCTCCAACGTCTATTCGCAGCTTATGCCTCATGCTCTGGTGCAGCGCTCAACTCATCTAAACCACTGGTTTATGGTGCGGCTCATGGGCATATCGTGTAGACACCCCTTGGGGAGCAAGCTGGTCGTCCATCTCACAGAGCTTCCTTGGAGTTCATCTTGGTTCCTTGCAAGCTGCCCCCTCTACACCTGAAATGCTATTCACCCACGCTTACTCAGGTCAACTGCCTCCTGGAGGAGAGCCCAGTTCTGCTCGACATTCTTCCAGAGAGCTCGCCTCTCTCGAACTTACCTAATCTCCTTGTGCACACACTCCTGGCTTGGTGTCAAGTCTCCACAACTCCGCCTTCATGAAATTACCCTATGTCTTACTTCTCTGATATGGACCTGCCACCACTGGGTCAGTGCCACAAAGCTTTGCCTCCCTCCGGATCACGGCGGCATCGGACTCATTGATATACAGGAGTATTGCAAGGCCGTCAGAATTACTACTTTTCTCCGTCTCTTCACGTCGCCAGTACCAGATGCCGTTTTAGCTAGCGACGTCATCGCCTCCCCGAGCAACCCTAGCTTTTCCTTTCTCTCCTTACTACTCATGGACCACCGACCCCTCACCCTCATTCGACTTCCCCCTGTTTACCGTGAAGCTCTAACTTTCCTTCGTTCCCTCCCTCTCTCTCGTTCTCCACCTGATTCCACAACTGAGCTCCTTGCTGAACCCCTCTTTTATTCTTCGATTCTTCACCCCTCTCATCTTCCGTACTTTGCCTATCCTACCTGGCTCCGAGCAGGTGTAGTAACAGTTAGAGATCTCACTAACCCTGACCTTTCCTGGCGACCCTTCGCCATCCTCCCTCTCTCTCTTCTCCTTTCCTCCTCCTCCTCTCGTGACATCTACGACTCTATTCTTTCATCTATCATTTCTCAATTTCCTCATCTTGCTTCCCACTCAGGTCTTTCCTTTGTTCCTTCTGCTTCTCTCCCATTTCCTCTTTTCGTGCTTACTTCTGGCTCAGCTCATCCCATTTCTTCTCTCTCGGTGTCAGCTCTTTATCGGTTCCTCTCTATGTCCCATTCTTCTCCTCCTCTCCCCATTCCTGATGTTCCCCCTGCTGCCACTGCTACGGTGTGGTCAGCAGCCCTGTCTCCTCTTTCTGCTCCTCTAGAAATTAATACCCATTGGCTTTTCCTCCATCGCCGCCTTCCTGTTCCCTCCGTTTTTTTCCGAATGTCTCTTCTTGATTCCCCTCTTTGCCCTTTCTGTGCTCGGGAGGCTGATGTCTCCCATGTCTATCAACACTGTGGTATATTACTCCCAATGCTGAACTTGGCATTTACTATCGCCCAATGTTCCATTACAGCAGATCTTACATTTGATGCATATCGGACTCTTCTGCTACATAACTCTCCCCCAGACAAGCTTCCATCAGTCTGTGCCTATATTTTTATTTTAGTGAAGCATGTAATCTACGTGTTTCATCAACGCTGCAGAGATTTGACTACTCCTCTGACTGTGCATGAAGCTTCTACGGCATTATTATGCCACTTCCGCGACCGCTTGACATCTCGACTGCGGCTAAAGTATTCTGTTGCAGTTACCCAGCGTCGGTAGAGCCAGTTCCTTGCCACCTGGTCACCGGCTGCCTCATGGTTTACCAGCTCGCCAGCGTCATTGTACCCGACGGTCGGCAGATTTGGTATTTGACCTTTTTGAATCAGAAATGCATATGTAATCTCAACAATCTGTTTTAAAGATCTTTGCGCAGCTTGGAAATTTACCGCACTGGTTTTTTATAAAGGGCTTTACGTGGGTACACAGTAAATTATTTTTTGTGACACTCATCTTGTATTTTTTTCTTACATTGACGTTCAAGTTAGTTCGTCTTTCGATTACATTTTGAGTATAAATATTGCAGTTAGTCATTAGCATAGTGCTGTATAAACATATAAATTGTTTCTGTCCTTTGTAACCATCTTTTTTTTTAATAACGTTTCTCTGCTTCATTAATTGCATAGTGTTGTTTTTTGTAATTTTGTTCTAATTTGTTTCCCGAACATGTTTGCACTGTGCTGTATAATTGTACGTAGTTTTAAAAATATTGTAGAACAAGTAATCCATCTTATTTGCATCAGGATGTCCAAGTTTAGTTATTTCCTGTTATTCAACATTCCATTGATTTGTCTGATAATCAGTTTTTCAATTGCATAGTACTGTACATCCTTGTAAATATGTTGTGTTAAAACTCACGGTCATATTGTACCTTCTTTCAAAAGACATATTGACTAATGATTCTTACTGTATTTATTTTTGCACAAGTTAGTCAATTGCATGGTGTTGTACTCATGAGTAATATATTTTGAAAAACATTTTACCTATTTTGTTCTTTTGTGTGAGGTGATGCTTGGTACTATCATTCTTCTATTACTAAACATGAATAGTGAGAATTTGTTAAAGCTTTATTCATCGTGTGTTTTCTTATTCTACTTACATTTTCTATCTGGTCAACAGAATAGTGTTACATTTCTGTATATGGTCCTATTTTGATTTGTAACATGTTGACACTGTGCTGTATATTTGTACATTGTTTCTGAATATTGCCGAACAGGTAATATATTCTATTTACACCAGGAAGTCCAAGTTTATTCTTCTCCTGATATTCATCATTTCATTGATTTGTCTTATGATCAGTTTGTCAATTGCTTTGTACTGTACATTCTTGTAACTATGGTGTGTTAAAACTTACTGTCTTATTGTACTTTTTTTGCAAGAGAAATGTTGTCTCCTGAAGCTCTCAATATTTTCTTGAACAAGTTTGTTAATCGCACAGCAATGCATTTATGAGCAATAAGTTTTTGTTAAAATCCTTCCTAATTTGGTTCTGTTGTGTTTGGAGATGCCCAGACATGCTTGTCGCTGATCATTTATCACGAGCTGTGAGTTTGCTCCATTTTTTAAACTTGTGCACTATGCTGTATATTTGTATATAGATTTTAGTGGTTTAACGATCTTTGATCGTATTTTATTTGTATTAAGACGTCCTTATTAGTTCGTCTCCTGCTTTCTACCTTGAATAAAGATATTTTGAAACCACCTTTGGCCTTAATGCATACACTAACCCTTCGAGACATGCGTTCAACTAGGTGTTGGAACACAGCGAGAGTATCCGTATGTGTTGCATAGTTGCGTATGTAACACAGCGTAAGTATGCGCTTCCATTCAGTACATAACGCTACCGTTAACTGTGGCTTAATAGTAGGCCTTGGTTAAAAACTTCTTATGCAGGGCTCAAATTCATCCCATAGGTGCTCTATGTGATTAGGATTAGGGTTCTGTGGTGGCCAGTTCACACACGATACGGAATTATCGTCAAACCACGCCGTAACAGTCCTTGCTTTATGGCTCGGTGCATTATCCTGCTAGTACCAACACGGCTCGGTTCCATAGTATTGCCACAGAGTTCGTAGGACATAATTGTCCAGAAGATCAAGGTAGAAGTGCTGGTTAACAGGTTTGTCCACGATAACGAATGGGCTGGTAACATACCACGAAAAACACTCTTACACGAGTACACTGCCAGCTCCAAACTTTACCTTAAGAACAATACACTGTAATAAATAGTGTTCCCCCGGCTTTTCTAATTAAAATTATTTATTTTGAGCAATTATTGGAAGGTTTGGTTACATGAGCCTGGTCAACATCATGCCAGGAAACATAATAAACATAATAGATGCATATTTACAATGAATGAGTGCTATGTGCATATGATGAAGGCTAGTATATAAACAATACAAGCAGAAGATGGCATATGAGTAAAATACCATAGGCTATAACTGTACCTGGAAATAAACGAAGAACTGATGTGTATATACATGGGATGAGCGTAATTATAAAGATGAGTATGAAAGATATATTACAGAATTAATAAAATATGCTATAATAAGAAGCAGAAGCGTTATCACTGGACAGTACTACGGCTGTGATATGGAGAACAACACAGCGAGCTGGAGAGCAGGCATGAACAGCTCATGCAAAAAGGAATTCATAAATGGTGCAAGCAGAAAATATCATAATACACAACGTAGAGAAAATATCAAACTACATGATATTTTCTCTACGTTGAAAATATCATAATACACAGCTAATGCGGGAACAGTATAACTAGAGAGCATCAGTGTTACACTAAGATGAACTCTTAACGGGAATGTATGTACAAGATACGCAAAAAAAACAGTATTTAAATGGTACAAATATAAATTAGAAAAATGTACAATGGAAGCTTCATGAGGAACATGCACAGTACAAACTAGAGCAAAAATAACCCTGAATGGGGAATGTATGCACAACATATTCAAAGCAGAATCTATATGGTGCAAACAGAAAACAGAAAAATTACAACGAAAGCGTCATGGCAAACACGCACAGTACCAACAAGCACAAGATAAACTCGTAATGGGGGTTGTATGTACAACATGTGCAAAGCAAGATCTACATGGTTCAAACAGAAAATATAAGTAACCACAGCGTCAGAGCTGAAATAGGCACAGTACAAAATATCGGTCATCGTAAATACAGTAAGATTAATAGTAAACAGAGTGGTATGTAGATATATGCCAACAAATGCTAAAGAAAGTGAAACATAATGGTGTCGGAAGCATAAAAACATTACTGAACTGGTACAAAGAACATAATGCACGTGAAACAAGTAAAATATTGGGATGCACAATTCTGAACAAGAATATTGATAAACAATATGGTGCAAATATTAAAAATAAAATAAAAAGACGGTGTGTCGAAAAACCGCGTAAGCAATGATATTTATCACTTTTGGCATGTAGGCCGAGCCAAAAGGTGGTGTGAAGAAATCAGCATAGAGTTCTTCTAGGTGATATCACACGAGAAGAGGAGACGTGTTGCCAGGGAGGAAAACGTCCAGTCGAAAAAAAAAACAGAGTTCACAAAGTGAGGTAAGTCCTGGTAATATGGCAGCTAAATCAGCAGACACAGGTCTTAAGAAGGCCCAGAAAACCACCGGCGCAGCGGAGACCATTCACACATAAATTGTGGGATGTGGCCCTCTGTACGGGCGGAGGCAAAAGCAAGGCGCAGTAGTGATATTAAGCGCCGCCGGAGTTGAATACAAAGGGCAGCCACCGCCTGGAGGAGGGATGGCAGGCCAGTGGCAGGTTGCAGTTGTATGTTGAAACTGTAGATTACGTGTCTTACCAGAATGAAAATGTAGGCACACGCTACAGGGAGAGGTACAGGTGGAGAGTAAGATCGAAGCAGTGTACTAAAAGCGTGGAATGGTAAAACCTCTACACACAGGTGCTTGACTATGGTGAAGGCCAGATATTGAACAGTAGGAGCACCGAGAAGTATTGAAAAGCATGCAGCACGTCGGCTATCGAAGTGCAGAAGAAATAGGTGGGGAAGTAGCCAATGTCATTCTACAAAGCGCTGCTGGAATAGGCAGACGTCGGGGGAGGTGCTGACAGTGAACGTTAAGTTCTGGTGATGAGGACAGAGGCGAGGCTGCAGTAGACCATACATTCGACAAAGCGGCCGGAGGGACATCCGGAATCAGCAGAGGCGCAGTTGATGAGGAATTAAAAAGGAAATGATAGAGGGATTGAACGGAAAAACTGGAAAGAGGAAGAGCGGAGCCCCGAAGGAGGAGGAAGAAAGGTAGAGGAAGGAAGGCAGAGGAAGCACGAAAGAGACCAGACGGGGAAGCAATGTTAGGAAAGAGGGTTATAATTGAAGAGCGAAGGGAGTCATAGAGTGAAAGAGAAGCATCGGTGCAAGGGAGGAGAGGAGAGAGCTCTGAGATAGTCTTCCGGGAGAGGTTGGGGAAAAGGAGGTCGCGGACAGATACGATACCGGCTTTGAGACAGGAAAGGTCACTGCAGTAAGGGGCGTTAGGGGGATTGATAGCAGACGAAAAGAAGAGGGGTTCAGCTAGAAGCAGGTGGGGCGCGGAGAAGAGGGAGAGAGCGGAGGAAGAAGAGCGCCTCCGTGTAGACGGAGGAAAGGCCAGAACGGAGACAGGGAAAGTTATCTATGAGGAGGAACGTTCTAAAGGTGAAGCGGGGGTTGGTCCGTGAAATCATCACATCCCTCGGAAGAGATGCTTGAGATCCAGGAGTACAGATGAGACGTAGTAGGGACACCACTCGGTGGACTTTGTAGGACAGGCGGACATCGACAAGCGCTATACCGCCATGAGATGTAGGACGACAAAGAGTTGGAACTTTCACCCAGTGGTGTCGGGTCCAGCTAACAATGCAGGTGAGCCGAGTAAGCTCATCGAGAGAGGAGATGACATCCGGGCTGCAGACCAGACGTGCGGACAGGAGGAAAGAAGGTAGGTGCGAGCCAAGCGCGCTCGAGTGACATATGAGGCGCAGAAATGTGCTTGACGCCAGAAGGCAGCCGAGCGAGTGAGGCGCTGTCGTAGAGTAGACTAATTAGAATTACGTGCTGCGAGAATTGTGCCAAGGTGAACTCCAAATAACTTCTGTGTTTCTGCCGTCCATGAAGCGCACATTAGGGTGTCCTCCGGGAAATCTAGCGACCACACAATAAGCCGGCACTTTTAGAAGTGTTGAGGGATGCCGCTGAGCAAGAAGAGAATAGATCGTAAAGTCGAGCAATGATATCGAACTGAGAGTCCACTTGGATACAAAAGGTGGCATCGTCCACATATGCGGAATATGTGATGGTGAAGTGCCGCGTAATTAATGTTGGAGATGGAAGGAGAACAAGAAAGTTCCGGTGAACTGTGCTAAGGAAGGGCTCATAAGCCAGTGAAGATAGCTGCCCAGAAAGTGGGCACCCCTACCGGATGCCACGCAAACATGTGAATAAGATCGCGTAGAAGATTAATGTTAAAAGCAATGGACCGGCCAGGAACCGTATAAGACTGGTCGGGAGAAAGAAGGAAAAGTAGAATCGGGTTAAGTCCTAGAGAAAGGAGTTTGGTGAAAAGTTTGTAGTCGATGTTTAGTAGTGAAATAGGACGCCAGTTTCCCAGTCGAGCAGGTCACCCCCTTGGGAAAAAGCACCACGTGGGCCACAGTGGACCCCTTCGGAAGAGTAGAAGAGGCAAGAGCAGAGGTAAAAGCAGCAAGAAGGAAAGCAAGGAGAGAAGGGAAGAAAAGACGATAAAAGGGAAGAGGAAGGCCATCAGGACCAGGGACAACCTGGAGATTGAGAGAAGCGAGAGTGGTCCTAAGCTAAGAAGGAGTGATTGGTTGGAGAAAAGAGAGAGAAAGGTGGGGAGGAACTGTTGGAAAGGAGAAGAGTAAAGTAGACGAGGACGAAGTGGAAGGCGGAAGGGTTTCACTGTATTTGGTTGAGAAGTATCGATGTACTTGTGTGCAGACAGCATCAGGGTCCGAAGTTTCTTGACCGTCGGGTAGACGGATAACTTGGAGACGATTTGCAGAGCGACGCCTCTTCTCTCTTCTCTAGCGAGGAGAGAAACTCAAATGTACAGTCTTCGGGTGAGAGATGTTGTAACCGAAGACAGAGAATAGCCTACCGAGCACGCGGTTCAAGCAAAGCATGTAGATCCGCGATATACGCTGGATAAAGGGGGTGATTGGCCCCTAGCTGAGCGAGGACTTACCGTAAATTGCTTTTTTCCATATGACGAAGAATAGAAGCTGTGAACGAGTGCTCCTTTGGGATGTAGAGACGGTGCGACTTAACATGTAACCAGTACGTAAGAGCACAGGCTGCAGTGGAAATTCCGGGGCGATAATGTTGAAGTAGTTCTCGAACCTCGGAACACAGAGCTGTGTCCTCTAGGAAAGAAGAGTCCAACGTCCTGGAGTGAAATCTAGATGTCTGTCTAAAGGAGGAGTTGAGGATAACCGTCACGGCACAGTTGTCCAAAGACACAGTAGGTATATGCGAGCAGTTCGTGACTACCGGCAACAGAGAAGCAAAAGCGTAAAAGCGATCCAGCCTAGCGGAAAAGGAGGAGGAAGCTGCAGGCGCTTGCCACGTATGGGACACAGTCGTGGGATGTAACTGACGAAAGATGTCACAGAGATCAAACTCGGTGACGAGTGTCTGTAGTACATCCACGAGGTGGTGGTGAAATTCCCGACGAATAGGAGCACGGGCGAGGTCTGGCTGTAGTGTACAATTAAATTCTCCACCGATCACCACATGATCTGTCGGCATGGCAGATTGAAGTGCTGTACGTAACGCCAGGAAGAGAGAGGTGTAGTGCGTAGGTGAACACGGGAGGT
The DNA here is from genome assembly GCA_039090855.1 of Macrothele yani. Lineage (NCBI taxonomy): Eukaryota > Metazoa > Arthropoda > Arachnida > Araneae > Macrothelidae > Macrothele > Macrothele yani. The sequence goes on along the minus strand of CM077011.1, from coordinate 74,972,284 downwards.
AGATATCGAAAATCATGTAACGCTGCCCTTCTAAAGAGAAAGTAAGACGTTGTAATAGATCATGGCAGAGGTTATGAACTCTTACAGACGAAATTGCTAGCAGGAACTGGGTCGTAAACCGAATGCCAGTCCGCCAGTGGTGGAGAGCCGATAGGCGTTATAAAACTGGTAATCTCACCTATGCCAGCGATGAAACTGTGTGGTGGGGAGATATTTTGTCTCTTGGAGGAAAAGGATATCATCGTGGAGGTGGTGGAGATCCTCCTGCGCAAGCACATTCGCCAAACGGGTGCTAAAATGCCTACAATTCAGAGTCGCCATCCTGAAGGGAAAGATCCGATGGTGGATTTAGGGCTTTAGCGGCAGATATCTACAGGAGCTTGAGCCGACTACAGATTTTCTTGCGCCATTCCTCGGCTCCAAAAACTGAGGGTGCCATAGTTGTGAAGTGGGAATGTAACGCTAACAACTGCGTTATGATCTCGTTATGATAGTGTGGGAACTTGGCGAGTAGGTTGCGGTTGTACAACTCCTCTCCAGGAAAAGGCAACAGTGGGAGGGAAAAGGTCTCCAGGAGTTTCAGAAAATCCCCAAGGGTGATGAGAGCGCCAATGCACTCCTTAGAGTTATAGTCGAGATAATTTTCCGAGGTGGGTGCTCGATAAACTGAACGATCACGGCCACCCTGATAAATACATGAGGTGCAGGATTTATTTGCACGTGGGCGACCCTTCCTCCGACGCTTAGGCTGAGGTGCAGCGCCTACAAATCTAGCGGTAAGTGTGTCTTTCACTCTGAAAGACACACTTACCGCTAGATTTGTACTCGCCAATTTCCCACACTATCATAACGAGAACTGCACAGACACTGTGCCAACTGTCGGGTACCCTCGTTACCGAGAATACCCTGCCTTCAGACTTGCCTTCTGCGACTGCAACACACCACTCCTCCGCCTCTGCAGTCCTGGAAGCTCCATCGGATGTCTTCGTGTACCGCCATCGGTCCACAGACGGATGTACACGAAGACATCCGTCTGTGGACCGATGGCGGTACACGAAGACATCCGATGGAGCTTCCAGGACTGCAGAGGCGGAGGAGTGGTGTGTTGCAGTCGCAGAAGGCAAGTCTGAAGGCAGGGTATTCTCGGTAACGAGGGTACCTGACAGTTGGCACAGTGTCTGTGCAGTTCTCGTTATGATAGTGTGGGAAATTGGCGAGTAGGTTGCGAGACATATTCCTTAGCAGAGGGCCGCTGACAAGGTTGTACAACTCCTCTCCAGGAAAAGGCGACAGGCAAAAGCCGAACTAAATTATACCGTTGATGAAACAGTAAGCTTGTGTATCATTGATAAAGATTATTGAATTACTCATTTAATCTGTTTATACGCTTAGAAGCTTTTGTTCCATTGGTTTCAAAGCAGCTTTTTTACTGCGTCTGCTTCGTGCCTGCTCATGAGGTCATTTGCAGCACGGACGGTGACTTATGGCGGCCAATGCTGCCGCCATAGGTCACAGCTAATCTTCGTCGACAGTTTGCACTGTCGACGAAGACGTCCGTTTTACTAGTGGCTGTAGTTGGAACGGGTGACGAAGACGTCTGTGGACCGATGGCGGTACACGAAGACTTTTGCCAGAAGTCGGCTCACGTGGCTCAGCAGCGCTAGTAGAAGGTGCTGTATGGGTGGGTTTTGGAGGAGGATGTCGTACTGTAGAAGTAGAAACAGGATGCGCGCAGAGGCTTCGAGTATGTTCAGCGCCCTTACATGTTGAGCATATCGTGCCGACAGTGAGCTCAATGTTACGTATATGAGGGTCACAGCGCACGGTGAGAATTCTTGGAACACGCAACATGTCGTCCTCCGTGGGAAAAACCACCCTGACATTGCCGCTGAAGCCGAGCAGGTATTTTTCCTCAGGCGTATCCAGGAAGCGAGGAGTAAGTATTGACGCCGCCCACTGTACGTCCGTAGTGTTGAGCAATAGACAGTAGAACATCATCTGTGATTTCGGGTGGAACAGGATAGAAGCTGATCGAGACGGCCATGTGTGTATAAGGTGTAGCTGTTAAGTGACGAGTGCCCATAGAGATCCCCTCAGTCAAACCTTAAGGGCATAATCAGACGTAGACAAGTAGGCCACAATGAGGCCATTTTGTCTCGCCACGAGGGTAATGCCAGCCTTATTAACGACCCGACGAAGGGCGGAGCTGCATGCTGGGAGCTTGGTGTTCGGAAGGCTCTGAAATGTAACTCCGACGCTCACTTTTTGCATGACGTGCTGGCCTTGAGGGGAGGCTGACGGATGATCCGCCATAATTTCGTTGGCTCCATACTTCGTCGTATACGGGCAGCCAGTTGAAGAGCGCTAAAGGGACGTCCTTGACGTAACCGAAGCAACTGTGGCAAACGAAGGACTAGGTGCACTCCGGGCTGACGTCAGATCGTCTGGAGGTTGTGTGACGTCCATAGCATCAATATCAGCAGGATGGGAAGACGGAGATGCACCGCTATGTGTGGTAGACGAAGCGATAAGGTCATCGGGTAAGGCAGTGCAGACACGCTTAGGAGAGGAGGGGCTTGTAGCAGGGGCTGTGTCTATCGGTGTTTGACGCGTAGTAGAGGAGAGAGCAGGAAAGTTTCTTGCGGTGAACTGGGCTGGAGCAGCGCTTCCACCGGAAGCCGCCATTCGCAATGGCGATAAAAGAATGTTGTCTTGGCCGACCTGGCCAAAACAGAAAAATGAATAGAACGCAAATGAAAGAGCACTTATCGCATCGGTAGGTAGCCAAAAGGAGAGACGGAGCGTTCACGCAACACACACACACACACAATATATATCGCTGAAAGACAGAAAAGGGCACTTACAGGGCAAACATCACGGAGCTGGTAAACGTAACAACACACGAGTACGCTCCCCTGGCTGCCGCCATACCTACACACGGTCATCAGATCGATGGATCGTGTATCTGGATTCATCAATCCATAGGACCCGTGTTCATTGATCTACGGTCCCCGATAAATGTTCTTTACACCATGATAAACGACGAGTAGCATTCCGAGTGGACATGAAAGGTTTATGAGCAGCCGCACGAGCACGGTAACACATGAAATGTAGTTCTCTGTGAATGGTACATGTACATACCGAGGTTCCACCATTTGTACTCACATGTAGACTGAGGTCTCGTGCAGTACCCCGTCGATTAGCTGTAACGACTTTCCTGAGACGTCGACGTCCTCTATCACTAATTTTCTTTGGTCTGCCGGTACGTTTTGCTGCTTCTGACACGAAATGTGTTTTCCACTTATACCTTACATCCAAAACAATTGACTTTGGTATGTTTAAACGTCTCTCGGTTTCTCTTATGGACAACCCACTAATATAACACCCAACAATCTTTAATTTTTCAAAGTCAGTTCTCTCCTGCCGCGATATTTTCCCTCAATAGTCAGAGTGCGATATGATCGCGGTCAGCTGCAGGATTATTTTTATGCCGTTTGCAAATGTGCCGCCCATCTTAACAACGCAGCGGATCTGTTCATTTGCCTTTGAAGGATTGTCCGGGGACGTTTGTCAATATAGTGTATATCACACCTGTCGAAACAGTATTCCAACAGCTAGGGAAAAATCAACATGATAACTTACGAATCATTCCACGTCTTTATTTCGTCCACCATTGGAAGTTGAGGTCAGTTATACACTATATTCACTAATTGTTCAATAACTAGCACCCTGCATAATATAGATCTCAACACATAAAGATCGCTATAACGCTATACAGATATAAATCGCTGTAACGAGGTCCCATATACTCTCGGCGAATGACATAACAAATACTCCTGGTAATGATTTTTCCCATTGGAGATTCAAGTACTGTTCTCTAGGTAATTCCAATGTATACTTTGCCTCTACATAAGAGATACTTTCACAAACAGCGCTGGCAGGAAAGTAAAGGAATTTTGATTTCTCTAAGCATTGCCGTTCCATAAATGCAACTTGGTGTGATATTTTGGGACACAAAATTGCAGTTTCTTGATTCTCCAGTACAGACACACAAGTAAAACTCCATGTTTTCGGTTTACCATCAAGTGTGTCCGAATTAAAATAATAACCCAAATAAAAAGTTTATAGGTGTATGTTCCTAAAATATTCAGAAACACAGTGAGGCAAACAAAAACAGTGTTAACTAGGATTTTTCCCCCTCGAAGACTTATCGGCTTTTTTTAGAAAGAAATCCAGTGCGCACACGTATCCATTATGCACAAATATGTCATCTGCGTTGTATCATTCTCATAGAACTTCAAAAGCATTTCAGTGTACCAAAGTCAGGCAGACAAAATTAATTCGACGCACTAAAAAAAAGATTTATTTGCGTTATTCAGGAGCAAACACAGCATCCACAAAAAGTAGGTTTGCTCGTAGCGAGAAGTTTCGGGAAAGTTTCATTTTGTTATGTACAATTTGATCACGCGCTAAGTAGATTGCATTTACTATAATTCGTTTTTTAGAATTCAAAAGCTGTAACGTCATATGGGAAATATCATTTTGGAATCTGATGGTGTTTTTCATGAGGATCTGAAATTCTATAGTAGCCAGCAATTGAAGTTTTAACATTTTCCCAGCAGCCGCTTATTTCAATTCCATGCGTGTTTGCGCTTATTATATTGCGGAGATAGTTTCCGTCGTAAGTTTCGTGTTATCTGCACCACTAAATCAACCATCTAACCAACCAACCAACAGAGGAGGAGGGACATCGGCGGGAGGGCGTGCGTTATTGCATTAGAACAACCAGATATCTATATCAAGGCATTTCGCGTGCGAGGTTTGTTTACTGAGTTCTGAGCCAGCGCTGCTCCGGGATCTCACGTGCAAATAGCGATGGTAATGTCCTCGGGCGACGGCCACTCACTCTGACAGGAGACGACACGGAGGAGGAAACGAAGCTCGTGGACCCCCGACCTCTACTGGCACCGCGATGTTGGACTCAAGTGAGTTGCTTTAAAACGCTGACATTGCACCAGCGTTGCAATTTCTGAGGTTACTGAATACCTCTTCCCCGGGAGTACAGGAAATTAGTGGCTGTTTAATGCTGCTTCAGCGTTCCTAGGGACCAGTGTGACTGAACTCGGGCAGATAGATTCCACCGATATGTCTCTTCTACCATTAATCTGCTGGATGCACACATGGCGACAGCGAAGGAATGAACGTTCAGCATTAGTAAACACGTTGCTTGGGGAAAGCAACACCTGAGCACATGTCCTTCCAATATAATGCTTATTTGACATAATAGGTGCACACCTTTCGAGCGACTGCGCTACAATGCTGGGAGGGGGTTGCGATATGCAGATACGAAAAGCTTTGCTGGAATGTGTCTTCATAGTAGACACTGCATATGTCATCAACCAATATAATACACTGCTGGGTGAAGGTCTCCTGAAGTCGTTTCCACTACTTTCTGTCTTGATCCAGTCTCTTCCCTGTCGTTTAGACATGCTTTCCAATTTGATTCTCCCATCTACCAAGTGGTATTATTCTGTCTTTTACAATTGCTCTCCAGCCGCGTATTATACCCTGAATAATTTCTTCTTCAGTTTGACAATTTGTTCGAAGTAAATATGAGCATCGGTCACTTCTAGGTCTGCGTCAGCAATAGCTATATCTTGTGTCCCTCTGAAAGAATTATTGTACATCAATGTTGTTCCACTTTAACTCATTGATCCTACTTCTCTACTCTCACCAGCAAGTTCTTTGTTTTAACTGGAGCACTGTGGTGATACTCGCTCGCAAAAGTGTATATATGTATATTCCAACCTCCTTGCAACAGATTCATACAGCTTCGGAATAATCTCCAGTGGAACGTTGCACCATTCGTCGATCAGAACATCAGCCAATTGCTTAGATTTTGTAGGAGGGATTTTGTTTCTCACACTCGGCACTCCAAAACTGCCGATAGTGTTCCAAGTAAGGTGACTGAGCTCGAAAGGGCAGATGTTGGGGTTCTTCTTGATGCTCGTCAAACCAAGAATAAACTGTTATGGCTGTATGTATCGGCGCATTATCCTCCTGAAAAATGGCATCATTGTTGGGAAACAACATCTGGATCATAGGATGGACCTGATCTCCTTGAATGTTCAAGTACTCGCTGGAAGCAACTCGACCATATAGAGTACTGGAATGGCCAACCTATATCCAAACTATGGCCGCCCAAATCGCCACACATCCTGCGCCATGTTAGACAGTTGGAACCAGACATTCCGAATTCACGCTTCCCTGAGGTTTCTCCATTATATACTGACTGACAGGGAAAATGCCACACCACGAAGATCTTAACGCAGCGCAATGCAAATTGCAGGGTGGATGTACACGTATAAGTTCTTAAAATGATTGCATTTGCAGGATAATCGCACGAACGGCGCGCGGAATATAAGTGGACGAACAGCCCGTGAGGCTATCAGTCGAGATGTCGTCACGGCCGCTAGAAGTGACTGGTTCTGCTGTAACCGTGTCTAGAGAACGAACAAGGGGTTCCAATGCCATTAAGACTCCTTCATACGCGATTTCGTCAAATGGATAAGTTCACGAGAGGTGTCATCGTAGGCCTCCGTACCGCTGGTCTTTACGTCGTATTGCCGAAGAAATGCAACGTGATGCCATAACCGTCAGTCGTATTTTGAGACAATGGACCCGGGAAGGATCGGTGTAATGTCGTAAGGGGACCGGAGCACGGAGACGGACGTCTGAGCTCACCGATCGTCTCATCCGACATAATGCCGTAGCGTACCCACAAGCCACAACGGGCGACATTTGTCGGAGTGTACGGAGAGGCTTGGATGATCCTATATCGGTACGGACAGTGTCGCGCTGATTGGCTGCGTTTGGTTTGCTGCCCAGCCGTCCGTTGAGAAGGCTACCCTTAATAGCGAGCCGTTGCCGTCACCGCTTGGCGTGGTTACACTCCAGAGCTTTGTGGGGTGCCGAATGGAACAGTGTGGTGTTCATCGACGAATCGCGGTTGCATCTCACCACGGATGATCGCCGTGTCAGAGTCTGGACGCGACGTGGACAACGCGCGGATTTCTCCGCCATTGTGGAGCGCCAGACGGCCCGGCAACATGTAATCATGGTGTGGGGTGCTATCAGCGCTAGTAGCCGCTCACCGCTGGTACGCACTACTGGCACATTGACGGCACACCGCTGTGTTGACGAGGTGCTGCGTCCTGTGGCACTACCGTATCTCCAAGGCATTCCAAATCCCGTTTTGCAACAGGGAAACGCCGGGCCGCATACCGCTTGGATCAGCCTGAATGCTTTACACCGTGTGGGGATGCTACCGTGGCCAGCACGATCCCCCGACCTCTCACCCATCGAGAATGTGTGGAACACGATTGGACGTCGGTTGAGTACCCTCCCACGACCGCAAAATGAAGATGCACTGTGGACTCGGATCAACATCATGTGATCCACGATTCCCCAGGGCTCTATTCGGACCCTCATTGCCTCGATGCCACGTCGGATTCAACGCTGTATCACCCACAATTGGGACCACACTCCGTAATAACGATCCTGTATATTCGGCCACTGGAGCCTAGACTTATGTGACAATTAAATATTTTGTTCAGGACCTACGTGGCTATCTGTGTTCGCAGTTTGGTTTGTTTTCGAGCATTCCTTAATGGTGTGGTATTTTCTGTGTCAGGCAGTGTATATAACCGACGTACATTTGAGAATACACTAGAAGCCTGTTATAACACGGGTACACGGGGACAAGGTGATTACTGCGTTGTAGAGATACCCGCTGTAAATCCGAATCTGAATATGTATTTGTCTGTGTATGTATTTTGTTTTGGAGACACGATCGGACACGCGATATATCCGATTCCCCGGTATAGCCGACCGCGATATATCCGTCTTCCATTGTAATGTAAAAGGGAACCCATCGGACCATATCCCCCGTTACCAGTCATCAGCTGTCCAGGTTTTATGTTCCATTACACAATCGTCTTTGCATTGCAGCGTTGGTTGCAGTGATTAAATGTTTAGTAATTGCAACTCTTCTTTGTGAAGTTCCAATCGCGCTGTTTTTGTGGAAGCAGGGCCTTCCGATGGACATGGAGTCCTTCTGTCGCTTTTGCTGTAGTAGTTCTATGTTGTTCCTGCACAATCCTTGTTAGTGTTCTAAGGTCCCTCTCATTCCATCTCAGTTTTAGCCCATTATTTTTCTTCGCCGAGGAAGTCTTGCTGTGCTTTTTGTACCCAGTTATAGCCATGGAAACTGTTGCTCCTGGGACACCAAACAATTTGGCTGTTATGGTTACAGACGCTTCTGCTAAACGGTCTCGCACGATTTTCCCTCTTCAAAAGTCTGATAGGTCACGCATATCACCGGCTGCTCGTATTAGTCGCTGCTGAACACAACTTGTACTGTACGACACTGGAACATAATCTAGAGAATATTTGCAATGAAAAGATGCACAAAACATAATTACAACCTTTGGTTTTTTAGTGTAGCCTACAGCATTAATATTAACCCATATAATCATGGTGTCACATTATTTTGTCTAAACCCTGTATACAGTATGGGGATCTAAAACAAGTGGTTTTCAGCTGTGTGCGAGGAACTGAACCGAACTGTTTACACAACATTCCGCAGATGTTTAGTTGAATTGAAAACAGGCTAATTTAGGGGACATTCCAGATGTCTCATGTCAGCACTATGCTCGTCTCACCATTTTTGCTGAAAGCGGCGCCTATTATACCAGGCATTATCGTTCCGGAAGGAACCATCGCTCTACGGGTGTAAGTGCAACATCGTGGGGTGTGCATGTTCCGGAATTAGACCCTGTTAGGGTAAAGTTCTGGTGGGCCAATTGCTCAGTACATAGCGACGCACCCGTTTTTCAACTCAGGTATTCACTTTTCGCCGCTCTTTAAAGTTGTGTCGCACCTTTGGGTATTTAATCACTTTGGCCTAACTCTTACAACACTTTCACCTCAACCAGCCTAAAAGTGGTACCGTTTCCGAAATGTACTCCGACCCTTCGTGCGCCCACAATATGACTTTTCGAAAACTCCGATAAATCCTTGGTTTTAGCCATTACGTCCGTAACTTCGCTCTCACCTATACCACCAATCTCTTATAAATATTACTCCTTATAAACATTACTTCACCCCATCTTTGTTATGCCATTATCAGGTGTAATTCACTTTTCATAGGGTGGTCGAAATTATCTGAGTACTCAGTGTACATATACCAGATCACAAATCATTGGTGATATAAAGGGAACCGCATTATGAAAAATACGCTATAACAATACCTTTTTTAATCTTATAATTGTATTTTTATTACATTTTGCAATACGTTTGTAGATGATATGCGTATGCTTTTTTATCTTAAAAATTCGTTTTCCGAATGAAAATGTTTAAAAAAGAATTGAACATAATCAGCGCGGTGGCAGTCATTACGTGTGTCCTGAAAAAATAGCTATGCCTTATTTTTTTGCCAAGCATTGGTGGTGTAGAAAATGAAACTAAAAGATTGTCTTACTCAGAGTAGACAATAAGTAAATGCCATAATAAGGATGAAACAACTCAGAGCTCTGGAATAATTTCTTGTGAATTACCTATTGATGATGTACTATCTGCAACCCCATACACAATGAAGATAATGAGCACACTAGGATTTCTACAGAAACAGAAAGCCAAGAAATAAAACTGAATGCTGAAGATTAAATGAGCATTGTTTATTAACAATTAAGTATTTTAAGATCTACAATCGTTTCTCTTATCGTTTGGTTAGGCTTAGTCAGAACAAAAGATTGTCTTGATGAAGCCGAGCCAAACGTTAGCGAAACTATAGTAGATCTTAAAACATTTAATTGTGAATAAACTTTACTGATTTCATCTATCTCAGCATCACAAACATTGTAGTAATAACATGTTTGAAAATGTGTGCTGCAAAAATAACTCGCAGTTCATGGCTTTCTGGAAAATTCTTCCTTGCGTCGTGTCTTGGGATGACATACACATGATACACTTACAGAGATAAAAATTATCCTTAGAAAGAATGCCAAAAGTCTCCTTTGTGTCCTCCGTTAGGGAATAAAATAAAGACCAGGGACTCAGATTAAGCGAAAGGAAACGGTGATGCCACTTAGAATGTCCTGAAATTTGACAACAATGACATTGAATTACCTATGGGAGTTTAAAATCTTCAAACTTTCTCATGTTGGGATTCATCGTGGACTTGATGCCAGAGTACAGGCAATAATACGAGTGAGAACCCTGTGAAATCCTTTTTCTAAAATGACAGAGAGTTTAGAGAATAAATTACTCTAAACCTGCACTAAAGTGAAAAGTTTGGAAAAGTGATTCTGTTTTTCCACAGACTATGGCAGCGACTCATGACCCTAAGCGCATTCATTATCTCCTGCGTAGTGTGTTGTTTGCTCACTTTTGGCATTCATCTATCTCTTCTTCCCGCATTATTCCGAGTATTGATTCCACACCAAAATTGCTATCTAGGATCAAATTGCTCACAGTTATTACCCCCATGAAGTATTAAGAAAACAACTGTGAAAATGCCGTAATTGCATGAAATTTTAATCATTCGATTTCAAGTTTGTTGTAGCAGAGGTAATCTTTAAGCAGTATTTGAAGTTTATTAAAATATTTGCGCAAATAAAAGTAATTTTTAAATCCCAAAAATTATCATATGCTCATCCCGTAAAATCTTGTTTCGTCTTACAAATGAATACGCATTCCCAAATCAGCTAATAAAAAAATAATGCGAGTAGCTGGCGACTTCTTTCGCCAGAGGACGTTTATTAGTATTAACCTGCTGATCAGACATACGCAAGCGCAAAAATTTCAGGTAAATTAAAATATCAGACACGCAAGGAAAAGAAATAAACTATGAAGGAAAGCGCACTAGTAACAGTTTTTACATGCTGGGTCCATACAACACTAGATCTTGCAGTGTCGTGCATTTCTTCTGCATTTTACTTTGCAACTTTCCCGTCTCCCCAGGTTATTGCTTTCCTTAAATCAGGTGTTTACTACTGCTAGCAACTTCTCTTTCGTCATTTTTTGCGTTCAGAAATTTAAGGCAATATTCGGTGGAATATATCTAATCAGTTTCAGTGACATCATTACTTTTGCGTGAGATCACGACGTAGCATTGGTTCAGAGGACTCTGAACGAATTAAAGTGATTACACAGAGCGTATTGTACGAGAATGCATTTACTTTGCTAAACGTTCTATGAACGCGTTATCTTTTTTTCCAGTCAAATAAGTAATTGTACATTCAGAACTAATTTCTTCCGATCTCATTCCTTCATTATATATTTTTTAAACTTAAGTGTATTATTTGTCTTCGTGATCTTTCAAATATAACGTGGCGTTTTTGGGAACTTAAGATTCTATGTTGTATACTGAAGAATTTTCATTCTTTTCCTGCTCGAAATATTTTACGAATATGTGCTTATTATTAATTTTTAATTCGGCTTCCTTATTCATTATATTTATATGATAGTTTTCTCTAAGTATATAACAATCTTCAAAATTCGTTATTTTTTCGCGAATGTTCAATCGTATAACATAATATGGGGTTGCAGTTTTAGTTACGAATGTTCAGTGAAAAGAAATATTTTTTTCCTGAGGTGCATTTAAATTGTTTTGATGAATTTTCTAACGAAGACAGTCTTTTTCAATCCTTTTCTACGAATTTCCTTTGTAATTACTTCCAGATGTTTTTTCTTTCTATAAGAATTTAGGCATTACGTTGATCCTCCCTTGGCCAGGATGTTTTATATTCAAAAGTTGAATATAGAGCTATATTTTCCACTCAGTATGCTTTAATATATTTTTATCAATCATTTACGTCCCTTATCTTTTTGAGTGCGCGATTATTATTTTTCTGTATATGAGTTTTTATAACTTTTACTCTCTCATTATCCCCTGTTTCCTAACCAAATGTTAAGGGATGTGTATGCTTTTCGCTGTTTTCGTGAAACAACAGTCTTTCATGAATTTATTTCCACATGACTTATCTTTTTTCCTGATGATGTGTTTTGAAGTGTTTTTGCAGTTTCAATTTGATCATCCATCCAACACTTTATTCAAACGCTAATAAGTATTGTCTCTTCCTTTTTTTTTTTCATTTTTGCGTTCCGCATTCCTTTTGAACTGCCACTTTAGAGGTTTCTGAGCTTTCATGTTTACAACGTACTATTTGTGAAAAACGCAACACCAAGAAAAAAATCACGCTACTCAAATGAAATTTAAATCACAGATTCGTTGTGTTACAGGAGATAATAATACATTAGCACAACTATACAATATTTTTCCGCTTCAAATCTCAGTATCGTTTGAACCCCCTTAGAGCAACAACAATAGCTTCTACACGGCGTAGCATTAAATGGAAGAGGTTTTTGATATCGTCCTGGGGAATATCCTGCCACGCTGCTTTAATGAGAGACTAGATTTCTTTTGTGACTGGCAGAGGCGCTTGATTGGCGAGTTCCTTAGCTACCATGTTCCATACATGTTCGATCTGGCATATATCTAGCGAACGTGCAGGCCAGGGAAGGAGCGATATATGCCGTGCATGGAAGAAGTCTTAGTTATGCCTGTCATTGTCCTGCTGGAATATAGCACCGGGAAAACTCTGAAGGAAGGGCATCGCCTGTGCCTCTAAAGCATCCTTGATGTATCGCTGGCTGTTGAGAGTTCCCTCAATTCGTATCAGGCGAGATCGCGCATTGAGCACAATTGGCCCTCAAACCATGACGATTGACATTGGGTGGGTATGACGCTGCAAGGTACCGTTAACCACAATGTCTTCGGACAGGTATGCAACCACCATGTCCATCAAGTCAATCGCGACTCGTCATAAAACACCACCTGTTTCCATTCAGCGCGCCAATGTCTGTGTTTGAGACTCCATTGCAGCCTGAGGCGTCTATCGTTGAGGATCAAAACATGCGCAGCGATGGGCTGCTAGCGACGAGAGTTGGCCTGCTAGTGACGAATAGACGACTTCTCTATTAAGCAGACGACGTCTACCTGTGCTGGAAGACAAAGCCTGACCTGTGACAGCACTCCACTGCTGCGCTAACACCATGAATATCCTTATGCGGTCGGTCACTGTAATGCGGTAGACGTGTCTGTCATTCTCTGCAGTCGCGTGAGTTTGCGGTCTGTTTCCCGGATTTCCGTGCGCCCGAGCCTTATCTATCCATTTACGCCACTTTCGCATCACTGTAACTGCGTTTCGTTCCATACGAGTATCAATTTCGCGGTAGGAAATTGAAACTCCAGCTTCTCTCATCCAACAATCCTTCCTCGCTCAAAGTCCGTCAGGTGCTCATTATGCGACATTTTTCGGTGACAGTGCATAGTGAGACATAAGAAACTTTCTTCTGACTCAATGTTGGTTCTTTACTGATTGCAACAACTCGTTTGAGCCAGCATTTTATACCGGAGACCTGAAAGTTCAGAGGACTTTGCTATATCCGCATATACATTTTTATTTAAATTTTAATGATTTACATGTCCCATCGTTTTGTACATATCCTGCAAGTTTCAAGCTAATATTAGAAGTCCTTCATGGTGCGGCGATTTTCAAAAGCAGTAGTGTATTTTTACAATTCTTATAGATTTATTTTGGTTTCTGCAGCTTGTGCTTTGAGGTCGTTTTGCAATTCTTATTTGAACATCCATTCAATTTTTTTGATCGCTAATATTTAATCGCTTTCTTTTGCTTTGTTTCTTCCCTTTTCTTCATAAATCTAATTTACACGACCGTACTCTAGTTGTTGAATAACTAATTGCATTTCTGTTTTAAAAAAAAGTGTATGTGTGTGTGTGTGTGAAGATTCATAATTCTTGATCATTCTTTACTTTTCTTCCAGTTTTCACAGTAAAAAAAGAAAGCTTACTGTTATGAAATACACAGTGAAATGTTTTTCATATTACTTTTTATATTTACTACGCTTGCTTATCCTTATATAAAAACTGCTTCCTCTTTGTCATTCATATTTTGGGATAGTTAACAGTTTGATATCATTTTCCGGCACTACGTATAGAACATAAAAGCAAGTGAACTCCCACTTCTAATCACTTTGAACGGAAATGAATGCTAGAGATCTTAATGCACGTCCACAGAACGGAAAAGGAATTTCAGTGTTTAATTTCCTTTTCAACAACGTACCAAATTACTTTCTGTAATGGTTAATGTTTTTTCTCTTTCATTTTTGATCTATTGTTTCATAAAACCTAAATTGCATGACCAGACACTTGCTGATAACTTCTTAACATTATCTGCTGTCTTTGTTTGAACACTGACATTTCATCCCACGTCATTTTTTTTCATTTCTTATTCTTCTGCTTCAGAAAATTTAACTTACATGACCAAACTCTACCAGTTGATTTTTTAATTAATATTTTTCTGCCTAAATGCACTTGATTTTATGTTCAGCGCCTCCTCATTCTTAACTATTCTTTACTGTTCTTCTACGTTCATAATACCAAATGGGAGAAAAACCTTTTTATTTATCTCTATTTGATATTTTTAAGTTCTACTATATTGAACATCCATTTAACTTCTTTATTTTATTCACACATCAATTTTGTCCTTTTCTATCTGAAAAGTTTTACTTACATGAGCAAACTCTAAATGTAGGCTTTAATAATTTTATTATCCGTTTAAAATAATTTATTTTTATGTGCAAGCCTCCTTTATTCTTGATGATTCTTTAATATTTCTATGTTCTTTGTAAAACCGGAAGAATTAGTATTTTGCATTTCTGAAATTAGCTGTTTTCAATAAAACGAATGTGTTATTGAAAACATATTTACATTTTTACTTTCTTACTTCATATGAGAGTGATTCTTAATGGAGATTTTTCTTTCTCAATTTGTGTTGCTTTTTCATATTCTCTTTTCTTTCTTTTTCTTCTTTTGTGCATTTATTTCTCTCTCTTCTATTAATTTTTGCCTCATGCAATTCTTGAGATCTCTCTTATTTTGTACCCAATCAAGGTGTAACCTTTTTTACACATAGCTCCCTTTACGTACAGGAACTGTAACGTATACTCTAGATTCACTTTCCTTTTGATTTTTACTATCTCTGGTTATTTTATTTTACTATGTAAATTATCTTCTTACTGAACGAGATGTTATTTCACCCGCTGAATGAGATCTGGCAATGAGTGTAAGTCATGACGTGGTGGTAGCCAGTATAAATAGGCGCGTTCAACGATACCTAGGAGAGCTTTTGTTTGTGTTACGTGAGAGAGCTTTTGTTTATATGGAGAGAGATTTTCGTTTATGTGTGGAGAGCTTTTTGTTGATGTGCGTAGGGAGAGCTTTGGTTATATGCGTAATGAGAGCTTAGTTTATGTGAGTAGAGCTTCGTTCATGTGCAAGGAGCTACGTTTTATTGAGTAGCTGTGTGTCCGGTGAAGTGTATGTTGGATCATATCAAGATTTTCTCTAATAAAAAGTTGTTCTAGTAACTGCGTTTTTCTCAGTTCATAGTTTTGTCAGATCTCTGTCTGGCTGTTAGGTTTATTTCATTAGTTGTTATTATTAACAACCAGCATTAAGACTTTATTCATCTTAATTACTACTACAACATTACTAGCAGTTAAAAGCTTGTTCATTATTAATTACTACACTACTAGCAGGAAAGTTTATTCATGATATAATAACACAACAACCATTAGAAGAAGCTTGTATTCATTATAGAACATTTACAACACTTCTAAAAACTGATGAGATGCTTAAAGAAACGCTACGCTTAAAACTTCGGCATTGCTCTGGAAAGCTTTTTTTTTCTGTGTTTGTTTGAGTGGGAGAGGTACACAACGCCGTCGATGTTAGAGCAGAAACATGGTCTTGAAAATTTGACAACGCTTTTATAGTTCCTTACGCAATTTTTAGGAACAACGCTCCTGTGCGTTTCATCCTTAGCTTCCGTATGCTGACGACAGCTGTGGACAGTGGCAAAATTTTAAGATCGTACACCATCTCCTAAGGGGGAAGGTCAGGGGCCCAAGCTTCTAGCTACTAACATATGTTTATCCCGTGCCGGGTCGTGACACATATAGGTGGTTCGCTTGTAACACTTCACGGGCGTTGCCTCTTCATACAGACCAAGTGATACTCCATGATGGACACCGACCTCTTATTGCTTTACAAGCTCATGAAGGAAGGGGCGCAGACTTCACGAAGATATCAGCTAGCGGACATAGACAGATAAAAGGTCAAGTGTGGGTGTCACCTCTCTCTCCATCTTTTTAAGGAACATGGAAAACAATATGAAGATAGAATCGATGTATCGTTCAAAATTTGGGAAGGCAATTAAAAGTGCATTTCAGCAAGCAAACTAGAAGGAAGAAGTATTGTTTCTGAATATAATTAGTTTTGCGAATGAAATTTCTTCTTGTGATTCCAGTATATATCCACAGGGGATTATTTCTAAATGTCCACAGAAAATATGGAAACTTTACGCGGTTTCCTAAACACAGTATCAATGAAAGTGGTACAAACAAATAATAAATTACGAAAACAAGCATGAACAGAAGCAAGAGATGATCTTTCTGTGTTTTTTGTTTCATTAATTGCTTAAAGAAAATTTCAAACATGCAACACTTTTCTCCAAGAGCAACAGTCTAAACAGTTCGCTGCTGTGTTTTTGTACTGAGAAGTTGATATTTCCGAGTCAGACTGAAAGCTCCCATGTTCCTGTTGGCAGTGGAAAAATATGGAAGACGCTGACTATTATTTTTATGGAGGAAGAAAATTCGTACTTGCTCGAATTGGGGCGATCTTCAAAAGCGTAACTGTAAAAAAAACGCAGTTCACGATAGCATTAATTTCATGGGGAAACATTTCTTTTTAAGAATATTTCAATTGACGCATATCGAAAATTATGTATCAGAAAGAAAAAGCTTAAAAGAATATAATTTATTCAGTTAAATACGATGAAAGATGTAGTAGATCCACTGCCTCTCCTTTAGAATTATTAGGCGGACAAATTTCCCCTTGTCTTCCCTTGATCGCAAAGGGTATTTAACCCACAAAATTGGAAAAAGATAAGGAAAAAACATGTTTCTTAAAGTAGAGACGGCTCAAAGCTGACATTGAAGAATGGAAATATCCGCTGTAGATAGGACTTGTTGTATTGAGCCCGTTGAATAACTTTGAAAGCGTCACATCCCACAGAAGAGTATTAATGATTTAATCGATGTAGCTTCGCATATACTCCTCGACCGAACTTTTTACTTAGGCAAGGTGTGCTAAGATTAGAATAACGGTCTACAAATTCCTGTTCGTAACATGTTACTCATCCCATGGAATAGAGAAAACACTAAGTGGACGAATTGTTATTTATATATATTTATTTACATGCACCTACATAATAACTTGTTATTCCACATTTTACCTTCAAAACAGCAGCCAGACATCTTAGTAAAACAGCAGCCAGATATCTTAGTAAAACAGCAGCCAGACATCTTAGTAAAACAGCAGCCAGACATCTTAGTAAAACAGCAGCCAGATATCTTAGTAAAACAGCAGCCAGACATCTTAGTAAAACAGCAGCCAGACATCTTAGTAAAACAGCAGCCAGACATCTTAGTAGTGAGGCGTTGTAAACACGAAGGAAGTGTTGTCCCTATAAAGAGAGTATCGCCTGTTGTAGAACATTCATACTTGCCGCTGGTGTTTGGTAGGCTCGAACAGATTTTTTGAATTCGTCCCACAAATTCTCAGGTAGATATAAGGTCCCGGAATCGAGGAGTCCTTTTGAGTGGGGTAAACTCATTTGAACGCCCCTGGAGTAATTTTCGGAACTCAAAAAATATGTATGTGGGAAGATGAGTCATTGTGCAGAAAGATAATCGTTACAAACTGGTATTGATGGTCGGTGAGGATGTTAAAATACCTTGTGCTGGTGACGGTTGTCCAATGGGTATGATGATTCTCAAGGAACCTCGTGTAAACGCTCTCCAAACTGTTACACCGCCTCCACCTGCCTGTGTGTAACCCAAACTTAGCAAGCTGCATCTACCGGTTCATATCGTATATGCCATACACGCACTATCCCATCTGCATGACAGAATTGAAACCGTGATTCGTCAGACTAAATGACAAATTTCCAGTACTCTCACTACTCCAGTTGCGATGGGCCTTAACCGTAACCTAATCGTACGGTGTCTTGCAGTCAAGAAGGAGACACTATGTGGACTTTGAGAACCGTAACCTATTTCTTCCATCGTACGACGTATAATCTTTACGTATCAGCTTAAGAATTCGTACTCGTTAAGGTGGACGTCTGGTGATTTTGTTTTCTATACTTCCAATGGGCAAGCTTCTGTACACATTTTCCAAGGATCACAAATTGAGCATCGATTAAAATAACTTCATATTATAGACTAGTATACTTAATATTTTCTAATACATAGCCATAATTATATTAAAAATCAATAACTTTTCGTTTGATGGCGTTGAGACCAGAAAAAGATGGCGCGACTTGCACATTGATGGCGTCAGTAGACAAACAAATGTTGGATTGCTTAATTATGGATATGTTTTAGAAAATATTACGTATATTAGGCTATAATATGAAATTTGTTTAATCGAAGCTCGAATTTTCATCCTTGGGAACGCATTAATTGTGAAGAAAATGTGTACAGAACTTTGCCCATTGGAAGCATACTTGTAGAAAGCAAAATCACTAGACGTCCACCTTAACTTCCGCCATTATCTGATACGCGGTGGCTGTGCGGTTCTTTGTAATAATGCTGCCTTGCCTACGCTCACCTCAAGAGTCACGTTTATGGGGATATTTCTTCAGTTATTCGGACATTTTGCCAAATTTCACGGTATACGGGTGTGAATGTCTGACGCGAAAGCCCCAAACGTTCAGCAGTTTCGGTGATTGAACAGGCCACCTTCCTCACAGCTACTATCTGGACACTGTCAAACTCACTTACGTCGCTGCATTTACCCGGGATTACTTTTCTGTGACTGGTTCCCAATGCACAAAGACCTGTTCAGTTTACAGGCATTTCCTGTTTTAGCTTTCCACGTGACGGACGCTGTACTTCTGCTTTTCATATTATTATCGAGGTTTACATAATAACTTTTGCATTCAGTGTATAATCTACGTCCTCCTGAGTTGAAAAAAGCATTTAATGACGGGAAATCGCTATCAGTAACTATGTGGAATTTCCGTGATGCACCAATTTCCTACATAGTGGCATTAGTTCACGATTTCTGTTAGTCAACGTCTGGAGTTATATAGGCGGAACCGGAGATATCATATCCGCTTTGTGTATCTCGCACATAGCCGGGGCACTTTCACCTTATAATTCTTAAAATACTTTTATTTTCTCATCATTCAGCTAAAAATTGTTATAGCCGCCTTTTTTCACTACTCCCAGATTAATTTTGGTTTCCGATAAAATTTTATGCTGAAAATTTATGCTAATTCAATAACCGTATCTTCTAGTATGCAATGTAATTGAACCATTTTCTCGTGCCCAGAAAAGTAAATAAATGAATAATTAAAATAAAATGAAATTAATGTATCACAAAATTTGGCACACCATAACAATAAAATTTTTTTATTTAGTTTCCTTTCCGCAAATTGACGTTACGTTGATAAGTAACGTAAGAAACATTTCGATATCATTTAGTTTTTCCCAAAAAATAAATAAATTGGAGACGCTGACTGTTGCAACAATCTCGACCTTGAGCTTCGTATTTTATAATACTTCCTTTATAATTGTTAAGCAACATTTAATTAAAAATAATAAAGTGAAATTACAGTCATTTGCAAAAGTTTAAGACCACCTGTGAATTTATTGAAAATTAGGATTTTCAACAAAACAACTAAATACTAGTCAGAGATATTTGGAAAAATGACACCACAGATGAATGCTTACATTCTTTAGAACACAAAATGGACGAAATCAGTACTTTGTGTGGCCACCTTTGTTTTTTACAGCAGGCAAAATACGATGTGGCATACTCTCAATGAGGGATTTGCAGTAGTCACTTGAAATGCCTTTGCACCACACGTACTTGATCGCGTCAATCAAAACTTTGGAATTTGATGGCTGTTTTTTTGCTACCTTGTCTTTTACAAATGGTCCACAAATTTTCAATGGGGTTAAGGTCGGGACGATTTTCGGTCCAGTCAAGCACAGTTGTGTTTTTCCTCTGCAGGTAGTCCCTTACTGTCTCTGGTCTGTGTCATGGAACACCGTCATGCATAAAGATTGTGTATCTGTGCACTTGCATATGAGTTAACAGCTTCTCACGTAACACTTCTACATAAAAAGGACCAGTCATGGTAGTGCCTGTCGGCGAAAAGGATAATGCAGCAGTACCAGGTGCTGGCATAGCACCCATATCATCTGCGTAGGCGAATGTCTCACGGTTCTAACGCTGTATTTTTCATCAAACCTTTTTCATTTTGGTTGACGAACATGCTCTTCACGTGACTCAAATTGACGCACAGTTGATTCATCGGAAAAGGAACTTGACTTCAATTTTCAGCAGTCCACGATTGATGATGCTTCGCAAACTGGAGTCTCTTCATTTTCGTGACAGTGGTTAGTTTAGATTTATGTGCAGCTTTATAACACTTTAATTCAAAATGTTTGACAAGACGTCGGGAATCATCACTAATATCAGACCCTTTTGAATGTAGAAAGGCCTTAATTTTCTTGCTCGAGCTCCTCGGAGAACGCATAACTATTCGTCTTATGGTATTGTCCTAACGTGAGATTGTTCTTCTTGGACGTCCACTTCTCTTTAGATCGCTAAATTCACCTGTATCTTGATACTTCATGATGTTGTTCACATGCACGTTTCATCAGTCTTGTTCACATGCACGTTTCTGCTTGTCACGTTCGAAGTATCCTTCCTGATATAAATTCATTATTTGTACCCTCTGAGTAGACCTAATGAAGCTTTTGTGCTCATTTTTCGCTATATTGAAAATACGTACAAAACATCTCAGCATGAATACCAGAAACAAACTGATGCTCGCACGCTTCCCCCAATACTATCAACAGCTGTTGCTGTAGGATGATGCAACACCGACAGGAAGTTGAGTAATACAGGCAATAGCTGACGCAATCGGCAGAAATCTAATACCAAAAGGTGGTTTTAAACTCTTGAAAATGTGTGTAACTGCAAAAATAAAATAAATAATTTCTGATATAATTAATCAAGTTTTACATTATGTATAAAATCCGCTTCTGGATTTTTGAAAGATTTTCGTCACAGATAAGCATTATTTTTTTAGTCTAGGGAATGTATCACTGGATCAAAATGCTTTGAATGTCAGTTTTGACTGCCAATATCAGAAGGAATGTAAGTTTTACACAGCAAATTTCCCTCAAAAACATTGCAAAATCATTAACTATTTCCTAGCAAATCGGAGAAACGTGCTTCTGTAATAACCCCAGCCTTCAGCTTTTCATTTTTGTTTGATTTATTTACAGCCATATAACGGCGCGGTAGCGAACAGGAATCTCTTTGTGTCGCGTACAATAGTAAACTTCGAGCAGACTCACGGGGTTCAGCATCTGAGTTTACCCATCAGAAGAGATTCTTCATTTCCGTTCTTGTCGATACAGATGCTACTTAATTTCTGCTGTGTAAACAACTTACCGTGCCAGTGACATGGCTGCACACCGTTCGCTGCTGTAGTGAGTGAGTGAGGTAATTTTCTGGATCTAGAAAAAGAAACCATCTTTCTAATTCGAAAACTTTCTGATGGGAAAATGTTTCCTTGGTTTGGAGAACCTTTTAACACTGTTTCCGTACAAATACAGAACCAAATGTTAGAGAATATCCTTCCTAATCTTTGTGGCTGTTGAACAAAACTCTTACCAGGGTAAGTAGTGTGATTGCAAAACCTTATCCATGCATTGTGTTTTAGTCAGTGTTCTCTGATGAACATCAGATGTGATAGGCAATCGGGTGTCGTAACACATGGAACACCGTGTAGCCTAGCATATCTTTATCTAAGAGGTAACCACGCAGAGTAGCATAACCTTACGTAAGATGAGTCATCCTTCCGCCCATGGCAATGCCATACGGTTATAGTCTAATCTGAACAGAAGCTGAACTCATCCAAAAAAACGACCTGTTTTCATTCTTCTAACCCAGCCTAACTGTCGTTCAGTAAAAATTTGGTTTACAGGAATTATTACCGTATGTGTGCTCGTAAGAATATTTTTCTTATCCTCTGCATTCAGCACTTCATGTTTCAAGTCCAGGTATCGGCTGTCATAAGAAACTCGAGCCCAATCTATCACATATCAGAAACATCGGCAACAGCTATCGTGTGTTTGGAATTCCAATTAATACGGCAAGGTCCAGGGTGTCTACATTTTCCCCATTTACCTGCTGCATCTTTACCAGATGATCCACAACTAGGCAGTCCGCAGGTTGTTTTGCATGTTGTAAGAAATCTGGAAGTACGAGCGAAACGTCTGCCCCTGTGTCAAGCGCAAATCCGCATTTCGTCATATTAATTTTCTTTGTGACAAGTGTGCCATATGTCTGGAGGGTTCTCTGGGGTGCAATTTACCTGATCGTAATCTCATAATCTGTTCAGTTCCCGCACCTCAAAATTGACTCTTTTGGATCTCGCGACACTTTTCCTTCAGTCTCTTTTCCAGTTTCAGACGTTTTCTACATTCGTCCTAACAGAAATCTATGAACCCGCAAAGCCAGCAGTGAATTTTACTGAACTGATTACTTCTCCTACTTGGACCAGTAGAACAAGGAAGTGGGCGAAACTGAATATCCCGGCCAAGACGTTTAAGGAGTTCATCAAGTTTAGTTTCTTTTTACAAATTTCTAATACTGTCGCTATGGGATCAGATTGTCTCTCTAGCACGTGAAATGACGAAATGAGTCGAATTGCACCGCATGCAAAACGAAATTCAGAACTCTGTGTCATGAGTAAATGCGGAAAGTCTGGGTTAGCAATTGCATCCACAAAACGTTGCTGTACTGTAGTGTCCTGTATGTCCAGCACGTATTGTCCGTACTCTTACGATCGATATCAGTAGCTCTTAAAGTGAATCATGAATTTCTTGTCGGCGATTTTTCAATTGAAGAACATAGAGTTCCTTCAAAATTTCTTGAAAAAATCGTAGTTCTAGAAAAGAAACGATACAGGAATATTTCAATCCGACTACCTCGAACATAGTTTGTAGGATATCAGCCCTCGTGCCAAGTCACGATGCGTCTAGCGCACGTACCTTCTCTCGATTTCTACACTGCTTCGCCAAGGCAACCATCTTGAACTGAGTCTTTAAACTTCCTACATGATCTTTCCATCAAACGCTGGCTGTTTGATTTCGATTTGCATAATGCTTTGTGATAAATTGAATACAATGTACACGTACTTATCACGGCGTTTTAGATTCTGAGAGTCCATCTTTGTCTCGAAATTCTACATTCTTTTCTCGAATCCCAGCGAAACATATCTTGTTCTAACGTACGATTTTGGATTTCTGCAGAGATGTTTTCTTTAATATTGAGGCACTGAGTCTATCACATATTTTGCACGCCATCTACTTTTCCAGTGCAGTGTTCTATTACGTTAGCGCATTTTTCCTCCTGTTCATTCGCCAACTGATAGAGGCGTCAATTTAGTGTCCTCACTTGGTTTATTAAATTTTGCTTCATACTGGCCTACTCTGGAAATGATACTGTTTCTGCTGTCATTGTGCTGCGTATAATTGCGTTCTCTTGCTCCAGGCTTCTCTACAACGTTTCTTTTGTTGTTCAAGTCATTGCTCGACACTCTCTTTGTTGGGCAATACGCTCCTAACTTTCCTTTAAAGCACATTTCTGATCTTGCTCTGAGTTATTCGACTGTTCATTACAAGTTCTACATCCATCTTTGAGTTCGCTCGGTATTGCAATATGTTTCTACATCTTAAAGCTGAGAGCACTAGATTACAATGTACACGTACTGATTGTACTGGGCTTCTTAGGCGCACTACGAATAATAATACTTCCTCCGGAATCACTCTCCATTATGTTAGGTACTATACGGATCCAACTTCCGGACACAAGTAAATATAAGGTAGCAGGGACCCTTGGAACAATGACAGCAAGTTAACTCTTGAAGAGACCATTGAATTTATATGTAGTTGTTAGGCAATTAGAACAATAAGCACACAGAACAGCAGGTGCAGTCACTCAGATAAGCAGTGAAGCAGAAAACAATTTAACAATTTTAACTCACTATGCAGGTTATGTGCTGGGATAAATGGGCAGCTTTATCCTTTTTAATTTCCCGAGTTACTAAGCAAAATGTATCAGTGCAAAATGGTTATGAGGTACACGAGTCCGGATCTCTTTCGGACAGTCAGTCATCAGAGGAAAATAAACAGTGGTTACAGTCCTTGAAGGTGACAGACACCAAATATCCTTTAGGTAACGTTTGACGATGGATCACGCACACGTGCGCATTTCATACACATACACGCACTTGCTAATCATGTTCCTCCTCCCTCTCGTAAGAATTCTCTATCGATGTTTTGCAAAAAAAACGTTTGGTTTGAACCAATTAGCGGCTGGTTTATGAACGAATTCTCTATCGATGTTTCTGGTATATGTAAGAATTCTCTATCGACGTTTTTGCAATTCAGACGTTTGAATTCTCTATCGATGTTTCTGCAATTCAGACGTTTGAATTCTCTATCGATGTTTCTGCAATTCAGACGTTTGGTTTGAACCAATTAGCGGCTGGTTTATGAACTTCGAAATGAACTTAATTCGAAGACACCTGTCAAAAGTACTGAAGTAATATGTTGTATGTATGCAAATATTTCCGCTATGATTCGGAAACCATGCAGGAAACTGTTTATTTATTTATTTATTTTTGTCTTTGTTATAGTGTATTCTTTAAATTGCACTGGCCATGTTTTCCAATCCTTCGAATCATCTAGCAGCAACTGGGTAGTATGAAATTCGCATTGAAAATATACGCCCTTCTTCGACTAAGTTAAAGAACGGTCGACTGCCTCTTGTCTCCGGAACTGAATTCTTTTGCCTCGACTGTTCTTTCCATCCTTTGGTTTCTCTCTGACTCTGGCGAACGCAGACAAGACGTTAAACGCTCGAGAGGTGTAATCTTTAGTGAACAAAGACTTTACGCGAATTCGCCACTTTTATATAAGTAATTGGTTGCGGTTCCGTTAAAGAAAGTTCTTAACCTTCAGCGTTGTTCGGTAACATTTGGCGACAAGGTTTGTCTCTTAAATTCTCTCATTAAAGGCCAACATCTTTTATTCTATTTAACAGAGTGACCACAGACTGCCCCAGTGGCGCAGTTGTCTAAGCGCTGGCTTCTGATCATTCGTCCGGGATGGGTCCCGGGTTTGAGTCCCGGTGAGGCATTGATGTTGTGTTTGTCCTATGGCGCTGGCTCTCTCCCTTCCATGGAAACAGTGGCCCTAAATGAGGGACGGGCGACTGCGTATAGCCCACTGAGTTGCTCACGATCGTCGTTAAACCCCTAATAAAAACAAAACACAAGGCAGATATTACGCGTCCCTTGTTTTCGGTCCCATCCAGACGCTGTGGAGCGATACTGGAATTCCCCAGACGAATTCGTATGATAGAATAATAATAACAACGTTTCGCACAATAAAATGTTTATTATACATCGACTATAGTTTCGCAGAGCGTTTGGCTCTGCTTCCTCAGGACGAATGGAGCGTAAACATTCAAATAATTGTGACATCATCAGAATTCTGACGGTCACGGGTTTTGGTGAGTTTTTTTCCACGCGCTTGAAAGAAATGGAGTAGACGTCATGTCGTTGACAAGCCGTGACGAGTTCCGGTATATGTGGAAAGCTTCTAATATATTGAGCTTGATAGTCGAGTCGGGTTTATCAATAAGCGTAGCGTTTTCAATAAAAAAATTATGGTTATTTTCGTGACAATGTTGAGCTATAGACGACTTCTTCAGTTCATAGTTCCGTACATAGGTCTTGTGTTCCTTCAGACGGAAACTACGGAACTATGAACTGAAGAAGAAACTACGGAACTATGAACTGACTGCCTCTCCTGCCAGACGATCGCATTCTCCGTACAACATAACCATCTCGCAGTACTCCTCGTTGGAATAACTAGCCATGTGTAGACTCGAAGATCCAGTCCACGCACTGTCTGACAAACCTTTCCTGACCGCCAATTCATGCTTCCCGAAGAGGTATGACGTAGCGTTTCCATTTGCATGCTTTCATCCATCCTTCGCTGTTTTGCAGGCAAAATTCTTTTACAGATTTTACGCTTTACGATGTCATTCGTGACGTATTTATGCCGATGATCGGATACCGAGCGATCTGCATTTCCGGATTTCTATTGGAGTTTTTGGTGAATGTAGGGGGTCATTTCATACTAAATCAGTGACGCTCTACACGTTTGCTATTGATGTTTTTTCGCTCTCTCTCTTGGTTCTCGCGATAGGATCGCTAACTGCCAAAATTCGCCGCTAGGGTGCTGCAATCGGTCTCATCTGATTGAACATAGTCACTTTACAATATGTACACACTACTTCCCGAACTCTAACATTTTGCGTTCAAAAGTTATTTCCGTGTTTAAGGACTTCCCTATACACCGGGTATATATACTGTATATATACACTGGTGGAAAGTGAAAAAAGAACACCAAGAAGGAGACATCTGATGCCAACGAAATTTATACAGCATAATAACGGAATACAGAGGGTAACGTGATCAAAACATTATGGCAAAATACAGCTGTATTTGCTGGAAAACTGAAAAATAACATTTCCATGAAACATGGTTAGTACGAGGTTGAACGCCATGAACTGCATCACACTGTGCAATTCTGGCATGGAGTCTGTCGTACAGATGTTGGATGTAAGTTTGGGGTATTGAGTTCCAAGCATCCTCAACCTGGACGCGTAAATCGGGGATGATCGTGGCTGGCCGTGGAGACCGGATAAGTCGTTGTCCCATAAAATCCCACACATACTCAATGGGGGACAAATCCGGTGAACGTACAGGCCATAGAAGTTGTCTCACACCCTGAAGTGCATGTTGCGTTGCACGTGCCGTGTGTGGGCGTGCGTTATCTTTCTGGAAAACACCACGGTGGACCGACCTTACAAATGGCGCAACAACGCGCTGAATGATGTTGTTAATGTAGGACGTGCTGTTTAACGTACCCGGTACAAACACTAGTTTTGTACGGGAGTGTTAGCTGATCGCTCCCCACACCATGAGACCAGGTGTAGGCCCTGTGTGTCGCTGGCGGATGCAAGAAGGCCGTACGCGTGTTCTCCCCTGTGCGTTTGAGAACACGCGTACGGCCATCTGAGGCTCCCAGGCAGATTCTGCTTTCATCGCTGAACACGACAGATCGCCATTGCGTTCTCCAGTGCAGACGTTGGCGACACCACTGCAGCCGTTCCTGACGGTGGGCTGTAGTCAGAGGTACACATGCAAGAGGCACACGTGCATGTAGTTCTGCATCCAGTAGACAGTTGCGGATTGTTTGTACTGTCACCTCAGGTGCAACGGCAGCTCGGATTTGCGTCGTAGTGGATGTTTTGCTTGACAACGGCGCTCTTCCTATGCGTCGATCGGTACGCTCATCAGTCCGTCTGTGACTTCCGGTTCCACGTCTTTTCGTGTGGGAATGTTCCTCTGACCATCTACGCCACCATCGTACCACCACCGATACTTTCCGTCCAATTCGCTCAGCAATACGACGATACGCCCACCTGAATTCGCGGAGTCCGACTAGACGACCTCGCTCAAAGTCCGATAACTGCTGAAATCGTACACGTCTTCCATGTCCAGGCACTGCAGCTTCTTCAGGATCTTCGCACGTGTCCGTAAGCCGACGATTGATTACATTCACTTCGCCGTACTCCTTAAATACCACCGACGATAATTTGCATATTATGCCGTGCTGTGGCGTAAGCGCTCAAAGGTTGGTCCCGAAATTAACATCACACCTACGTAAACTAGACCCCATTGACATATGTAAATTTCATGATCGTCCGCCAATTCCTTCTTGGTGTTCTTTTTTCACTTTCCGCCAGTGTGTAATCTGCAAAAGAAACTGAAAACAACCAAAGTCTGAAGAGAGCAAAGTAAGTGAATAAATAGATTATGCCACTCAGAAAAACAGATTTCATTGTAACAAGAAATCGAGGCGAAATTTTGACATGCATAGAAGATTTCTACTCAAAACTTTATAAAAGGGTTATTAAATCAACTCTAAACATTGCGAAAGGTACCAGTTCCAAAGTTCCTTTAGTCCTCCCCGAAGAAGTTACACGTTCATTTAAGAACATGAAACTGGGAAAAGCTGCAGGAGAAAATGAAGTTATCGTTGACATTCATCAAGAAACAAGTGGAGAAATAGAAGCTACATCCGCCCAAGTTTTTACTAGATGTTTCAATGAAGGAAATATTCCTTAGGATTGGAACAATGATATAGTAATCCTGCTACAAAAAAGTGACGTTGAGGATCTCAGGACCTGTAGTCTCCTATGGGGGATTTATGAAATCTTCACTAAGATTTTTTTGACATTGTTTGAAGTTAATGTTGGACATGGCTCAACCAAGAGAACAAGCTGAATTCAATAGCGGCTACAGCACTGTAGATCATATCCATGTTCTGAGAGGACTAAATGAAATAACTGCAGATATGAACTCCCGTTTTGTATGACTTTTATTGATTATGAAAACGCCTTTGATTCCGTGGAACCGTCAGCAGATACAATGGCTTTTTAATTCTGCGGTATTGAAGATGCATACATAAGCATTATTAATAACTTCTTTGAAAATGCAAGTGCAAAGGTTTGGGTATTTGAGGATACAACACCAACATAAATTAAAAACAGAGTCAGACAAGATGACACCATATCTCGCAATCTCTTTGACTCCACTTTACAAAATGTGTTTCAATCATAGAACTAGGAAAACAAAGGGGGAAAGTTTAAAGGAGATTATTTAATTCACTCTCGTTCTGCTGATGACGTAGTGATTTTTACAACTGCTCTTTCAAAACTGAAAAGAATGATACAGGAACTTACTGACAAGAGTAAAGAAATGGGATTAAAAATGAACTTTCAGAAAACAAAACTGATGTACAATGCTTTTACAAGGAAGGAAGACATATCGATTGATGGTGAAAAGCTGAAGATACGCAATACCTGCATTTACATTGGGAAGCACATATCAAGCGAGGGTAACATTGATAAAGAAATTATTCTACGTATAAAACTTGGATGGAGATCTTTTGAAATAATGTCATAATGGCATATTGATCTAAAAAATTGTTCTGTTTAAAAGATGGAGATATTTTTAAACAGAACAATTTTTAAGGTCAATATGCCATTATGACTTAAAACAGAAGTGTTTAATCAGTGCATTCTTCCATTGGTTACGTTCGGAGTAGAGACGTGGACTTTTACTAAAAAAAGACATACAGAGACTGCAGACAACTGAAATAACCATTAAGAGATGCAGGCTTGTTGTAACCAGGAAAGATAAGAAGATAACTTCGTGGATAAAGAAATTATCATGAGTAGAAGACCTCATTTTCAATACAAAATCCCTGAAATGGGAATGGATTAGACATATTGATGGAAGAACGGATCACCGATGTACAACCGAACTTTTAGACTGGATCCCGAGGGACAGAAAAAGACCACGTGAGAGATAAATGGATGAAATTTGAAAGCACTCTGAGTCTGGTGCCAAAACCTTGCATCCCGATGATAGACTCCACCATTGTGTTGAATAGGTCCAACAAAAAGGGTGATAATGGAATGGTGAGATGTAAGATGCAGCTCTACAGCAATCCCGAACGTAGATAAAAAATGGATTGACATGACCAACATTAAAAATTATCATAATACCTTCAAATTGGAACTGAGGAACAGACTCTCCTCCCCAAAAGATCTGACATCAGATAAAGTGGACATCTCTGAAGTTCATAGAAAACTAACCAAGGCTCTTATGGAAACACCAACAAAAAATAGGTGGTACTAAGAACAAGTTACATATGAAAAAAATATCAGGGAAAACAAAAATACTGATGCAAAAGAGAAGGGAGATGAGAACAAATAAAAGATGTCTCTTCCAAAGTGGAATATATAGAGCTATGCAAGGCAGTATCAAAAAGTGTCACTGACGACGTAAGGAAATACAACGGTGAACTAGTGAGAAAAGCAATTGAAAACAACCAAAGCCTGAAGAGAACAAAGGTGCATCTGGGTAAGGGAAGAAACAGATTATGCCACTGAGGAAAGAAGATGGCACTGTAACAAGAAATCGAGGCGGAAGTTTGACAAGAGTGAAATACTGTATTTCTACTCAAAACAATATGAAAAGCGATGATATATCTACTCAAACATTGCGAAAGCTAACAGTACCGAAGTCCCTCCAGTCGTTCCGGCAGAGGTTACACCTGCAATTAAGAACATGAAACAGGGAAAAGCTCCAGGAGAAGATGTAATTACAGTGGACATTATGAAAGAAGCAAGTGGAGGAATTGAAGCTATACTCTCCCAAGTTTTCACTAGATGTCTCAATGAAAGAAATATTACTGATAATTGTAACAATGCTACAATGATCTTGCTACCTATGAAAGGTGACATTGAAGATCTCAGGAACTACAGGCCCATTATCCGTGGTTTATAAAACCTTCACTAAAGTTCTTTCACATCCGTTGGAGGTAGCACTGTACATGGTTGAACCGAGAGAACAAGCTGGATTCAGGTGTGGCTACAGCACTACAGATCCTCACCGTGTGCTGAGAGAACTGATTGAAAGAACGATGAAATATGAACTCCTATTATATATCATCATCATCATCATCATCACCAGCAGGCAGTTTGAGGGCAGCATCGCCCTCTGCACTTTGCGGTCTCGGGTATAAATAGCTGGTTCAACGAGGTGTTGCAATCACTGAAGATCCGATATCGAGTCGAAAAGGGTGTTTCTTGTGTCTTACTATGCCTTGTTGCCGAAGAAGGTCGCATTATGAACACCTGACGGACATTGAGCAAGGAAGGATTGTCGGGATGACAGAAGCTAGATTTTCCTAACACAAAATTGCCACTCGTAACTGTTAAAGCGCAGTACAGTGATGCAAATGTTGCGTCAGAGGACATATGAGGCTCGGACACTCAGAAATCCGGGAAATGGACCGCACAATCACACGACTGCACGGGATGACTCACATCTCTACACCATTGGCAGTGACCGATCGCACAGCTACATCCAACATGTTAGCACAGCAGTGGGGCACTGCCACAAGTCAAGCTTTGTCCTACAGGACAGTTAGACGTCGTTTGCTTCATATAGGACTGGTCACTAACAACCAATTCCTGCGCATTCCTTTGACCTTTAACCAGAGACACTTCAAGCTGTAATGTGGTGTTTGTCACTCACATTGGTGCCCTGATTAGCAATAGGTTCTGTTTTCTGTTGCGTCACGGTTGAACTCGATTCACCATGAGGGTCGCATACGTGTTCGAAGACTTCGTGGTGAACGGTGCTTTTTGCAGGCCCATACCGGCTTACGCTAAACGTCAAAGTTTGCACTCCATTGGGTTCAATTCGCGGCCTCGCCTGGTAAGTATTGCAGAAACCTCAACAACCAGCGACACATCAGGAATGTTTTAGAGGTAGGAGATATACCCTTCCTTCAAAGTTTTCTTGCGACTATACTGCATCAACACAATGCTATGTGATATACGGCCGGGAATATCCAAGACTTATTCCATGCACTACGGATACCGCTTCTTCGAGTCCCTGCACGTTCGCCTCATATATCCCCAATCAAACACGTTTGGGACGTGGTACCTAAGTGACTGGTCCGTCAAGAGCCTCCACTAATCACTACAAATGAACCCTAGTCTAACATAGAAGCAACCTGGAATGTTATTCTCAGGACGTTTTCAAAACCACTTCCATTCAATGTCACGCAGTTTAGTGGCTATTATTTTTGCTCAAGATATTTTTACACGATACCGAGCCCTGAAACAAAATATGCTTTATAGCTCTACAAACGTATTCAATTAGTTCCTGTAAAATGAGGAACCTGTGATATAAATTTCCTTTGAATAACCGGATTCTTTCTTGGTGTTGCAATTTTCACACACAGTAGTGTAGTTAAGCAATATCATCTGATTGTGGAAACTAAATAAAATAAGTTAGAGATCAGTTATTAAGCGTTTCCAAATTTAGGAAAGGGTAAACCAAAGCTGAAGAGCAAAACATTTATGAGCTCCTCCCCCAGAACTCGAACCCAGTCTCTTAAGACATGGTGTTTAAATGGCTCAGAAACCCCAGAAATTGATGAAGTCTGAAACTTTAAGCATACATGTGCAAAATAATTCGATACCCAAGAAATTAATGGTATCAATATATTTTTGACGTTGTAATAATAGCATAATAACAGTTTCAGTGTTTAGTATCCGTATAAACATCCAGACAGATTCTATGAGTTTCGCACTGTAACGCTGTTTGTTAGTAATTGCGTTGGAAAGCCTGACAAGTGCAAAGCCTCACAATGTAAAGATGTTTTATATTAAGCAATATATTGTTTGCTGTTCGCGATCGACATTCCCATTGCTCTCGGTTGTCAATCTGGTGCTATTTCATAAATGAAAAGGCAATATATTATATGTATGGATAGTAAAATACCTAAGATAAAATACTTCATTATATTATCTTAATGCAGTCACTGCCGCAAACCTAAATATTCGTAAAAGTAAAAAGGTTGCAGAAGCTCTGTCGAAATTAAGTTGCTCTTGTAGAGAGGATAAATCTGGCGTCTTCCGAAACTAATTATATAAAGCGTTTTTAATTACAAATCTCGCATCGTTCTAAAACTAACGACAAATTATGTTTGCACAATGTATGAAGATCCAAACGAAAGAAGAAAACTCTTGGAAAGATGAAGACCAATCGGACACGAGATCGGCGCTTTTCTCATGACCATCTTTGTCAAGATCCTGAAATTCGCAGAAAATCGAGGTTTATGTTAGCATATCTCAAGGCGGCGCGACATTGCCGTGGTGGTTGGGGTAGGGTGGGCTTCAAACCACCCAACGCTTTTTGAGCCCACCCCTTAGACACTCCACATTCCCGAAAGAAAAATATATAATTAAGCAGTTAGATTACATGGCGAAAGCAATCATCCAAATCTTTAGGGAACTTGGATAAACGTTCGTGAATTTTTCGAATTCAGAAATTTTGTTATGCAGAATGAATTGAATTGTTTTGTTAACTTTACTGTTTGTACTTCTGCGAAACGAAGGGAGTCTTCTGAGTGAATGTCTAAGAGAGTAATAAAAAAACGCCATTCTTTTAATTTTAGTTTAAAATGATGAAATGGAGAGAAAGGGATATTCCATGTGAAGCTAAAATCTACAATTCATGTGACAGCAAATACTTAAAAAAAAAAAAAAAAACGTGAGTTAAAATTGCGAAGATATAGCAACTTGTTAAAGATTATGGAGATTTTTGTCAGTGTTTCCCAGTATTTACATACACTGAATAAATACTACGTACAGTATGCATATGAAAGCATTTTTCTGGAAATAACGTCATCAGCGTCAGCTAAAACTTACAAGAACGGAATTTTTTGCCAAAATTTGTGCTCCTCTTATGATGTCTAACGCCCTCGTAGTCTCTTGGTATAAAGTGTAAACACCTAATAACCCCTATCCTGCTCTAAGCGGCTGGCGTCGTCTCTGAACTCTAGTGCAAAGAAATTTCTTAAACAATAAGAAGAATTTCTCAAATAGTATAACTGTACTAAAAATCCGAAAATTCTTGGCGTAAAATAGAAATAAAAGTTTCCAAGCTTTCGCACGTCAACCAGATGGCTTTCTCAAGGAAGGTAGACAGCTAACTGCAAACTAGATAATAGTACGTTTCAACAATTTGAACGCGGTGACTTGATTAGACAATGAATGATTAGGAGCAAACGTGATATTTCGAAGAAACGAGGTCACGTTGGTTGGGCACGCGGTACAATGGTAGAGAACTCAGCATTATTTGAAGAACTGATTCCAAATACGTGGCAACCCCAGAGAAACGCTATCATTGCAAGATTCGCAGCTGGTCAAGATTTCCAAAGTTTCGTGAATGGCGGTAGATTTGGGTGTGGAGTATGAAGCTAATTTCTTTACATCACTTCATATAGGATCGGCGGACTTGAAGTTGACTTCTCTTGATAGGGCAGTGATTATTTTCCCGTCTCTTGTATCCCTTTTATGTTCGCTGATTCTAATTCCAAACGAACGTTTGGACATTCCGATGTAGTATCGCCTGGATACTACATCGTAATGTTGATGTGTTGATTTACATTGTAATTGTTGATGTGCGAAAGCTTGGAAACTTTTATTTCTATTTTACGCCAATAATTTTCGGATTTTTAGTATAGTTATACTATTTGAGTATAATTTGGTGTACAGTTCCTACTTTTTGAATAAGAATTTCACCCAACACACTGTTTTTCGCGAGATCTCCCAAACCACTAAGGAAATATTTTGAACACATTTAGAAAATTGAGTAGTGAAATTAGCAGTACCTGCAGTTTAGCAGGAAACCAAAATATTTTTTTTATAATTTTAATAGGAACGTTTTTCAGCTGGTAAAGAAGAAAATCTTTAGCTACTGCATTTCCACCCAGGCTTGGCACATTTACCTGATAATTTTAGGAAAATGAGAAGTGAAAGCTTTACATTGTAATTGTGAATTACTTTTTGGCCTTTTTCGGTTCTTCCCTTGTCTGAAGAAACGGCACAGAAAACGCCAAGCCACATGGACTAGTTTTTATAAAATGCATTTAATTCAAACTTTCTTCTCGTTTATGTCGAAATCATTTTGTTTATTTTGATAAATTGTATTTATGTATATTTTGCAGAAAATATTTAATTGTGATTGATTTTTCAAATTGGCAACCGTAATTTGCTGTGATTACTTTTTCTTTAAAATTCTTGAAAAGTTCACAGTAAAAATTCATAAATGTGGAATATATTCATGTCTCGGATTTCTGTCGTTTGAAATGACTTAAAAACTATTTAGAAACGATTGTTTTCTTCAAGAGTTGATCAGAAATCAGAGATACAACGCCGTTGTAATTATTCCATACTTAAGGATCAATAAACGTTTGGAATCATTCTTAAAAGCAGGGAGAAGCAAAGGTCTGCACAAAAAATACCTATCGTATATGCTGCAGCATGTCAAATGAAAAAACAAATTCATAAAAGAGATGTTGTTCATCTTGCAATTTAAAGTGAAAAAGAAAATTTAATTTTGATTGATTCGATTCGTTTTTACGATTTTATAAATCAGGAGACATCAATGGCAAAGCTGTGTTGCGCACTAGACCCATATGGGAGCAAACAGCAATAAAATCGTTCAGGCTGTTCATCTGTAGAAATGAACGTACTGTACTGTCTTTTCTCCAAAGTCACTCCGTGCCTTCCAGCTGAAAAGAGATAAATTTTCTTCCTTAAGTAGTGGAGGAAATGAAACGCAAATGTGAAATTCTAGATAAAATTATGTCTCATACTTAGCATTAAAATGATAGGAAAAACTTGGTACAAAAGATGCAGTAACATCTAGAGATGCAGTAACAACTACTGCATTATATATTTTTAAAGCATGGAACTCTATTTGCAAAGCATTCGCAATAACAGGAGAATAAAGAAGTGGAAGATGTAGAAAATTTAAATTCCTGGGAATCTACGGGACAGAGAATCACAAAGGAAAAGAGAGAGAGAAAATTAAAAAGAATAGCGAAAGTCAGAGAAATTAAAAGATAGGGTAGAGAGAGAGAGAAGGAGAAAGAGGAGACAGAGGGAGAGAGAGAAGGGGAAAGAGGAGACATAGAGAGAGGAAGAGATCGATATATATCGGCGTAGTAGAGAGAAAGAGAGAATAAGCGCAGAAGCAGCGAAATAGAAAATCCTGCACATGTGGACATGAAGGTGAAACAGAGTCAAGACAGACAGTAAAATTGAAAAAAGTGAGATAGAAATAAAGTGCAGACAGAGGCAGGAATAGGATATACTAAAACAATGGTACTGTGAAGGAGAACATTTTCAAGATAGGAATTAGTTACAGAATCCTTAATGCTGCAATACAGATTGTTTGGTGCTCGCTAAATAAAAAGATGTTTGACAATCAGCAAGTTTCAGTGCCCTCTTGGTACTATTTATGACACACAATGTACTAAATGTTTCCGAGCCTGCGGGGAGTCTGTATCTCGGTACCTACAGCGCAATGTGACTTCTGAGCTATTGTGAGAGTTTGGCCGCAGCTGAATATCAACCAGCGAACTTCTATACCGTGAGCACTGTATCTTCTTGGTTACTCTCGTCAGTGAGTGTAATGAAGCTTCAAGAATGCAGACGACGAATAGATTATATGTTACCTGATTTGGAGGAACAACAGGAGATGTGGTCATCGAGTGCCAAATACAAGAGAAGTAAAAGTAATATACATCTCATATAATAGAAATGTAACCACCCAGTCAACTGGTGCAGTGGCCTGCCCTTTGATGGAAATAAAAGATGGAAGAATATATATATATATATATTCATCGTTTTATCCATGTGGTGCTGCTTTGAAACTCAAAGCTAGCTACATTCATAAACAAAAAAATGGCAGAGCAATATTTTTGCGTCTTAGTGTTCCGCGAGAAGTTGACATTTCTCTGCTTACAAGAGTGAGTGACAGGAGCGCACCGAGATAGTATCTGTAATTTGATATTGCAAACAAAATGAGCAATTTGAGTAGACCGGTCGTCCATGACTAAAGACGGAAAATATTCAAGCGGACAGATTTTGCGTGAAGTTTCTAAATGTTAAACGTAAGAGAATATTGAATGTGACAAAGTGCTCCACGGTAAGCACTTAACTCGTTAGTGGATGCGAGTTTCTCAGATGATTTCTTACTTCAGCTCCAATATATGCGACTTGCTTATTTACAACCGCAACTTCAAGACAATGCAAAATAAAAATGTATCTAGAAGGGAATCTAATATCATTTAAAGTGACGCTAATACAGGGGATTTTGCTGAACACTTTAACTGGAATAAGTGTTATGTATCAAAACTTATGCTGTTTAACGCTCTAACGAATAGATTGAATAAATCGCTATACAGTGTTCTCATCCCTCATTTGTCTCATATGTTAAACCAACAGCACATACATTTAGGAATAGATCATTTTGTAAATAAACCGTTTTTGTTCAGCTTCGAGGATAATGAATAAAATTTGAGAAGAAAGGAGATAATGTATACAATGAAGTACTAAAAATTTGATATTTTTGTTGGTGACATGTTAAGATTTGTGAGTTTCAAGTACATGTTTTCATCTTTTTCTATAAAAATTATTTTGAAGTTTCTTTAAAACATCCGTGATATCTATATGTAGTTACATAAAGTCATTTACAATTTCTGGCGTACGGATATCACAGTTATAAACACAAGTCGCCTCGGACCGTGAGAACTACACCACGCAGCCATAAAAAAATGAACAGATGACTTTGTGTGGTTAATTGTTTTTAACATTGGCAGCGGAGCTGCACGTATACTTTTTCCAATTTGTTATTCTTTCCTTAATTAAGGAAATCTAATCTGATGTAAAATTACAGATAGGATAAAACCTTTTTACTGAATTAGTCGTGTAGTTAATTTCAAACAAGTAAATAAGGCAAACAGTGCTATGGTCTATTGTTTCTCTTTTTAAGAAAAGTGCACGTAAAGGAGCTTAAATATAATATCAGCATAAAAGTCAAAGCATCCATCCACGCTATCTAAATCATTGTATTGGCCAGCGGATGGCCTCGTTGCGAACGCTCGTTGCTGCCACGATAAAGCCTCAGGATCAATCTCAAGCAATACGAACTCCACCACTAAATATCTGTCGTGCGTCTGATATATATCTACCGTGCGTCGTTAAGCCTTTGGTTCCCAGGTATAGGCTTCCCAGTTCTAAATAAAGACATGTTTCTCCTTCTTTCTACCTTGCTTCCGTGTGACTTTCCTGTCGGGCACTATATCCTAAACTTTTAGCTTCCTACTTCTTAATGTTGTTTAACATCTGGGGTCAGGCACTCCCTTCCTAAAATCCTCTACATAAACCTCTGCAAAACATTCTATCTCATCTTATAGCGGATGTTCTAAGATGAGATAGAATAAAAAATACACAAGAGCAAACAGATTTGAACGCCCCCTTCTGCAGTTTTCCACAACTTGGGTGAGCTTTAGAATGCAAAAACACACTGCTGGACAAAACATGAGGTACAAACACCAAACCTGAAGTGAAAACAAAACAAGTTGATAGACTTTTATGAAATTTAGAAGAAAGGTGCATAAGCATGACAAAGAACATTTGAAAACATGGTATGCATCGAACTGAATAGTCAAAATTACCGTATTTACTGGAATCTAACGAGCATTTATTTCCTCCAAAATCGAACCTGTTTATCCGGGGGCACTTTAGAATCGGTGACAAATACCTACATCTGGAGTCTCGCAAATGCCTGTCTGTCTAGGAAGTCGTCGTTGCGGCGCGCAAGCGGGTGAAATTTTCTCTGAGCGTCTGCTGTTGCTTCGACCACCGACAATCACCAACTTTCCCCATTCTTCCACATTCGTTGAGAAGCTTCGACGAAAGATATAAAATACGGACCGTCGCTTGCCTCATAGTATTGTTCTCTGAAAGAAACACTGCATTTTGTTACTTGAAAGTGGAGCATACTGTCCAAAGATGTGTTCTAAACGGCAGCGTTATCTATCAAAGTTAAAACTGCAAGTGGTTGCCTATGCAAAGAAAAATGGCAATCGCGCTTGTTTTAGGGAGTATGGAGTTTCATAAGTGAATGTAAGGCTTTGGAGGAAGTAAAAGGAAAAGCTAAATCAGTGCTCTAAAACAAAAAAGACGTACTCGGGACCTAAGACAGGTACATCTCCCGAGATTGACGATTGTCTAGATCATTTCGTAAAGCAGCAGCGTGCATCAGGTTTTCCTGTTACTGTAGAAATTCTTCAGGCAAAGCACGAGAAATTTATCGTGAACTTGGATTCAGTGTAAGGTTTACTGCTTCAAGAGGATGGATTTTCCTTTTTATGAAAAGAAAAGGATTTCCTCTGAGGCGGCGTACTTCAATATGTCAGAGAATGCCATCTGACTTTGAATAAAGGCTATACAGTTTTCTCAAGTACGTTATATCAGTAAGAACGCAAGGGCACCATGTTTTAAGCCAGACTGGGAATGCTGATCAAACACCATTGAATTTTGATATGCCATCAAATTACAGTGTAGGAAGTATTAGTGCAAAGCATGTTAAAGTGCTAACAACAGGAAACGAGAAGCTCCGAATGACGGTTCATGCTTTCCATTATCGCTGATGGGAACGAGCTACCACCGTATGTTATTTCCAGGAGAAAAACGTTTCCCAATAAAGATACTTTTCCTCAGAAAATTCATGTCAGAGTTCAAGAAAATGGCTAAATGGCCGAAGGACTTGCAAAGGACTGGCTTCAAAAAGTGTGGTTTCGACGACCAGGTGCGGGGGTGACTGCGGTCCATGCTTGTATTGGATTCATTCAAGGGGCATGTAACCAACTCAGTGAAAACCAGGATTGTTGAAAACAGAACTGATCTAGTTGTTGTGCCTGGAGGAACAACTTCCCCACCTCAGCCCCTTGATGTCTGCATAAATAGGCCTTTTAAAGCAGCAATTCAATCACGCTATAATGCATGGCTAATATCGGGATACACACAGAACTTACAAAAACTGGATTTGTTAAAAAAACCTTCACTGTCTATAGTAGTACAGTGGGTTGTAGATGCCTGGGAGTTCATTGCTAATGACTTAGGTCAGCGGTCTTTTCTGAAGTGCGGAATTTCCATTAGGATGGATGGCACTGAAGACGACGCTATCTTTGAACAATCCAGCAGTGAAACCACAGCCGACAACAGCAATGAAGATTCGTGCAGTGAAATATCCGAGGATGTAAATGGAAAGATGTCTGTGACCAATGCATAATTTGGAATAATGTGGAATTGAATGAAATCTAAGAATTGCCATATTTCGTAAGTTTCATAAGTTTGTATTGCTTTCAAGTGCTATTGCGTCTTAGTACACGAGTATTAAGAAGAGATACGTATTTTCGTAGCTGAGAAGTAAGGTGCGCGTTAGATTCGAGTAAATACGGCAATGCTGATGCATCTAAAAATCGTTTCAGGGGTGTTCGCTGAAATATTTGTTTCCGGTGAACAGTAGGGAGTGTGATCGCTCCTGTTCACCAAGCATGTTGAATTCCACTTACGAATTCCTATGCAAAAATACGGAAGGAGTTTGGATGGCAATAATAACCATTGATATGTGTTACCTAGACCACCGGTGTAGGAGGCTTCTGGTAGAAGTTTGAAGAGCAGCAATGAGTCTTCACAGAGTTTTCCAGTTTTTTCCACCACAATAGGGTAGTGTTTCAGAAACCAAGTTGGACACTGTTCTGCGAACACCCTCACTCTTTAGGTAAAAATAGCATAAATGTAATCAGCGTTAATGTCACTGTAAAGATCAGAAATATAGTTTATCAAAATGAACTCGATGCTTACAACAGTCCGGAGAAACCTTACATATGGCTCAAAGATATCTGCATGTGCCTTTCAGCATGCGCAGTGCCATCCTCAATCACATGAAGTAGCGTACAGGCAATGAAGCATCATGTTTCACTACACTACAAGACCTCTTCACCCGAAGTGGTCTAGCTCGCAGATTTTGCAGGGATGATTTTTCCTTCCGAGTGCTTTCCAGACGAGCAGACGACGGGAATCCGTAGTTACACCGTAAAGGTACTCATCCATAGCAAACTACATACGTTTAATGTTGCTCTGTCCAGAATTGATACTGCCTGCATTAAGTGCTTCGATTGTTTCATGTAAATAGCTGAGGAGGAAGCAAACAGACACTTCTGACAAAGTCGACTGAAAACAATTGTTTTTTACACCATCGAGCCTGAATTACGGTGGAGATTTGTCAGTCTGTCATGTCTCTATCTGTCTCAGGGCCAGATATCAGACTCATATTCTGTTGTGACCCATGGCCGGAAGAGAACTGGTGTTCGAAACATATTTCCTGATTCCTGAAGTTGCTGCCATAATTTGTAGTTACACGCCGGAATTAAGACCAAATTAATGCACCGACGCGATATTATATACTACATAAAGTGTAATATTCCCATGAACTATACAGCTGAAAACTGTTCTCTAAAACTACACAAAATGTTCTCTTAAAACACAGCTGCTAAAGTCAACAGGAAAGAATTCGAGTATTAGGCCCATGTAAGAATTAAAACAAATTTTGCATCATTTATACAAAAATGTCGTACATCTGCTGAAACGGGCACATCAATTGAAAAGCATTTAAACCATGATCGGCGTTCACTGAGTGGAATATTACACTAAATCGTAATACGCTGCTTCTTCTCTGCTTCATTAGAACGACACTCATCATGTTAATTACAAAACAAAGCTCACGGATGATGTAATAAGTGAAAACATAGATGAAAATAAGAAGCACACTTGAAAAACGTTTAGCACTGTTTTCAAATGTTTGTGCGCTGGAAATTAGTCGCGAGTGTGTGTTTTCTGTCATTTTAAGAAACAGAAGAACTTAAATGTAAAGCAGCGAAGTACATGTCGCTGTGAGATACACTGTATATATAAATATGAACGTCTGAAAGGCAACACAGTAAAGGGACTACCTACAATCGAGACTGAGCACGAAAAGAGACTATCTTCAGAAATTTCCAAGGAGTTTATTCTGCGTTCTCGCAGTTTTGTAAACCTTGATGTCACATATTTCGGAGATTTAAATAAATTATGTCGAATTTAATCTGTCTTCAGTGACAGCCATCTCACGAAACTGTTATCTAATGTTACATTGATTAACTGTACTTTCAAAGAATCGTGCTGTCAGAATGACTTTAATGAAGTGGCATTTTAGTGCCTAATAAAATGAAAGCAATTAGAAAACATCCAATTATAAACTGATGTTAAGGAGCAGTGATTCGGTGCGATGAAGGCATGTTAAACGGTCTTCAGAGAATTCGGGACAAAATGTCATCTTATAATCAGAGTAACGAAGTTGAAAACCAAATAGTATGGTGACGGAAAAAAACATTTCTCGTTTTCGTATAGAAAGGTAATTTTGTTTTCTCTCCATTTTCATCTTTGAAATGTCATTTTCTCAAAACATGATCAGCATGTTCTCAAATATACTTTTTTATTTCTGATAAAATAATATAGATTTCTCAGAAATTCTTATCCTTTTTCATTACCTTAATTCAACATGAAAGATAATGTGGAAATGATTAATTGGTTCTCCAAGGAATTACTACATTTTAGACCCTGAAGTAATGTTGATCACAGATTACCTTCCGAAGACTTAAAATCCCTGGCACTTGGAGCGACAGAATTTGCGTTAATGGGTGAAACACATAATCCAAGTCGAACTACGGATTCTTAAGAAGAATGACAGGGGAAACAGGTAATATCACAATCTAACGGGCTGGCAAGATGTTACTGCAGATTCAAATTCACAAGAACATATGATTTCAAAGAATCTTTGAAACAGGTATGTGCAAAAGTTCTCCCCGCTTTTCATGATGCAAATTCTAAGTAAAGATTTTAAGTAGCAAGTGCAATAACATACTTCGAGGAGTAAGGATTACATTAATCATTGTTTGCCTTATGACTTCGACAAAAGCAACAATGCAGCTGAAGCCTGCCGCAATATTTTTAAAGGTGTATGACAGGGATGCTATAAACGGAAGCACATGTCATCTTTTGTTCCTGAAATTCCATGAAGGAGACAGACGCTGCAAAGATCACCCACTTTCTTGACGTCCATCAGAATTTGCTTAACATGATTTCAAACAAGTCATATCAAATGACCAATATCTAACCGTTGAAAATGAATCAGAAAGATTTTCTGTTCACACACAGAACAGCGGAAAGGATGATGCATGCGCTTGTGTTTACCACAAAGTATTTCCAATGGGTAACATATGACCTATCCTCAAAATATTGATCGGACAAAATGCGCACCTGTCGTGTTTTGCTTGTGCGTCACAGAAATTAACCTTTCTTCGAGCGATTATTCATTGGTGATGAGTAGTGGACCCTTTAAAGAAATGTAAAGGGTCAACAAAATGTATGATGAAGTTGGAGAGCCTGCTCCATCTAATTGAAGAAGAGGACTGCCTCCGAGAAAGGTCATGGCATCCTACCATACCCCCATGGCATGGTAGGATGCCATGGGGGTTAAATCCACTGGGAGCTGCGATCAACAAACGATAAATGCTGACCTGTACTGCCAACAGTTGGGAAGACTAAAAGAAAAATTGTAATTAAAGCGTCCAGCACTATTTACATAATCAAAAAACTGTCATCTTGCAACGTGGCAAAACAAGACCACATTCAGATTTAGCCACTCAGAGAAAGTTACTGGACATTGGATGGGAAGTGTTACCTCAACCCCGGCATTTCCAAAGCCTTTGAGTTTACGGTCTACCACCTTTTTCGATCTCTTCATAACAACTTCGCCGGAAAAACCTTCGATGAAGTTGAAGACGTCGAAACTGCATTACAAGAGCTTCTAGACTTCGAAACTGAGGAGTTCTGCGGAGGGAGTATTAAATTACTACCAGAAAAATGGTAAGTTGCCATAGATAATAATGCCAATTATGTAAAAAGAATAAAAACGTTATTTATTAAAAAAAAGTTTTTCTTCTCTACTAAAAAATCGGGCAGAACTTTTGCACACACATAATAGTCTGTACAGAGTGTACAGAAAGTCCTTAAACAGGGAAATAACTTTTGAACGCAAAATGCTAGAGTTGTGGAAGTAGTGCGTACATATAGTAAAGTGACCATGTTCTATCAGATGAGACCGATTGCAGCACCTCTAGCGGCGAATTCTGGAAGTTAGCGATCCTATCGCGAGAACCAAGAGAAATAGCGAAAAAAAGTCAATAGCACACGTGCAGAGCATCACCGATTTAGTATGAAATGACGCCCTACATTCACCAAAAACTCCAATAGAAGTCCAGAAACTTCCATTGGAGTTTATCGATCACCGGCATAAATACGTATCTTATCGCGTGCGGTATCGATCACCGGCATAAATACGTCACTCATCGCGTGCGGAAGTGCGACATTATAAGGTGATGCAAATTTACTAATAAAACTAATATATGTACGTGTCAGCAAGGTACAATTTATTATGTACTGTACAATAAAGTAGTAGGAAATTCATACAGTAGTAGGACATTATGAAGAAGAAAAATATAAAATAATGTTCTAGAAATACAAAATGTCAGTACTAATACTTACGCATTCGCGATGTGTCCACCATCGGCAGCAATACACATCTGTATTCGAGCTAGAACTTCTTGTTGAACGTCCTGCAGCATTTCAGGTGTTACGTTACTGCATGCTTGGATAATACGGGGTTGTAGAAATTTGTCATACACGACCAAATGTAAGGCCACACGTTGTACTGATGTCTCTCGTACTGCAGTGTGTGTGGGCTTGCGCATAGGCCAGGACTTCCACTGGTTACACGTGCACACATGTAAGTGTCGGCCTACCTGAACGGGAACAACTTGTAATGCTCCCGGTTTCTCTAAGCCGGCGAACGACATTGATGACAGTAGCCGCAGTAGGATGAGAACGATTAAGGAAACGTAACGCGTATTGGCGTGCAGCCTCTCTTGCCCGACGACTGCATTCCCCGTACTACATAACCATCTCGCGGGTACTCCTTGTTGGAATAACTAGCCATGTGTAGACTCGAAGATCCAGTCCACGCACTGTCTGACAAACCTTCCCTGACGGCCAATCTATGCTTCCCGAT
The DNA here is from genome assembly GCA_039090855.1 of Macrothele yani. Lineage (NCBI taxonomy): Eukaryota > Metazoa > Arthropoda > Arachnida > Araneae > Macrothelidae > Macrothele > Macrothele yani. Next base: position 74,927,291 of record CM077011.1, on the reverse strand, counting down.
GAGGTATGACGTAGCGTTGCCATTTGCATACTTTCATGCATCCTTCGCCATTTTGTAGGCAAAATTCGTTAACAGATTTTAAGTTTTCCGATGTCATTCGTGACGAATTTATGCCGGGGATCGGATACCGAGAGATCTGCATTTCGGGACTTCCATTAGAATTTTTGGTGAATGTAGAGCGTCATTTCATACTAAATCGGTGACGCTCTACACTTTTTCTGTTGACTTTTTTTCGCTATCTCTCTTGGTTTTCCATCATAGAATCGCTAACTTCCAAAATTTGCCGCTAGGGGTGCTGCAATCGGTCCCATCTTATAGAACATAGTCACTTTACTATATGTACACACTACTTCCACAATTCTAGCATTTTGCGTTCAAAAGATATTTCCCTGTTTAAGGACTTTCCAATACACCCTGCATAGCAATAACTACACCAGATCTTATCTGTAAACGTACATAGGCATAGGGGTTTATCAAAATAATTTAAACACGTACTGGTTATGGAGAACTTTTTACTAATGAGGTCTACCACCTCGCGCTTCCAGAACCGAAGCAATTCCACATGGAAAAGATTTATACAAGTCATGCACATACGATGATGGAATCGGGGACCATGCTTCCTGCAAAACATGTCCAAACTGGGCTAGTGATTTTGGTGGTGGAAAGTGTGATATCAACTTCCCTTTTAAATATTCTCTCAAATGTTCAATAACATTGTGGTCTGGAGACTGAGGTGGCCAGGGCAGCTGCTGTACCTCATTCTATGCAAACCAACAGTGTGACATGTTTAGTACAGTATAATACACGGGTGCTTGTTTACAAACTTCGGAGTTAGTTCGTATTTGTGTAAGATTCCTCGCTGATTTTGTACTTGTATTCTGAATAAAGAATATGTTTTTCATGTACTACTGTTTTGGGGGACTGGTAAAGTTACCTTAGTATGAAAACTTACTGGTCTTCGTAAGAGTTCCGGTTGAGTTGATGTCTCTCTGTTGAAGGTGGAAGCACATGATCCTTCTTTGTTGTTAAAGGGGGGAAACTATAGTAACGGCCTTTTGACTCTTAGAGGCTGCCTGCCTCGGGAGTAAACTTGATCTGCTGACTCTGTTCAGCCACTTGCTATGGAAACAGATGATACCTTGGCCGAGGATGATAATCAGCCTTCATTTCTCAGAGACGTGCATGTGTTACCTGAGAGCACGAAAGTTTCTGCTCCAAACTACAGTGAGTTAGCTTTGCATTTAGGACATCTACCAAAAACGCATTGCTCCGACTTTCTGGGCAATCACGGCGGCTAGCAGACGCCTAGTAACAGATTCCACAAGGTGTCAAACATTCTGCGTGAGTAACCTGACTCAGGTCCGCTGCAGAAGCTCCGTCAGTACACGGTCATTCCGTGGGGCAGTCAATAAACAAAGACATCGCTCTTTCCACATCTATCAACACATAGCAACCGAAAAATTGCTATAGGGCCACTTTTGTTATCTTACACAAGATGTCCCGATGTCATGGCGAGTGCGTTCATCTTACACTACAGTGACCAACAATCAACGGCGCTATGTGTGTTTATCTATCAGCTTGTGATATCACAAAACGTGTCAGGGATTTTTTGGGGGTCCATAGCAGTGCGGCGAATTCATTGCCGTGTTCCTCCAACCACTCAGTGGGTTTACGAGCCCGATGACACGGTGCGTTGTTGTTTGAAGAATGGCACTGTGGTTCGGGTAAACCTCCTGCAGGTACGGGTGGTGATTGTCGGCTAACACTAACATGTCCCTGTAGCGTACAGCATGAGGAATAATAACCAACGTACCTTAGACTAGCCAGGAAAAAGCACCCCAGAGCAGAACAACACTTCCACTGGTCTCTTGAACCCCAACTGTCCCACCAGGGGATAGGCTTCATAGTTTTACACTATATCCGAGATGGTGATCACCAAATAAGGCCAGTAGATGTCTGTGCGGTCTTTATTATGTGATCATGACCCGGCTCGTTTCAAATATTAGACACTCTGCCCGGCCCCGTCAATTTCAGCTATTATTTAGACACAGCACGGACAATGATGTGCGATTTTGTATTATTTTTTCTTTCTATTGTATTTCAATAAATTGTGAAAAATAAATAATGGAGGGAGATATTATTGAAAATGTTTAGTTGAATGTAAACCTAAAATATTTACCAAACTTCGGCAATTATCGAAAACCATAACCATTAAAGAGAGAAAGAGAGAAAAAAGTAAGACCAAGCGCGTTCAAAATCTCCCTTTATATGAACTAGCAAGCGGTAACACTACAAAAGCCAATTTATATACAGATTAAGGATGAGAGACACAATCGATGACATTCCACTCTTTCACAAAACCGCACACACCCCACCCCAGTGCAGAAACCTCCGTCCGCCACTCCACACAACAGACACACCCGCTCGATGCCGAATCTTTTCGTTGTCAACAAGCCCCAAAGTGGTTTTACCATCTTAATACCTCCAGATGATAAAAACACTACGAGTGCCTATCCTCACCTCTGGAATTACTCCCTGGGCTATGTCATGGAAGTAAGCAAGCAAAGCAGTTAAGCAGACCACGAAATCGGGAAACACAACGTTTTTCTTTCTTTTCCCATTGCCATACATATAATGGGCGGACATAGCCCGGCCCGGCCGTAAGTGTCTGTAAAAAACCCCGTCCCGGACCTTTGCTTTGTTCTCTAAACTAAAAACAGCCCGACTCGGCCCGCGCATATCTCTATGGTGCAGCAGGAAACGAGACCTCTCACTCCAGACGACCTTCCTCCATTTGTCGAGGGTCCATTGCTGTCCTTCCTTGTTCCATGCAAGGCGTTGTTTACGATTACTAGGCGTCATCATGTGTACCCCCCTTGGTCTCTGTTGCACTTCGTTTCTAAGATACCAGCCGAAGCCCCCGGCGCACATCTCTAGGACCAACCATGCGCGGTACAGCAATATGGGTTCTTCTGCTGGATGTCTGCGCATGTTGAATCCAGTCCTGGTACATATTTGATACAGTAATACGAAAACAATCAACAAGTGCGGCTGCTTCCGAAATTTCCGCAGCTGCCCTCGGGTCTTCAAATATCTGGCAACAGTCAAATTAGCTTACCTCGCCACGTTCCCTTTTTGCTGTCCAACGTTTACTGATTACGTACAGAGGAGAAGTGTGCACAATATATACACTGACGGAAAAAAATCCCAACACCAAGAAGGGGTTGTGTTAGATAAACGACAGTTGGTAGGCGGTGACAGTACATCTGTAAGATGACATCTATGCAACTTTTGCGCTCGGCGCATACGTGTAGCGCTAGTAGCGCCTCTCGTAACATGCAAAGCAGGTTTGCTGTAAATACGGGCTGTAACGTTCGTGAGCGTTGGTTATCGTTGAGATTCGACGTAGGGTGTTGATGTTAGTCAAGAATGCCTTTAAGAAGACGAAGAAGCCATTATCAACAGCTGACGGAGTTTGAACGAGGTCCTGTAATAGGGCTACGAGAAGGTGGATTTTCTTTCCGCAATATTGCAGAACGACTTCGCAGGAATGTATCCACTGTGCATGATTGTTGGCAGCGGTGGTCCAGGGAAGGTACTGCCTCAAGATGACCGGGTTCCGGCAGGCCACGTGGCACTACTGAGAGCGAAGACCGCCGTGTACGGCGTATGGCCGTGGCGCATCGTACCACGTCTGCGGCAGCAATTCGAGCTGCAGTTGACACCACAGTGACACAACGAACTGTTACAAATCGGTTACTTAAAGGACAGCTCCGAGCCAGACGCCCTGTAGCGTGCATTCCACTTACTCCAAACCACTGCCGTTTGCGACGTCAGTGGTGTCAAACTAGACCTCATTGGGGGACGGAGTGAAGATCTGTTGTGTTTTCTGATGAAAGCCGGTTCTGCCTGGGTTCCAGTGTTGGCCGTGTGTTGGTTAGAAGGAGGCCAGGTGAGCGCCTGTAACCAACCTGTCTGCGGCAGAGACACACTGGACCTTCATCTGGAGTTTTGGTCTGGGGAGCAATTTCCTATGACAGCAGGAACACTCTCGTGGTCATCCCGAGCACCCTGACGGCACAGTTGTACGTCGGTCTGGTTATTCAACGTGTTGTGCTGCCATTCATGAACAGCATTCCATGGGGTGTTTTCCAACAGGATAAAGCTCGCCCGTATACCGCTGTTGTAACCCAACATGCTCTACAGAGTTTCGACATGTTGCCGTGGCCTGTTAGATCACCAGATCTTTCACCAATCCAGCACGTATGGGACATCATTGGACGACAACTCCAGCGTCACCCCCGACCAGCATTAACCGTACCTGTATTGACCGACCAAGTGCAACAGGCATGGAACTCCATCCCACAAACTGACATCCAGCACCTGTACGACCCAATGCATGAACGTTTGCGAGCTTGCATTCAACATTCTGGTGGTTACACCGGGTATTAATGTACCAGCATTTCACATTTAAAATGGCTCTTCTCGCGCTTACATTAAGCTGTGATCTTGAAACCTTAATCGATTAAATATGTTACCTATACAAATGTAGTGCCGCCATTTCATTCCTCTACAACTATTTTTTCGTGGTGTTGGGATTTTTTTCCGTCAGTCTATATTAGCCGCACGTGATTTTCATAATACGTGGTACTTCGTTATCGCTCCGAATATGTAAAACGGGGAGTGCCTAATGCAAAGCTAACTCTGTCTGAGCTGGATGTATGTATCACGTGTCACGATATTTGGAGCCTTTGGGTGAGTTTTTCTTCCTGTCGTCCCTTCTATATGTGTGCATTGTCTTCGTAAATGTGCGAACTACGTTTTCACTTATTCTTACCTCACAGTTTGCTCTCATCATTAAGGTCTGGTCATTTATCAATCTTCAGAAACCGTTTATTTAAATTTGGAAGTCGCCACAATTGTGGCTTCCGGTGATCTCTCCTTAACAATAACACTGTGGTAAGTTGATCACATCCTACTCTCCAACTCCGTGGAAGTAGATGTTCTCTCGCACCCAGATGCGCAGTCGTTGATGACGTCATCCTGTCTGCCAAGATGTCTCCCGTTCTAGAACTCGGGTAAGACGTGCTACCTATCGCTGCTGCTGCTGTGCCTACCGTTTCACAGTTGCCTTCTCATGATCTAGAGCTGCTTTCTCCACCTTTCCAGCCGTCCCAGAAGGCAAAATTCGTGACTACTCTTTGACGCGGTTCAAGTCCGTCACCTACTTCTGCCTCTTCAGCACCGTCGTCACCTGCTTTCTCTTGTACAGATAGACAAAACATCTGTTACCGCGACAACTGATGAGCGGTCAAAGGAAAGCACAGTGTTTGCCTTCTTATTAGATTGAGGTGTACTCTTTCACGCCCTACACAATACTCCTGTACTTAGTTATATGGAGGCTCTATCTATCCATATTCCTGCAACAGCCATTTCGGGAATCGCCAGAACAGCTCGAGGTATTTTCTGTTCAGTTTGATTGTAAAAGTGCTGACTTCTATCTTGGCCAACGGCATGAGCATTGGCGCACACCACCTCATTCGGTTTCCACTTTCGAAACGGCCTAACGCAATCACTTTCTACCCTGTCCCTCAGGCGATTTCTGATGACTTTCTTTCCCTTGCTGGTTGTCGAATTCTGCAAGGTTGTCAGAGAAGTCCGCCGCCTATCGGATACCCCTCGAGGCGCCCATATCGCCCAAGTCTCTGGTCTTCGAATACAATTGTTGGTTGTCTTCCCGACCGACTAAGATTTGTGAGACTGCCCCACAGATGCGACTGTTTATATCTGTAATCGTTCATATACTCAAGATCTTAACTTCTCATTATTGTACACAGTCGCTAACGAAGTAACACTAATTGGTTTTTGACACACCACTTTAATTAATATACGAAGAATAAAACAAATCCGCTTTTTGGGCGTAATATTTACGCCCAAAATATTACGCCCAAAAAGTGAATTTGTTTATTCTTCATATATTAGCAGTACACACTACGGCAGCGTGTCCGAAACGACGATGTGACCCTCCGGGTGATCACCCGTCCGCGGTAGCTGGCTCCTCCTTGCCGTCCGATATTTCCATAAGTACATCTATTGATACCGATCCACCCTTTTCTGCGCTTCCTCTGAGCCATCTGAAACACTCCAGCAAATTTCCATCGCTGTACCAGCGGAAGGTGCTGTTTCCACCTCCTCCTCCTCCTCGCCTCTTGGAGTCTGTCTCGACCACTGACATCACCCAGACTGAACTTTCAGACTTTGATGTCTGAAGTGTTCCTCCCGTACTTCCCATTGGAGAATCCTCAGTACTAGCTTCTGGACCGGAAACTCCAAGTGTGGCCCCGCCTATGACCTTTCTCCAGGAACATACTGTGTACGTCACGTCTTGTCATGCCTTCTCCCTTTCCCACGAGTCCTATTCTTACACTGATGACTCTTCTGTGTATTGTGTTCTCGCTCACTTCGAATATTAAACCGTCCCTGATAGGCAAGTGGTAATGTCTCCAGCTGCTTCCTCATCTAAACGGTCTGTCTCCTCCACAACATCTACCAAACAGGAAAAGGTACGTCAACTGTCCTGTTCGCCTGCTACGGATACCTCCGCTAGTTCGATTCTTCCTGATACCTCTTCTATTCCAGCCGCCCAATATGTTGGGTCGTTATGCTCTCGCTGCAGTACAGCGTCCGAGACTCTTGCCATTACTGCTTCCGACATTGCACATATGGTGGACTCAATCCACGTTAATACCGAGCCGTTGTCCCGTATACAACTTCTTCACTTTCTTTCTCCTAGCACGAATGCACAGATTTTTTCAACGAAGTTTCGCCGGTCTTTTGACTTGGACATTCAAACTGCTGCTTGTCAGTTTGAACAATACATCCGCTATTTTCAATCGCAACGCCTTTCCTATAATAAATACACTGCCCTCGTCCGCAGCTTTCGTTCACACTTCAGATGTCGCAAAGAAATATCTGAGTCGTCTCTGTGTGATGCTCTTCCACTTAAGGTTGCTAATTCTTAGTTCCCTTAATACCAGGGGTTTGCGAATATGTTCGCCAACACATTGGTGTTCGCAGATCTTGCGACTGTTGATGGTCACCCATTGACATGAACTTTTGACTCTAGGACTGCTCTTTTCGATGCAGTTCTTGGTACGGTCCTTCTCGCTACATTTTGTGTGATTTTATTTTATGTGCCTGTATATCTGATGTCGTTATTATGTGTCACCAGGGTTGTGCAATTACGTATAAAAAAAGGTTTTCTACGTGACGCGACAAATACGCGTAAAAACGCTTAAAATACGTAGCAAGCGTAAAATATGTAAAAAACGCGTAAAATACGTAAAAAAAACCCCATGGCTTTGTGCTGTTTATTAACTTGCTATGTACGAATACCACAAAAAAACGGAGATCCTTTAAAAGCCAACATACCCCTCGGTATTTTTATATGATCTTATTGGAACAGTGCAAACTGCCACGTCCACGTGACATGCCACCAGGTTACCACATACACATCATTATCACGTCATATTGTTTTTTTTTCCTAGCCTTCACATTCACGCGGGAAAATCCTTTTCTTTATGATAATTAACGTCGGGCACACTTTAAAGTATTATGTTCGGCAACGGAAGTCAGAAGCCACGCCGCGGTGTAGTTTAAAGTGAAACGAGACGATAAGGACAATCAAAATGAGACGTTGCCTCGCGGCTCGTCTTTGATATCCGTGCGCGTGCTGCCAGCTGGCGGCTCCTGTATCTACAGTGATTCACTGCTAGGCAGATGCAGAAGTTCTACATCGCCAGCAACTTCTCGTTGACTGGGCGGTAAAACTATAACTATGCGAACTACACATGTTTTCTGTTATTTAAATGCGGGAAGTTTCTTTATTTAAATTAGTGTTAGCTTGAGTTCAAAGCTGAGAGCGTTCTTATTAAACACCGTTTTTTTCCATCCTCACTAGTCGTTGAAGGAGGCTCAACATTTTAATTGAAGACTCTTCCCACTATGAATCGCGGCGGTCGACCTCTTCATAATGTGTACGAGGAACTCGGATTTATTCCATTTAAAGCGAAACACGAGCACTGTGCCAAGTGTTGTGAATGTGGATTAACTGTCAAGAATACAGCAAAGGAGCGTCTGAAAGCCCACAGGAAGGTTTGAGCCCGGACTTCTGCCAATGTCCTTGAACCGCTGCCACTGCCACCACCACCACCGACGAGTTCCAGTTCTACCCTGCATCGAACGGGCTCGGAAATTTCTATAGACATTGAGGATCCTCTAGTTCCAGCTGCAAGCCCCAGCCCCAGATCCTGCTCAACCGTGTCCGTGGTGACGAGTGTACCCTCGTCATCTCATGAAAAGGAATACAGTTTCTAACTTGAATCACCCATCACTGTAAGTTCTAAACCTTCCACGGCCAAACGACAGATAACTGACTTTTTGGACAGGATGAATGTCTCCACAAAGCAGGAAATAGATCTTGCTATTGCCAAGGTTTTCTATGGTTGCAACAAAGCAGGAAATAGAGGACATAGATCTTGCTATTGCCAAAGTTTTCTATGGTTGCTGTCCTTCCTTGTCCCAACATCCCATTTAGTGTGGTAGCATCGATGCATTTTAAACAGTTCTGTCAAAACATGCTGCTTGCCTATAACCCACCAACGGGAAAAGCCCTTGCTGATAAAGTTCTGGAAGATATTTATGGTGAAGTTATTAAGATCACCATCAGTGCTGCAGACACAGACTCCGTTTTGCTCATAGACTATTGGAAAAATGAATCGAACAACAGGAAAAATGTTTTAACACTTCTTCACAATCCCTGTGGAAATAGTGGCAAAACTTTTTCTTGATGCTTTAGACATGTCTGGTTAGGCGCCCCGGTGGCTCAGTGGTCTAAGCGATGGCCTCTGATCATTCGTCCGAAAGGGGTCCGGGTTCGAATCCAGGGTGAGGCATGGATGTTTTGTTTGTCTTACGGCACTGGCTCTCTCCCTTTTCTGGAACCAGTGCCCCTAAATTAGGGACGGGCGACTGCTTATAGCCCACTGAGTTGCTCACGGTGGTCGTTAAACCTTCAATAAAAACAAACGAAAAATGTCTGGTCAGCCAGAAACAAGTGTGTTCAGTGAATCAAAAAAGCTAGCGAAAGAACGATACAATGCGAATATTTATTGTACAGTTTCCAACAACGCCAGTAACATGGTTAAAATGGGTAAAAATCACGGCCTGTGGCATTCTGCCTGCAATGCCCATACTGGAAATCTCTTAGCTAAGGATCTTCTCTCGAAAAATATTGTATCTCGTGTGAACATAGTATTCAGGTCTTTCAAGCACCCTGATCGAGAAAATGAACTGACAGAAAATGGGGGCTCTAAAGTATGCCTCGCTGCAGACACTCGCTGGTGTTCTCAGAGGAATGCCTGTTTGTCCTTGACTAACAATCTAAGTGCAATGAGGAAATTTGCTGCCACTGATGAAGCTGAGAAAGCATCTTCACAAATTAAGTCCCTCGTCTATTATAGTGCCTTTCTCAAAGAAATTGCCGATACAGTCGGTGTGCATAATCCAGTAAGTCAGCTAATAAATATATGCCAGAAAAAAGAAACAACTACTGCAGATATAGTTGAATTATGGATGGACGTACGTCTACCTGAGGACCCTAAGGACCTCATGCCACATGTAGAAAAAACGAGAAACCAATCGCTAAATGTATACAGCCTTGCAGCCAATGTTCTCCATCCTGTGTACCAGGGACAGAAAATGAATGAGAAACATCATGAACAAGTAGAGGAGTTCATTTTAGAGAACCTCGACCCCTCAGGGATAACCAGTTTTCAACAGTATCGTGAAAAATCTGGAAAGTTTGGAGCGCTTATGAAGAAAGGTATTAAATCACCACGGACATTCTGGTACTTCGCCAGTTGGCACCATTAAGAGTTGTCAGCAGTTGCTTTGATGTTAATCAACATACCAGCATTTTCAACCCAACATTTTTTTATTGAAGGTTTAATGACCACCGTGAACAACTCAATGGGTTATTAGCAGTCGCCCGTCTCTAATTTAAGGTCACTGGTTCCAAGGGAAAAGAGAGAGGCAGGTCCGTAAGATAAACACGACATCCATGCCTCACCGGGATTCGAACCCGGACCCCTTTTGGACGAATGATCATAGGCCATTGCTTAGACAACTGCGCCCCCAGGGTGGCTCAGCCCAACTTGAAAGACTTTTCTCTAATACGCCTCTTGTCCATAATATTACAAGGAACCGGCTCAGCTTCGAACGTTCGAAGAAATTGGCTTAAATATATTATACTCTTAAATTACAAGATCATAACAGTGAGGATTATTAGTGTGATCATGGGTGTGTGAGAACTGAGAGTGACAATTATAAACATTTAAAGAGTTATATTTAAAACAAATAGTTTAATTTTTTGTCAAATCTACAATTTTTTCATTTAAGGGTATAAGTATAGCACAATCAATATGAAAAATGTTTAGAGTTTTAAAAGGGTAAAATTATGATTTTTGAAGTGTACACCAGGATAACATGTCAAACACAATTATTATTAAATGAAGATGTACAATATTTTGCATTATAGACATTCATGTCAAAATATTATTTTTGGTGAACAAACTGAACATAAAATTGTTTTTTTTTTGTAGAATTACACAAATATGAAAATACACTCGACGACTTTGAAGCTGTTAATAAAATCTTGAATTCTATTCAATATACATTGTGATTTTTATCGATGCTAATGCAAGAGGTAGATTATTTTCTCCATTTTTAATATTCAAGAAAGAACAGATACATTATAATTTCTAAAAAGAAATCTGTTAATAGGTGACTGAGCTGTATGAACAATCTTATGAGAATAATGATATCGTAGTGAAATGTACAAATTTTAAGATTAAAATGTAATATAATTAAGTGGTTTTAATATTATATTATTTATACACACACATGAAAGAAAATTGGGTTTTTACGTCTGCGTAAAAAACTGGTTTTCTACGCCAAGTAAATTACCTGTATATTACGTGTAATTTACGTAAAATACGTAGCGAGTAAATTACCTTCCCAACCCTGTGTGTCACCCTCCACTGCACGATTACTGTTATTTCATGTTGCACCGTGCATTTTAACTTTTCACAGATACTTTCTCTGTCGTTTTTCACGTTTTGTCAATATCGTGGAACATAACTCTAACACAAACCATGATACTATCTCAATATCTGTGACCCATAACATTTGTCCATTCATCATACTGTTCAAATTTATTCATCTACCATTGTTCTTTTTCCTGCGTATGCTATTTTATCATTTAACATTGCTGATTACCTATGTTTTTCATTTAACTTTCCCCGTGTGAGCGCGTCCGTGGTTCTATCGCGTTGATATTCCTTGTGTCCTTTATTTTTACTGCTAATTTTTGAATAGCTCATGTTCTTCCTATATGCATTAATGCGAATAAACTGAGTACCCTAGCTGGTGCTCACAGTTTCTAAAATTAAAAACAAAAATAATTCAGTGTATGTGTCAATAGTAAAGTCCTCTCTGCATCAATTTTTTTAGCGTACGCGGTCCTCTTCGGTTCAGAGAGAACCTGTAGTTTCTGTTACTGCGAATTGCAGATGATTAATTTGTTGGCCGTAATCTTTATTCTGAGCTTAACAAAGGCATCTTATTCCTGAAAATGATAATCCGATTTTTGGTGTAAATGTGACAAGGATGGTAAGTCAGATAATATCAGAAAACTTGAAACTTTCATTGTCCTGGAGCGGAATTCGAACCCGCGTCTCCCAGATAGCTCCCGGGTATGCTAACCACTACGCCACCCAGAACGGCCAAGTCTCAAGTTTCCGATTAATTTGAATATAACCATCACAGGATTCGCTAGTCGAAAAAACCGGCATTCATGTTTAGCCAATCTGGTGGTTAAGAATCCTATCCAGTGATGGGGAGCAGATAAATCATGAAAGAAATACGGGATATCATATAATACAAATTCTGAAGATGACAACCCGATTTTTTGTGTAAATGGGACAAGGATGGTAAGTCAGATAATGTCCGAAAACTTGAAAATTTCATCATCCTGGAGCGGGACTCGAATCCGCGGCTCCCAGATAGCGCCCGGGTAGCTTACCCGTGTTACAGCTATGAGTCCAATTTGTAAAGTTGCCTGTTCTGTGCGCAGGTTATTTGAAGCACCAAGCGATTCGATCTACTCCTGTCTCATTGGTGCTCCACGCCAACTACCAGTCGTAATTCCCACACAGGAAACGCTCGTTGCTTGTTCAACATCTCTCACTGTCAATTGTGGGTCTCTTTCATACGAGTTAACCACCTGTACTTACGTCATTTACTTTCAACGTAGAGTATCTTGATGCAATGAGGTCTCTTGTTCTCACCTTAAGACGGATTATACCACTTTTGCTGGTGATACTTCTGACAGCCAAACTCCCGCGCAAACTTGAACAGTGCCTTCAAGGAAATCGCCACTCCCGCTGCGTTTCGACAGTCCCACCATCCTCTTCATTGAATATTCAGTACACATGAATTATGTTTGCCTTATACTACCATCAAGCCTCCGCCTTCTTCAACACCTGAACTTACTGCTTCAACACCAGAACTGAGCATTTCAACATCGGTTCTTATTGCCTCAACATCTTTGATGATCACGATTGACCTGCTTGTTTCTTGTGCTGAGGATGTCAGTCTTGCGTATGCTAGTATACCCTGTCACTGTACTGTAATACACGAAACTTTCTCAACGGAGGATAATATTTTGGTGATTTGGATATGGATTGTTCGGAAATCACTCCTAAGAAGAAGATTTTCAAAAACGTAAGATATCCGCATGTTGATGTTAGTCAAATTCATATTAAATTTCCTGATTCTGCAAAGGATGCTCATGGTTTGTCATCCTGTGCTTCTGGTTCTTGCCGTACTTGCTCTTCTATTCAAGTCATTACTAGTCGTTCTGCTTGTATTACTCATGCTGAGGTAGAGGCTATGTTCAATTTGAGGCCGGACTTTACTGGTCCGCTTAGCCTAGAGTTTTTGTTTCGCTTCTTTTGTTCTGTTTTTCATCTGTCAGCTCTGAAAGAGACCTTTTTTTATGAGGAGGAGACTATTGGGTTGTCGGAAAACTCATGACGTACTTTAGCCATGTTTTGCAAAGGTCATTTATTGATAGAAAGAAGAAAGATCAATTAATGATATAATGCCTGTTTTGTTCGATAACTATTTGCCATCTTTCAGTGAGCTGCAGAATGCCTCGTTCATAGAAGGACCTGTATTTCGTGGCGAAAAGCTGTACAAGGTGCTGATTTACAACCTCATCTGAATTGAACGTTATACCACGCAAGGACTGTTAAAGAGAGTGAAACAAGTGAAAATCTGACGGCGCAAGGTCATGCGAGTATGCTGGGTGGGGCAACACATTCCACCCAAGCTCCAATAATTTTGGCGGGTGATCAAACTTGTGTGTGGTTTCACGCTGTCGTGATGGAACAAAGCACCTTTACGATGAACGAGCTCTGGCAGTTTCTGGATGATAGATTCGTTCAAACTGTCCAATTGCCGAAACGAACTGATTGTTTGGTACAGTGGTAGGAGCTCGAAAAACACGACACCTTTAAAATCCCACTACACTGAGACCACAGCCTTCCGCTGATGAATGTCTGCTTTGGATGTCGTTTGAGGCAAAGCAGAACGTCGGGACCAAGACCGTTTGCACAGCACATTGTTGTACACAATCCACTTTTCGTCACCAGTTATCAGTTTCTTCAAAAAAGGTCGTTTTCCTCACGTTTAATGAGAATATCGCAGATGTTTATACGCGCCGTCAATTGAGCTTCTTTGAGTTCATAAGGAACCCGCGCATCGAGCTTGCTTACGTATCCCAGCTTCTTCAATTGGTCGTGAACGCTTGAATGATGGATGTGCAATGTATCTTCAATCTCTCGTGTCGTGTAACGTGGGTTTGACTCGGTCAATGCCTTGATTTGGTCGTCATCAACCTCGATGGGCCTTACGGACCGAGGAGCATAGTTGAGATCAAAATCACCAGCACGGAATTTTGCGAACCCCAGCTAGCACTGACGTTCTTGTAGAGCATTATCACTGTACACTTTACGCAACTTTTCATAAGCTTGACGAGCGTTCTTCCTTTTACGGAAGTAAAACAGTAAAATATGGCGAAAATGCACAGTTTGGTCTTCCATATTCAACTTGATGTCAAATCTCAGCAAATCAACCAAATCGCTCACCATTCCTTTTAGACTGCAGCTAGAACTGGCACCTGTCGAATGCCATAGCAACAACAGAGCTACGCATGCCTCTAGTACTTCCAAAACCGCCCAACCGCCATCGGGTGCTTTAATACTTCATGACTTTTCCGGCAACCCAATATATATGTAGCAAATTTGGAGCAACTTCAGTTAGCGTTGGACAAAATACGTTCTTTCGCTGAGAGTGATCAGCGAATCCAGACTCACACTTCTGATTTATGGTGAGTGCATTCGGCATTATCCCCGAACGTTTGAGGTTTGTTAGTTTGATCATAAATATTCTTCTTTTTCTTCTCAGTCTTATCATTGAATTGCCGGATGTTCGCGTACTACATAATATTGGAAGAGCTTCAGCTTTCCTTACCCGAAATTATGTTTCTGTAGGAGACGAATTCGTTTCAACTACTTGGTATCATCAGTAGAGACAATAGCAGTATCAATTTCAACATTGCTATGACTCTCACCTTCCAGCGGAATGACCATTGTTCTCCACCGAATGATTCTTTCTGCTGCAGAGAATTTCTCTGAAATTGTTCGTTCTGATGGTGCCTTTCTTTATGTTTCAGTTATTTTACCTTCTCTCGTTTTTCATTTCTTTAATGTTCATATTCAGTGCTGTGACAATGGTGCTTCTCTTTTACTTGAACTTATTCGTTCTTTTCTGGTACTTTGTTGTCCACATTCGGTTTTCAATTGTACGTTGCAACTGCAGTTAGATTGCGAGGGCAAGTCTAATTATCGTAATTGTTTGGTTTCTTTTCTTTCTGATCTTGTTTCTGAGTTTGTATTGTTTAACGTTTCTTGCATCCTTCATCATAATTATTTTTCGTTCACTTGTCAACAGCCATTTGCTTCTTCACGTTCGGCAGCGGGTCTTGATAGTTTCTATCTTCGGCTGCTCTTCGGGCTAGACTTAAAGCTGTGGAACATGGCTTGTGTGTCTATTCTGTTCATCTTTGTTTGTGGATTCTAACTCAAAGACCCTTTCACACCTGGACTCCTTCTGAGTCTTTTCTTTTCGACCTTCAGTTCCCATTAAAGATCACTACACTTCTTTCGTCTGCAATTACATTCCTCCCCTCAGTTTTGGATCCAGTCGCTTTCTGGTTAGAGTCAAAATCTAAACTCACTGCTTTTCCGAAACGTGTTTCTCTTTTTCACTCCACTCGGTTTTCTATGAAGTCCACCCAGTCACTTGAACTCCTTTGACTCTCGTTTTGCTCTGGTCAGTACCGAACCAACGTGGCGGAATTGAAAGTCACTATACCACTGCTGCACTACCAGCACTTACCCGTCTTAAGCTTCGGGTTTGTTCTGAGGAAATTCCTCCTTATATCGCTTTTCTGGATATATCGTGTGATCGGGATATTTCAACTTCTATTTCTCTAACTGATTTGACTCTTCGTCTGCGACCGTTTCGGATGATTCTAGTCTCCCTTGTCTCCATATTATAGACCATTGTTCTTTGCGTCTTAGTGCCCAGCTACCATTTTCCGACGCTCTTCCCAGCTATGCCTGATGTTCATAGCGCTCAATCTGCCCTTCTCATTTTCAGCAATCACTTCTGCGTAGATTTAATGTTCTTTTTTCCAGTTTTAACCGGCAGTCAGTTCCTGGGCTTCATGGAGTTCCCATAAATTTCGACAGATCTTTTGCGACATTTCTTATCACTTTGCTGTTAGCTTGCTTTAACTAGATTCTTGTCTACCCTTCTATTCCTCCTGCCTTTTCCATAGCTCTTATCCGCCTGCTCCTTAAAGCTAGTAATCTCCTAAACTTGGATCTTTGTCGACCGATTAGCATTGTTACTATTAATTTTTCACCAATACGCTTTCCCTTGGGTAAATCCCCTGTTCCCTGATCTTTTGCACCCTGGCCATTTTTTCCCCGGTCACGCATTACAAAACGTTTGAGATAATTCGCGATTTTATTCTATTGGCCGATCTTCGTGAAGACAGTCTGGCGGTGTTCCATCTTGATCAACGTCAGGCATTCTATCGGGCTATTCACCCTTATCGTTCCAATGCTCTACTGTCTTTTGGCTTTCTAAATGTTTACTCCTCATTTTCAATCTTTATAGCAAGGCCGTACTTCATGTCCATGCTCAGTCTTGCCTCACCACTGCCATCCCTTTTCGCCAGAGCTGCCCTCTTTCTGGGAGGGTATTTGCCCTGGAGTTTTAATCTTTGCTTCATTTACTACGCCGTCAACTTGCTCCATATCCTGTGTTCCTCACTCCATTTACTCTTCCTAATTTTGTCGTTTCTTCCTCTTACGCTGATGGCTTATTGATTACATTTGTTCTGCTGTGAAATTTTCAATTCTCTTTTCAATTTATAATATCTGTGCTACAGCTTTTATCAGAGTTTGTTGAAGAACAAATTGTGATGTCACGGCGACTCAGAAATACCATCTCAAAAACGGCGTGGCTTGCGAGTTGTTCACGTGGCGTTGTAGGGAATACCTGTCAAAAGTGGTGCACAGATCGCCAAACGATAAACCGTCGTTCAGCCTTGACTTGTCCGCATCTCATTGATGCCAGACTGGAGCTGAAACTGTCGCTCATTGTTCACAGTGACCGCAGGGCTACAGTGCGACAATTCAGCCGCAGCTACAACAGTGGTGATCATCAGGGCAATGTGTCACAACATACAGTTCATCGCAGCCTTCCGTGCATGCAGCTGTGTAACCGAAGACCTAGCCGGGTCCTCATGCTAGCTGTGCGTCATCGTCAACAACGCATGAATGGGCCAAAGGTAATCGAGATTGGAGCGTGGATGATTGGCAGGAAGTGGTCTGGTCTGACGAATCAAGATTTCCGGTGTATCAGGTAGACGGCCGAACGCGGATACGCCGATTACCGACGGAGGTTATAGCACCTGAATACACTGTTGGATAGAACCAGGCTGGCTGTTTTGGTGTTATGCTGTGGGCGATGTTTTCTTGAGACACTTTATGCCCCCTGTATCCCAATAGCACAATGCCTGACAGCTGTCAGGTATCTGAGCATCGTTGCGTACCAAGTTTATTCATTCATGGCAACTGTGTTCCCTGCTGGTGATGGCCATCACCAACAGGATAATGCGCCATGCCACATTGTCAGAATCTTCAAGAAAGTGTTTGATGAACATGCTGGTGACTTTTTGTTAAAGCCCTGGCCTCCAAATTCACCTGGCATCAACCCAATCGAAAATGTGTGGTTCAATTTGGAAAAGAGGTTTCGCGCTAAATCACCAGCGCCTATAAATGTATGGGAACTGGAGGACCGGCTGTTGAGATTATGGTACCACATACCCCAAGATACATATCGCCACCTCATCGAATCGATGCCTCGCCAAGTTGCAGCTATCTTGTGGAATAAAGGGGTCCTACAGTTTATAGTTTATTAGGTAGGTGGTTATAATGTAATGGCTCATCGATATATGCTGTTACTGTCCTGCTACTTTACCGACATCTTCTTCGGACTAACACATTTCCCCTCCAAATTACTTCACTTACCCTCCCTTACTCTTCGCCCTACTTGGACGGTGTGCAGACGTAGCCATATCCCTCTCTGTGCATGAGACGTCCAATGGCGTTTCTTCTACTATCGTTTTCCTGTTCCGACTATCCTTTAGTTTTTTGTACTCTTCGTTCCTCCAGTTCTCCAATTGTCCGTTTCCTGACACTTGGTTCATATTTACAACTCATGTTTGCTGCTTGTTTTATTTTTCAATTTGTTCATCGAATTATTGAATTTACCTTCCAAGGGGTCTTAACATAAGTTGATGGAGCAAATCTAAAAAAACCAGAGTCCTATATTTATTTTAGAACTCTAAAACATCGGAGATGATAGGAACTTGAAGTTCCTTAGAGAGTACTGGAATGTTGTGCATTGGATGGATCTATTTGTTTCTTGGGGGTTTTAACGGCCACCATAAGCAACTAAATCAATGGGCTGTAAGCAGTCACCCATGCTTAATTTGGGGCCACTGGTTCCAGGAAAGGGACAGAACCAATGCCGTAAGACAAACACAACATCCATTCCTCACCGGGATTCGAACACAGACCCATCTCGGAGGAATGTTCGCAAGTCTGCCTTTAGACCAGTGCGCCAACTGGCAACTAGATTGTACTGTGTCGTAATTTAATAAGACTTTTTCAAATATTGTTCACATGATTGTTTTTTTAATTAGTTGATTATATGTGCATGAAGCTTTGTCATTAACAGCATTTTATAAACTTTTCTTTTAACCCAATAATTTATATTTGGAACCAATGCTTCACCCAGGCCTAGCCGTAACGACTAGCTAGAAACCCGAGCCTCTGACTACTCGACCACCTGTTAGGCGAATTGTGGTCAAGAGGGAGTCAATACTGACGCCGTATTAACATATAGTTGCTCGTAGATGTACTGTACGAGGGTGAATCAGAAAGTAAGGTAAATGCTCTCGTTACGTAGGAAAGCAGAGCCGCGGCAGATTGCTATTTGGGGACGGAAGGTCACGTGTCCGTGACACGTGGCGGATGCAATCGCTAATCTTCTAACCGCCGTTACCCAGCAGTCGTAAACATGGCCACTCGTATGTTGAAATGCTCCATCGTCGAGCAGCGAAGTGTAGTGATATTTTTATGGGCTGAAGATGTGCAACCCACCGAAATTTATCGTAGGATGCCTGTGCAATATGGAGAGGACGCGTGCATGATCCAGAGACAGGTGTACAAGCGGATAGAACAGTTTCAAGCCTGTAGAACGAATGTGTTTGATGAAACTCGCTCGGGCCGTCCACCGACCTCTCGCACAAAGGACCATATGGATCGCGTCGATGCGCTAATTAAAGAAGATCGCAGTGTTAGTATCTTTGAGATCGCCCAAAAGATAAACATTGGTTATGATTCTGCATTTTTAATAGTGCATGACGATCTCGGATATCATAAAGTGTGCGCCAGATGGGGTGCCACGGTACTTGTCTGATGCGCACAAGCAGCAGGAACGCCAGGAAATTGGCAGAAATTATTCGCAGCGGTATGAGTTCTGACTCATCGCAGTATTCTGGAGAGGATTGTCACTGGTGACGAAACATGGCTCCATCATTACGACTCCGAAAGCAAAAGCCAAAGCTTGGAGTGAAAACATCCAAACTCCCTATACAAAAAAGTTCAAAGTTGTCCCTTCAGCACAAAGATTCTCTCTTCTTCGACATGAAAGGATCCATCATTGAGCACTATCAAGCACAGGGTGACTCAATTAACAGTCGGTCATAATGTGACATGCTGAGAGACAAATTGAAACCAGCAATTCGCACAAAACGACGAGGAATGTTATCCAAAAAATGCCGTTGATTCGCGACAACGCTCGTCCACATACGGCATTGGCAAATCAACAAACTATTACCGAGTTGAAGTCTGAGTAGTTACCATATCTTGCTTATAGCCCCGATCTGGCGCCGTGCAATTTTCATGTGTTCGGACATCTGAAAGACGCTTTGCGAGGCTACCGCTTTAAAAGCGATGTCCGGATACAGGAAGCGGTGCATTCGTGACTGCAGGAACAAAACTTTCTTCTCTGCAGGAATCCAGAAGCTTGTAGACAAATATAAAATATGCGTTTAACGACACGGGGACTATGTTAAAAATTAGGTATTTGTTATATGTACACGCCACTTAGTTTTTTTAATATACGACAACACTGACCATACTTTTTGATTTACCCTCCTATATGTACACTGCAAATCTTTGGAACACATTAAGAACACATTAGGACCTTATTTTAGAACGCAATGTGTGCCAGATTAAGAACACTTTAATGTGTTCTTATTTAGAACATATTTGGAACACATTTTAAGAACATATTTTTAAAACACATTAATGTGTTCCCAATATGTTCTTATTTAGAACACATTGGGAGTAAGTTTTAGAACGCATTTTGTTCCAGTTTAGGAACACATTAATGTGTTCTCAATGTGCTCTTGCTGAGAACACATTAATGAAATGCGTTCCTAATGTGTTACTATTAGAACACATTTTTAAATGCCTTCTGAAATGTGTTCCCATTGTGTTTCAATCAGAACACAATAGCAGCAAAATGCAGAACACGTTCTGTGCTAGATTAAGAACACATTTTATGTGTTCTTAATGTGTTCGAATTTAGAACACGTCGGGTGTAAATTTTAGAACACATTGAGAACATATCAGGAGCACATTCATAATTGAATGGGAATACATGCAAAATATGTTAGGAGCCCATTACCAACATATTGGGGACATTCAAAACGTATTTTGAACACATTCTGGGCAACTCATTGACAAAATGGATTGCTGTGAAATACAGGTGTACCATGTAAGCAAACTCTGAATTCCAAGTGTGTATTGTGGATTAGAAATTTATTTCAGATATTTGCTTCTGGAAACTGATGATAATTTTGAAACTTCTCTTAAGGATGGGTAATGTTCATCTAAGACAGTTAATTGCTCAAGCTAAATTTATTCTTTTGAAATTAATAGTGCTGAGTGATGAAATATGTTTTTAATGTTTGTGGGTAAATTTTGAACTATGTTTACCAATGGAATTTTCACCATAAAGTAATAACATATTGCTTTAATAGGAATGAAAAATAAATGTTCATATAAATGTAACACAAACAGTCCACTATACAGCAAAATAATTTATTGACAATATTTTTATTTTTAATAAGGACTTTATTTAGTTTCCCAAACAACATATGGGGTTTTTTTTTGTTCCGTCAGTTTTATGATAATGAGCTGATAGCCTTTTTGATATTTGACCTATATATATATATATATATATATTTTTTTTGAGGTAGTTCAGTTCAAATGTGTAGTAAAATGTTAGCAGCACAGTTAACAGCGACAGCGTCTGGGCAATAGCGATAAAATTCCCCTGGAACAGAACAGCAGCATCTGTTGTTTGTTTCCACTCTATTTGTACTATCGCATAGGGTAAAATATACTCTTCCACACTCTGCACTTTTTCTATGAATTCCACAGCATCCTGAAATTAAAAAAGACAAACAAATAAGCTGTATATACCACTCTGAACAATGACTTAAGATATTTGAAATTATGGATAGCAAAATTAAATTTGACATTTTTTAAAAATAAAATTTAGGACAAACATGCTTAGAAAATAAAAATAAAAAAATCACAATTTTCATTTGCAGGTTTAAGAGCAAATCACTTGTTTAATAGAGAACTGATCTTCTCCCATAGTCTGGTTTCCTCTTAAGTATATTTACAGAAACACACATATTTTATATGAAATCCAACACTGCTATTCATTTGTTTTATTTCTCCTCCCCTAAAATATGTGTTCTTTTTACAAACACAAAAGTTATAGATTGTATGAGGTGGTACTGAGAAGTAGTATGTGCTAATGTAATTACATTTCACCACTTTTTCCATTGCCACAATTGTATACAATGATTTTTATGGATATACACTAACAGGCTTTGCACTTGTAACTTATTCGGATATCATATAAAGCATTATGTTAAAATGTACTGTATGCCAGGTTGTTTCTCTAGTATCTATAGAAATATTCTTAGTTATAATCACAGTAAAAAAAGGCAATTCCGGTAACGTGATATACGCATTTTGCTAGATCACTAAGAACCTTTCTGCATTCCATAAATCAGCTATTTTATCTGCCTTCCATTTCTTTTTCTCACTTTTCTTTATCCTTTAGCTGTTCTAAGTATGAAGCATATATATATAGCATGGGACTGCTTCACATAATTCAAGAGCTGTTTAGGAATTGGAATGGAATTAATGGAGTTCTTATGCAGTCAGATTGCATCGTTACAGACATATGGAGTGAATGCATTAATCCAAAGTAAATTCTTTCCTTTGTAACAATGCAATTGTTTTATGAAAAGCTCCTTTCCAGCTGTATGCTAGCAGGATATAGTGTTAGACCTGCTTGGAGAAGTTTGATACAGCAACAGCAATCAGTTAAAAATTATCTGTTTTTCTTTGTGGAGCTAACCTCTGAATCCCAGAGAACAGCTTAGTGATATGTATATGATGATGTAATAAGGACCCACCAGCTGAATCTTTAATATCTGGAATCTCGAACCAATATTTACAGATATTTGCATCTTCTGAGTTTTATAGATTCTGTAACTAACCTTCAATTTTTACTCAAATCCAATGAAAACTTATCGAATTACACATAAACAAATTTTAGGTTGCTATTTAGAGAAACACTGCCATTATAGCTTGGAGCATCATGTTTTGAGGAAACTAATATCTAGACTTTGGCCCATTATTAGAAATGCTGACACTTTTTTTGGCAGGAACTATTGTTCCTTGTTATTGCTTGTGGAGGAGAGGAAGTGGGAAGTGTTGCAAGTGGTAGTTATAACATTCTAATCTAGGGCAAGTTCTTTTTTTCACTATTGCTATTTGTAGCTGCCTAAAAAAAAAGACAGGTCAAATTTTAAGAGTGAATTATTATATCTTCAAAATTTCAGAACAAAATGGTAAAATCTAAGGATTTTTCAGGGCACGAAAAAAGAAAAATCAAGAATTTCAGGACAACTCTAATCCCTGCTTTACTTATAATACAAATATTGTTCTTTAGTTACATTGTAATATTACCATGGTTCTAGGAATTAAATGCTTTTAACATGATTTAAATTATTCACTGATCAGTGCAAAGTTTCAAGCCTTTATTATGTTAACAATCAACACTTTACAATGCATACTGTGATTTCAAGTGAAACTGCTAAAATATTCCTTTCATGATACTGACTGAGCAGATTTTACATTTTCCCTAAGATTACCTAGTTTTCTCCTAAACATATTTGTCACATGTTGACCCATCATGTAATTTTTTGATTCCCTATAAATTGTAATATTTTTCAGTAGCTAACTCAGAGTTTATGGCAAATTATCATTCTAGGGTATTTACACAAATAAAAAAAATCAAAATTCCAGTTTTTGAGATACTCAACATCAAATTTAATATTGCATGACACTGAATTTAAAATAAAAAAATTGTGCACTAAAGTATCATTTTGAAGCCTGAAAAAAGGCACTTAAGAGAGACCAATTTTCTTACTCTGCAGTAAAGTTAACTTGATTTATATTTCTCCAATGTAAGAATTTGGCAGATTTTCTAATTTTTTTTTACTTCATCAGTTTGTTAATTAAAAAATTATGGCACTGAAAACTTAACACACAATCACGCCTTGTTTCTGCTAACAAAACTGCAAAGTTTCATGAAAATCCAAGGTAGTCAAGGTGAAAATGCTTTGTTGGTTTAACATAAATAACCCTAGTGAGAATAATTGACTTTGAAACACGTAACACATGAAACATTAGAATATTTTCAGAAACACTCTCTGTTTGAACTTATATCCTCTATAACTTCCAAATTCCTTCATATAAAATTCTCGTATCAAGAACAGATCGACATTAGTTTTCTGGATGTTAACATCAACCCAGACTTCTGACTTGGTCCCTCTGTTTGCAGGAAACCTTCTGCCACCCATAATATCATCTCTTACCATTCCTGCACCTTTGGAAAATACAAATTGACTGTATTAAAGGCATACACCCACAGAGCTAACCTTATTTGTAACAGCCCTTCAGCTCTTCAAAACAAATATCAGATCATCAACATTGGCAAATTACATGGCTTTCCACCTCTCTCAGCACATGGGCTAATTAAAAATTTGAATCACAGAATAGATCTACTACTTCACTGCCTGAACTTTCCACCACTCAGTTTGTTGGCACTTTGCCCTTTAGCCTGGCCTTCACTCACAAAGTTTGCTCTATTTTCAAGTCTTTTGGTTACAGGATTGCTGTTAAACCACCTCCACATCTTCTTAACCTTATCCTTAATGACAGAGATCCCAATAAACCCCTAGAGTTACAAGGTATCTACTTTATCCCTGTCAACACTTCCACAGGCGTTACCCACTATATTGGTAGCTTACTTAACAAAGCATCAACCTGTGATTGGTGAAACATATCGCTGATGCTAAGAAAAGTAACCCTTCTACCCCCCGCCCTTTCAATTTTAACTATCAGCGATACGTCCGCGATTCCCGATTGGCAAAATGTTAAATGTATTGCTCCGTTCAGCAATCGAAAAGCCCTCTGGTACCGCAAAAGCATTGAAATCTTCTGTACTCCTAACACCTGCAATACAGATGCACCTTTTAACATACTTATCATTTGTAAAGCTATTTTGAAATCTGGCAACAACTAATGCTTATACCACATGTTTCATTCCATGGCTGATGAAGGTAGAAGTCACTACCGAAAGGTCCCACCACTTGTAATTTTTACATAACTTATGCGTGATATGTGAACATCAAGAATTATTCTAACATAAATAACCCATTTCTTGCACAGAAAAAAAGTGTCTTAAATAATTTGCAAAAAATATTTGAGAGGTATTTTTTAACCAGCCAATATCTATACAAGCTTTAAAAATGAATGGCACAGTATTTTAAAACCCAACATGACCAGTACAAAAACGTCGGCATGCAATTATTCCGCATCACCTTTTCCCTGTCATTCATCCAAAGGTATTCAGATTGGAGGGGCACAAAACAAACAGCACCAATAAAAAAAAATTGAAAATCAGATTAATCCCAACTCTCTTATTTCTTTTCATTGCAATATTTATTGGAAATATGCTTCCTTTACCACTAGCAGACAAACTAGTTTTGCACCATCAATTGATATCTTTCTAGGTATTTGGACTATGACCAGTTAATTTAGAATGTAACAGCTGTCAAATCAAACCTTCCTCTTTTGTGGTGGTTTTAGCCACCACAAGCAACTCATAGGGCTATAAACAATAGTTATAGTATCTGAAAAGAGTAATTTCATTTAAATAAATTTTACGTTAAGTATATAGTATCAACAGTAAATATAAAAAAGATTTGAGTTGACTGTACATCAGGGCTATAGCTAGCAGGGAGCCAGAGGAAGCTCAGCCCCCTCTCCCACAAGGCAAGCAAAGTTCCCCTGGAAAGTTGATGCTATCGTTAATTATCTGCAATTTTATTTTCAGTGGTTTATGGAAATTCCTTTTGCATTTCCTTATAAGCACAAATATTTTGCTTTGTATATTCATGTAATTTAAAAAAGCAAAATTGCACTGATACACCAGGAACAATGGATAACTGAAAAAAATTCCTTCTGGAAATGAATCTGTAGGAACAGCTGTGCCAATGATTCTCTGCCATATGGGCACCAGACTTGCTGCTGCTAAGGGTCAGAAAAAGTATTATTAAAAGTTTAGCTTTAACCATCTTTACACGAGATTTCAGAAATGATTAAAACAATATTTAAATTCCAAAATTTAATTATAGTTAAAATCATCAGATCCTTCAAAACGCCTTGCGATTAATGAGATTAGATCTTGATTGTAGCTGTGGGCATGCATTTCTTGAACCCCATGGCTGATGTCTATAAAACAGTGTTCCCTGTTGTGCTTGTATGTCATTTTACCTGATGGTGAAACGCAGTGTTTTGAAAGAACTCGTGATTTTAACTATCATTAAATTTTAGAATTTAAATGTTTTAACCATTTCTGAAATATCATGTAAAGATGGCGAAAGCTACACTTGTAATGTTCTTACAGCATGATTTTAGTCTAGCCTACATTGTTTAGAGCATTATTATTAATGTTATTATTATTATTTGAGAAACATGAAATGTAAAAGAACGTAAAAAAGGGGGAGGGCAAAAGCACAGTTCGCCATATGAATAAAACATTTCATCATCATTAGGTAGTTGACTATGACATATGTTAGACTGCTGTTAAAAAAAGTTCCAGTTGGTTAATTTCATACTCCTACAAAGAAGTGTTGTCATGGGAATGCTTTAGCTAAACATTCTTCTAGGTGATGTAGAACAGTACTAAAGAGGTTTTTTTTTGTACGAGAGAGAGAAAGCTTTTAACTTCTTACTGTCGATTGTTTTTCAGTACGAGTTTTTCGATGCATGTGTGGGAGAAGTGTTTATCGGCAGGAATCTACGGGTTTTTGAGTAGGGGTAGGGATGTTTGACTGTTCATCCTGTTAAGAAGAGGTTACCTCTGAGCACCAGCAAAGGAGAATGCATGATTAATGATGGAGAAGAAAGGGCCAAAATTTGGCATCAACTCCTTGATGCCATTGCATGTATTCATGAAAAAAAAACCAGAATAGTAAACTAAAAAATCGTTTTCTCATGCTATTGGAAGTTATGTTTCCTCCAGTGTCAATGACCCTGACACTTAGCCACCATTGAACGAATTCTGAAAATGCAATTTATTTTTCCCTTCCAAAGTTTCCTTCATCCTTCTCCTCTTATTCATATTCTAATCCCCCCTACTTTTCGGCTGGAGAAATCATTGGGTCGTGAAATATTCATAAAAGGAATAAAAACACAAAGCAAAACTTGTATTTGTATTCATGAATGAATGTACTTTGCCATTTGAACAATGACCTCCCCCCACCCTTCCCATCCCATCCCATCCCAATGTATCATCAGCCTTCCCTGGTGGAGATCTAGCTACGGCCCTGCTGTACATACAATACACCAGAAAAAAATTTATACTTTTTTGTTCCGAGCTTGTTTTAAGGTTCTTAATGACCACTTAAGGAACTCTGAGGGCTATAAACAGTTTTCCATCCCTAATTAAGGACCACTGGTAAGTGGTTTTATTAAAGACAGTCAATGCTGTAAGATAGTAAAACACATCACCTGTGCCGTATCCAGGAGCTGAACTTGGGCCCAGCATGGACAATTCATCACAAACCAGTGTACCCACCCAGGCGTGTCACAGAGTGCATGTGACAAGGACGACCACATGGAGATATAAGCGGCCGGTCAGGACAGATGAGCCATAGTGTGTTAAGTAAACACAATGGACAGAGGCAGTGATTTGACAGATGTTCAAAGGGAATGATAATTGGCTACCACACCAAAGGTGAAAGCATCTCAGAAACAGCACAATTTGCGGGCTGTTTGTAAGGTGCTGTAGTAAGGGTGTACTAAGGATGGACCGCTGGCACACCGAATATCTCCCGACGTCATAACTGTGGAGACCAAAGCCATCGACCCCTATGGAGAACGTCGCCTCCGTTGACTGGTAAAGGGCAATTGATGCGCACCAGTGCAGCAATTGACCACGCAAATACACACTGGGGCACCCAGGTACGTGTCCCCAATAACAGTACAGCCAATCCTCTCACACATGGGTTTCTGGAGTCAACGCTCCGTCAAGGCACCCATGATAACCTAGGTCCATCGACAACAAGGTCTGCAGTTCACATGGGATTACTGTCATTGGACAGTGGAAGAGTGGGAAAAGGTTGCCTTCTCAGATAAATCGACGTTTCTACTCCACAGAAGTGACGGGCAGTGGCGATAGAACATCGGACACATGAGAACTAACACCCGGACACGCTTGTTGGCCAAGTACAGGCTGGCAATGGCAGTTTGCATGTCTGGGATATATTTTCCTGGTATGACCTGGGACCGCTGGTACTACTGGATGGGTCCCTGAACACCAATGGCTACCTGTCCATCCTCGCTGACCACATGCATCCCTTCATGTTAGATGTTTTCCCTAGTGGTTATGGTGTCTACCAACAGGACAATGTGCCCTGTCATGTCGCTAAGGCGGTGCATGACTGGTTCCAGGAACATGACAGTGGTGTCTCTGTTCTCCCTTGGCCGGTGAAATCGCCCGACCTCAATCACATAGAGCACTTGTGGAACTATTTGGATTGACAGGTTTGACGTGCTGACCCACAAACCATGCCATTTCCAGGACCCTCGTGCTCTGCTGCAGTCCCGATGGGCCCGTGTGCCTCAGGCAATGTTCCAGGGCCTCATTGTGTCCATACTACTCCGTCTCGCCGAGCTGTCATCCAGGCCAAGGGTGGTTATTCCCATTATCAGGTAGGTGGTCATATTAATCTGATACAACCGTGTATGTTTTCTATGAAGGAAATAATTTCACTGATGCCTTTTTTAAATGGCATTAATGAAAAATAAACAATACAAATCAAGCTTTCTATTATGGAAGCAAACTGGTATGCTTTTAAACCTGCAGTTTAACAAGTATAGGGAGAAAAATAATATTTGCACTTCATACATGTTCTTTCTGGGGGCTAAGTTTACCAAAAGCTTTCACAGAATCTTAATGTACAATATTTCACCACTATTCTATTTCCTGCCTTCATTTGTACAATACAAAGAAATTACTTATGTATTCACAGGCAATCATGTATCAGAGATTGTTGCAATTTGATGCACACATGGTGTTAAATATCATAGAAATGGTTACGAATTAAAGCTTCCCTTGTACACACAGTGAAGTAATTAATTGAAGCCATGTTCTGTTAATCAATTTAAATATATTTTTGTTTAGGATCTCTGAGACCTCAATTATTATTTTTCGTATAGACACTACTACAAAAACAGCTGAAGAGAAAATGTTTGTTGTGATAGTCAGCAAAAATAATTTTCAAAGTATTACGAATCTAACTTTAGATAACTTTGCTGAGGAAAAATTCCTGAGTAAAAGCTCAAAGGGTTTGATATTTTGATTGATAAATATTTCTTTTCATCTGGGCTGCTGGACAGAAAAGAATAGAAAAAGGGCATTAACAAACTTTTCTGATTATCAACTTTTTTTATCGTTATTTAGTTCTGACAGAACACCCCTTTCCACAGAAAAAGTAAATGCAAGACATTTCAGAATCTGAAAAAATGCTGGATGTGTGTGTGGTTTTATTGAATCTATTCAAAATCTAATTTTAGAATGATGAAGTACATAAAAACAATAAATGAACACAAAAAACATCCACATCTAGTAACCATTTATATTAGTACACTTTCACCTAGAAACCTAATTTCTTTTCACAGAAAGATCGTTTAATTTTACTTTACCAAAATATACTGTAGCTGTGAACCTTCTTACATTAGCAACAATGTATAAATGGAATAAAGTTTCACTTACTTCATCACATTCTTCTTGAAGCTTTCATTAGTTTAAATCTATTTCAATTTGTTATAGAATTTATTTACATTAATATACTCTGCATTAGGCTTTTCATTTTCATTATGAAAAACTAAGATCACAATTTGGTATGAACATTTTTAACAGAAGAGATTTATATTTCACATATATATAATTTGTGACTACAGAACTTGTGGTGGTGAGATAGAATGAAAATACCAATGTTTTCCACAATCAAAGGGTTATTATGCATTGACTATAGTTTCGCAGAGCGTTAGGCTCGGCATCATCAGGACGAATGGAGCATAACATTCAAATCATTGTGACATTATCAAAGTTCTGGTCAGTCACGGTTTTTCGTGTGTTGATTCCACTCGCTTGAAAGAAATGGAGTTGATGTCATGTTGGTGACAAGCCGTGAAGAGTTCCGGTATATGTGGAAAGCTTCTAATACATTAAGCTTGACAGTCGAATCAGATTTATCAATAAGCGTAGTGTTTCCAAACAAAAATTTATGGTTATTTTTGTGACAATGTTGGGCTACAGATGACTTCTTCAGTTCACAGTTCTGTACGCAAGCCTTGTGTTCCGTCACACAGAAACTTAAGCCCTGCGGGTCTGTCCTATACATGAAAGTCCACATTCACAAGGTATCTGATAAATTCCCCAGGAATTTATGTCTTCGACGTAGTCTTTTGATCTGTAAACATTTATCTTGTTTATGGGTTTAAAAACCACTTTGAAATTAAAATTTTTGAGAATTTTTGAAATTCCAAAGCAAATCTGAGGAGCAAAAGGGATAACCGCCGAATTCTCTCGTATTGCGAGGTCTATTGGCATGAGCGAGCAGACTGGTTTCAGTTTCCTAAATTTTTGGACAGCTTTATCTATAACGGAAAGGCTATATCCTCTGTGTACTGCAATTTGTAAGAAAATCAAGCTCTTTCTGCAAGGAATCCTCAGTGGAGCATATGTTGTTGTTTTTTTATTTATTTTTTTATTTTTTTTTATTGGAGGTTTAACGACTATCGTGAGCAAGTGGGGCATATGTGTATTGCCTGATATACGTATAGAATGCGGAGATTTTTTGTTTCCATGTGTGATTTGGTTTTGCATGTGGGAGTAAGGGAACAGCAAATGGTTTTCGATAAGCTGTTGTACTAAAGTATCCTTCAGAGCATGGCACAAGGACGTCAAAGAATGGTTAGCAGCCATTATTTTCAGTCTCACATATGTACTGCATGAGGATCAATTTAATTGATAAGTTCAACTAATTTAGGTATTTCCGAGTTCATGCTATTCCAGAGAATAAAAGTATAATCTACATATCGAATCTACAGATCAAATGTGACAAGCTGAAAGAGTTTGTCCTTAAAGTGACACATATAGACTTTGCATGAAATAGGCGACAGTGGTCTGCCCATTGCAAGGCCTTCCGTCTGTTGGAAAAATCTTCCACAATGATTTGAATGTTTACAAAATGTTACAATGATTTGAATGTTTATGCTCCATTCATCCTGATGATGTCGAGCCAAACGCTCTGCGAAACTATAGTCAATGCATAATAAACCTTTTATTGTGGTAAATGTTGGTATTTTCATTCTATTTATATTTCACATATCAAAATATTCTGACCACATCCACTTGCAAAAGTGTGTATGTGTGTGTCTGTGCAGGATGATCTAAAAGTTACACTATCTGTTAATACACTGTACTTAACAAAGCTGTGTGTTATGGTTAGAGTAGCAGAATGTAGACGTACGCAGATAGTTTTCAAATTATTAGCAGATTTTGCAGATACGTTCTAAATTATTGGCTGATTTTGCAGATACTTCAAATAAATTGTGTCAGCAAAAATCAGTGTTAATATCATAAAATACCACAGAAAACCTGTTTTCATTCAAAAATTTTGCATACTGTACACTTTTGTGCTAAAGACAGCACAGAAAAATATTCACATTTCCTATCATTGATTGCATGAAAGTAATGCAATTTCATTGACCACAGAAAATATTTTTAGTTGTATGTTTTGTGTCCAAAAGATGTATTACCATTAAATTTGCAAAAATCTCTCTCGCCGAGGTAATATTAAAACAGGAGGCCTTTCCAAAGCATGCAGCATCATTGAAGTCCGTTCACACCATAACCTAAAATTTACTGAAATTAATTTTATGTTTGCTTTTTTTTACTGAGCAGACACAATTTTTTTAAGGAATTGAAATCTAAGAATATAAAATTTTCGAATTATGTGAATTTTCACTTCTTCTGCATGAACTCAAGTGTGTATATTGGTTAAACTAGTCACACTGAAAGTAAAGAAATATGCATGAAAAGGGGTTTTGATTCTGTTTTCAATACAAATTGCGTTGCAACTGATGATATTAACTGAACAGGTGTTGAAAACTACATTTTGAATCCAGCTCTAAGTTGATCTGATCAGTTGCGTTCAACAAATAAAACAAATATATCATCATCATCATCATCATTGTCAACCATTATCAATCCACTGCTGGACGAAGGTCTCCCCAAGTTTCCTCCACAACGGTCTGTCTTGTGCCAGTCTCCTCCATGTCACTCCCGCATATTTACGAATTTCATCCACCCATCTCCCATGTGGTCTTTTTCTGGGTCTTTTCCTGTCCCTTGGAATCCAATCTAAAATTTCGGCTGTCCATCTATGGTCTGTCCTTCTGGCAGTATGTCCAGCCCATTGCCATTTCAGGGATTTAACTCTGATCATGATGTCTTCCACTCTCGTCATTTTTCGGATCCACGAGTTCCTCTTCTTATCTCTCCTGGTTATACCAAGCATGCACCTCTCCATGCTTCTTTGAGTTGTCTGCAGCCTTTGTATGTCTCTTTTAGTTAAGGTCCACTTCTCTGCACCATACGTAAGCACTGGAAGGATGCATTGATCAAACACTTTTCTTTTAAGACATAATGGCATATTGCTCTTGAAAATTATGCTGTTTCTTCCAAAAGCTCTCCAGGCAAGTTTTGTACGCCGATTAATTTCTTCATCAATGTGACCCTCACTTGATATCTGCTGTCCAAGATAAACATACGTATCTGTTATCTCCAGTTTTTCTCCATCAATCGATAAATCTTCATTTCTTGTAAAAGCATTGAACATCACTTTTGTCTTCTGAAAGTTCATTTTTAATCCCACTTCTTTACTCTTGTCAGCAAGTTCCTGGATCATACTCTGCAGCTCTGATGGGGTAGTTTGCAAAAATGACTACGTCATCAGCAAAACGAAGGTGGGTTAGATAATCTCCATTAATCTTTATCCCTTTGTTTTCCCAGTTCAGTGATTGAAAGACATTTTCCAATGTGGCATTAAAGAGCTTCGGAGATATGGTGTCACCTTGTCTCACTCCCGTTCCAATTTTTATGTGTGTTGTATTTTCAAACAGCCGAATCTTTGCACTTGCATTTTCATAGATGTTATTAATAATATTAATGTATGCATCTTCAATACCGCAGGATTTCAGAGCCGTGGTAACTGCTGATGGTTTCACTGAATCAAAGGCTTTTTCATAATCGATAAAAGCCATGCACAATGGAAGTTCATATTCCCTCGCTCTTTCAATTAGTTCTCTCAGCACGTGGATATGATCTATTGTGCTGTAGCCACTCCTGAATCCAGCTTGTTCTCTCGGTTGAGCCATGTCCAGTGTTACCTTCAAGCGGTGTGAAAGAACTTTAGTGAAGATTTTATAAACCACTGATAGGAGGCTGATAGGTCTGTAGTTCCTGAGATCCTCAATGTCACCTTTTTTATGTAGCAGGATCATTGTAGCATTGTTCCAATCCTCAGGAATCTTCCCTTCATTAAGGCATCGAGTGAAAATTTGGGCGAGTACTGTTTCAATTTCTCCACTTGCTTCTTGTATGATGTCTATAGTAATTCCATCTTCTCCTGGAGCTTTCCCCCGCTTCATGTTCTTGATTGCATGAGCAACTTCTGCTGGGAGGACTGGAAGAACTCTGGTACCTTTCATGATGTCTGGAGTACATGTATCATCCCTTTCATATAGTTTGGAGTAGAAATCTTTCACTCTTGTCAAAATTTCGCCTCTATTTCTTGTTATAGAACCATCTTCTTTTCTCAGAGCCATAATCTGTTTTCTTCCCTTACTGAGATGTCCCTTTGCTATCTTTAGGCTTTGGTTGTTTTCAATTGCTTTCCTCACTAGCTCACAGTTGAATTTCCTTACGTCTTCAGTGATACTTTTTCGTGCTGTCTTGCATAGCTCTATATATTCCACTTTGGAAGTCACATCTTCTTTAGTTGTCCTCATCTCTCTTCTTTTTTGCATCAACATTTTGGTTTTTCCTGATAATTTGTTTACATGCAACTTGTTCTTAGACCCAGCTAATTTTGTTGCTGTTTCCATAAGAGCTTTGGTTACTTTTCTGTTAACTTCCGAAATATCCACTTCTTCCGATGTTAGGCCTTCTAAAGCAGAGAATCTGTTCTTCAGTTCCAACTTGAAAGTATTATGGTGTTTTTTAAGGTTGGTTATGTCAATACATTTTGTTTGTCTTATGAGCTTGCCACGTTCCAGTTTAGTGTTGAGGTGCATCTTACATCTCACCAATCTATGGTCACTACCTGTGTTGAACTTGTTTAGCACACTGCAGTCTTCGATGACGAATTTTTTGTTACACATAATAAAATCAATTTCACTTGTCGTCCCAATTGGATGTCTCCATGTCCATTTCCTGTGTGGCTTTTTCTTGAAAAAGGAATTCAAGATGAAAAATCCTTCTGCCTCTGCAAACTCAACGAGAGTATTTCCACGCTGGTTTCTGTTGCCGTGACCGAATTTACCTACTGAAGTTTCATTCTGTTGCCGGTGCCCTATTTTTGCATTGAAATCTCCCATAATTATCTTCAAGTGCTGCTTACCTTTATTATTTAGATGACGAATTTCCTCATAAAATTCTTCAATTTCTTCTTCAGGATGACTTGTGGTGGGTGCATAAGTTTGAATAATCTGAGCCTGGTATCTTCTCGATAGTTGGATAACGAGTCGTGCAGCTCTGTCAGAGGAACTTTCAACTTCTACCACTTTATCCTTCAGTTTCTTGTTTATTATAAATCCAACACCACTAGTTCTGCCAGTATCTGTCCCACGATAATAGAAGAGATGTCCACTTTTCAGTTCAATGAGATCTTCTCCTTTTCTCCTTACCTCACTCAGCCCGACGATGTCCCACTTGATCCTTTGTAGTTCCTCTTCCAATTCAAGAAGCCTTGAATCAGAAGATAGGGAGCGTCCGTTGTAGGTAGCCAAGGTCAGCATCAAATGGCAGCCTAGTCCGGTCCTCCGGGGATTCTTAGCACCCTCTGCCTTCATGTCGCACTGGCCGCTGCCTTGGCCAGGTACATTCCAGCTGCCGGAGACTGAGGGCCAAGATTTAAGTTGTAGAGTCATTTTGGAGGTGTTTGGCCATAACTCACCACGCTGGCCAAGCGGGTTGGTGAGTGTGGGATAGCATTTCCTCTGATCCCGATGGTATAGTTATACCGCTATTTGCGGTCGTCAGAGCCCCTTTAGTGGGAACAGGATGCACCACGAGAAGGCGGGGTTGACATTTGTCAAGGAGAGGCTGTGATGTTACGCATCACCTGACCTTACATCCCAAACAAATATATATAAGTGGATAATCAAGTTAATTTGCCATCTGTATTTGGCTAGTTGTTGCAGCATACTGTTTCTTGTCACTTATTAATGGATAAAATAGCCCTACAATGTTTTACATCATAAATGCATAGTAGCCACTGCTAAATAGTTTGATGCATATAGTTGTTTCTCTTCCAATTATACGTTAAAACAAGCAATATTAAGGATTCATGCCTTTTGAAAGAATGAACAGTGCAAAACATACCTAAAGATATAAATCCTTAATGTGTCTTTTTATTTACTAATTACCATCCTAAAATTATGTCAGATGAATTATTTATAAGTTTCTTCAAAATTATATTTTAGACTCAAGACAAAAAAATTTAGCCTTAAATAACTCTCCCCAAAGAAAACTAAACCCCTACAGCCAGTCCTTTGATGCAAGACAACAGTATGCCAAAATATCAAGAATTGAGAACAGTAAAATGTTTGCAGACAGCACAAGCAACTTGCTGCCATCATTACACATATAGTGTATCAAACAGCAGATGGGAAAGAGAAACATGCAACTTGTTTTATGTTTTCTGACACACAAATGAAAAAAAACTAAAAAGCCAAAGCAAATAAAGTAATCTTGCAAAATTATTACTGACAAACTTACCCTGATTTAAATTTTGGATACTGTCGAAGTAACCAAAACGAAATGCTGAAACACAGGCAGAATCGTCTCATGTCAGACAGTTGTCTCGTGCACAGGTACAGATGTTTACTTCCTGAACATAACAAAGAAATAGCCATGGGATGAAACCAAATGCATTGGAGGGAGGTAGATGGGCAAATGTAATGCTGTCACTTCTAAAAAAAAAATGAAGGAAATCAATTGAGCTAGCAATGCCCTCTGTGATTGTGGAAGTTGGTGGAAAATACATGGCTATTGGAAAGGTACGGCATTTGATTCAACTCATAAACTATTGCATAAATAATGCAGAAAGAATATTCATGTATGAACACATTTCAAAATCAAATTGCAATTAACAAGTTCTCAATTTCGACAAAAATCAGCTATTATCATAAATATAAAATACGGTGTTATACAGGGTGTCCGAGAATTATTGGACACATTAAAAAATTATGTACAAAAAAAAAAAAAAAAAAAAACCTATGAGCGCTGTCTGTTTTTCTATGTCACGTATTACTAACACAGTTTCTATATTTTTGTTTTGCAGAATTGTTATTCGCAGAATCCGATAGATGGCGCTAGGTGGGGCCTAATGAGGAATCTGTGAGAAGTGCGCAATCAGTAGTTATGTCATCCATACAGCAGAAGGCGATGTGTATGTTATGGCTTGCGGAATTAAAGTCTCTCATTAAAGTTAAAAGACGGTACCGTTTAGAGTATGGTTGTAATCCTCCACCAATGAATTCATTTAAGCAGTGGATGAAACAGTTTAAAGAAACTGGCAATGTGGAACATCGTGGAGGAGCCGGCAGGCCTAGCGTCAGCGGTGAGGCGGTTGACCTAGTTAATGAAAGTTTCCGACGAAGCCCCAGGAAATCCGTTAATAAAGCAAGCAGAGAACTGTGCATTCCGAAATTGACAGTTCACGATATCTTGCACAAGAAATTAAAGTTTCATGATTATAAAATTCAAATAGTGCAAAAGATGCATGTAAATGATCACACTCTGCGATGCGATTTCACTGTGGATATGCTGCATCGAGTGGAAAACGAAGAAAACTTTCTCAGTACTGTAATTTTTAGTGATGAATTAACATTTCATGTATCAGGTATTATGAATCGTCACAACTGTAGGATATGGGGCAGTGAACTGCCTCATACTGCTATTGAACTGGAACGTGATTCTCCAAAAGGTAATGTGTGGTGCGCCCTGTCAAAAAGAAAAGTGATTGGCCCTTTCTTCTTCGGCAAAAAAACATAAATAGTGACATTTACCTGGATATGCTAGAAAATTTTGCTATATCCCAGATCAAAATATATGACGTTGTTTTCCAACAAGACGGCGCGCCACCGCATTGGTCAACGTTTGTACGTAAATGCCTAAATAAGCATTTCTCCAACGGATGGATT
This sequence comes from Macrothele yani, assembly GCA_039090855.1. Classification (NCBI taxonomy): domain Eukaryota; kingdom Metazoa; phylum Arthropoda; class Arachnida; order Araneae; family Macrothelidae; genus Macrothele; species Macrothele yani. Next base: position 74,890,302 of record CM077011.1, on the reverse strand, counting down.
GGGTATGGTGGTCCAGTTCCGTGGCCTCTCCAGATCTAACTCCATTGGATTATTTCGTGTGGGGTTATGCGAAGGACCGCGTCTATCAAACGCCTTGTACTGATTTGCAGGAACTGAAGCAGCCTATCACAGCTGCTATTAATTCCATAATTCCTCAGATGCTTGCCAATACATGGCATGAAATTGAGTATCGCTTGGACGTACTACGAGCAACCAAGGGATCTCACATTGAAATTTATTAACTTGTGTGGTTACACTGTACATAAGTTAGTACAGTCAGTTTCTTTGTATCTGTTTAATGTTTTGTTTTATATAATTTTGTAATGTGTCCAATAATTCTCGGACACCCTGTATATAAGCTCACCAAGCATGAACATTAATACATTAAGTTGCAGAAATACAAATTTAAGTATACTGCATTATCTTTCCCTCATATTTTTCTTAACTTCCTAAAACTGTTATTGAAAAATATTTTTACCCCATGAGCTGATGCAAAGTAAATATTACATATAGTATAAGAAATAAAGGGGGTATAAATGTTTTAAGTTTACAAGACCATTGCTGCTTTTCCTTAGACATCCAAATTGCAGTGCTACTTTCATACTCAATGAATTATAATTTTAACAGCTATCTCTACATACAGTATGACTTGAATGAACAAAACAGCACTCAATGTCATCTAATTTTATAACCGAGCACTTTTGATTTTGATCATCCATAAACATGTTCATATGAAGTAAATAGACAAGTGAACAATTAATATATCACTCCCTCTAACTGATACATGTAAGTAGTAATGCCTTTCTTAAATTTAATTTTTTCTTTGACTAAACTCGTGTTTTTTTTTTTTTGTTTTTTGCTGAGGAACAAGTTATAACACAATTTTTTTTTTAAGTTCCCTTGAAAAACATCAAAAAGATGAAAATGGCATAGGATAGACACTGAAAGATTGAAATGGTGATGAATAAGTTCTGATTTTCTTCTTGCAATGATTCGATCTTTTACATGAACTAAAAGTCACCAAATTGTATTTTTTTCATTGGAAGTTTAACGACCACCGTGAGCAACTCAATGGGCTATAAGCAGTCGCCCTTCCCTAATTTAGGGTCACTGTTTTCAGGGAAGGGAGAGCCAGTGCCGTAAGACAAACACAACATCCATGCCTTACTGGGTTTCGAACCCGGACCCCTTTCGGACGAATGATTTCTTTTTTCTTTTTTATTTTTTTGATTGGAGGTTTAACGACTACCGTGAGCAACTTAATGGGCTATAAGCAGTCGCCCGTCCCTAATTTAGGGTCACTGTTTCCAGGGAAGGGAGAGAGCCAGTGCCGTAAGACAAACACCCATGCCTGACCGGGATTCGAACCCGGACCCCTTACGGACGAATGATCAGAGGCCACCGCCTTAGACCACTGCGCCACCGGGGCGGCCGGACGAATGATCAGAGGCCATCGCTTAGACCACTGCGCCACCGAGGCGGTGTCAGCAAATTGACTTGACTGCAGTAGGAACAAAATGGTAGAAAGGAAGCTTTTCTTTTTCTTCTTAAAAACATGTTTTTATAAGACAAAAATAAAATTTCCAGCTGGAAGATATGTAACTAGATAGTCCATTATTATTGCTTTTAATTTATTAAAAGCACTGTTGCTTTTAATAAATTTGCATAAGTTTAAATATTTATCATAGTGTTTGAAATTCAAAAGCAATCTTTTGCGTGGAAGTTCTTCATACACTGCTTAAAGAAATTTTGCTTCTATATTCTGCTTCTGTGGTGTATTGTGACTATGGTATTTATTAAGAATACCTTCTCCACCAACTTGCAGAGCCATAGCTACAGGAAGGGCAAGGCGAATGGTCATTCCAGGGGCATAAATTCATGCTCTGGGAAATGTAAAAAATATAAATTCTAACTAAAAAAGATAGGTATACCCTTCAGAATTTTCTTTTTAAAGACTTGACTTAGTCTCATACAGCATTCCATGCAGTAAAGAGTAACATACACTATGAGGTGTGAATACCTCATATATGCAGGAAAGGAATTTTCTAAAACAGTGGAAGCCCATAAATCAAATGCTGATATGCCTGACCCCCATGACCTTTTCAAACATGTAGTTGGGATGAAGACCTAATTTATTATTTGTGCTCTGTTGCAAGAAGTCTATCCCAGTGTTTAACCTTTAACAAAATTTTTCCCAAGCCCTACGCCTAAAACTTTTTCCTATTGTTACGTTCTTTTTTTTTTTATTGAAGGTTTAAACGACCACCATGAGCAACTCAATGGGCTATAAGCAGTCGCCCGTCCCTAATTTAGGGTCACTGGCTCCAAGGAAGGGAGAGAGCCAGTGCCATAGGACAGACACAACATCCATGACTCACCGGGATTCAAACCCAGACCCCTTCCGGACGAATGATCAGAGACTATAGCTTAGACCACTGCACTACCAGGGTGGCATTTTCACTATCCGGTACTCATTTGTTCACTATCCGGTACTCATTTGTTCTGCACTGGTTTGTTTTTCGCTATGCATTTCTGTGGAGTGTTGTGTTGTTGGCATTCACACAACGTTTACACTTTATTTGGTATTTACAACCTGTGGTCCTTGAGTATTTACTCAGTTTTTACATTTTTAATAAAAGTATATCAAAAACCTGATGTGTAATTCTTGAATGATCATAATATCTTCCTATATAACCGCAACGTGTAAGAAAATAAAAACCATGTATTATATTTGAATGGAAGTCAAAGGGACATAATTTCCAGTCTCACCCTACCAGATAAGAAAAGCTTATCTGGTAGGGTGAGACTGGAAATTATCCAGCTGTCTTGTGATGAGCATGTAAACACCACCGGGATGGTTAAAAATATCTTATTGTTATTAAAGAACATGCTGTAGTCTTTCTGAAAAATCAGTTTCAAAGCATATTACAGAGGACAGTCAGTGTAATTTGAAATAGACTCTATCTATAGTCACTGCAAGACATGATATGCTATTTTGGATTTTGAAGGGCACATAACTTACAATATGAACTAGTTTTCTTGATATCATGAGTATTTAGCAATATTAATTATTACTGCAACACAACCTTTCTGAAATGAATTAATCTGCTTTTCGATAAATTCTCGTAGATCAGGTTAAAAATATCTTTTTCTTACTAATAGGAGTGATGCAAAAGAAGTGAGGGAAATTATTACAGAGTGGTTGAAAAATTTGAATAAAAAAGCCTGAACACTGCTATCTAAAAAGGACGCTAATCTACACATTTAACAGCGTATAAACGACAGTGTGAGCGAAGCAATTTAAATTACCTGACAAATGACATATCCATAAGAGCTGGGTGATATTTCAAATCTCACGAAAACACATCAACACGCCAGCCATGTGAGCCATCAATGGCGGAACTTCCTGTTTCTCAAGAATAGCGGAAGTGACGAAGAACTCGCTTTACGGAGTAGCTTGTGCCTTGTTTAGTTTACCGCTCATTCTGTGCCTGAACCTCGTTGGTCTGAACTCTGAATGTAATGCAACGGGTTTTTTTTTTTTTGGTTTTGTTTTTTGAGTGGCGGGGAGCGGCTTTTTAAATCATTATTATTTTATGCACGATGTGTTTATCTTCTAAAATTCAGTTTCGTACTGCAGAAATAAAGCACAATAAATATACAACTTGAACCAGTATCTGCTGCTCCTGTGACGCATGGTCTAAGCGCTGGCTTTTGACTATTCGTCCGTGAAGGGATCCGGGTTCGAATCCCGGTGAGGCATGATGTGTTTGTCTTACGGCACTGGATCTCTCTTCCATGAAGCCAGTGACCCTAAATTAGAGACGGGCAACTGCTTATAGCCCATCGAGTTGCTCAGGGTAGTCGTTAACCCTTCAATAAAAAAAAAAAAAAAAAGATCCAGTATCTACAAAATTATGCCGTCAGTTTTCAAACAGATATTTTGAAATTATTTTATGTATAGTAAAAGTATGAAAAAAACTCGAGCCATAAGATTCGTTCTACTTACTTGAAATTGTGGAAATATCCAGTTGTAGCACGTGCTGTTTGGACAACAGTGGAACCAAAGCCTTCGTGTTGCTCACATGTTGCTCCACAAAAGCTGCTTGCATGTTGCCTCAGGTGGTAAAGGTTGGAACTTTGTTCCTTTGCTGCTAATCGGATTAGTGAATCCACACCGTGGTTGTTAGAAAAGTGTAGGCTGTTCTACCTACGTCAACATACAACGGAAACACTGTGCCAACGAATTTAGGAATAGAAAAGTAGAGGCGGTAGCTCAGTGTTGGGCCCATAGCCTGATTTCCGCACATGCACAGGACCTCAAATTTTTTTTTTTTTTGGGGGGGGGCGGTCAGAACTATCTTGATAATAATATAGATCATCAGCAAATATTCTTTTAAACGATTGATTGAAAACTTTAATCGAGCGGAGGAGGGTATACACAGGATGTCCACAGGGCCTTGACTATAGCCTAGGTCGATCCCTGCTTGGGCCTACGTTAAATTGCAAGCCTGCGTGTGTGCTGCCTGGATTAGGAGGAACGCAAAACTTATTCTAGCAGCATAGTAGTCTATGCAAAAGCCATATTATTATCTCATGCTTAGCTTTCTTAATCGGGGACCGACTTAGACAGTTTGGGGCACTGGGCAAGAGGCTTTCAGGGGTCCCCCGGCATCCCGTGTGAATCGCTTTGCTGCAAAGCAAGTAATATATAGCTATATCTTAGGGGCCCCTCAAAGTTCGGGGCCCAGAGCACGTGCCCCGAATGACCTCTCTTAAATCAGGCCCTGTTTTTAATGCCTTCATCAGCTGAGCTCTCTCGAAATGAAATTCTCAAGATTTCGTAAAAAGAACAAATACATAATAAACGAAGTTCATAAAATGGGCACCTGCTTCAATTCATGAAAAATATTACTGACACTTTACAATAGAAAAAATTACGAAATTTCTTGAAAATATTGTTTTTCAACCGCGATTGGATTATTGATTTTCAAATAATAAGTCTATGTAGGAATCAATCAATATGTTGTGACTATAAACTCACAGTAAACTGATAACAACAAATTCTTCTATCAAAAGTTCGCTGACAGGCAGGTACACTGAGCGTATGTACGTATAAATGGCATGAAAAGTCAGTTTGTATGCAGCTTGAACCAGTATTATACCTTTCTTTGTTTTGAAAAACAAATCATAAAACTTGGATTATAACTTTTTGAGCACTTTGTATAAATCTTCATATCATGGCAAATGCGAGTGAGAGGCAGCGCTGCTGAAATGGAATAATCGATTCGTGCAATTGAGAGAAAAAGTACTAAAGTAAAAATTCGTAAAATTCAGATCATGAGCTTTGTGTCTTTCCTCACTGTACAAATAGAACTCAGTATCGCGGAATGTGCTGTTCGTATACAGTACATTCCGAGACTTGAAAGTGTGTAAATAATGGGTTAATGTAATCGTATAAGAAAAACACAACGAAAAAAAAAACAAACCGTAAAGTATATGATTTAAAAATATATTATTTGGGGGGAGGGTACGCCCACCTCCCCATTAAAACTCCGTATGGTGGCAAATACGAGTGCTGTAGCCCACGTAATGGTGCGTTTGTTCAACCATCTCATTTGCCGATTTGTTAAATTATATTAAGCTATGATTTCATTGTGTTTCAACCAGAACAAAAATTTCTGATATGGGAACGCCCAAGAGATGAAAAATTGCTCAAAACGAAAGCAAATATGAGACATAACAGTTCGGAAAACATTTAGAACACATTCGTAATGTGTTCCCAATGCTTTCTAAATGTGTTCCGAATGTGTTCCATTCTCACGCGCAAAGTGTTCCGAATGTGATCTGGAAAATAATATGTTCTAAAAATTAACACTAGAGCACATTGTACAGGAGAAGAACACATGAGGAACATATTTGGAGCGCATTGGGAACACATTTGTCGTCAGCAGAACACAACCGAAACACATTTGGAACGCATTTATAAAAAAGCGTTCCCAACGTGTTCCAAATGTGTGCCGAGCGTTTGCAGTGTACTATCGACTTCCTGGAGCTGGATTTCCCGCCTACGTGTATACAGGTCATGGTAATTTATATAGGTGCGAGTCAGGGCTTGAGAAGAAAGGGCTAGTCCTTAGCGCTTCATCCCCTGAGATACGCCGCCAAACTTGATGACTTAGCTGCGCTGGCCCTTCGGAAGCCATGAGCCACTAGGAGCTGTGCTCTAAAGGAGCACCATCGGAAAGGCACTTTCAAAAGTCAAAGTTATTACCGTATTTAACATATTACAGTGTGTCATCTAATGAAATTCGCCCCCAGTTATTATAAATTGTATTTTTCGAAAACAAAAGTTAAGGATTTTGGGTCCTAAAATCAGAAAACATTGATGTAATAGTATAAATGCGATGATTTTAAATAAACAATTTCTGTCATGAATGCTTTTTCTTAAAAAAGTATTTTGCTTACTATATACTAACTATATTTTTCTGATGTGTTCCTTTTTTTTTAGTACTGAGTTCTTCAAACTTCCCAAAAGTAGTTCAAACACTCTGTTAATGTATAAAATAAAACTTATTTACTTACATTTTGCATCCATCATGATTTCTGAAGGTCACTGAGTTTAAAAAGTGGTTAAAAAAATTACTTCATGAATTGAAGGTATGTTCGTTATTGCACAAACTGGAAAATGTTATTTGCATTGTACAAAATGTAAAACTTTTCTTCACTGCCCAAATGAAAAAAAAAAAAATTCCTCTCTGCGATTGCGTCAATTAAAATTTTTCTTCATTTTCTGCAGAACTTTTATGCACCGCACTAATAATGAATTTTTGTTCAGAAAACGAATTCGAATAAATGTTCGTATTCTGCAAAACCGACAAACATCATCTTTGTTGGCAGATAGAAAACATTTTTCTAGATCATTTAGGAGTTCCCTTATAACCCCTTTCCCTTATTTTAAATGTCCTGTCGTGAACTGCGCAGAAAATCTTTTTAGACTGTTTAATAATATTATCCCAAGAACATGATGGTACTGTCAAACAGCCAGCAGATATTAGTTTTGTCGAATTATCTTGAGCAGAATTAGTTTCGGGGCAGTTTCTTGAAATAGTTCCTAAAGAAGGATTTTTATGGGAACTCGATACAGATCGTTCTTATAAACACGAGAGGACGTGGGAAACAATGTCCTGTCCTTTCATATTTATATGCGTATTTCAGCTGTAACGTATACTCTAGATTCACTTTCCTTTTGATTTTACTATCTCTGGTTATTTTATTTTCCTATGTAAATTATCTTCTTACTGAACGAGATGTTATTTCTCCCGCTGAATGAGATCTGGCAATGAGTGTAAGTCATGACGTTTTAGTAGCCAGTATAAATAGGCGCGTTCAACGATACCAGGGAGAGCTGTTGTTTATGTGCGAGGAGAGCTTTTTGTTGATGTGCGTAGGGAGAGCTTCGTTTATGTGAGTAGAGCTTCGTTCATGTGCAAGGAGCTACGTTTTATTGAGTAGCTGTGTGTCCTGTGAAGTGTACGTTGGATCATATCAGGAGTTTCCCTAATAAAAAGTTGTTTTAGTAAGTACGTTTTTCTCAGTTCATAGTTTTGTCAGACCTCTGTCTGGCTGTTAGGTTTATTTCATTAAGTGTTATTAGTAACAACCAGATTAAGACTTTATTCATCTTAATTACTACTACAACATTACTACCAGTTATAAGCTTGTTCATTATTATTACTACATTACTAGCAGGAAAGTTTATTCATGATATAATTAACAACACAACAACCATTAGAAAAAAGCATTATTCATTATAATTGGTGCCCGAACTTTTCTCGAACACGAGGTCTTGACAATTCTTACCCATGTCTTCCTTACCTGAGACAACTTCAATTTTTCACCCTAAATCAAATTTCGATGGTGATGGTGTTTTTTTTGACAATTTGCACGAAGCCTGTGGGTCTCACTTTGATATGAATGATTTACAAGTCCCCAGGCATTCTTCACAATTTCGTAATTCACCAGCTTCCTATCACTCTGAGTCGCGGGTCATACCTGAGGGAGTTCAATCCTCTCAGCGAAGCAGAATGCTTGCCCATTTCGTGCCGCATGCAGGAACAATTGATTTCAATGGTTTGGAGGGTTCCTTAAAATTCCTCGAGGATTTGGAAGATCATTTTGATCTATACAATATTCATCAAGACTGCAAAGTGCAAATCGCAGGCACTTGCTTGAAGGATACGGCTAAGACCTGGTATCGGCAGTGGAGAGTGTCGAAGAACACGGATTCTCGTTATGAGATTTTCCGTGCAGAATTTTTGGAAGTCTTTCCTTTCGGCCTCAGTCGAGCTAGCCTTGCACAACAACTTTTTTCTCGTCAGCAAGAACCCAACGATAGCCCTGTTGCATTTGCTTTGGAAACAACACGCTTGTATAACTTATGGGATCCACATGCCAGTCATGTCGACATGTTGGACACCCTATTGCAGCAGCTCGATCCATTTATACAGGATTTTCTTGAGGTTCGACACCCTGCTACACTTCATGAACGCCTTCGCCTCATACGAACGAATGAAGAGCGACACGGCAAACATGGTCCAACTCACCATGCTCGGGCACCCCGCGAGGCTTATTACGAATATCCTCAGCGGCATAATAGGCCTAATAACTTTCAATGCGAGCGTACACAAGTGCACGCCCAAGCTTCATACGTTCCACCGCATAGAAGAAGTGGTACACCAACCGCTTGTTTCTGAACAATTTTCTGGGTACCGTACAAATGCACGGTATGCACGACTCCGTTCCAATCCGCAGCATTCGGAACGTTTTCATGCTCAGGGCAACGATGATTTTTCTGCCCGTGCTGAAGGAAGAAGTAATAGAAATGAAAATGTCAACAGACATGCGGAGTTCCCGCAGCAGTTTTCACACAGTTTTCCTCATCGTGAAAATTTTCCCGATACCCGGCAGGGCCGAGGTTTCAGACCGCATGATAATCCAACCAGTAATCCTTTAAACTTCCAAAGGAAGTAGACCAATGGTCGGTCCTGCTTCCTGATACCAAGCATTCTGATCCTAAAACAGTATTAGTGACTGTCCAAACTCCTCAGTTGCCTGATGTGTTCTTGACAATTGAAGATATTATTGTCGAGACAAAGTTCGACACTGGTTCTGAAATATTAGCCCTAAATGCGAAGTTTTGCACTGACAATTTTCCTGCAATACACGTTCAGCCTGCGACGCAGTATTTGCGAGGTGCAAATAACGAAATCTTCAGTGTCACAGGAACTGTCACATTATCTCTAGGGCTGGGAAAGGCTCGTTTTACGCATTCTTTCCTGCTCATAGACGAACTACCTGTTAAATGTCTAATGGGCATGGACTTTATCAATACTTTTCAAGTTACCCTGGATTTCGTACAACATGTTATTTCCTTTCCGGAACCTGTCGAAGTGATTCCTACGGATCCTATAGATATAACGAGTTTGTTATTGAGTAACCAATTGAATGAGAGGCAACGAAACCAGCTTTCTCTACTTTTGCAGGAAAGCCCTGGTTTATTTTCTGATCAACCTGGTTTCACACAGGTGTTTTATCATGTCATTGACACTGATGGTTCGAAAACGATAGCGACGAAACCTTACCCTTGTGCTCCCCATAAGAAACAGGAAATTCAACGTCAAATTTCTGAGATGATTAAACAGGGCATAATAAGGGAATCAACAAGCGCCTGGGCCGCACCGGCTTTTTTGATTCCAAAGAAACAACCCAATGAATTTCATTTCGTGACAGATTTCCGCAAGCTAAACCAAGTCACGAAAACGATCAATTATCCACTACCTGTCATGTGGCATATTTTGCATGACCTGTCATCAACTAAATGGATGTCAACTTTGGATTTGGCGAGTAGATATTGGCAGGTGGCGGTACATCCGGAGTCTGTCGATAAAACAGGCTTTGTGACTCCTTTTGGGGCTTATGAATACCTGCGTATGCCCTTTGGACTAGCTTCTGCACCTGCTACTTTCCAAAAGCTTATGGATACGGTTCTCAGACTTGTTCTAGGTCCCCATGTGCATGTATATTTGGATGACATTATTATTACATCCGAGACTTTTGACGAGCACCTTTCTCTGCTGAAACAGGTGTTCCAACTCATATAACAATGCTGGCTTGACGTTAAAACCAAGTAAATGCCAGATAGCAAGGAACGAGATTGTATATCTGGGGTTGAAAATCACTCTCCACGGCTTATTTACGAATAATGAAAAAATTAGGCCTATTGTTGACTTTCCTCGGCCTAAAACAGCAAAAGAACTATCACGCTTTCTGGGAATGACCGGATGGTATCAGCAGTTCGTCCCAGCTTATGCTACAATCTTTGAGCCATTGTATGCTTTGAAACGTAAATACAAGACGTTTGTTTGGACACCTGAGGCTAACGCTGCATTTGAAACACTGAAGTCTGCGTTGACTCAGCCTCCTGTGTTGGCTTTCCCGGATCATACTAAGGAATTTGATATTTATACTGACGCATCCGGAGTTGGTCTTGGTTGCGTTTTGTCACAAGCTGGGCATCCAATAGCTTTTGCGTCTCGTACTTTAGCCAAAGCTGAACGCAATTATTCAGCTACGGAACGTAAATGTCTTGCTGTAGTGTATGGCTCTTGACAAATTTCAATGTTATCTTAACGAATTGACAGTTAACATAATTACGGATCATTCTGCCCTTCAGTATTTGAATTCTGCTAAGCACCTATCTCAAAGACTTATGAAGTGGGCTCTGAAGTTACAAGAGAGCAATATCAAAATTTCGTATCAGCCAGGTCATAAGAATCAATTACCGGACGCATTGTCTCGCGTCCTGATTAGTGGGGTCCCCACAGAAACTACTCCTGGATGTCAGCCTTTACTTCTAATAGCTTATATAACATCCAGAGAGCAGATAATGGCAGAATTAATAAATGATTCAGATTTTGGGGATATCTATAACTTTTTGCTTGCGGGTTCGCCCCCTATAAAGTGATCCTTCTCTGGCTGGGAGGTCACAGCATTTTGAAGTCATAGAGGGTCTTCTTTACTATGCGAAATCTAGGACTACTAGGGCAGAGTTTCGCCCATGTATTCCGCGAACCCTCAGAATGGCCCTTTTAAACGAATTTAATGACAAACCTCTTGCAGGCCATTAAGGTATTCGCAAGACCCGTTGTAAATTGCGGGATGTTGCCTATTGGCCTGGCATGTACCAAAGTGTGCTCGCATACGTTCAATCATGTCACTTGTGTCAGATTAATAATTACCGTAATGTAAGACCGGCCGGTCACTTGAAATCTAGTTCAAGCTCTCATGTTTTTGATATTATTTCAATAGATTTATTGGGACCTTATCCTTTATCTGTTAAAAACAAAGCTCGTTACGTTTTAGTATTAACTGATAATTTTTCTAAATGGGTTGAAGTTTTTCCCATTAAAGCCGCTACGGCAGAAGTTATTTGTAATGTATTAATTAATGAAGTATTCTCTAGATATGGTGCACCTAATAAAGTAGTTTCGGATAATGGTCCCCAATTTATTTCTGACATTTTTGAAAGAATGTGTGCGAGACTACGCATTAAGCATAAATTCATTGTCCTCATATCATCCGCAGAGTAATCCTGCGGAACGAGTAAACCGCACGCTAGTGAAAATGATTGCTACATTTGTCATGGATCATCACGAGCGATGGGATGAACATCTTGAGCTTTTTTCGTTCGCCCTTCGCTCGTCTGTTCACGAATCTACTAAAATTACTCCTGCAGAACTTTTTCTGGGTCGCAAAATTAAGACCCCTTTTGAAAATTTAACGGGGATTATCGACGAACTAAACCAGTTACCAACTCTGCAATCAGTACGAATCATGGATGAAAAAGCTCGTGTTGCAATGCTAGGAGCACAAGCGGCTCAAGCAAGATACTATAATACTAGGCGTAGGGAACCAGATCTTGTCGTTGGAGATCTCACTCTCGTGGAAACGCACTTCCAGTCTTCTGTTTCTCATACTGTAGTGAAGAAATTTGCACCCAGCTACGAAGGTCCATATCGGATGGCAAATGTATTTGAAAATATCATTATCCTTGAAAAACCTGACAATCAATTTCAATACGTACACGTTGCTCAGTGTCGCAAGTATCATGAACGGAATATAGATTTTATCATCAACCCTACTCAACCTTCTGTTCCACAGACTCAAAAGTCTATATCTCACGATCAACCTCCAGAAATTTTGGACGAACCGACAAACATTTTTGAAGAATCTCCAGTGATTTTTTCTTCACCCTCCCCTCCTCAAGACGGGCTTCCAAAAACGCAACCTGATTCAACCATAAGACGAAGGCTCGAATCAAGTTCTTCAAATACTAGTATCGTTCCTTTCCCTCCAACCATTGCCAAGACTATTGCTGCACCGTTTCCTGATAACTCTGCACCAACACAAGCTCCTACTTCCTTGAATACCTCGTCAGGGAGTATTCCTATAGGCAGAAATCAACATCGCCCTGCACGACCACTAACTTACAGCAGCGACTCAGAGTCATCAGATATTTCTGATTTATCAGTTATGGACAATAGTTTGACGATTCCTAAACGTCAGACACAAATTACAAACCGTCCAGCAACACCAAAAGTTGGTCGAAAACGTAACTTGTCTCCCCAATCTGCTTCGCCGCAACAGCGACGAAGGCAGAGATCCTTGCATCCGCCCGGGTTTCGCCCCTGGAACCTACGCTCAGGGGAAACAGGGCCGATGCCTGCTTCTACTCTCATGCCACGAGGTAGAAAGCGAAAACAAACGATGTGGCCGGAGCCACGTCCCTCCAAAAGAATGCTGGAAGGACAACACGAGCCCCAGCACAAAGAGACTACATATCAAAAGCCTGGGGGAGCCCGTTCCTGTCAGCCGCAGGGATTTCCGGACCGACAGACTTCAGCCGTTTCTGACCGTTCCTGTCAGCCGCAGGGATTTCCTGACCGACGGACTTCAGCCGTTCCTGACCGTTCCTGTCAGCCGCAGGGATTTCCTGACAGACAGACTTCAGCCGTTCCTGACCGACGGATTTCAGCCGTTCCTGACCGTTCCTGTCAGCCGCAGGGATTTCCTGAACGACAGACTTCAGCCGTTCCTGACCGACGGACGTCAGCCGTTCCTGTCAGCCGCCGGGATTTCTTGACCGACAGACTACAGATGGTCCAGATCCAGTCAAGTCGTGGAAGAGATCTACACCACCTGAATTTACCAGTCCAATTAGGCCTGGAAAACGTTATCGTACTAGAGTTTTTCATGCGTCCTCGAGATAAGTAAGTTCTCGTGAACAGGTTCTTTTCTCCGTTTGTTGTTTTTCCTGCACGACCAGTTGGCGTGTCAGAATTTCTTTTTTTTCGTGTGGGCCTATGCATTCTTTTTGTGTATATATGTGTTTTTTTTTTATATTTCTTCTATGTCCATCTACTAATCCAATTTTTTTTATATATATGTGCTTCGGGGTAAAATAGTAAAAATTGTTACAGTTAGGCAGCTACAGGCAATCTTCGCTCCTGATACAGTTGGTTTGTATTCAACGATAATATGAGGACGTAATTTGAAATTAAAAAAGTGATTCCTGCTAGGCAGAATAAAAGGAAGGTATGCCGATGCAGGTTTGTTTTGTTCAAGTATACAAAGTGTTTCACAGACGAACACAGATTTCCTGATTTTGTCATGCCAAGTTTGATATTGTACATACTGCTGCCACCAAAACAACAACAAAAAAAGAGGTCGATAAACGCCAGTCAACAAAGTGTAAGACTTACACTCCAAAATTGATAGGTTTTTCGAAAAAAAAAAAAAATTAAGGGGGAGATGATGTAACGTATACTCTAGATTCACTTTCCTTTTGATTTTACTATCTCTGGTTATTTTATGTTCCTATGTAAATTATCTTCTTACTGAACGAGATGTTATTTTTTCCCGCTGAATGAGATCTGGCAATGAGTGTAAGTCATGACGTATTGGTAGCCAGTATAAATAGGCGCGTTCAACGATACCAGGGAGAGCTGTTGTTTATGTGCGAGGAGAGCTTTTTGTTGATGTGCGTAGGGAGAGCTTTGGTTATATGCATAAGGAGAGCTTCGTTTATGTGAGTAGAGCTTCGTTTATGTGAGTAGAGCTTCGTTCATGTGCAAAGAGCTACGTTTTATTGAGTAGCTGTGTGTCCTGTGAAGTGTACGTTGGATCATATCAGGAGTTTCCCTAATGAAAAGTTGTTTTAGTAAGTACGTTTTTCTCAGCTCATAGTTTTGTCAGACCTCTGTCTGACTGTTAGGTTTATTTCATTAAGTGTTATTAGCAACAACCAGATTAAGACTTTAATCATCTTAATTACTACTACAACATTACTACCAGTTATAAGCTTGTTCATTATTAGTACTACATTACTAGCAGGAAAGTTTATTCATGATATAATTAACAACACAACAACCATTAGAAGAAAGCATTATTCATTATACAGCACACGATGACAATTCGTTAAAAAAAACGGAAATAAAAATCAACACTCAGTATGCAACTTAAGTAAATTACAACGTGAAACAAATGCTATATATAAACCAAGAAAAGGCGCGGGCGAGCAAAACTATAACAGAGGAACATTTGGACTTGTAGGCAAGTTTACAAACGAAGCTCAGGGAGCAGGCCAGCGCGATGTCGTAGAAACAAGTGGCCAACCTGTATTCCACCCACCCTTTCAGACACGGGTCGGCATTCAGTTCCTCAAAGGGACGGACTGGACCTTTCGTCTGTAAAACCCTGGGTGCGAGTGCTGCCTGCTAAAATAAGGGCACTTGCAACAGTTATTTTATTTATGTATTTACGTTTAATTGTGAAGAAAAGTTAAACGAAATTTTCCCACATCTGACACTTCCATTCGAAGAATTTATTCTCCCAGCCTTAGTGAAGAACTAACAAGGTAAATTTTAATATGTTTTCCACAGAAAATTATTTAGGAGAGCCAAAATCTGCAATGTCGTTAGGACCACGTGATGCTCATAATCCGAACTCATGCGAAATCCAGTTTTGACAAATCGTTTTACTCCATAATTATTCAGCAAGGCTAAGGGGAAAATCTTTGCATCAGCTGAGAAAAATTGATATTCTCAAGCTTCATGCCCATTTCCTTTCAGTGGCGTCTCAAAGAATCGTTGACAGTTCGTATAAATATATCTAAATTAATCACGCCTAATTTTTACAAGTTGGAGCAGGCCTAATCTCTCCCATCGACACAACTCAAACACCATCATTAGTAGTGAAATTAACCCATAAAAGACTTGCTTTAAATGCAATTACCAGCGCTGCTTTCCATATTTTCCCCACGCACATACAACGCAGCACAAAACAATGTCTCAGAGCAGCTGGTCACGTCGGCCTGCGATCAAAACGGTACACACTTGCAATTCGTGAGCCGACTACCAAACCTCTCGTGATTCTTCCTTCCGCGGGACTCATAACTATGCATCAATAGCATTGCAGATTAGTCACAAAGGGATTAAGTATGCAGAAACCCCCGGGGTATCTTGCCACTACCTAGACTGCTTAAAATATTTATTTGCTGAACTTCGTCCTTCCGGGGAATTGCTCTCTGGGTGAAAAGTAATTTATCTTTCTTAAGGAAATTGACAGCTGACGTGAGCACGAATTTCAGAAATAAGTTAACTCGGCAGAAATTACAGTTTACTCGGTTTTTCCCAATAATAAATATTTTATGAAGACCGTCGTAATTTGGTATCAAAGATGAAATTTCAAACGACCCTCTTTTGCGCTGCCACTTTCCTGTATCTTTTTATTCCACCCATTCTAAATAGCTTATACACAACATTTTTTGACGTTAATTTCGTGCTGATGGGTGTGCGTGACAACCGACATCGACGTAAATCGGAGCATCAGTTTCCGGAAGAATTAATGAAAATAGCTCCAAACTTGTCTGAAGACTCCGAAAAATCTCAAGTCATTAACAGAATTACGTAATGAAAACGTTAATACACTGCTGGACAATTGCTAAGGACGGATCATAAACGGCTATATAGCGCATAAAAAAATAAGTGTGGTTGGATGCCAAGTGAAATAAAATAATGTCAGAATGCCAGGACATTACAAGAAGGACAATTTTTTGTGCTCTGAAATCCAGAAGGCTTTGGAACGTGTTCAAGGGACAAACAGGCCATTTTGTGCAGAATACGTAAACGTGAAAAAAATGCAATTACCGTCCGCAGGCGTTCCGGCGTAAAATGTCAATACGGGATATGGCCACCATGGAGGGCGATGCAAGATTCCACACGTCGTGTCATGCTTTGCACAACATTATCAAGCAGCTGTTGGGGTAATTTATCCCATTCCTCTGTCAGTGCACGGATGAGGGTGTCCTTGTTTATTGGAGGGCATTGGCGACCAGCAAGACTCCTCCCCAAAGTACCCCACACATTTTCAATGGGATTCAGATCTGGAGAACGTGCTGGCCATACGAGGCGTTGAATATCCTCGCTCTCAAGACACTCCTGGACAGCGACTGTTCGATGACATGTTGCATTGTCGTCCATGAAAATGAATCTATCACCGACAGCACCACGGAACATGCGAACATGAGGTAGCAGAACATCATTAATGTATCATTGGCCAGTCATAGTCCCAGTTGGAAGCACATAGAGGGACGTACGGTCATTGATCATGATGCCAGCCCATACCATGACTCTACATGTCGGATATCGGTCCCTTTCCTGTATGTTTGCTGGACAATATCCAGTACCACTATCACGACAGATCAGTTGTCGTCGACAATCAGACGATAGACTGTATCTACTCTCATCTGAGAAGAGGACAGCAGACCAGTCGTTATTAGTCCAATTGCTACGTTGATGGCACCATTGCAAACGGGTGGTACGGTGACGTCTGGACAATGGGATGCACACAACAGGACGGCGGGCGTATAGTCCTCCTTCATGCAAACGTCTGGCGACAGTTTTTCAGGAGATCCGCTTGCCAGTAGCAGCCATAAACTGATTTGCTACCTCACTAGCTGTGCTGCGCCGGTGTCTTTTTGTTGATAGCACTATGTACCGATCTTCTGCAGGTGTCGTACTGCGAACACGACCTCCCCCGTGACGTTTGCTACTCTCTCCATTTGTTTGAAATGATTTCCAAAGCCTTGAAACAACACTGTGGCTGACGTCGAACTCCCTGGAAACATCTGTTATTTTTCGCCCTTCTTCAATCTTGCCAATAATACGGCCACGCGTAAAATCATCTAAGGGATGTTGGGAAGACATACTGAAAATTGCAAGTTCGTCAATTGATTCTTTCCCTTTCAACTTTGCGTTTGAACAACAACGGTCAATAAGCGTCAAATCCTTTATATCTCTTATCAGCGCTATGACGTCACGAACAAGTTCGGCAATCCAAAATTTGCATACGTACAACACGTCTTACTGTATCCCGCACTTATGCTAATTTCCACATTTTCCTGCCTTCCATTTTATGGTTGCTATCGTTGCTATTGTCATCCGTCCTTAGCAATTGTCCGGCAGTGTAACTAGAAGAGCCTTACAAAGATTTTCAAGCTTTCCTTCGTAATTAAACATTCTTATTCGATCATTTCACACATGTTTTGTAAAAATTCTTTCCCAGTTTCTCTAAATTGCTTTTCCTTTTGCTCTTTGTTTCTGCGGTACTGAACGGACCCTCTAGTTTTCTGGAGTAACATTTTCTTAGGAAATTTTCCCATCCGGATCTTTCCCAACATTTACCAGGCTTCTCGTTGATACGATGCAAGCTTTCGGCCTAAAATACGTAATCTACAGGACAGAATGGCATGGCCATCATGTGTTAATGCTTCACTGAGGATTTTCTAAACACTCCCTGTTGTCGGTCACTTGAGGAAAAAACTCGAGCATCGGCAGCTAAGCGGATAAACATTGTCAGCAGTATGGTGATTTCTTGCGGTACAATTAATTCTAAGCATCTAACCTAAAAATTAGCTAAACTCAGCAATATGGTGGGTGTCGGTAAAATAATTTCATCTGTGTTAGAGTTCGAATTCTGTTATTTTTCTCTGAATAATTCCTCTCATGCGAAATGTAGTTTATCACGTTGCCGTATATGATGAGCTGGCAATGAATTCAAGAGGCAGTGATGAATCAGCAGTAGTGACAACAACAACCTCCACCACTGAGTAAGGCTATGATAATATGGTTCATACCCGTCTAGATGGGACTGTGGGGATATGGCTTATGATGAGTTACAGTCTATATGGAAGGAATCAAAAGGATTTTTTGTAGGATTTTTAATGCAACGTTTTAGCAATTTCACTTCGAGTTTTTCATGGTTTTAGCTATAGTGGTATTAGTTATAATGGTATCTCCCGGTGTTTTTAGTTATATTGGTATTTTAGTTATTACATTTCGGACACAGAACGTTTTTTTTTTCTTTCATTTGAAGTATATTTTACTTGAATATGATATATCCCCCGTTATTGTTATCAAAGTTATGGTTAGAGTTGCATTTCGGACACAGAAGGTTGATGATTTTTCATTCAACTAAAGTCCTGTCATGTATCCTCCAATTAATGTTATCAAAGTTACGGATACAGCTATATTTCGCACACAGAAGATAAATGTTTTGTTTTGTTCTGTTTTGTTTTTTATTTCAGGAGGACCTGCACAGTGCCAGGTAGGTGGTCATAACATTTTACTTTTTCAGTGTAACTTTGTGAAAAAATGTAAACCTTGCAGGAAAAATTGTGCTGTATTTGAGAAATAAAAGAGTTACGGAATATTTTTCATAGTGAACTGTAACCGGTCAAGAAATTATTCCTTCAATGGGACTTTTAGAAGCAACGACAGTTTTACAAATTAAAATTGACAGTTGTATCAGAATAATATGACCACGGGAATAACCGCTCATTGACCCCGATGACAGCAGCGAGACGGTGTGGCATGGACACAATGATGCCCTGGAAAACTGCCCGAGACACACATGCTGCTTCGGACTGTAGCGGAGCACGGTACGAATGTCCCAGAGATGACGTGGTTGTGGGTCGGCACGTCGAACCTGTAGATCCAAATAGTCCCACAAGTACTATATGGGATTGAAATCAGGCCATTTCGCCGTACAAGGTTAACGGCGACACCGTTGTCGTATCCCTGAAACTAGTAACGCATCCCCCTTAGCGGCGTGGCAGGGCACATTGTCCTGTTGGTTGACACCATCATCACCAGGCAAAACGTCCTACATGAAGGGATGCATGTGATCGGCGAGGATGGACAGGTAGCCATTGACATTCAGCGACCCATCCAATGGTACCAGCTCTCCTAGGTCATACCAGGAAAAGATCCCCCAGACATGCACACTCCCACCGTCGCTCTGTAATTGACCGATAAGCGTGTTCGGATGTTGGTTCTCGTGTATCTGACGCCGTATCCATCATCGCCCATCACTTCTATGGATCTACTCCACAGAAGTGGCGGGTGATGGATTAAACCTCGATTCGTCGGAGAAGACAACCTTTTCCCACTCTTCCGCTGTCCAATGACGTTAGTCCCATGCAAACTGCAGGCGTCGTTGCCGATGGATCTGGGTTAACATGGGCGACTTGATGCAGCTTCGACTCCGAAGACCCATACCTAACAGGTTTGGTTCTACTGTTATCGGCAACATGTACCTGGGTGCCCCAGCGTTCATTTGTGTGGTCAATTGCTGCACTGTTGCGCTTCAACTGCCCATTACCAGTCGACGGAGGCGACGTTCTCTTCTGGGATCGATGGCTTTTAAGGCTCTACAGTTATGACATCGGAATGTACTCGGTGTGCCAGGGGCCCATTCTTGGTACACCCTTACTACAGCACCTCACGAACAGCCCTCCAAATTCAGCTGTTTCTGAGATGCTTCCACCCTTTGCGCGGTAGCCGGTGATCATTCCTTTCTGAACTTCCGTCAAATCACTACCTCTGCCCACCGTACTCACGTTACGCAAAATGGCGCATCTGTCCTGGCCGGCCGTCTATATTTCTGTGTGGTCCACTTTGTCACGTGTGCTCTGTGACGCGCCTGGGCAGGTACACTGTGATTCCGGTGGTGGTGGTGATATTATTCTGATACGACAGTGTATACACTGATGACTCCTAGAACTGCAGATTACAAAAATATAGAAACTATGCTGGAAATTATTTTCATAGTTGAAGCAAAGGGAAGTAAAAGAAGTTTATAACGTAATTGCCTTTTTCGTGAGAGATATTGTCGTTACGTTATGCCTAAACCATCAGATAAGAATACGATGCAATAGTTCCTAATAAAATTTTTACGGCCAGACGAATCATAAACTGAAGTCAGCTTACTGGAATTCTTTCTTTATTCCAGCACTAAGCCAATAGAACATCACACATGGTACTAAAATTGTTAATTTCACATTTTATTTGAAAAATCGATGTTTACCACACACATCCACCACACACCAGTAACTGTTATCTCGTCCTTTTATCTATCGTTCTTATCTCATACATTCATACGTAACTTTCACTCTGACCTCAAATGTTGCCAACTTCATTCTCGTTTGAGGGAAAAGATATAACGTTAAGTTTGAAAGTAGAAGCAGAACAAACTCAAATTTACATAGGAAAAGCAACTAAAAATGAAAGTTAATTTAGAATATACGTTACAAGTTTTAGAAGTAGAAACAGCAAGAAAATAATTTATGTCGTGAGGGGAAAATGTATTATTTATTATTTAGACTTGTCAATATTTCTCTTAAGAAATGGAATACAATGCGAAAATAATTTTATCAATCGAATATTTAGAAACGAAGATACTATTCCAAACAGAAATGCTTACTTACAATTCCTAGGAGCAGAAATACTTATTGTGAATAACTCGATATGTATCAGGCTTTTAGATAATAATGTCGAAATTATAAAATACAGATTAACTCCGCCTAGCAAGGAAACTAGGCATTAATTTGAACAGGAAACATGAAACAAAAATGATTTCTGTAATAAATAACATCTGACCGGAAATAATTTGCACCATTCAGAATTTTTGAAACGAGATAACTCTGCAAATCCGTTTCAAATGAAAAGCAAACTTGAGCTTTCTAGTGGAAGAACTGTGCTATATATCAGCATATGCACTGAGTGGCCACTTTATTATGACCACCTGACAGTTTTAAGCAAATGAGCTATGGCTGCACGCTTTTGCCGCCAGAGAGAGAGGCTAGTATAAAAAGGGACAGCGTAGTGCTTGCGACAGTAGTAGAAGTGATGTTTGGGTGACGAGATGGGTACAAAATGAGATTTGACGAACTTTCAACGTGGGATGATTGTAGGAGCTCGGAGCCATGGAGCCAGTAACACCGAAACCGCTGCATTCGTGAAATGTTCCAGAGCAGCTGATGTTAAAATGTTTTAAGACTGGACTCTCAGCCAAAAAATTGGGTCTCTACTTGCAACGTGTGGTCGACATCAACTAGTGACTGCTCGGGCGGAACGGAGAGTGTCCAGACTAGTAACAGACAACAGAAGGGCAACAGTGCAGCAAATTACAGACCATCTTAATCAAGGATCCTCTCAAATGATCTACGTGCGCACTGATCGCCGTACACTGCATCGGATGGAATATGGCAGCCGAAGGCCTGTTCGAACACCTTTGCTGTGTGCAGTAAAAGAGAGAAAACGTCTCCAGTTCGCACAGGAGCACAAAGATTGGACAGTCGATAATTGGAAACAAATTATGTGGTCTGATGAATCACGTTTTCAGTTGCACCATGCCGATGGCCGAGTGAGAATTTGGCGGAAACTGCACGAAAGCATGGACCCCATATGCATTGCGACAACCCTTCAAGCTGGTGGAGGCAACGTTATGGTTTAGGGAATGTTTTCCTGGCATGCTTTGGGCCTTTTAATTCGTGTTGATCAACGTCTGACTGGCACATCATTTCTGAACATCGTTGCGGACCAAGTGCATCCTGTCATGTGGATGGTTTATCCCAATGGCGATGGCTACTTTCAACAAGATAATGCGTCCTTCCATAGAGCTCGTATTGTACAAGATTGGTTTCAGGAACATGCCGGTGAGTTTACTTTGCTTAAGTGGCCCCCACAATCTCCAGATCTCAACCCCATTGAGAATTTTTGGGATGAAGTTGAACAAGCCATCAGACAGCTTAATTCACAACCCTGCAATCTCACACTCCTGAAAAGGGCTATTAATCAAACATGGTTTCAGATTCCCCAAACCACCTATCAACATCTCGTGGAGTCCATGCCACGAAAAATCGACGCAGTATTAAGGGCAAAAAGTGGCCCAACGAAGCACTGAGGTGGTGGTCATAATAAAGTGGCCACTCAGTGTATATATATGTATTAGAGATCGTTACTACCATGAACGCTATCTGACAAATACATAATTCTGTAGAGAAAAAGTTTTGAATTATTTTGAGCAGGAAATATGCATAGAATTGCTTTCCGTGATGAGTGGTAGGCGAGGAAAAATACTTTTTTCAGGAGGCATTTTAGAAGTGTCGATGCGGCTGCAAAGGTATGTCAAACAAAAATATGCCCTTACAGTCCCTAGTGACAAATGGATACGCCATGAAAAATGCTAAATATTGAGAAATATTCCATATTATGAACGCTTCCGCAATAAAAACAATTTTGGAATCTATTTTTTAGAAGTAGAGATATCGAGAAAAAAAATCATAGTTTATGTCCCCTAGTTCGAGGACTATGCATTATTTTCAATAGAATATATATCCAAAATGATCTTTCTAATAAGCGGTATGGACAAAATATTTTTATACCTATCGGTTTTCTAGAAAAAATGATAGGGAATAAAACATTTTTTTTAAATCAATAGTATCTGCTTTTACTATTTCTTGAGGGGCGGTAATTCGTCGTATACAAAAACGAAGAGTTCTTCGTTTTTCCAGTTCCAGCTTTCTATTGCACAAACATTTTCTCCACTTTCCAATGTAAAAAGAATATTCCTAATTGGTGTGATAGCTATACAATCCGAAAAGAATTTTTCTTTTGGTATAATAGGTGAAGCGATATATCGCCCACAGTCGGCTCGAGAGAGGGACGGACGTAGTGATATTTTTTATTTTCAAAAGATGTGCTAAAGAGTAGATCACTGCTTCCCATGTCTTATGTAGTTAAGAATTTATTACTACTCTAAAAGCTGTCGCTGTTGTCTATCAATTATACTGAACAACAAAGGTTTTGCTACAAAGAAAACTTAAACGGTTTTGTATGTATTTACGGGTGCTGAAACCAAATATGAAGTCACAATTGCTCCAGTGGGCCCCAATTTCTTGTAATGGAACTCTCTATTGAGGTGAATGTTGTGTTACTTAAAAGAATTTCCCTATGTTTCCCAACTGAGACATCTGTCTGCAGTCAAGATAGCTGTGCCTCTGACAGTAAACATACTGTCGCCATTACTTCCTGTTGTGCAATTCCTTCTGGGAAGAATGCTTGTCATTCGAATGCATTTACTCGGTATTGAAGGACATGAATTTTCTCCTGGTTTTAAAAAGTAGTATGGATTGTGCAATGCGTACGTTAAATAATGCCGCGTACTTGTGTGAACCATCCAAACAGTTTATGCTACATTTGTGGACAATTTACTTTAAAGTCTCAACGGCGACATTTCACACCGTTGAATAAAACATCGTATGAACTTTATTTCCAGTGCAGAATGGGTGATGAAGATAAATCGTGGGCGCCTCACATTTGGTGTAATTCAGGTGTAACTGTTGACTGTCTGGTTGACGTGATCACTTCAAATGTCATTTGCGGTACCAATGGTTTGGAGAGAACCGAAAGACCACTGAACAGACTGTTACTTCTGCATCACTAAGATATCTGGAATTACAACTAAGACCAAAGACACGATTCAGTATCCCAGTATTATTTCGGCCATAAGACCTGTTCCCCATGGTCCAGATCTTCGTGTTCCTGTACCTCCACAGTCATGGAGTTCAGATGATAGTGATACTAATGAAATAAATCCTCACAGCGAAAAAGAAGTACAAGACCCTGCTTTCTTGGAAGATTCTGTGCCTCACTTTATAAGTCAGGAAGAATTAAATGATCTGGTTAGTGACCTTTCTTTAGCAAAAAGTCAGGCCGAAGTATTGGTTTCAAGATTAAAGTGATGGGATCTTTTCCAACCAAGTACAAAAGTATGTAATTGTTTTCGACGACAGGAAGAGTTTGAACCCTTATTTTCGAAGAGTGGTGATCTTGTGTACTGCAATGATATAGACTTATTGTTTGAAGCCTTAGCACAGCAACACAAACCTGAAGAATGGAGACTTTTTATAGATTTCTCAAAAATCAGCTTACAAGCTGTCCTTATTCATAACGGAAACATGTATCCGTCAGTACCTATTGTATGTGTTGTATACATGAAAGAAACGTATGCAAATATGAAACTGTTGCTTCAAAGTATAGTATACAAAAAACACTCGTGGAATATTTGTGGCGATCTTAAAGTGATAGCCTTACTTCTCGGTCTACAACTTAGATACACAGAATACTGCTGCTTCCTCTGTGAATAGAACAGTAGGCACAGAAATTTTCATTGCGTTAAAAACACCTATCCTAAAAGATATTTCTTAATTCCAACTAATAAAAATGTTGTTGCTGAGGATTTATTAAGTCCTCAGAAAGTGTGCTTACCAGCGCTTCACATCAAACTGGGTTTGATAAAAACATTTGTAAAGGCGTTGAATAAAGAGGGAGAAGCCTTTAGTTTTCTAAAGAACAAGTTTCCTAAAATATCTGAAGCCAAAATTAAACAAGGCATTTTCGTTAGTCCACAAATAAGATACCGTTGCAGCATGGAAGTCCTTTAAATATGTGATACTGAACGTTTTAGGTAACCAGGAGGCATAAAATTTATAAAGAACTTGTTACTGAGCTTCTAGAAAACTATAAAACCGTGGGATGCAATATGTCCCTTAAAATACATTTCCCCACAGAACGTAGGAGCTGTAAGCGATATGCATGGATAACGTTTTTATCAGGACATATGTACTATAGAAAACAGCTATAAAGGAAAATGGAGCCCTCAAATGCCAGCTGATTACTATTGGACTTTTAAAAGGGATGTATTACAACCAAAGTACAGAAGAAAATCTAAAATAACAACTATTTAAGGTAAGTGCAATTAATTGCTTGTAGCGAAATATGCATGCCAAAATGAAGGCTTATTGTACACTGAAACGATAGGTCACTCGAGAACTATGCCCGATAGCACAATTTAGCAAGCAGATTTGTAATCAGCATGACAAATACTGTATGATTCGGCGTATGCAGTCTTTGTAACAAACAAAACGGTTTTTTTGTTCAGCGTCATGTGCAAAATCTACTCGCTTTTTTGCTGTGCTTGATAAAAGAGAAAAAACTATTTTGGAGCATACGTCAGATGAAATGATTTTCTACTTGGCCACTTCGATTGCATTCTTCTCTTTCTCTTAATAAACACTTTCCAAACACGATAAGTTTTTCCATATTCATGTAACTTTGACTGTGACTGACCTGAATATAAATCTTCACAGTGTTTCGCCCTGTATAGCACCTCAGCAATCATCACATTTACAGTTAGTTTGTTCAAGATGCTGAACATTTTCAGTTTAACCAAATGTTGCACATTTTCCCTCATTTCCGAAGATCATGAAATCAGCAGCTGGACTATTTTGCATAGATTTGACTTTATTAAAGTTTATAAACAGCTTTTATTCTTTTCTGCTTCACTTCTGACACTAAATTTTCTTATCCCAAACCACCCTTTTCACGCATCTACAGCGTGAATGAAAAGTCACATGTACCTTTCGGAAATGGATGGGAAGCGCTAATATCACTGTCTACCTAAAAGAACTCTCGCGGCGGAAATCTCATTGTGAACGTTAAGCACATGGGGAGAAGCATAAGAATTCCGAAAAGATAACAAAATGTGAGTTTTCTGTAACCTTTTCACATAGCAGAAAGGAAGCTTTGTTCTCTGTTCTAATGCCACTGTGTCTTAGAACAACTTTCCAGAAGGTCGGACAAAAACACTCATTCAGATGTGACCTGTGCTACGATATCTTGTTCTGTTCCTCTTATGCCGGTGTTATCAGCTGCGCATAATCAAATTCCCTGTCGTCTTTTCCAGCATCTTCAGCCAGTCGTACCCTAAATATAGAATACTTTATTAGGAGTGTTTTCAAATTATTATTCGCTAACAGAATAAAATGCGCAGATGCTTGCCCATGACATCCTAGGAATCATTTCTCAAGGTCACTATACTCTAAGTCAGAACAGAATGAATAGGAACGGAAACGAACTTTTTGCATTGGAATGGATAGGTACGGAAGCAAACTTTTCGCATTAGAATGGATAGGAACGAAAGCGAATTTTTTACGCTCACTATATCGGAATTACCCAGACGAAATCGAAATCATTCATTTGCAAGACGCCTATCGCGCTGAAAGTATGTGGTAACCACGAAAGTATTTGTCCTTTTCGGAGACTGAGACAGAGTACAACAGATACGTGGTAGAAAAACAGTTTATGCATCCAAACAATTACCATGGGCATTAACAACGTTCTGCCAACGTGTTTACAACTTATATATACCCCTGTGATAAAATACTGGGTCGTGTGAAGAGAAAACATTTTGGAGGGCAGTGGGCAATTCATCAAAGTTGGAAACGTCGTGTCCACGCAAATGATTGTCGAGTGAAGGAAAGAAGTGATAGCCTGAATGAGAGATATCTGATTAGTAAGATGGATGACACAACAGCTTCAAATCAATTGATAGTGTTTGTAGTCAAGGAAGCGAAGTAGGAACGAGCCTTACCTAAAGGAACAGAACTCCCTTTCGGTTGACGATTGCTGCTTCCTTGTTTTTAGGTCCTCAGGCACACGTTTCAGTTTTTTACAGTACACTGCAGCGGGGATCGTTTGGTCATATTGCAAGTGCTCATAATGAACAGCACCATGTGCTGTCCACCATACGTACAGCATACCTTTAGGTGGATGCAGTGCAGGCTTCGATGTGTGAGCAGTTGAGTCATTGGTGGACAACCAATGTCTGGAACGTCTTGGGGTGCTGTACTGAACCCACTTCTCAATACTTGTGAGTACCCTATTCAAAAATGGTTCCTTGTCAAAATGCGTTCACTAGATCGCAGGACAGCAGGACTACAATGTAAGACAATATGTGATATGTTGCTGTTCGTTCATTGCAGACAATACGTGGGGGACCCACTTAGACAATTTCTATGCCTTACCTATTGCATTCAGATGTCTTCGGACGGTTTCATTACTAACACCAAATGACTTAACTAGTTCCTGGCATGTTTGGCTAATGTCCTGCTGAATGGCAAATTTCAGGGATTCTGTGTCACAAATGAGAGGACGACCACTCCGAGACTTGTCTTGAAGGAATTCATCGCTGTCTCTGAACTTTCGAAACCCTTTTCCGAATTGTGCGTTTCTTCACAGCATCTGCGCCAAATACTAAGCAAATTCGAAGAGTTGTTTCTGCAGCAGATGAACTTAGTTTAAATTCGTATAACAAACACCCATGAATATTCTCCACTGATACCGCCATTGTAATTGCACGTCTTTCCACTAATAAACTGCTAACTCATCTGATTCATATGTGCAGGGCATCTTGGGATTTCAGCTGACGATATACCGCTGGCGGAACGCCATCCTTCTGCAAATTCAACTATTACAAGGTGTTTCTCTTGCTCCCTCCAAAAACAGCAAATACTTTTGTGGCTACCTGCTAGCATCGCGTGTTGAGCAATTGCAAGTGTTATGTTATATTTTGAACTTAAGTGATACGAATATGGGTTGTATATTTAGCCAAAAAGCTCATTTTAGCAACATCCTGCTTCCATAATTTTCTACGAGGAGATGATGGAAACTTATATCAGACCGGATAATTAAAATGCCAAGAAACACCTTGCAATGAGTGCCTAGTCTAGACGGTAATGCGTCATTTCTATATTTCAAAATAACAGTACGTTTCCAATAGTACTTCAATTCTCCAAAACGTAGGGTAGTCAGTTTTATTTTGTAGTTTTCAAAGTGTTGATTAACTTTTCACCAACAGAAATTTCGGAAAAAAAAATTAAAATGAACAACTGCTCGTAGAAGCAATGTAAGCGCGGAAATCAGTATAATGATGAAATAAAGTCACTATGACACGCATGCGCATTGCTTAAAAGAAGAAGTCTACTCTGCCAAAAATATTCTCAACGAGCAATACCCAAAAACTGCAGTCCGTTCAGTTCCGATCCAGAAGGTAGATTCCTTTATATTCCGATTCGAACCTTTGTAATATGCTGTCTTCCACTGAAAAATATGGTTACCAATTTGTTTCCTACGCTTCTGTTCCGGCAGTTTTTTTCCTTTCACACGTAGACCAACTTAAAACATCTGTGACGTATAATCTAAAATAACTTTCATTTTTAGTTCCTTTTCCTATGTAAATTTGAGTTTGTTCTCCTTTACACTTTCCAAACTTAACGTGATATATTCTCCTTCATAAGAATGAGGTTGGCAGTACAATTGAGGTCATAGTGAATGACGTATGAATATGATACGAACGATAGATAAAAATAACCATACAGCATTTGCTTAGAGTATGTGTGCGTGGAGATGTTCGATCGCTGTTACGAGATACGTGAATTGTAATAATAGCAGTGCTGTATTGTAGATGTCATCATTCGTGCTGGACCAATAAAATGTTATCGTAAATCGGACTTCTGTAAATGTTTCGTCTGGCCGTAAAATCTTAATTAGGAACTATTACATCGTATTTTCATTTAGTTTAACATTTCCTTAGTCATGGTTTTAGACATAGCGTAACACCAATCACGCACACGAAAAAGGGTTGCGTTACACATTGAAATATGGAAGAGTACATTCACTGTCACTACTGTACCTGTTCTTAACTTACAAGAAGTAGGCAAGGACTGTTCCTTAATTCAGTTAGTGTTATTTCTTAACGCTGATTTTGGGCTAATCTTCTTTGATTACAGAACCAAGTTTCAATAAAAAAAGTAAGTAGAGAGAGAGAGAGAGAGAGAGCGCGGTTGTTGAAACTCAACTTTACTTAACTCACTTTCAAATTTGGAAGTACCACATTTTTTTTTCACTTCTAACTATTACTTCCCTTCGTAATTACAGGTAGCAGTTGTTTTAGGTGTATGGCATTGGAGATGTTTGTCTACCAATGTCACCTGCACCCGGTTTTGTACAATAAGAAGTACATTGAAGTGCCAAAAGTCGTGGTTTAACAACATACAAATTTTTAACTGGTGCTGTCGTCGTAAAAACGCTTCGACGAACGCTACGAGATTTATCTGTGGCGGGATGTAATGTCGTGAATCAGGTTGAATAACCCCTAGTAGGATTATTGCAAGCCGATGTGAATTATCGGAGTTTGAACCAGGCATGGCAATGGGAGCCAGACGGATGGGACATTGAATTTCCGAAGTTGTGCGAACATTCAACATTACTCGATCCACGGTGTCACGTGTGTACCGAAAATACCTCATGGAAGGCATTTCCACTAACCGTGGACAACGCAGTGGCCGACTACGAGAGTTGAGTGACCATGACCAGCGGCGTCTGACTAGGATTGTCCATGCTAACAGGCAAGCGACACTGGGTTATATGACATCTACATTCAATGCATGAGGTACCAGATACAGGACATATCTATCAGATCAATGCAGCGTAATTTAGCGTTTATATGGTATGAGAGCAGGAAAACTTCCAGAGTGCCTTTGTTAACACCACGACATCGGACAAAGCAAATCACCATGGCTCGTGTACACGGTAATTGGAACCTGGAAGACTGGAAACATGTGGCGTGGTCCAAAGAGTCACTCTTCCAGTTGTTTCGAGCTGATGGTAGGGTTCGGGTGTGGCACAGACCTCCATGAGGCCATGGACCCAAGCTGTCAACAAGGCAGTGTGCAAGCTGATGGTGGTTCCATGTGTGTGCGAGGTGTCATTACGCGGCACGGCTTGTGTCCTCTGGTGCTCGTAAATACGTCATGAACAGATAATCGCTTTGTTGCTCTGCTGGGTGACCATTTGCAGCCTTTCATGGACTTTATTTACCCCAACAACGATGGAATTTTCCAGGCGGATAATGCACCATATCATCGGGCCCAAGTTGTCCAAAAGCGGTCAAAGGAGCATTCTTGACAGTTCCGACAGATGGCGTGGTCACTAAATTCTCCCGACATAAACTCAATAGAGCGCTTATGTGACGTGGTGGAAAGGTCCATTCGTACCCAAGATCATGCACCTACAAAAGGCAAGAAACTGTGGGTGGTTGTTCAGACGGTATTGCTCAACAGCTCTCCAGAAGTCTTCCGGCCACTTGTGGAATCGACGCCACGTCAGGTGCTGTACTTCACCGGTTTAGAGGAAGTCCTACACGATACTAGGTACGTATCAAATGACTTTTGGTACTTTAATGTAAGGCGCCTTAGCATTTCAATTGTAAGCAACTGGAAATTAATACTGGCCAGTCTTCATTAGCCGTCGTGGTGGCCGAGTGGCGTAAGGCGCTGGACTTTGACCATTCATATGAAATGGGCCCGGAGTATCTCAGATGAATGGTCAGAGTCCAGCACTAATTTGGGACCACGAACCAGTGGCCCCAAATTAGCAACGAACAACTGCTTGTATAATGAAAAGTGGCCTATGGTGAATGCATCCTTATTGTAGTCAATTCTCCGAAAGATGGTGGATTTTGAATCCACGTTTCCTCGATTCGCGAGTTATTCTCCCGACTGAATTACACCGATCTTGGATTATTGCTTCTACTTGCTGTTTTTACTTTTGCGTCACCTCAGTGGTACGTCACATATAACTTCTTTCGAGGAAGGCGGCAGCACGAAATCGCATGTTTCGGGTCCACCGCAAGGTCCGCCGCAAACCTGATTAATTCCAGATGATGTGCGGAAGAAGCATCACACATTTTTCGAAACGTTGAAGAAGGAATTCTCATTAATTCCAGACGATGTGTGGAACGAACTTCACACATAGCCTCACGGGTAAGAGATTCAGTTTTACGTTTGGATGTCAATGTGAAAATAAAGTCCTTTTTGCCCGTGGTAGGATTCGAACATTTGTCTCCTCGCTCTGGAGCCAGTTATACTCTACAACGAACTACACCCACCTTGGTTTATCACCGTAACTTGCCGTTTTAATGCCTCAGTTGTGCGTCATAAGATGTTTTAGCGTTCTCTACGAAATATAACACAAATCACCATTAAGTCGAGGGATTTTTATATATCAGCTTGTCCGCTAAATAGCTTACCTTTCTGAAATCTGCGTTTTCTGCGGAATTTTCAGGCTTTCAGTATCTTTGACAACTTCATGCGTGCTTTGCTGTGATGGATGAAAATAGTGTTTACCCTTCTTGGATTTCATTTTTTGGCAATAGAATGTATGCTGATTGCTCCCAGTCTCATTATTGAGTTTCAGTTTCTCGGGTGAATGCAATATGTTTTCAAGAAGGCCTGTTCATGAGTTTATATGAGATTTCATTGATTCTTAGGTATCTTCGAAATTTATTCTACTAATTGCTTGCTTTCGGAGTGCTACATTAATTCAACAAATGTATGCGTTGAGAAAATGAGCTGTATGAAAATGTTTTAATTAAGGATAAATCTACATCGCAGAAAATAAATACCATTTTATTTACAGATAAAATCAAAACTTAGTTTTTCCCAAAGGATTTCATAATTAATTCTGACTGAAATGCTAAATAACAGCTCATGAGAAAGAAGAAGAAATGCAAACAACTTCTCGCGCAGTTACGGCTTGTAAATATGATTTGAAATTTAACTTGCGTTTCTCTTTCATATTGCAGAGTATCCTGCTTTATTTATATTTGACCATCATTTAATGAAATTACTTTTCGTTATTCAGCGAGGATAAGAAAAATTTATGGCTCAATACTGCAGAAATTCTTTTCAGTGTGGAGCAGATTTGGCTCGCTATATTTCCCTTAAAAAGTACTCTGCAATTTATGACAGCACTTCTCCGGCGTCCAAATGATAAGGCTCTCTTTATCGTGGATATTAGGAAGTGTCGGAAACATAACTGGTGGTCAATAAATCTTACAGCTTTTTATTAAGAGTTTCAAGAACACTTTGCGCTAAAGCTGCGAATGACAAATAATAAATTCCCATGAATTATCTTTATTATTCCTTGTTAGGCTTTCAGATGAACTTCTCCGCTAAAGAACCTTTCCTCTCCTTGTTTCACAGCAAGTATGCGTCTAAAGCAGAAACGTATGACGGAAGAGAGAAAGAAATAATAGGATTTCCGCAGTTCCGTTGAGTTAACCCGGGTTATCTGGGTTATGTAAAAGAAATGCTCCACCACGACAAAGTTTTATATTTCGCAGAAATTATTATTCTTTGCTCGAGCGTTCGTTAAAATTCCCGGGATAAAACATTTTTTAGGCATATAATCAAACTGAACATGAAATTCGAGCCGAATCCGAAGGGTTGAATTGTGCATGAATTAAATTAATAAGAGAAATGGCTGATGCATGCACTGTAAAGAGGACGGGTAACTTCATTGTTTAAGTATTCTTAGAAATGATTTCCTGAGTGTGCGCAAAATGTATTCATGATCGCATTGATCATGTGCCTATCAACAGTCCTCTGACCCAATCGAATATAATAAACTGTTGATATCTTATATTGTTATGGCCTAGCAATCATGCCCGTTCTCCGAACGGTGAATCCATAAACTCATTTTTTGAATATAAAATTAAAGAAAAAAGAAATTAAGGGAAAGAAGAGTAATTTAAAATCCGTAACTGTTTTACGATTTAAAACAGCATCGTGATGTCAATGCATACGGTTTGACGGAAAACGGAGCAGGCTTTGGCGATCCTTAATTTTAAATCAAAATTTGAAATTCTCAAAGCATTTCAGTGATTCTGACGAAATTAATTTTAAATCTATCAGCAGTTTGAAACAGTAAAGCTATGCCACCCTTTTTAAATTTTTGCTTTTCAGACGTTTTTCTAGGTGTAGAAGTAGAAAAATTCAGGCAGACAATGCTTCAAAGCGCTGGGTTTTTTTTGTTTTTCTTTTGTATTTTGTTTTTTTGGTTTTCGTGCATTTACAGGTATCCGGATTTTAAGTCCTATGAGCATGCCGATTTTTAGATCTCTGGATTATTTAAAAGCGGTCTAACAATTCGCGAAAAGTTCAAGCAGACAATGTTCCAAAGCCGACTTTTTTTTCGTACTTTTCTAGGAATACGGACCTTAAAATCTATATGCATGCCAATTTTCAGATCTCTAGGTCATTTGAAGTGGTCAAACAATTTGCAAAACATTCAGGCAGACAATATTCCAAAGCCGCCATTTCGATTTTTTTTCGTACTTTTCTAAGTATACGGACCTTAAGACCTATCAGCATGTCAATTTTCAGATCTCTAGGTCATTTAAAAGTGGTAGAACAATTCGTGGACGAACACACTCGTATTTTACCTCTTTGCTTTTCGTATACAATGCGGAAGGCTATATTTACATAGGTATTCACGTTTGCCGGCGGAAAACGCAGAACTTTAAAAGCGTCGCTACATCATTAGGCAATGCTCGAGACCATGGCCACGTCGTGCCACGTTGACTTTGTTTAATTCTTTGTTCAAGGTGGAGTTGCTGCTCAGTGATTTCATGGATTGCTTCTGTGATCCTTAAGGAAAGTGGCTTTGATGAGTAGACAACTGTTTTGGCATGACCCCATTAAAACTGTCCAATGGGGCCAGAGTCGGCCAACAGGGAGGCCAAACAATTTGTCCATCTCTACCAATCGACATGTCTGGAAATACGTCATTCAAAAGCAGTCGGATACATGAAGCATATTGACGGGGTCACCGTCTTTCTGAGAGAATGTGTTATCTAAGAGATTTAATCGTCTTAGTAATTCAGGTACGAGGGCATTCTGCAACATTGCAAGGTAACATTCCCCATGGACTGTTGTTTCTTCAAAAAAATAGGAGCCGATCTGACACCATTGGACTATTTTATGGGGCCATTTTAAAACAGTTGTCTACTCATTAAAGACGCATTCTTTAGATGAGCTTAGGGTCTAGATTACAGAAGCAATCCATGACCAACTCAGTCATGAAACCCGGAAAAGCACTGAGAACCAACTCAGTCATGAAAGACGGAAAAGCACTGAGAACCAACTCAGTCATGAAAGACGGAAAAGCACTGAGAACCAACTCAGTCACGAAAGTTGGTGGTCATGTTGAATGTTAAAAGCGTAAGCTACATTGCATAAAAACTGTAAAAAAAGCTTTTATAAGGAATTTACTGTGTAATTCTCTGATGTGTACAGGGTGTATAGGAAAGTCCTTAAACAGGGAAATACCTTTTGAACGCAAAATGCTAGAATTGTGGAGGTAGTGTGTACATATAGTAAAGTGACTATGTTCTATCAGGTGAGACCGATTGCAGAACCCTTAGCGGCGAATTTTGGAGGTTAGCGATCTTATTGCGAGAACCAAGAGAGATAGCGAAAAAAGTCAATAGCAAACGTGTAGAGCGTCACCGATTTAGTATGAAATGAACGCCCTACATTCACCAAAAATTGTAATAGAAGTCCAGAAATGCAGATCTCTCGGTATCCGAGCACAGGCATAAATACGTCACGAATGACATTGCAAAATGTAAAATCTGTTAACGAATTTTGCCCACAAAACGGCGAAGAATGGATGAAACTATGCAAATGGAAACGCTACGTCATACCTCATCGGGAAGCATAGATTGGCGGTCAGCGAAGGTTTGTCAGACAGTGCGTAGACTGGATCTTCGCGTCTACACATGGCTAGTTATTCCAACGAGGAGTACTGCGAGATGGTTATGTTGTACGCGTAATGCAGTCGTCGGGCAAGATAGGCAGCACGCTAATAAACGTTACGTTTCCTTAATCGTTCTCATCCTACTGCGGCTACTATCATCCACGTCGTTCGCCGGCTGAGAGAAACCGGGAGCATTACAAGTCGTTCCCGTTCAGGTAGGCCGACACTTACAGGTATGCACGTGCAGCCAGTAGATGTCCTGGCCTATGCGCTAGCCCACTCACCCTGCAGTACGAGAGACATCAGTGCGACGCGTGGCCTTACATTTGGTCGTGTATGGCAAATTTCTACAACCCCGTATTATCCAAGCATGCAGTAACGTAACACCTGAAATGCTGCAGGACGTTCAACAAGAAGTTCTAGCTCGAATACAGATGTGTATTCCTGCCGATGGTGGACACATCGCGAAGCATTAGTACTTACATTTTAAGCATTAGTACTGACATTTTGTGTTTCCAGAACATTATTTTGTGTTTTTCTTCTTCATAATGTCCTACTGCTGTATGAATTCCACACTACTTTACTGTACAGTACATAATAAATTGTACCTTGCTGACACGTACATGTATTAGATTTATCAGTAAATTTTCATCACTTTATAATGTTACACTTCTGCACGCGATGAGGGGCGTATTTATGCCGGTGATCGTATACCGAGAAATCTGCGTTTACGGACTTCTATTGGAGTTTTTGGTGAATGTGGGGCGTCATTTCATACTAAATCGGTGACTCTCTACACGTTTGCTATTGACCTTTTTCGCTATCAATCTTGGCTCTCGCGATAGGATCGCTAAATTCCAAAATTCGCCGCTAGGAGTGCTGCAATTGGTCTCATCTGATAGAACATTGTCACTTTACTATAGGTACACACTACTTCCACAACTTTAGCATTTTGCGTTCGAAAGTTATTTCCCTGTTTAAGGACTTTCCTATACACCCTGTATATATATGCAAAATTATTAAAATTTAAAATTGCACAAGTACTTTATAATCACCCTCCGTATACTGTATACCAGTAGGTTCAAAAAGTTCCAGAACTTTTTTATTAAAAACGAATGAGTACAGATAAAAACCTGTTTATGCTGTGTTTCCTTCGAAGTAGTTACCCTGTGCAACTTTGTATTTTTGCCAGCGCACATACAAAGATTTAAATGCAGATTTCAAGGATTCTTTTTCCACATCCTCCAGTGCTTCCTTCGCTGCTCGTTGCACTTCTTTGGAACTTGAGAAGCGTTTTCCCTTAAACAAATTCTTCATCCGGGGAAAAAGGAAAAAGTCACACGGGGCGAGATCAGAGCAATTAGCTGGTTGTGAAAGAACAGGAATGTGATGTTTGGACAGGTAATCGGACACTAGGAAGGATCTGTGGGCCGGCGCATTATCGTGATGGAGCACCCACGATTTGGTCTTCCAAAGATCGGGTCACTTGTGTCTCATTGATTCTCGAAGATATTTCAGGACGTTGACGTACTCTTCTTTAATGACTGTACGACCATGTTAAAAGAATTCCTTGTGTACGACCCCCTTGCAATCGAAGAAAATAGTTAATAAGACCTTTCCTTTGGAGAGGTCAACCTCGAACTTTTTCGGTCGCGGTGACGACGGTGATTTTCACACTTTTGACTGTCAGTGGATTGGGGGTCGTAAAGAAAGCACCAAGTCTCATCGCCAGTGATCAGTCTTATTAAGAGATCGGGATGTGAATCTACTGCATCGATGTTATTCCCGCAAACTTGCATGCGCACATCCACTTTTTCTTGTGTCAGGTTTTTGGGAACAATTTGCTGGCACATGTGATGTATGCCCCGTTTCTCTGTTAAAATGGCTTGGCAACTTCAAACTGAGATGCTGGCTGCTTCTGCAATCTTTCCAACAGTTTTTCGACGGCCATTCTTGACAATTCCTTTGACAATGGCGATTTGTTCATCCGTTGTGGATGTTGAAGGTTGTCCTGACCTCTTATCATCCTCGATACTCTGTTGCCCGTTTTCCAATCGTAGATGCCACTCATAAGTTCTAGTTCGACTCATTACACTCTCACCGTACGCTGACGTAATCATTTGAAAAGTCTCAGCGAAAGAGTTTCGAGCAGAACACAAAATTTGACACTTGAACGCTTTTCAAAATTCGACATCGTTCTCCTCCAGACGGATAGCTTAGAATGCCTTTTATCACGAACTACGAACATGCGCTGTACGTGTTGGATATGGATCAAACCGGTTCTGGCTCGTTGGTCACATGATGCTCTTTGGTTGCTCAGCGAGGAATGCCGTAATTCACTGACATTTGGCAAATATTCAAAAAGTTCCGGAACTTATTGAACGTACTAGTATCTACATGTATATACACGAGTGTGTGTGTGTGTGTGTGTGTGTGTGTGTGTGTGTGTGTGTGTGTGTGTGTGTGATTAATATCTAAAATCTAACAATAACAACTTCATGTTTCTAAACTTCCACTGTTTTATCTTTCCACACATAATGACATTCATTTGTTTTTCGTGTAACGTAAATCCTAAAATTCCTCAGTAGCAGCAAATCTTGTCGCGCAGATAATCATTTCACCAAAACTTCTCCCGAACAATTATTTAAATCCATTATTGATGGAAGTAATGCCTCATTGCTATTAATAATAAATTTAAAATTCTTTCATGGATTCGTGAGCTTCGAAGGATCTCTATTGATCAGTCTCAAAATCTTTGTTCTGCATGATCGACATAGAAAATGGCACGTCTGGAAGTATTTTCGGAGCACCACGTAAACTAGCGTGTGCATACCGACAGTTGAGTCATGTAATGATTTCAGTTACCCATCAATCAAAGGATGAGACAAAGGAGACAAAAGGATGAGAATGCTTGCGGAACATCAAGAGAAATCCCAAAATGGTACGGGCACTTCTACTTCATCCAAAGATTACTTACTGTACTTTTGCTTGGTTTCTGAGTCAGATCTCGGGTGAACGTAATCAAATGCAATAACCGTCAGGAGAATGTATAAGAGGTAGGAAGAAGATAACGTACGTCGTAGTAGTGGGACTGGTGCATGTAAAGGAACGTACGAAAGCTTAGATTGCATCATTCGACGGCATGCCGTGGCAGCCCAACAATCCTCAGCCTCTGACATTGGACGAGGTGTATAGGGAGATATAGACATCTCCGTATCGACTCGGACTATGAATCGTCGATTGGCTTAGGTAGGTTTGGTGTCACATCTGATGTCTATATCTCCCTATACACCTCGTCCGCTGACATTGGACGTTTCCATCAATCAAAGGATGAGGCAAAGGAGACAAAAAGATGAGAATGTTTGCGGAACATCAAGAGAAATCCCAATTAATCATCAATCAAAGGATGGGTAATTGGGATTTCTCTTGATGTTCCGCAAGCATTCTCCATCAGGTTTAGTGTCACATCTGATGTCTATACCTCCCTATACACCTCGTCCGCTGGCATTGGACGAGGTGTATAGGGAGATATAGACATCCCCGTATCGACACGGACTATGAATCGTCGATTGGCTTAGGTAGGTTTCGTGTCACATCTGATGTCTATATGTCCCTATACACCTCGTCCGCTGACATTGGACGAGGTGTATAGGGAGATATAGGCATCCCCGTATCGACACGGACTATGAATCGTCGATTGGCTTAGGCAGGTTTGGCGTCACATCTGATGTCTATATCTCCCTATACACCTCATACGCTGACATTGGACGAGGTGTATAGGGAGATATAGACATCCCCGTATCGACACGGACTATGAATCGTCGATTGGCTTAGGTAGGTTTGGTGTCACATCTGATGTTTATATCTCCCTATATACCTCGTCCGTTGACATTGGACGAGGTGTATAAGAAGATATAGACATCCCGTATCGACACGGACTATGAATCGTTTATTGGCTTAGGTAGGTTTGGTGTTTCTCCAGCAATAGCGGAGAGTGCCACACACCGCTGCAGGGGATCATGCAAGATGGCAGTAGTGCCATACTAAACATGTGTTGCGGGACGAACATAACAATGTTGTATTCAGCGATGAGTCTCGCTTCTTACTCACCGCCGACTGAGAGTCTGGCGACGACTTAGTCATAGGGCTGATCTTCCTGCAGTTCTGTTACATTCATATGGCTGCTCAGCCTGGTGTCATTGTTCTGGGGCTCTCTCAGTTTCAACCGCTTGTAGCCAGAGTGAATTATTAATGCAGGGATCGAAACGGGTCGCAGGCCAACGGGTAGACAATTTCTAGCGGGTCAAACGAGTCAGGTCAAGGTGTCCCTGACCCGATTTCAACCCGGTTTTATTTCTGTTTGATTTTTGAAAAGTAAAAAAAAAAAAAAAAACGTTTTTCGAATAAAAATGCACGGTCTGCAATTTTGTGCTCGATACTTGTGCCCGCGGAAAGAAAAATGGTTTGTCATGCAGTACAGAGGAAACTGAAGGTACCCACTGCTCAGAGACTTTTCGAACGCCTTATATATAGTATACTATAGTTCAAGGTAGATTTGTCCGGGTGGCGTTCGGGTCCAAAAGGTTTTACCCGTTCGCAAATCTGGTATAATGACGAAATGTAGATAAAGTGCTGCAGCCGGTTTTGTCGCCGCATCGCTTTGGTATTCGTGATTTCAAGTTTCAACAAAATGACTCTCGCGTGCGCTCTATCAACATCAGAAGACAATGCCTACAAAGTGGCAGCCAGCGCGATCTCCAGTTTTCATCCCAGTAGAAAACGCGTGGTTAGATGATGCAACGTCTCAGCACTACTCTTTCGCAATGTCGAAAAATTGTGGACGTAGATCAGCGGTGCATTGCCAGCTATACATCAAGTCACCACTCGGTTACTTTTCCACTCGATGTCATGCCAAGTTGCTGTATATAGCGCAATACTGTCTCCATGGCCATCACATATTATACTGTCTCCATGGCCATCACATTCATGTAACCCCTCAGAAATTAAATCTATTCTTTCCTTCTCGCTTATCTACA
Source organism: Macrothele yani (assembly GCA_039090855.1). Lineage (NCBI taxonomy): Eukaryota > Metazoa > Arthropoda > Arachnida > Araneae > Macrothelidae > Macrothele > Macrothele yani. Next base: position 74,850,362 of record CM077011.1, on the reverse strand, counting down.
TGTGAGAAAAGTTTCCTATCATTTTATGCATTCCTTCATGGTATCGCGTTTTCTATGTCAAGCAGTGCGATACTTACTAAGTGATATCTGGCCTTCTCGTTTTTAGCTCAAAGCAAATTTGGGCCATTAATCTTTGTTCACTTTTCCCTACATGTTCGTCCATCCTGATTCAATGTCTTCTCATCTCTTCCTCTCTAGCTGTGACAAAATCTCCTTCATTCTTTCCCATTTTGCTTCTTAACCCTTCGGAGCCTGCCGAAAATTGTTTCAGTGTCCTCAGTTCTGTAGCGTCGATTCCCGTCTTATTACTTCTATCACACGTACCTGTTTTGCCGCCACACTCTACTGTTAACTCTGTAAGCGCTTTGAGGACGCACACGAGATGAAGGCAGATAGCAGTGAGAGCCCATGCCAGTGTAGTACAGTGGATCGCTCTCGGAGCTCCGGAGGCGAGGGCTGTGGGTTCGAATCCCTCCCCCGGCATAACAATAATGGAAAAATTCACTTCGTCATACTGGTGCTAGATCTTCCACGATGACTTGGCTGATAGGTTTCTCGTAATGGTGTGATGTTCTTTCGAAACAGCGCGATAGGAAAAATGAAAATCCCTTCTTCACTGCTTCGAAAAAATAAATCAGTGTGATGTTACGTTCCACACACCCAATTCTTTGGGATTTCTCAAATGCACAATCTTCATCGGATGACTGCCTACAGCGACACATGGTCCCGGCTGATCCGTGGGGCATGTGCCCGGCCGTCATTCGGGGGTGGGGAGATGTGACGTGCCTGCCCTTCAGGACGCACATGAGATAGCAGTGAGAGCACATACCAGTGTAGTATAGCGGATAGAACTCGGAGCTGAGGGTTGTGGGTTTGAATCCCACCGCTGGCATAAAAATGATGGAGAAATTTACTTCCTCATAGCGTTTAATATTTTGCGCAAGTTCTTTTGGTTATGAACTCCTCGAATACTGTCATCCTCTATCATGTTTAATGTTTACAAGGTGTATCTTTGATGAAAATCCTCCAAATACGTAAATGAACAAATACATCGCTCTTTCCACGTTCCAGAAATACACAGCAAACGAAAATGTGTTATACGTTCACTGCCATGGAATTGACCCCACGGATCTCTCGATATCTAGCAGAGCGCGTTAGCCTTTATATTAGACTAAATTTCTGTGTATTTCTGGAACGTGGAAAGAGCGATGCATTTGTTTATTTATGTATCTTTGATGTTTATTGCGGTTATAAATAACCGCTTTAAGTTGTTCTATGCATTTCTAAATAAACCCTTTCCCGTAGATGAAACTATTCAAATAATTTAAGCAAAATTGTTCACGCCATTTTTTTGTTTTGCGAAGATAATATTCATTAATCCACCTACGTAATTATCTCTCAATTTCAGGAATCAGTAAATCATATATTTCGTTGTTATAATTTAAATCCACTTAGTATAAACCAGACGGTGGCTCGATGTGGTCGTGAGTGACGCGAATAAATGCGATCTCGAATCACTCGTTTTATTTCATATCCACGAAGATCTTAGCATGCAAAAGATGCATAGCATAAATTATCAACGAAGTGTACCAAGGCACTCTCGCGATTTCTTCTTCATCATCTACAGAAAATATTAGATCAAAGTGGCCTACGTGAAGAAACTCTTGCAAACATCATTCTACCCTCTCAAACAGAACAGTTTACAGATTTCTGACATTGAGAGGTAATTAGGTAGGTGTATTAACGAATGTTGTTGTTCTAAAACCAATGAAATGCGATATGTGAGTCATAAAAGTAAATATTTACTAAACTATGCCAGCGGAAATAGTAAGTATTTCGAGCATTATATTATGTTCCGATAATAATAAGAATTTCGTACTTGATTTCCAGTGAACCCCCTACTGTGGCCGAGTGGTCAGTGGCGTAGGTTTCTGGCCAGTCTGCCTTTTCGGTTCTAGGCCGGAAGCCCGGATTGGGCACATAGTAGGGATTATGTAGAAACGAAACAAACGAAGTAGGCGAAATGAAATCGTGATTCAATGAAAGCTCTACTCACAAAAATAAACGTTCAGTATCTGACTGAAGTACATAATGATGTGTAACAACACTTGTGGAAAGAAAATGTATTGGGTTGTCGGAAAAGTCATGACGTATTTTATCTATGTTTTGCAAAGGTCATTTATTAATAGAAAGAACAAAGATCAGTCAATGATATAATGCCCGTTTTGTTTGATAACCTTTTGTCATCTGTCGGTGAGCTTCAGAATGCCTCGTTCATAGAAGGACCTGTCTTTCGTGACGAAAAACTGTACTAGGTGCTGATTTACAGCCTCATCTGAATTGAACGTTATACCACGCAAGGACTGTTGAAGAGAGCGAAACAAGTGGAAGTCTGACGACACATGGTCAGGCGAGTACGCTGGGTGGGTCAACACATCCCACCCAAGCTCCAGTAATTTTTGGCGGGTGATCAAACTTGTGTGTGGTCTCGCGGTGTCGTGATAGAACAAAACACCTTTACGATAAACGAGCTCTGGAAGTTTTTAGATGATGGATTCGTTCAAACTGTCCAATTGCCGACAGTACACATTCTAATTGATTGTTTGGTTCCGTGGTAGGAGCTCGAAAAACAAGACACCGTTAGAATACCACCACACTGAGACCAGAACCTTCCGCTGATGAATGTCTGCTTTGGATGTCGTTTGAGGCAAAGCAGCACGTCGAGACCAAGACCGTTTGCGCAGCACATTGTTGTACACAATCCACTTTTCCTCACCAGTTATCAGTCGCTTCAAAAAAGGATCGGTTGACCCATGTTTAATGAGCATATCACAGATGTTTATATGCGCCGTCAATTGAGCTTCTTTGAGTTCATGAGGAACCCACACATATAGCTTGATTACGTAACCCCGCTTCTTCAGGTGGTCGTGAATGCTTGAATGATGGATGTGCAATGTGTCTGGAATCTCTCGTGTCGTGTAACGTGGATTTGACCCGATAAATGCCTTGATTAGGTCGTCATCAGCCTCGGTGGGCCTTACGGACCGAGGAGCAGCGTTCAGGTCAAAATCACCAGCACGGAATTTTGCGAAACACCGCTGGCACTGACGTTTTTTGTAGAGCATTATCACCGTACAATTTACGCAACTTTTCACAAGCCTGACGCGCGTTCTTCCCTTTATGGAAGTAAAACAGTAAAATATGGCGAAAATGCACAGTTTGGTCTTATATCTTCACCTTGATGTCAAATCTCCTCAAACCAACCAAATCGCTCACTATACCTGCAGCTAGAACTGGCACATGTCGAATGCCATAGCGATAATAGAGCTGCGCAGGCCTCTAGTACTTCCAAAACCGCCGAACCGCCATCGGGTGCTAAAATACGCCATGACTTTTCCGACAACCCAATAGATTCGCCGACATCACAGGAAAAAATTGTGGAATCAACACATAGGTTGCGAATGGAATCTAGCATAAGCACGCGTTCGGAATATGCAAATAAAAGTGGCGATACAATTGAGTAGTTGTGACTGTGAGTCAGTAAAATCACGCTATTGCTGCAGTTACAGCATGGTGGCTAGAAAGACGTTGTCAATGGAAACGGGAGACAGAATTTTAAGCGTCTTCAAGAAAGAATATCGACAAAGGACCTCGCAAAAGATGTTGGTTGTTCGCAGTCTGCGGTCTCGAAACTTTGGTGCAGGTATAAACAGAACGGGGCGGTTATTAATGGGAATCATACACGTCGCCCAGCAAAAACATCAAAGCATAAAAACAGAAGACTAAAGGAAATATGTCTTCAAAATCGTAAATATACGACACAAATGAAGACAAGGGAAGCATACTCATATGTTGATATCTGTGACAGAACAGTACGAAACCGTCCGAAGGAGCTGGGATTTTCTTACAAAAAAAAGGAAAATAAAAACTAGTTTTGACAACTAACCAGAAGAAAAGACGTTTACAGTGTGCCAAAGAAAAGCACTCATGGCCTGTACAGGATTGGATGAAAGTGATATACAGTGATGAATCACGGATGTGTGTTGGTTATGCAGATGATCCTGGAATATTTGCTGACGTGCTAATGAAGCTTATAAGGACAACTGCTTCAAGAAAACAGTGATGTAACCGCAGTCACTCATGTCGTGTACAAGGTGAGAAGACAATCATTACAGGAACAGTCAATGAGCAGGTATGCATTGATATTTTAGAGAACTTTCTTATTCCATCATTGAAAACGGTTTTGGTGATGATGAGTTATATTTCAAGACGATTATTCCTGATGTCATAGGGCCCAAAAGTGTACAGCAATTTCTTCAGGAATGACATATAAGTACAAAGATATCGCCAGAACACAGTCTGGATCTAAATCCCATTGAGAATATGTGGTGCTAATTGAAGAAACTAGTGCAGGCGAAAGCTCGACGTTGTAAAGCTGATTTGGTGATCGCTATTTAGGAACGTTGGAAAGAGCTTTATAGCGACTATCGTTTTTCATTAGCGGCATCTATGCCTCAAAGGACTCAAGCTGTCATCAAAGCTCGTGGATGAATTACAATGTATTAAAATGGCTACATACCATATCCGTTATGAACTGATTCCATAATTTTTTTCTCCGATGTCTGTGAACTTACAACTGTTGTTACACATCACTATGTGCTTCAGTTAGATATTGTACTTTAATTCATGTGAGTCCTGATGTCTGTATCTCAGATGTGCAGCTTTCGTTTCTCCCTTACTTTCTTTGTGTCGTTCCTACATACTCCCTACAATGCAGTTCCATGTTCGTGTGGCGGTGACTCCATAATTTTTGCCGGAGGCTGTAGATGCGATGGATCCCTGATGGGGTATTCTCAATTTGTCTCTGTAGCACATAATGAGAAAGGAATGTTTATGAATGCGTTCGAGAAAGAACTGGACCATGAATAAGTAAAGAAGTTGAAAGCAATTTAAGAAATAGTATTACTCTCGTTTATACATCACAGCATCAAATTAAAATGGATTTCACAACAGAACTCGCTGAAAACACCACGGATAAATCCGCGGCAGGCTTACAGTTCTCTTACAAACACGTTCTTTTTAATAATCAGAGAGATGACTACAGCTGGAAATTAACATATCAGACAAAAAAAGCCATTTCGCACCTGTAGGCCGAGGCTGAAATTCATGCATGGTATTCGTCTCTACCTGCCACTGACGGTTGCTCATCATTTCCAGAATATGAAGTGGTGTCTCATGAGTCACCACTCTATGCGATGCGATACCGTATGTCGTCATGAGTTTACTAACGATGATTCCCGCTTTCTTGTAGAACCCATTAAATTTCAGATATACCTGGCGACGACATCAAAGCACTAATCCGGTGTTCATTATCTAGTGCGCGACAGTAAAAACTGCAGGGGAAATCCACTGGAGAGCGATCGCTTATGGCAGTGAATGTGTCACACAGGAAGTTTGGTGGTTCAACGTTTTGTAGAAGAATTGGTGGAACCTGTTGCTGCTCTCTTCGCTACAGACGTTCCAGCAAGATGATGCAAAGGCACATACATCGAACGTTCCCGAGAGTGTCTGCGTGGGCTCAACATGCTGCAGTAGCCATTCAGATACCTTACCAACTGGAAACATTGTACGAAACATGGGCCAACTTCAACTCCAATCTCACCTGTAACCACCACACATAACCGTACTCTGCTAGACTAGAGCAGGAAATGTGTTAAGCAGCGCAGTGCGCTGTCGGACGGTTATGCGAGTTCGACGGCTAACAGTACGCTTACAATTCGTCTTGATGCCTCCAGTGAAGCTATTGGCTTCTCTTTTTGAAATTGTTCGCTATCTGTAAGCATGTAATCATGTTTTCCCTACTTCCTAAGTTTTCCCTGCGTGAGTTTCCGTTGAATAACTGCCGCCTCTGGGTTTCCCAGTCTCAGTGTCACAGAGCTTATCGTTCTCTTCAAACTGCTAAAAGTATATATTAATTTTAGCACTTGTTCCCTACACATATACGTAATAAAATGTAGGAAACCTTTTTTAAAAGTAATCGATGAACAAAACTACTGGCAAATGAATTTGGTACGCTGATCAAAAAGCTTTATAATTAAGTTATCAAGATATTAGCACGGAGAAAAACATTACTTCGCAAATATTAATTTTAATTAATGCTTATAATACAGAACGGAATCCACTACTATGTGTTCTAAATATTACTTTAAGCAGATACAGTCATGAAGCAAACGCATCCCTAAGAAAGTGCCAAATGTACTGTTCAAGATTTTCAGTTTCCAAGGAAACATGATTCATGTAACAGTTCTGCGTCAATGACAACCTCTTTAGATGATCAAGTAAAAAGATGACTACTCCTAAAGATTAGGAAATAAAAAAACGTTGAAGATCAGATAAGTAATCAGTAATTTACAGCTGTGATGTTAACATTCTGGAAACTTTAGTTTAGTAAATTCGGCTGACTTTTCACTATTTCCGGCGCTTAGCCTCATGAAGCAAGAACAAATGGAGTAAAGTAGTGACTTTCGGTGTGAAATACGAAGTTCTACACAACGAGTTTCTGAAATGTAGTCAACTATTAGAGGTATGCAAAAGTTTCTGGCACCCCCGCTAGAGGCGACTCGAATCTGCGTCCATCTTTTAAGACTAGCTAGAAACCAAAGCATCTCACTACTATACTTCTGGGTCGGAACTTCATAGGTTTAACTGGAATTAAAAATGAAACAACATAACTTGTACTATGCCTTTCAGTGCGGCTACAGCACGAAGGGATTGTGAGTTGCTACAGAAGTGAAGCACAAGTCAAGACGGCAAAGTTGCAGCGACAAATTCCGTCAGTGTAGCATAATCGGGAAAGCATTCTGCTCCGGAGCAAATGAATGCGCATTCCAGAGACGCCACCGGCAGATATGTGTTTTCACATTGGCGCCAGATTGTGGAAATGGATCGACCGGCCGTTGGGTTAGTCTAAAAATGTGTGCTGTTCTTTCCACCCATACTTTGGAATTAATGATAATTCCTAATTCGCTTCGAAAAATGTGTGACGATTCTTTCACACATCTTCTAGAATTAATCAAAAATCCTTCGCTGACAGTGAGCTACTTCACGCATGGCTTGCCGCCAAGGTGGCGCAGTGTCCCAAGCTATGGCATCTGATCATTCGTCCAAAAGGGGTCCGGGTTAAAATCCTGGTAAGGCATGGATGTTGTGTTTGTCGTACGGCACTGTATATCTCTCTTCCCTGGAACCAGTGACCCTAAATCCCTAAATTAGGGACGGGCGACTGCTTATAGCCCATTGAGTTGCTGACGGTGGTCGTTAAACCTTCAATAAAAAAAACAGAAAAAAAACATGGTTTGTCGGCTGGCCTGAAAATTGATTTTTCTATCCCAACCCTTCCTCAAGTGGAAGGAGGGGCCATGTGACGTACTATAGAGGTGACCACATGTCAAGACGGCAAACTTGCAGCTATAAATTCTGTCAGTGTAGCTTCATTGGGAAAATATTCGGCATCGTAGCAGAAGGATTCGATATCCGTCACCGCTAAATTTGTTTTCACAGGAAATAGTACCGAAAAATAAAGATAATCTCGTATGCATAATCACAGGTGCTGAACTTTCATAATTTTTTAAAGCTGGTAAGATGGGGCATATTCTTATGTTTCGGGATGATAAAATATGGTTGCTTTGGACCGAAATTATTAAATTACATTTCCTTTTCGCCAATTTCCTACGAAGACATTCTTTTTAAATAATACAGCAGGTTGTACACCTCCCCTTGGTCAAGGCGCATGAAATGGTCACCTAAGGCATAAATTATTGCTCCTACAATTGCGCAAGTAATAGTTAAAAGTTAAAAAAACTAACTATAGCACAAGTGCAAATCGAACTACATGCGCTTTGATTCTAAAAATTGAATAGTTAGCTTGGATTCAGTCTGACAAGACTTATAATGGTTTTACCGGCAGTAGTCATTATTTCAATGGAGAAAAGTTTAACGATATATGTTCAGGAATGACTGAGCGGCTTGCTAGATCCATTTCAGAACTGAAATCACGATGCACACTTAATTTCTGAATATATTATTCTCTTTCTTGTAACAGGATTTACCTTTCATAAATTGTTTCCCCGTAATATTTTCCTCACAGGGGAAAAGTTTTAATTAACGTCCGAAATATACCGCTACAGCAGTGCTTTATAAAAATCTCAGAAATAAATCTTTACTGGAACCTAAAGTGGCATATTAAGAATATGAGCAAAATTGTCAGCAATAAATTATTTGTCACTAGTACAAGGAATGGGGATCATACTAAATTGGAGCAAGTTTCTGTGGCAGCCACATTTGCTATTTGGCACAGTTCCAACGAGAATTTATTGCTGGAGAGTGCTCCAAATTGCACTCACGAATCCAAGAGTGTTTTCCAAATCTATTGAAACGGCAAAAAGACTGCAAAAATCTTCTGCGCATGCTAATATATGGTAGTCTTTCACTCAGCGTTTCGTGGAATACTGTGAATCTGTTTAAACTAATTTTCACGAGAAACAAAGCTTTTTTATTTTTGTTCAGCGAAGGAGTAAACTTCACTCATCCTTTTTGTGTTGTTATTAAGTTAAATCGTTTATTCGCACGACCTTTGCCGCATCATAAAAATACTTCATCGCATTTGCCCCTTAGCTTCGTCTAAAGTTGCCGCTTATTCGTGACATTTCACATTTCGGCAGATTTGCTTTTATATTCCCAGTAATTGCGTTTAGCTTGTAATTTTATCATCCTAAAATAACAGAACACCTCGCTATGTAGTGAATTATGCAAAGAAATTGGAACTTATCCGATGGTTCAAATTACATTACCACACGAATTAAAAAGACTTAGGTAAGTTAGATGCATTTAGTGGAAATTTCTGCAAAAATTCTGCAATCTGTAGTTACCCAGTCAGTAGAAGAAATATTGTAATTCATTGAGAAATACCCACGAGGGTAATCCAGAGAGATATAAATCAATTCTGACTTTCTTGAAGCAAACGAAGGTGGGAATTGTCACATCATGAACGAAACTGTTTGAAACATTTGAAAAGAGTCTCCTTTCGTTTAGCATATGGTGACAGAGGAGCTATAGCTTATCTGAAGAATTTGCGCTATGGAATGAATTGATATTAATAAAACTTCTTTCAAAAATCAAATAACAATAATGAACGACTCTCTCTCTGCAAATCTGCGTACCTTAACTTTCCTGAAAGAAATAATAAAATTTCAGCAGAACAAAACATGATGATACCGAAACTAAATTTGAGAATCACTCCAAACAGCAGAAAAGTTGCGAAATAAACGCTTTTATCCACAAGCATCTACGTTTTTCAGATTCGATTTATTTACGTCTTTTTCTGGCCCAGTGTGACGTACGCATTATAGAAACCACACTCGTTTATATTTAATAATCATAAAACACACAATGTTTCCAGAGACAGAAACCCTAAACGAGTGAAAAATATTATTATCCGTTGTTTGAAGTTTACAGATATTCAATTTCTACCAAATTTGCTTTAGCTGTGGAGAAATGCAACTGCAGTTGCGTCAAATAATGGGGGCTTAATGTATTTCTGGTATCTTATACCGACACTTTATTTCCAAGAAGGTACCAGTTAAATTTGTTAGTTGGTACGATATTTAGTAATTTGTTATACACCATGACCTAGATGTGCTTCCGTAGCATGAAAAAAAACCATGCTAGGTTTTATCCCAGTCAGAGCGAGGGGCATCTGACCACCCATGTTTCATTCCGCACTCGAAGCAGTGCCCATTGTGGACGAACAGTCAGAAGCTAGACGTTTCGGCCACAGGGGCTGCGAACATGTCCTCAATAGAATGAGTTCCTTAGTTTCCGTTCAAGTGCTTCAAATGACTAGAATCATTTAGTTTCTTCAGAAACTTATGCAGTAATGCTACTTTACAGAAAGATCTCTAAACACCTTCGGAAAAGATATTAAAAACTGTCACAGATATGAATGCCAAGGTTTCTCGCTTCCCTTCATCAGCTGTGAGTATGGACCAAGCTTAGGATGAAGAACCCAGGAATGCACTCATGTGTCGCTTCATTCCATAATAAACCATGGGTGAAAGTTTCACGTCCGGGAGATGAAATTCCGTCCTTGGAAAATTTACGAAAACGGAAGTTGGATGGAGCGAAGCCACCTTACGTAATCATAAATTCTTTCCTCATAACGTTTCTTCGACCTTTTATTGTAAAAGAAAAGCACCCAGAATGAATAAACATCCATGTGAAGATTGGTATATACAATGTACCTGTATAGTAAAGGAAATCATTACAATTCCAGAGGAGTTGGACCATTTAATCGGGTAAAACAGCTACACGGGTGGAAAGTCAGCAAGTTGTACCGCTACCTCTAGCTCAGATATAAGGGATTACCCGGCGTAGCAAAGACGCATACAGTTCACAGACACAGTCTTGGGGTATAGCATGCCAGATGGTTCCCAAATCGCGGACTAGTTCTCTGATATACACAGTGTGGCAAATAATGTTTAAGACTGGGTCTGTAAAATGAAATAGAAACAAGAAATTGTAATTTGGCTTGGTTTGTTATCCAAAATAAGTCCCTCCGGCTTCAATACACTTGTTACAGCGATTTAATAATGATTTGAATGCCTGTTCCAGTTCACTTTGCGGAATTGCCTCCAAAGCACGCGTCGAAGCTGTTTGTATGGTCGAAATATCATCACAATAACACCCTTTTAACGTCATTTTAAGTTTTGGGAAAAAGAAAAGTCGCAGGGTGCTAAATCAGGCAAATACGGTGGATGATTCAACACACAGACGCTATTTTTCGCCAAAAATCTGCAAACAAGAAGTGAGGTGTGACTGGGTGCATTATCGTGTGACAAACACCAACTGTTTTCATCCCGATATTCTGGACGAATGCGACGAATTCTGTCCATCAAACGCCTCAAAACATTTAAATAAAACTCACCAGTAATTGTTTGTCCACTTGGAACAAATTCGTTGTGAATAATACCCTTACTATCGAAGAATGTAATGAGCATTGTTTTGATTTTCGATGGAACTTTTCATGTTTTTTTGGCTTGTGATGAGTTTTTTGACTTTCATTCCGCACTTTGTCGCTTTGTTTTAGGATCATATTGAAAACATCATGCTTCATCATCTGTAACAATCGATTTTAAGAAGTTTGGATCATTTTCAGCGGCTGAAATGATGTCTCTGCAATGTGCACTTCTCCTTGATTTTTGGTTAACGTGGTTAACGTGTGTGGAACAAATTTAGCACAGACTTTTGTTTTGTCATCATGCAGGATGGTTCGAATCGTTTTTTTGTTGATGTTTAAAGACTCTTCCATCATTCTTAGTGACGCACATCGAATGTTTGCTACGAAATCACGCACTTTTTTCAATTATCTCAGGTGTCCTAGATGAACTTGGTCTTCCGGTATGCTTATCATCTTCTAGCGTATCTCTTCCGTCCAAAAAACATTTCTGCCACAGGAAAACATTTGATCTACTTAAACAAAACTTACCGTAAACTTGGTTCATCATTTAGTACGTTTCCGAGGCACTTTTACCAAGTTTTGCGTTATATTTAATAACAGCCCTTTGTTCCATCTTAATAATTCAACATGCAAAAAACTTTACTTTTCTAATGAACGGCCGTTTCGTTTGAGTTACTTTAACAAATGCGCAGTACTTTTGACAGAAAGCAAGCAGATGGTCACGGTTTAAAACGCATTCGCGATTACACTGGTGGCGCCACTATAGGCTGAAATCTAGTGCCAGTCTTAAAAATTCTTCGACGCACTGTGTATTCTGAGATGGGCCTAAGTGGCATCCCAATATACACTGAAGAGCAAAGGAATTAGATATACCTGTCTAGTAACGTGTAGCAGTTGACGGCGGCGATTCGTCACGGCATGGACTCGACAAGACACCGAAAGCGTTGGGAAGCCATACGGATCCACGACCCCTGAACAAGCTCCCACAGTTCACGAAGATTTCATGGAGGGGGTCAGAGCCTCGAACATCTCTCTCGATGGCATCCCAGATGTGTTCGATGTGATTAAGGTCAGGTGACCTAGCAGGCCAAGGAACCGAGGTCACGTCGGTGGAGTGTTCATCCAACCATTCGGATACAATTCCGGGGCGATGGCACAGTGCATTGTCTTGTTGCAGGATGAGGTTCCCAGTGGGATGTTGAAGACGCACAAATGGGAGCAAATGGTCGTCCAGGATATTCCGGTAACGTTGATTTGTGAGGGACGATGTCACACGTACCAGGTGTCACATTTTATCCACGTAAACAGTCCTCAGACGGGAATGCCAACCCCACCAGGTTGAAGAGTACCCTGCTGGCAAGAAGGATCCATCGGTTCATGTGTTTGTGCCGTACTCGTATCCCGCCATCCGTATGTACCAACGTGAATCTCGACTCATCAGGCCAGGAAACATTCTCCCACATGTCTAGGGTCCAGTGGCAATAGTCCCGCGCCCATGCTAATCTTTGCACCCTGTGATGTGCTCGTCAGCAGCGGCATCCTCGTGGGACGATGGCTTCTATATCCCATAGCGAAGAGATGGTTCCGGATGGTGTGGCTGCTTACATGTTTTTGTGCACCAGTGTTAAATTGCCGAGTTATTTCTTGCACTGTGGCCGGTCTATCCGTTGTTACAATACGAGCTAGCCGACGATGACCCCGCTCATCCACAAGCTGTTGTCCACGGCAGTTGGCCCTTGCACGGATGGTTTTACCGAATTCGATGTACTCATGGTGAACCAGTTACGTAGTGGCTCGTGAAAATCCTAGTGCCAGCACGACTTCCGAGATGGAGGGACCCATTCATCAGGCCCCGACAATTTTCCCACGATCAAATATGGTTAGATCCTTCGTCTTACCCATACTATGTCCTGCTCTTACTGATTCCCGTCGCATCACTCCTTATATTATCAAATCACTGTATACGTCATGTCGTTTGCGTTTACAGGGCCGCCACAGCGCCACATTTGCATAACGCCAGCTGCCTCTAATTCAATTGCTCTTCAGTGTATGTCAAGCATGTTCGATCGGTGAGATGTCGGGCGATCAGGCTGGCCATGGAAGAATGTCTACATTATGGAGGCAAGACTGGAAGAGTGGTACCGTCTGTAGGGCGGGCATTATCCTGTAGAAAACGTGTTCGGTGATGCTGCAACAGGCATGGCAACATAAGTGGTTGTAGAATGTCGTCGACATACCGTTGAGATGTGACGGTGGTGCGGAGTACTACGAAGGGTGTCGCTTTATCGTAGGAAATGGCTCCCCGGACAGTCATTACCGGTGTGCAAGCCATGTGTCTTTCCACGGAAAAGGAAGGATCCTTGCGCTGCATGACTCGTCTCCAGACACGTATACGCTGGTCATCAGCGCCAAGTGAAAACCGTTACTGATCCCTGAAGACCACATGACCCTAATGGAAAATATTCCACATTGAACAGGCCCGACACCATTGCAACCGGTGACCGTGATGCTCGGTGGACAGTAGTATGCGCTTAAGTGGTATCTTTTAATCTAGTTTCTTCGAAATCATCTGGCAACGGTCCGGATGGCCACTTTCGGACCTGTAGACGACACAACGTGCCATGAATGGTTGCGAACGACGAATTCGGTTCTGTTCGTGCGTCTCTCACTGTCGTTCGATCCTCGCATTCTGTCGCTACCCTCGACCGTCCACGTCCTCAGTGACGCTGGGTTGTGCACTCCTCGACCTATGTGCTGAATGTCGTCTGACTGACGGGTCCCTCCTACCCGAATTCCTGGAGAGAGAGCAACTTCACCAACCGGCCTCTCTCAGCCTAATTATACGTCCTTTCTTGAACTCGCTCAGTTGCTCTGTTTGTGCACGGATCCGACGTCGAGGAATCCTCACAGTCCGCAGAGGATAATGCAATCGCCATCCGACGTCACAATTGTCTCTGCGTGCGAGCTTTGCTCTTGATATACCCTCCTCGATGCGCGGCTGCCATTCACTGTAGAGGGCCACTATTCAGTCACTGGCAATTGTTTTTAATCATTTGTATATTCGGCCCTAAGGGACTTGCATGAGGAGTTTCATCAGAATCGAACGACTCTCTCTGGGTGCTTCGTTTTTCTTTTTTTCTTTTTTTACAAAGAGTGTATTACGTTATTTCACAAGCGTTAATATTTCAGGTTGAAAATGAAGATAAGCTGAAAATCTTCGCTCCGTATTTAGATCCTTGAGAAGGGTATCAAAGAGCGCACGTCATGTGTCTTGCTGCATATGTGCTTCTGTCAATCACTGCGAAGTGCAGCTGAAATCGACTGGTGTGGACCAATATGGAGAGATGCCTAATAAATAATAATAACATAGTCATAGCAAAAGCGTGCTAAAATTCGACGGTGTAGTGCAACCTTTGTACGCATATATTTGGATTGAACAAAAGTTTTCAAGATTTTGTTAATATTGATAAAAAATAAGTTATCGCATAAAACATGAAAATTTTCAAAAATGTTCCACCTATATAATAGAGTTGCTAGAGTAGCAACGTAATATGTATGCACATACCGACCACATAATTAGAACATTTCACTCAATACAGGGTTGAACCTCCTTTAGCACGAATACATACAGCACGCATGCCGTTTGGCATAGATCCCAGAAGGTGTTGGAGTGCACTTCGTCTACAGCACATCAAGTGTTCACTAGGCACCAAAGACGAATTTACTGCCGAAGCTGTTTTTCTGATATGCCCTATACATACCCAATGGGTTTCAGATCCGGGATTTGTTGTGGCGAGGGAAGACGGTTAAACTCTATAATGCTTACTGAACCATTGCTTGACACATCTTGTGCGATGAACAGTAGCATTCATGAAACAGCCATCACCTAGGGGAAAAAATTCATCATTGCAGGATGGACTTGATCGGCAACAATGTTTAGATAATCCTTGGAGGACACCCGACCTTCCAGCAATATTAGGTGACCCGTTCCTTACCAACAGATCATGCCCCTCACGATGACAGCTTGAGGTGTGTTTAAAAGGTAAGATGGGTCCCTCGTTTCATGAGGCTCCTACCAAACTCTTTGCCTACCGTCGTTAAAAAACAAGATGTACTTCGAGGCACTGAGCCACATGACATTTTTCCAGTGTGCAGTGACGGTGTTTCTAACACCATTGTAGATGAACTGTCCGGTTCATTTCCAGAAATCAGTGGTATCCGTACAGGCATGCGACTACCAGAACCGATCCTCCTCAATTCCCTGCGCATAGATCGCTGAGATATGGGTCGGCAACAGTCTTTTTTGAATGCTTCAGATGATTGCTGCACACAGGAAACCCTGTTTCTCCGAAAAGCCTTTTCAAACGATGGTGATCTCGTTCCTCACAGAATGCCCTTTCGCCACCGTTACACTTAGACGAGCAGCGTGGGTTATTCTCCGACTATTTAAACCTCACCTTTTGAGAAACCTTTCAGTCTGCTGTTTTCAAAATCGCTACTCCAACTAGACAGTCACTCACAGTAAGCTCGTAATTGTGAAGTTTAATCATATTGACCAGTATGAACACAAATCATATTGCCTGGTATGAACACAAACCATATTGACTAGTATAAGTCCAAATCATATGGTCTGGTACGAACAAAAACCATATTGACTAGTATGAATACACACCATATTGACTAGATAATTAACACAAGAATCAGAAATTTTTTTTTTGATTGGAGGTTTAACGACCATTGTGAGCAACTCAATGGGCTATAAGCAGTCGCAGAATCAGACATCGTCAAATTGACTGTAATTAGTGTTTCACACGTGAATTAAATCCCATCAGAACACTTGAAAATTTCATCGCCTTGGAGCGGCAATCGGGTGATGCGGTTTCGATTCCCGCTCTACGGCGATGAAATTTTCAAGTGTTCTGATGGGATTTAATTCACGTGTGAAACACTAATTACAGTCAATTCGACGATATCTAATTGCTGTGTTAATCATCATGACGTATTTACCAAGTATTATGAGAAGAATATATCTTCGACTCTGAATACATATTGACTAGTATGAACACAAATCATAGTGACTGGTATTAAACTCTGAAAGATCATTTGATTTTCTATTGAGATCAACACCACTGATGATTACTGACGAGCAGCAGTCTTAACTAGTTAACTACGTCACGTGCTGACGCGTATGACCAGGTGTTTTGTACACACCACTGCGTCAGTGACATTTTCGTAACTGTATAAATATTTCTAATTCAGTGGTCGGTGTGTGCATGTAATTTGCTGCATGTTGAAAATGCAACAAAATAGACTTGAAATATTGAAGTAAGATTTACAGGGGTACACTACTTACAATGCAACGTAAGTGATCAAAAATGCAGACAGCCCCTACACGGCGTGATATCAACCGGAAGAGATTTTGGATGTGGCACTGCGGAAGGTCTTTCCATGCTGTCTCAATTCGTAACCAAAGTTCATCTTGAGTTATGGATACTAGCAGAGGTTCCTGATGGACCTAGCGTCAAGAGACCAGACCACACACTTGTTCATTGGGCGACAAATCAGACGAAAGCACAGGCTAAGGAAGACGTGGTGCATGTTGGGCATCCAGGAGCTGTAAGAGATCCGGCGCTACAGGTGGCCGCCCACTACCCTGTTGAAAAATGGCACCGGGGACAGTCCGCGGATATCGCAGTATTTCGGTTTCCACAACATCTGCGATGCATGGCTAACTAGTCACGGCTCCTGCAATGCGTAAGAGACGAGCAAGTTGAATGGACCCCAATAAAATCCCGCACCAGAACAGTGTCGCCTGTATGACACTGCATAATCCATGTCTCGTGCAGCCGTTTAGCATGGTGTCGCCTGTATGACACTGCATAATCCATGTCTCGTGCAGCCGTTTAGCACGGTGTCGCTGTACAAGAATGAGTCCATCATGGGTCATGAACCGAGACAGTCGAAAAATATTATGTTCGGTCCTTCAGTACGCCAGTCCCATTGCAACCGCTGACGTCTGTGGCTTAAGTTGAAAGGAAGTCGAAGCAACGGACGGCGTGCGACGAATGCTCCTCTGAAGCAAACGGTGTCAGATAGAGCTTTCAGACAGTCCTTGATGTTATACATATCTTCACTGCTGTGCTAACCTTCGGAACATGCCTGTTAGGTCCGCCAGTGCGCATGACGGAGATGGCGGTTTTCTCGTGCGTTCTTTCGTCGCTGTGCTCGAAACCCTTCACACTGTTGTCAGACCTTTCTCTTTCCATTGACGTTGCATTTCCATCACTGTGTTCGCGTTCCATTCCACACCAACGACGATGTTGCGGAAAGAAATTCCGTCTTCCCGCAGTCCAGCAAATCGGCCTGACTCAAAGTCTGTCAACTGTAAGTACGGGTCTCGTTTACTGCGGCGGAGCATTCTCAGTTACTATCACTACCTTACTGCCACAATTCCCTTTAATGGACGACGGAAACTTGTCTCGTGGGTCATACTTTCATATCTACTGCAAGACAGCTATAAGGGCGTGGATGGCCAAACTCATTTCCATGTGGGCTGCGGTTGTAATCATTTGCACCTACTCATTGGACCTACCTATTCTCCGAGTTTCAGTCAGATCGCATTCGTTTTTTCTCGTTAAACATTTTCAACAAGCAGGAGCAGTGTGTAAATGTGCGTGTGTGTAAACATATGAATAGCTTGGTAATTCTTTGAAAGGTGTGACAAAACCCAGAGAAAAACCTCATCCTATGCTAGCGTACCAATATGCCTTCTGCGGTAGTGCAATTTCATTAGAAGTTTGCTACAGTAAATTTGATTCAATTAGTTTTTTTGACAGGTGTGAAAACAGAAAAGCGTGTGTTATTGAAAATGCAACGAATTTCCAAATACCATTTTTTTCTCAGTTCCATTCTGTCCCCCACAGTTTTAAGAACGGTGACTTAGATATGTTATAATCCAGTTTTAGAAACGCTAATATAAATTAAAACAAGATAACGTAAATATAACCGGAATTCTTAGCAACCCAGCCTGCTTGGAATGCAGATAAGATACACGATATAAATCCAAACGACAGTGTTATTCTCGGATCGTTTCGTCTTCGTAGCGCACATATTGAAGAAATAAAAGTAATCAGATTGTCTTTTCATGATAAAACCAAAAATGTTTTGAGAACGAAAAACTATCTTCGTGACAAAAAAAATGAAGGACTTCAACAAGTAAAAGTTTCTTCTTTCGATTTTTATGATGTGCTATTCATAACGCCAAGAAGAAAGCGATCATTTTTTTTTATTTCAAAGTTTTCAAGCCGTGGTGTAACACACGAGGCAACTAATATTGTCGCTACCTTTCAAAAAACAGTTTCAACATGCATGTATAAAGTGTTTTTAAAAGAATTCATAGCGCAATGTTACTGTACAACTTAATTAGGTTTGTTTCCTTGTAAGTTCACGAGAGACATTTATCGAATTTGAAGTAATTTCAATCGTTTCTCGATGAGCGTTAACACTGTTCTCATTTAACATCATTTTGGATAGCACAACTGTATGGGTGAGAGAAGAAACAGTAAACTACGTTGTTTTGAGATGACTCAATGCTGTGTGACCAAAGAAAAAAAAAGCAGTGTAAACGCTAGAGGGCTGGAGAACGACACGACACGATAAAGGAGTGAAGAATAGTTTCTTCAACGCCAAGTACATCTACTGCAACACGGAAGCATCAGTTGGAATTGAACAAGAAGGCGCATTTTAGAAACAAAAAGGAGGATTCAGATGTTGGGGAATGAGTATTTAAGAACAGCAAAGATATGAAGTGACTTGCAACACACAGGGATGATAGATTTGCTGGACAAAAGTGTTAGGTACACTTTGTGGAAGGTAGTTGCCAACGATACTGAAAAACAAATTTTTCAAGTCTCTGGTCGAACCACAAATAGTGTGCATTGTTTAAACTTTTCCAACAAAGAAATTTTTGAAGAACAATTTAAGTGATACAAAAATAAAAATACTCAGGTATCACCAGCGATGACAGAATTAAGAAAGGTAGAATTAGAGCAGTAAGTAGAGTTACGGGGACTTCAAAGATGGCTGAAGGAGACAGGCATTTAGGTGGGATACTTTCACCGAAGAGCCAAAACATTATGACCAGCGCGTCTTTATGCAAACCGAAGCCACTGGAGATAAACGATGGCGGGTGTAAAGGTCATGAAACTGTATAAACAACTGCTGATACTGAGCTCTGTTAATCAGAGCTATTCGTGCTCTCTTAAGGGAAATGCAGCTGACTTAAGCGAGTTTGATAAAGCCGGAATTGTAGCAGCTAGACGACTGGGTTAGTATGTTTCCGAAGCGGCAATGCTTGCCGGATGCTCGCTGTCAGCCATGGTTAGTACTCTGAAAAAGTGGTCCGAGGATGAGAAAACCACGAGCCGCCGGCATAGTGTAGACTGCCCATGGCTCATCGATACAATTATAGATGCTAGCAAAGGCTTTCCCGCATGGTACTAGGCTAAGAGAGGAGAAGGGATACTGTGGTGCGACTCGCCTGTAATTTAAATGTTGGTCCAACTTCATATTAGGCAGATGGTCATCCTGTTGTGGCTCTTTTGTGTATGCTACAGAGTAGTGTACATAAAGATGCCGACAAATGTCGGAATCCCTGACATGAGATGGAGTGTTTTTCCGGAGAGGAAACACCTAGAGGCGAGAATTTGAGGGTTGGTATTGCCTTCAGTACAAAGTGTGGCAGTTTAATTTCCAGAACGTACCTATAGAAAAATACGTGTGGGTACCTATTCACTTGCAACAACAATCGCTTTTGAAGTAATCCGCTTCCTCAGTTAATCATTTATTTAGACGCGGTTTCTGTTGCTAGAAACATACCTTGAACGCTGTTTCTGGTATACTTTTCAGTTCCTTTGTCCCATCGTAATCTGACAAATGAACTGTCACATTACGGATATCAGAAATGTCAAACAACAAGGACTTGTCATACTGCGGATGTCAGAAATATCTGAAATCTCTTCGTCCTTTCATGATAGCTTTTACTTTTGGGATGATCCATAAGTCACAAGGGGCTAAGTCAGGTGAATAAGGTGGATGATTAAATTTGTTAATTGATTTCTTAGCCAGGAAGTCGCGAACACTGAGCGGATCATGCCATGGGCATTTTCAAGCCAAAGTTCAGCTACTTTCTTTCGAACTGAATCTCGTAACGTTTTGTACATCTCCAAACAGCATTGTTGTTTAACCGATTGTCCCTGTCCAATAAATTCTTGATGAGTTATATCCTTGTGATCGAAAAAACACACAAGCTCGATCTTCAATTTGTGCTTTTTTCGACTCTTACGCCACTCAAAGACACGTGACTTTTTCATAGCATCTTCACCATACGCCACTTTCAAGCTCTAACGTGTCAGTAACACTTTTTCCGTTCTTCATGCAGAAATTGATAAAGGATTCTTTTTTCATCGTGCTGATGAATTCAGAAGAATCGTCTCGTTAAAACCCATCTCAGCATGGTTTAAATTAAACATCCTTAACTGAATCAGACTGCAATATTAAAACATGACATTTATTTACAGTTCTAAAAACACTAAAAGAAATTTAAAATTGGCTAGGTCTTTCGCGACTGCATTAGTCGCATCTTCAGGCCCAAGTAATACAGGGTGTGCCATATTTAAGACTTCCGAATATAATGAACGACAACAGTCAAACAATGTTACTTTCGGCTGTTACGCCACTCAAAGAGACGACATTTCAACTATTCTTTGCCACTACATGGCAAAGAATAGTTGAAATGACAGAAAAGAGGAGTATTTTACCTTCGTTTACAACAACTGCTGAATGTGATGTCCTCCGACATCAAGACACAGCTGCACACGATGGAATATGTTGTTCTTAAGGCGCCACAACTCATCGGCAGTAATCTGGGCTATTGCATCCGTAATGTTCACTTTTAATTATCAAGGTTGTGCGGATTTGTTGCATACACTTTTCCTTTCAATTCTCTCCACAGATAAAAGTCACAGGTGGAGTGATCGGGTGATATGGGTGGCCATAGTTCCTTCGTTACAGTTCTGTCCTCACCAAACACTTCATTCACAGCACTGTTCCGTGCAGTATGAGTCATTGCACCATCCTGCTAAAAGAAATCATATGTTCGCTCTTCTTCTGTAAATGCGGCAACAAATGGGTTGAACAGTTGCTGAACATGCACTCCGAGTTGATGGTGTCAGTGAAAAATAATGGGCAGACTATCCTCTTCGCACACACAGCACACCAAACGCCTATCTTTTGGTCGTACAGAGGAGTCTCCAGTGTCCGTCTGGGATTCGTGTTGGTCCAAATCCTGCTGTTTTGCGCAATACCCGGAGAGATGAAACCCTGCTTCATCTGTCATGTAATAAAGTGTTGGGTCCATTTCATCGCTGAAAATGGTCTCCTGAAACCACTTACAATATTTCATCCGTTTTGCATAATCAGGAGTTTTAAGTTCTTGGAGCGCCACAACTTTGTACTGCCGGAAATGCAAATCCACCTTACGTATGCGTCTGCATGGCGTGGCAGATATTCCCGTTGCAGACGATAATTAATCTGCGAATCGACTTCCGAGGGCTTTGTAACATCACTGTGCACACATCCTTGATATTGCCTTCAGTACAAATAGTCTTGGGTTTGCTTATTTTCCTGTTGCACACCGTGCCGGTTTCACGAAATTTCTGCACTAATTTCTGTATCACTGATTTCACCGGAGTTGCACACTGTGGACATTTTCTGTAAAGAACTCATTTAAAACCTTGTATGAGTTATTTCTGAAACACTGTTCCACAACAAAAATCCTCTGTTCCGTACCTAAAACGATTTCCGTTGCCTTTGTTATCTCTTCACTTACACTTATGACCGCGTAATTACACTGCTCTGGGTGTGACTAACCACTCCTGAGAATTCCTTTGCAGCTGTACACGCAAAAACCGGTTAGAAATGGAACAAAGCGGTATTAACTAAAAACCCTCCAAACAATGTCTGGCAACGGGGTCTCTTTTTATATGGCACATCCTGTACTATAGCGAGTGGTAAGATTTTTATAGTTCTAAAAGCTTCTCAGAAGGAAAAGAGTTTCCTTGTTTGCAGAGAGCGAAATTGTACCTACCGGGATATAACATTTTCAATTGGTACTTCCCCGTCTAGGTGGTGGTAAACCTTGGAGAAATTGTACGTACAGCGTATAGAAAACTTGGATTTATCATGCGACATACCAAGTATTACTCGAATAATCAGGCACTTATTCGCATTTTTGAGACTACACTGTTGAAAATTTCAGTTTAACGTTTCCTCATAATATGGCTTAATTGAATGAGTTTCACCAAAAATTGTTTTTTTCAAAATTAAGGAAGTAGACACTTAAACCAATATTTGGTGCAACCCGCAGCAACAGTATTTGTTAGCGATTTGGTTCAACCTCTCCACAAATAGCACGGCTGGAAATCTATGCAATGGCGGAGATAGCCGGAGAATAGCAATTACCAACGAACAGTGGCGTAGCCAGATGGGGGGTTCGGAATTTCAATTCCTCTCTTGAGGGGAGACTGATCACGAATTTAAAGCGATATATACGCGTATACGAGGTTTTCACCAAAGAACCAAACACATGGAATCCGCCCATAAGAAAGTTCTATCTATACGCCACTGGCAACCGCGACCGTGGTTCGGTCGTTCCCAAAGTGAATTGGAATTGTAGGAATGGTCGTTGCAGTTCGTTGTCTATCGTCTATGATCCTACACACACTCCATGTGTGTAAAAAACGTGAGTAGTTACTTTTTAAAATTACGTTTATTATAATAATAAAAATAACGACATCGGTTACTCATGTTTGTTATTAGGCTGACGAACTGTGTACATGTATGTATTAGAGCCAACCAAAATAGCGCAAGCAAGCTTGCGATTTGAAATAAAGCCTAGTTTTAATCACGTTTGTGAATTGTTCACTGTTTTGATAGGTTTATCTTATGACAAACCACTTAATGCTAGTCGAACAGCTTTGCCACGGGAAAATCAATGTAGTGGGTTGTATTGTTAAAGATTCCTTTGACTTTGGGTTGGGTATATTATTCTAAAATATGCATATGTTTTACTATCAAATGGGATATAGTGTTTTACTTTTCTGTGCAAGCCAGGTATATACCTGCTTTACTTTTCTTCGTAGTGGAACTTTCCATTTTACCATATAATAAAACGCTTGTATTGATTTACATTTTTGTGGGGTTTTTTTTCGTGTGATCTAAGATGGGGTCTGATCATGGTTTTGAGCAAATTCAGCAATCAATCTGGATATGTTGAGTGGGAAATTAACTGTAATTTTTTCTCTTAGTAGTAATTCTCCCATGCAGTTTAAACTCACTGCATAGTGCACCCAGGAATTCTTGTTGGAGGGGGCTGTATATATAAATATATAGTATACGTACACAATGTGTGTACATATAGTAGTAGTGTACACCTATTGTTTATATACGGTTGTGGCATACGTCGCTCTTAATCGCTTTGGGGCCTTGGGAAGAAGACACTGTGTAATTTTTTGAACATGTAAAATAATATTTTTCAATGTTTCTTTCATTAGAAAAAATGCTTTAAATTTTTTATCAACTTTTATTTTGTTCTGGTAGATTACAAAAACTTCCATTTTTCGTCGAAGAACCTCCCCTTCCTCGAAAAAAAAAATTAAATATACGACCCTGTATTCAGCCCTGATTGAATCCTACAGGCACTTATCAACTTGTTATCCTGAGATTAAGGAGGCATTCACTTCTGCTTTATAGAACAGCAGCTAGATTTGACAGCTTTATTTTTCTTTTCTTTTTGTTTTTTTCACATTTTGAATTTGTCTACGTAAAACAACTGCGCGAAGGCACCACAGTTTGTGATGTACGTCGCTCTTATTCTCTTTGGGAAAAAGACATTATGTAATTTTTGAACATGTAAAATACAGGGTGTTTCAGAAAATTTGATATCATTTGAGATGTAAATATCTGAGCAACTAAATCGTCTAAGCAAATGAAACTAAACAGGCTTAGTGTTGAGCAAAATAAAATTTATTCGTCAAAATTTGAATGAAAAATTCAAAGGTACGTGGTTTCATGAACGATTTCACAATTTTTCAATATGCGCACCGCCTGTGACAAGGCACATGTCAAGTCGGTAGTCCAGCTTCTGCCAAACACAATGCAGCGTGTCCCTGATGTGCTCAGTACCGGAAGAGATGTTCGTGCAGGTTAGGGAAAATTTTCTGCCAAACCCCAGGAAATACATAAGAAGAGCAAGTCTGGAAACCCAGATTCCTCCAACGACAGTTTGGCGTGTAGCAAGGGAACGCATTCGAATGACACCCTACAAGCTACAGCGTGTTCAGGCCTTAAAGAGAGATGACAAGCAAAAGCGTAAGCAATTCTGTGTCAGAGAAACTTGAAAAAGACGAGTTTGAAAATCGTCGTTTTCAGTGAGGAAACCACATTTCATACGGATGGCAAAATCAACAAGCATCTTGCTCTCATTTGGGGCGAAGAAACTCCCATGCCACATTTGAGCACATGAGGGACATGCTGCATTGTGCTTGGCAGGAATGTGACAGGGACATGCTGCATCGTGCTTGCAGAAGTTTACCAGTATATTGAAAACTTGTGAAATCACTGTGAATTTAACTCTTGCCGATAACTACGTACATGAAAAACTACCGAAATGACACAATAACTATTTTAACTCTAATGTTAAAATATTTAATATATACATTTAAAAAGATGATATAATAAAATATGTACACACATGAGATCTTTTGGTACCCAAAGTGGGTACCATCTTCAGATGCTGTTGAAATTCACCAAACGAAAGTGACAAATACTGTGATATTTATAGAAAACACACAGTCGTAATGACGTAACTAGTATGAAATGGGCTTAACCAATGAGAGTGGGACAACATTTGTTACTGGTCAAACATAATAGTAATTGGTTAAGTCTATTGATTTATTAATACCTAACACGACAAACTCAAGTATGTTTTCCAAAGTATAGGTATACATTCTGATAAATTATCACTACATGTGCAACGTATACTCTAGATTCACTTTCCTTTTGATTTTACTATCTCTGGTTATTTTATTTTTCTATGTAAATTATCTTCTTCCTGAACGAGTTGTTATTTCACCCGCTGAATGAGATCTGGCAATGAGTGTAAGTCATGACGTGGTGGTAGCCAGTATAAATAGGCGCGTTCAACGATGCAAAAGGAGAGGGTTTGTTTGTGGTATAGGGAGAGCGTTTGTTTATGAGTATAGAGCTTTGTTCATGTGCAAGGAGCTACGTGTTATTTGAGTAGCTGTGTGTGAAGATACCAGTAGAAGTTCATAATAAAAGGTTTTACGTAAGTACGTCTTTCTCAGTTCATAGTACTGTCAGACCTCTGTCTGGCTGTTAGGTTTATTTCATTTAGTGTTATTAGTAACAACCAGCATAAGACTTTATTCATTTTAATTACTACTACAGCATTACTACCAGTTATAAGCTTGTTCATTATTATTACTACACTACTAGCAGGAGGCTTTATTCATGATCTTAATTAACTAGTAACAACAACCATTTGAATTCACTATTAGAAGCTTAGTACAAGCATTGAATTCATTATAATATTAGTGAAAGCTATATTCACGATAATTAGCTTGGTAGAAAAGCGTTATTCATTATAATTGGCGCCAGAACTTTTCTCGAACAGGAGGTCTTGACAATTATTACCCATGTCTTCCTTACCTGAGACAACTTCAATTTTCCACAGTAAGGCAAGTTTCGATGATGATGGTGTTTTTTTTCACAATTTGCAAGAAGCCTGTGGGTCTCACTTTGATATGAATGATCTACACGTACCCAGGCATTCTTCACAATTTCGTAATTCACCAGCTTCCTGTTACTCTGAGTCGCGGGTCGTACCTGAGGGAGTTCAATCCTCTCAGCGAAGCAGAATGCTTGCCCATTTTGTGCCGCATGTAGGAACAATTCATTTCAATGGGTTGGAGAGATCCTTAAAGTTCCTCGAAGATTTGGAAGATCATTTTGATCTATACAATATTCCTGAAGACTGCAAAGTACAAATCGCAGGCACTTGCTTGAAGGATACGGCTAAGACCTGGTATCGGCAGTGGAGAGTGTCGAACCCGGATTCTCATTATGAGAATTTCCGTGCAGAATTTTTGGAGGTCTTTCCTTTCGGCCTCAGTCGAGCTAGCCTTGCACAACAACATTTTTCTCGTCAGCAAGGACCCAACGATAGCCCTGTTGCATTTGCGTTGGAAACAACACGCTTATATAACTTATGGGATCCACATGCCAGTCATGTCGACATGTTGGATACCCTATTGCAGCAGCTCGACCCATTTTTACAAGATTTTCTTGAGGTTCGACACCCTGCTACAATTCATGAATGCCTTCGCCTCATACGAACGTATGAAGAGCGACATGGCAAACATGGTTCAACTCACCATGTTCGGGCACCCCGCGAGGCTTATTACGAAAACCCTCAGCGGCATAATAAGCCTAATAACTTTCAGCGCGAGCATACACAAGTGCACGCCCAAGCTTCATACGTTCCACCACCCAGAAGAGTGGCAAACCAACCGCGAGTTTCTGAACAATCTTCGGGATATCGTACACATGCACAGTATGCTCGACCCCGTTCCAATCCGCAGCATTCGGAACGTTTTCATGCTCAGGGCAATGATTATTTTTCTGCCCGTGCTGAGGGAAGAAGTAATAGATATGACAATGTCAACAGACATGCGGAGTTCCCGACGCAGGTTTTACGCAGTTTTCCTCATCGTGAAAATTTTCCCGATACGCGGCAGGGTCGAGGTTTCAGACCGCATGATGATCCAACCAGGAATCCTTTATACTTCGAAAAGAAGTAGACCAAGGGTCGGTCCTGCTTCCTGATACAAAGCATTCTGACCCTAAAACAGTGTTAGTGACTGTCCAAACTCCTCAGCTGCCTGATGTATTCTTGACAATCGAGACAAAGTTCGACACTGGTTCTGAAATATCAGCCATAAATACGAAGTTTTGCACTGACAATT
The DNA here is from genome assembly GCA_039090855.1 of Macrothele yani. NCBI lineage: Eukaryota > Metazoa > Arthropoda > Arachnida > Araneae > Macrothelidae > Macrothele > Macrothele yani. The sequence continues at coordinate 74,823,242 of CM077011.1, read as the reverse complement.
TTCCTGCACTACACGTTCAGCCTGCGACGCAGTATTTGCGAGGTGCAAATAACGAAATCTTCAGTATCACAGGAACTGTCACATTATCTCTAGGGCTGGGAAAGGCTCGTTTTACGCATTCTTTCCTGCTTATAGACGAACTACCTGTGAAATGTCTAATGGGAATGGATTTTATTCATACGTTTCAAATAACTTTGAATTTCGTACAACATGTGATTTCCTTTCCGGAACCTGTCGAAATGATTCCTACGGTTCCTATGGATATAACGAGTTTGTTATTGAGTAACCAATTGAATGAGAGGCAACGAAACCAGCTTTCTCTACTTTTACAGGAAAGCCCTGGTTTATTTTCTGATCAACCTGGTTTCACACAGGTGGTTTATCATGTCATTGACACCGATGGTTCGAAACCGATAGCGACGAAACCTTACCCTTGTGCTCCCCATAAGAAACATTAAATGCAACGTCAAATTGCTGAAATGATTAAACAGGGCATAATAAGGGAATCAACAAGCGCCTGGGCTGCTCCTGCTTTTTTGGTTCCAAAGAAACAACCCAATGAATTTCGTTTCGTGACAGATTTCCGCAAGCTCAACCAAGTCAAGAGAACGATCAATTATCCACTACCTGTCATGTCGCATATTTTGCATGACCTGTCATCAACTAAATGGATGTCAACCTTGGATTTGGCGAGCGGATATTGGCAGGTAGCAGTACATCCGGACTCTGTTGATAAAACAGGCTTTGTGACTCCTTTTGGGGCTTATGAATACCTACGTATGCCCTTTGGATTATCTTCTGCACCTGCTACTTTCCAAAAGCTTATGGATACGGTTTTCAGACCTGTTCTGGGTCCCCATGTGCATGTATATTTGGATGACATTATTATTACATCCGAGACTTTTGACGAGCACCTTTCTCTGCTCAAACAGGTGTTCCAACTCATATACAATGCTGGCTTGACGTTAAAACCTAGTAAATGCCAGATAGCGAGGGACGAGATTGTATATCTGGGGTTGAAAATCACTCCCAACGGCTTATTTACGGATAATGAAAATATTAGGCCTATTGTTGACTTTCCTCGGCCTAAAACAGCAAAAGAACTATCACGCTTTCTGGGAATGACCGGATGGTATCAGAAGTTCGTCTCCGCTTATGCTACAATCTGTGAGCCATTGTATGCTTTAAAACGTAAATACAAGAAGTTTGTTTGGACACCTGAGGCTAACGCTGCGTTTGAAACACTGAAGTCTGCGTTGACTCAGCCTCCGGTGTTGGCTTTCCCGGATCATACTAAGGAATTTGATATTTATACTGACGCATCCGGAGTTGGTCTTGGTTGCGTTTTGTCACAAGCTGGGCATCCAATAGCTTTTGCGTCTCGTACTTTAGCCAAAGCTGAACGCAATTATTCATCTACGGAACGTGAATGTCTTGCTGTTGTGTATGCTCTTGATAAATTTCAATGTTATCTTAACGAATTGACAGTTAACATAATTACGGATCATTCTGCCCTTCAGTATTTGAATTCTGCTAAGCACCTATCTCAAAGACTTATGAAGTGGGCTCTGAAGTTACAAGAGAGCAATATCAAAATTTCGTATCAGCCAGGTCATAAGAATCAATTACCGGACGCATTGTCTCGCGTTCCGATTAGTGGGGTCCCCACAGAAACTACTCCTGGATGTCAGCCTTTACTTCTAATAGCTGATATAACATCCAGAGAGCAGATAATGGCAGAATTAATAAATGATCCAGATTTTGGGGATATCTATAATTTTTGCTTGCGGGTTCGCCCCTTCAAAGTGATCCTTCTCTCGCTGGAAGGTCACAACATTTTGAAGTCATAGAGGGTCTTCTTTACTATACAAAATCTAGGACTACTAGGGCAGAGTTTCGCCCATGTATTCCGCGAACCCTTAGAATGGCCCTTTTAAACGAATTTCATGACAAACCTCTTGCAGGCCATTTAGGTATTCGCAAGACCCGTTGTAAATTGCGGGATGTTGCCTATTGGCCTGGCATGTACCAAAGTGTACTCGCATACGTTCAATCATGTCACTTGTGTCAGATTAATAATTACCGTAATGTAAGACCGGCCGGTCACTTGAAATCTAGTTCAAGTTCTCATGTGTTTGACATTATTTCAATAGATTTATTGGGACCTTATCCTTTATCTGTTAAAAACAAAGCTCGTTACGTTCTAGTATTACTGATAATTTTTCTAAATGGGTTGAAGTTTTTCCCATTAAAGCCGCTACGGCAGAAGTTATTTGTAATGTATTAATTGATGAAGTATTCTCTAGATATGGTGCACCTAATAAAGTAGTTTCGGATAATGGTCCACAATTTATTTCTGACGTTTTTGAAAGAATGTGTGCGAGACTACACATTAAGCATAAATTCATTTCCCCATATCATCCCCAGAGTAATCCTGCGGAACGCGTAACCCGCACGCTAGTGAAAATGCTTGCTACATTTGTCATGGATCATCACGAACGATGGGATGACCATCTTGAGCTTTTTTCGTTCGCCCTCCGCTCGTCTGTTCACGAATCTACTAAAATTACTCCTGCAGAACTTTTTCTGGGTCGCAAAATTAAAACCCCTTTTGAAAATTTAACGGGGATTATCGACGAACTAAACCAGCGACCAACTCCGCAATCAGTACGAATCATGGCAGAAAAAGCTCGTGTTGCAATGCTAGGAGCACAAGCGGCTCAAGCAAGATATTATAATACTAGGCGTAGGGAACCAGATCTTGTCGTTGGAGATCTCACTCTCGTGGAAACGCACTTCCAGTCTTCTGTTTCTCATACTTTAGTGAAGAAATTTGCACCCAGCTACGAAGGTCCATATCGGGTGGCAAATGTGTTTGAAAATAACATTGTTCTTGAAAAACCTGACAATCAATTTCAATACGTACACGTTGCTCAGTGTCGCAAGTATCATGAACGAAATATCGATTTTATAATCAACCCTACTCAACCTTCTGTTCCACAGACTCAAGAGTCTATATCTCACGATCAACCTCCAGAAATTTTGGACGAACCAACAAACATTTTTGAAGAATCTCCAGTGATTTTTTTCTTCACCCTCCCTCCTCAAGACGGGTTTCCAAACACGCAACCTGATTCTCCCAGGAGACCAAGGCTCGAATCAAGTTCTTCAAATACTAGTATCGTTCCTTTCCCTCCAACCATTGCCAAGACTATTGCTGCACCATTTCCCGATAACTCTGCAACACCACAAGCTCCTACTTCCATGAATACCTCGTCAGAGAGTATTCCTATAAGCAGACATAAACATCGCCCTACACGACCACTAAATTAAAGCAGCGACTCAGAGGCTTCAGATATTTCGGATTTATCAGTTATGAACAATAATTTGACTATTCCTAAACGTCAAACACCAATTCCAAACCGTCCAGCACCACCAAAAGCTGGTCAAAAACGTAACTTGTCTCCCCAATCTGCTTCGCCGCAACAGCGACGAAGGCAGAGATCCTTGCATCCGCCCGGGTTTCGCCCCTGGAACCTACGCTCAGGGCAAACAGGGCCGATGCCTGCCGCTACTCTCATGCCACGAGGCGAAAACGAAAACAAACGATGTGGCCGGAGCCACGTCCGTCCAAAAGAAGGCTGGAAGGACACCACGGGCCCCAGCACAAAGGGACTACATATCAAAAGCCTGGGGGAGCCCGTTCCTATCAGCCGCAGGGATTTCCGGACCGCCAGACTTCAGCCGTTCGTGACCGACGGATTTCAGCCGTTCCTGACCGTTCCTGTCAGCCGCAGGGATTCCCGGACCGCCAGACCTCAGCCGTTCCTGACCGACGGATTTCAGCCGTTCCTGACCGTTCCTGTCAGCCGCCGGGATTTCTTGACCGACAGAATACAGATGTTCCAGATCCATTCAAATCCTTGAAACGCACTACGCCACCTGAATTTACAAGTCCGATTAGGCCTGGAAAACGTTATCGTACTAGAGTTTTTTATGCGTCCTCGCGATAAGTAAGTTCTCGTGGACAGGTTTTTTCTCCGTTTGTTGTTTTTCCTGCACGACCAGTTGGCATGTCAGAATTTCTTTTTTTCGTGTGGGCCTATGCATTCTTTTTTGTGTATATATGTGTGTTTTTTTATATTACTTCTATGTCCATCTACTAATCCAAATGTTTTTATATATATCTATGTGCTTAGGGGTAAAATAATAAAATTGTTTCTGTTAGGCAGCTCCAGGCAATCTTCGCTGCTGATACAGTTGGTGTGTATTCAACGAATAATGAGAACGTAATTTGAAATTAAAAAAGTGATTCCTGCTAGGCAGAATAAAAGGAAATTATGCCGATGCAGGTTTGTTTTGTTCAAAAATACAAGTGTTTCACAGACGAATACAGATTTCTTGATTTTGTCATGCCAAGTTTGATATTGTAAATACTGCTGGCACCAAACAACAAAACGAAAAAGAGGTCGAGAAACGTCAATCAACGAAGTGTAAGACTTACACTCCAAAATTGATAGGTTTTTCGGAAAAAAAAAAAAAAAAAAAAAAAAAAAAAAAAAAGAAAAACAAAAAAAAAATTAAGGGGGAGATGATGTAACGTATACTCTCGATTCACTTTCCTTTTGATATTACTATCTCTGGTTATTTTATTTTTCTATGTAAATTATCTTCTTACTGAACGAGATGTTATTTCACCCGCTGAATGAGATCTGGCAATGAGTGTAAGTCATGACGTGGTGGTAGCCAGTATAAATAGGCGCGTTCAACGATGCAAAAGGAGAGCGTTTGTTTGTGGTATAGGGAGAGCGTTTGTTTATGTGGAGAGCTGTTGTTTATGAGTATAGAGCTTTGTTCATGTGCAAGGAGCTACATGTTATTTGAGTAGCTGTGTGTGAAGATACCAGTAGAAGTTCATAATAAAAGGTTTTACGTAAGTACGTCTTTCTCAGTTCATAGTACTGTCAGACCTCTGTCTGGCTGTTAGGTTTATTTCATTTAGTGTTATTAGTAACAACCAGCATAAGACTTTATTCATTTTAATTACTACTACAGCATTACTACCAGTTATAAGCTTGTTCATTATTATTACTACACTACTAGCAGGAGGCTTTATTCATGATCTTATTTAACTAGTAACAACAACCATTTGAATTCACTATTAGAAGCTTAGTACAAGCATTGAATTCATTATAATATTAGTGAAAGCTATATTCACGATAATTAGCTTGGTAGAAAAGCGTTATTCATTATACATGCTGTATTCCCATATTTCATAATATACAAACTCTCAACAAATCTTAAAGTTGATCTAGATTTTGGTGTGTTGGAAATTTTAATCTCATCCCTAGCAGGAAGGTAATTCCACACAATTATCTATGGCACTACAGGAGGCTCCAGCAAAGTTGCTGAGATAAGGCACGTACAGTCTGAGAATTGCGGCATTTTTTAAATTATCAGCCAATGGAAGCAAGCTAATATTTTCAGGGTTATGTAAACAAAGTCTGTTTTATTAAAGCGTTGTAATTAAAATTATGTACCAAAGCATAACCGTGATTTTCAAGTCGTGCTAAAGCTGTGGTTTTATCTATTTTTAATATCATATTTATGTTCTTTTAAACTAGCTGATATTGAAAGAAAAGTGGAGCCAATGTACACTTTTTGTTGTTCATTTTCTTCTATGCTGTTAAGAGGGATAATATATACACCATGTTTCGTATCAAAAGGCACAGGGTCTTCTCTGTCTTTCAGAAGTAAGGACCTAATGTTTGTGTTTATTCCAATATCAAAATCATATTTATGACATATCGTTTTCATCGAATAGCACAATTTCGGTACAAAGGGAAGAGAACCAATGTATTTTATTTGTTTCGGTTCATATGTAGATGTTAATGTTGTAGTCCTGTTCCTTTTAATCTTGGCTACTATCCTATGTATGGTTTCATCTGGATATCCATGATTACGGGTGATATTATAAAAGGTATCCATTTCTTGCTTTTAAAGAGCTGTGGTGGACGAATGAGTGAAAGCTCTTCTTATAAGAAAAGATGTCGATGATTCTTTGTAGTTCCATGGGTGTGCTGATGCCCACCCCAGGAGATGGGATGCCCAATGTCAAACAAGAGGATCTTAAGATGTCATGTACCTGTTGTACTGGAACACTCGGGAACAGAGATACACCATCTAAGGAAAGCATGGTAAAGGGTTGTGTAATTGGAGAAATTGATTTAATACGATCCAGTGCTTGAGTGTATTTAGTAACAGAAAAAGTTGAGTTATTAATGAGAGGTCACAAATATTGAGCTAAGGATTTTTCCAGTAGGCGGGTAGGGCTATTTACTGCTTGAGCAGCAACTAATAACACAGGTCTGCAAAAAAATATTTTTTTTCGGCTGCATGGGATGTTTTTGGTAAATATTATGTTTTCGAGTATGCTGAATCCAAAAATGTCCTCAATTTCCCTCCATCACGTACAGTTGTTTTTCAAAATACAAGGTGTTTGCATAAAAAAGGCATAATAATGAGAAAACCACCATTTCATTACAATGAACTAAAACATATTTGTTATAATAAACAAACAATTTCTTCATGAAATGTACTTAACATTCCGTGTTCATTCATTTTGCCTATGAAACATTTTCTTCTCTTTGATACTTCTCCGAACACGCTTCCGCTTTCCACTTTCTGTCTCCCTCTTGAGCATCCAACAGTAGTCAGCTAGCATATTGACGTCACATCGTCCTTGGTAGCGTCTCTCGATATTACGGACATCCTGGTAAAATCTTTCACCCTGCTCTTCACTGAGAGCTCCCAAGTTTTGGGGAAAATAGTCGACATGGGAGTGTAAGAAATGAACTTTTAAGCTCATCTTGCATCCTTGAGCTTTATAGGCAGCCAACATGCGTTGTACAATGGTTTTGTAGTGAGGGTCTTTAGTATTACCCAAAAACTTGTGCACTACGTCTTTGAAATAGTCCCACACTTATTTTTATTTTTCTCCCATTGTTTCTGAAAAGAGGAGATCGGGTAACAGTTTTCGTATGTCAGGGCTAGTAAAAACTGCCTCTTTCAACTTGGCTTCAGACAGTTTTGGGAATTTGGAACACAGATATCTGAAACATTCCCCATATTTTGGCAGTGATTTCACAAACTGCTTCATAAGCCCCAATTTAATATGAAGAGGTGGTAATAAAACCTTTTCAGGAGGAACCAAGGTTGTATTAATGACGTTATTTTCGCCTGGGATTAAGGCATCTCGAAGTGGACAGTCAGTTTTTGTCCAATGGAGATTTCTGGCTCGACTGTCCCACAAGCAAAGGAAGCAGGGATATTTCGTATAACCTGCCTGCTGGCCCAACGACACGGTTAGTATTTTGAAGTCTCCACAAAGCATCCAGAAATGTTCTTGATATTTTATTTTCTTAAGAATCATTGCCACGTCGTTATAGTTTTCCTCCAAATGCACCGAGTGTCCTACAGGAAGTGATGCAAATTTATTCCCATTATGCAGCAAGACTGCTTTGAGGCTTGTTTTTGAGGAATCAATGGTAAGGCGCCACTCAGATGAATCATATTATATTTCAAAACACTTCATTAGCCCTTGAACATCATTACAATAAAAGAGATTTCCCTCTTTGGAAGAAAATGTAGTGAATGCTCCCTCTTGGTGCCTGTACCACGAAAATGAAGTTCCAGGTGACAACAGATTTTTATTTTTTAATCTTGACCCCAGCAATTCGGCAACATCTTTTGAAAGGCCTAAATCTCTAACCAGGTCATTGAGCTCGCTCTGATAAAAAAGTTGGGGTCCCTCATCAACAGAAAAATCTGAACGAGATTCGTCCTGGAGAGGTAATGTGTTTCCGTCCTCAGAATCACTCAGGATATCATCCAAACTGGAAGGTGGGTGCGGAACTGGTATTGCAGAGCTATGAAGCACTGGAAGAATAGCTGAATTTAGGTTTGGGTAAGATATTTTCTTTTTATTTTTTGTATTGAAACCTTTCACATCTACCGAATGCCAAAACGATAGGAATGCCAAAACGAACATCTACCGAATGCCATATCATAGGAATGCCAAAACGGAATGAATGTTTCTTACCCTTAAACCACAAACGGAGATCTTCCTCGCCCCTTCTGCACACCTTATGAGGAGCCCAGGTTTGTCTTGATCCCGAAGTTTCAACTTGAAGTAAGCAAAATACACTTTCTTCACGAAATCACTTATGTTTCTTTGTTGACTTTTAACAGTGTATTCACCACAAATAAAACAAAAGTTGTCAGGAGAAATAACACAACCTCTTAAAGCCATAATATATAACTAAAAACACGAGCACAGTCACGTTTGAATGCCAAATGTAAACTGAGTGTGGCTCCTCGCTGTTTGTATACACCGCATTGAGTACACACACTGACTCTCCGTACATCTAGAAGCAAACGCTTTTCCTGTGGTGAAGCAGATGGAAACTAGCCTAGCTCCCTTCAAAAAGACCAGTGAAATACACGTAAAACATAGGCGAACACGAAAGCGAACGAGGTTATATTGACACCTGCGCGTCTGCCGATCGTCTCTCTCTGTAGCTGGGCAGGTTAATCGGCAACACCTGCTCTTCTTTCTCTGGCTCGATAAAAAAATCCAAAATGGCGCTGCACATAAATAAAAGAAAACAGCAAACAGTTTCTTTTTTTTCTTTTTTCCCCGTTTTTAAAGATAAAAAGTAATGCTTTCGAGGGATTCTCTAGACAATTTTAGCCTCAAATATCCAGTAGTCATCTATATAAGCTATGCAACATAACCAAAGCAACCAAGATTATGAACTTATTTAGCATGTTGAAACATGATCAAATCTGACAATACGCTTGTTTATACATATCCCTAATACCCTAGAGAACGTATATAAACATGCTCAACCCATCCAGTAAGATTCCTCACTTTTCGCTATAAACAAATTAAACCGGTTGGGACATGACCATCCTGAGCTTCCTCACACCGCCAACACTACCCTTGCCCTGCCACCCTTCCACTGCTCCCCCCCCCCCCCCTTCCGCTTATTTTCTCTTTGTATTTATTCTTGAGTCTCACTCTAATACATATTAAATGAAAGTAAGAAATCAGTTTTGCATAGGATTTTTAGAATCAAGAATAGGATACCAGATTTCTAGTTAAACGGGAGTTTCACTCTAAATGAAACTACAAACAGGAGTTTTGCAAGAAAACCTGACGTGATGGAATTTTTTGAGTATTTTTCCCGGTTTCAGTGAGTAAAAATCTATAAGAAACAGTACAAAAATCCTGTGTAGTTTTTTGTTGCAGACCGGTGTAATTTAAGGGGGTGTCCAGTTATGCAACTTTAGTTTTCCAAATAATTCTGGGACTCTAGGTCCTGATGAATCAAACAATTTTGAAGTAATTGAAGTGGGAATTAGTGAACGATTTTTTAATCTGTTAACAGTTGTAATGGTAGCAGGATACCGTACCAAAAGTTTGCCTCCCCACAGGATGAATACAAAGACTTCAATTTTGTGCTTCAACTAGAGAAAATTGTTGGAACCTCTCCACCTGCAATTCAACAACAGACCAGGTATGAACTTTTAAAAACTTTGAACTCAAAGAACTATGGTATTCATAATGAAGAAACTTTAAACAATAGAGAGAAAATCAAACAGTTACGAACATTACACAACCAGTTAGAACTTTCAATATTTTCTGCGGACCAGTCCCCACAAATAGTTATTTTGAATAGAGGTTAATTTGTTGGCCATCAAATTAAATGCTTACTATAAAGATTGGTTGGTTTTGAAGAGAGTGTTAAAAACATGCATTTCGTTAAGAAAAATTCTTAGAAAATATCGAGTCTCTCTTTTTCACTAATCACAAGATATTAAAACAAAAAAATAAGAATATAATCTAAGTGAAATGACGGGGGTGGGGGGATAAACAACAACAACAAAAAAGAATATGTAGCTTGGTAAGTAAATTTCAGAATTCTGAAAATCACGAAGCATTATCATCCGTGCTTAAAACAATCATTTTTGGACTGCAATCAAATTGAATGGTGAAGTTTGTTTTTGTGAAGCAGCAAAATACTGTATAGTACAAAAATAAAGATTAATTTAATGGTTTTATCTCGGTTACCAATGAATTCAACTCCAGTTAGAAATCAAGGTTAATATGTTGACAAAATGAAACTTTCTCTTTAATCCATACCACACTGTGTTATCCCTAAATACCCAGTCCCTGCTACAATTACAGCTGTTATCAAATTAAAAAAATCATTCACTACTTCCCACTTCCATTACTTCAAAATTGTTTAACATATCAGGACCTAGAGTCCCAGAATCATTTGGAAAACTAAAGTTACTTAAGACTGGATACCCCCTTAGATTATTAGTTGCTGCTCAACATAGCATCCCACCCGCCCTCTGGAAAAAGCCTTAGCTCAATATTTTCGACCTCTCATTAATAACTCAACTTTTTCTGTTACCATTTCCACTCAAGTACTGGATCGAATTAAATCAATTTCTCCAATTACACAACCCTTTACCGTGCTTTCCTTAGATCTTGTATCTCTGTTCCCGAGTGTTCCAGTACGACAGGTACATGAATCTTCTCTTTTGGTGCCCACTTTGGGTACCGAAAGATCTCGTGTGTACATATTTTATTATATCATCGTTTTAAATGTATATATTAAATATTTTAACTTTGGAGTTAAGAGAGTTATTGTGTTATTTCGGTAGTTTTTCATGTATGTACTTGTGAAATCGTTTATGAAATCCACATACCTTTGAATTCCTCATTGAAATTTTGATGAATAAATCTTATTTTGCTCAATATCAAGCCTGTTTAGTTTTATTTGCGTAGACTATTTAGTTACTCAGATATTTACATCTCAAATGATATCAAATTTTCTGAAACACCCTGTAATATTTTTTAATGTTTAATTTGTGGCGTACGTTGCTTTTAATCTCTTTGGGGCTTTGGGAAGAAGACACCATGTCAGACACTATATAATTTTGAATGTTTAATTTGTAACGTACATCGTTTTTAATCTCCTTGGAGTATCCTTAAGCCCCCTCCGTGGGTGCGCCAATGATTTGCACGGTTGAATACAAAGGTTAGCTATGGAGTACAGATATGTACAGACATATTCTTTTATTTATGTTATATTAATGAAGAGGAAATAATCAAACATCTTATGAAATGGCATCTGAGTACATTGCGTTTATAACAGTGGTTCTCAAACTTTTTTCTTAAAGTAGCCCTTGGGAATATTTTAGCTGAAAAAACTGCATCCGCTTGTGTATTAAGGAGATACCTTACTACTAAGTGAAAAGTTTATTCCACTGCATTTATGTGTGTATGTATGTGGGTAGAAAAAATACAAATACACATATGTATATTTGCAAAAATTGCATACATTGATGTTACAGAAATTGCATGAATGGCTAGAAAAATCAAATAAAACTGATAAAGTCTCATTTAGTATCAATGAGATGTATGAGCTTTGCAAAGTTCATCAATATTTGGAGTTATCTATAGAAACATGTGACTCAAAACATTTTCTATATTAGGTTCGCAGCCCTTTCAGCAGGCAATCAGTCAAAGAGGACTGTTGTCTATTTTATCCTCTTAATGAGCACTTTGAATAACAAGGCTAATAACAAATGCCTCCTAATCATCCCCCTAAATGATTACTTAATATAAACTATTTCTGATATGCAGGTCCAATCGTTTCAGCATTCTTTGGCCCACTTTTGAGACGGCGAACTAGGGTTGGGGTTTTAGTGATTTTAACATGAGCATTTAAAACTGGTTTAAACTATCAAAAACTGTCAGAAACATATAACATGCAGTTTAACAATATTTAAGCATTAATAGATATATTAAATAGTAAGAAACTTGCCTTCAAGCAAACTGCAATATTCGTCTTTATTTTTATAATTATTTTATTACAATTATTATGAGCGGAAAAGTGTCAAAAAATTTTATTCTTTAAGATTTTTGTTTTGTACAGAATTGATTTCATTGATCTAAAATTATGCAACTGCCAATAAATTGCAGAACCAGTAGTCAGGTTCATTTTTCCCTCGTAGCATCCGATAGCACATTTGTTGACACCTAAATGATTCCTGAGCTTAGAGTGTATATATAAATCTATAGAAAAAGCTTTCAACTGAAACTGAGCTGGCAGGACTTGGCAGCAAAAGCATTGTTAGTTCAGAGGCAGGCTCAGTTGTAAAGCCACTAAATTTAGAAATTCCTTTTTTACCAAATCATGGGATTCGTATGCATGAATAAAGTCTGGGTAAATGTGTACTTTAGCGTCCTAAATTATTTCATCGGAAAAATTTAACTGTGTGGGAAAAGTGCGTCGTACAATTTTTTAAGCATGCAAAATAATGGAGAAAGGCGCAAAAATATAGTATTTGTAGAGAACAAGAAATAATTTCATTGAAGTATTTACCTGGGAGTGCGATGGTTTGGAAGAGTACGTGCGGTAGGCCTAGGACAACAGAGTGGCGACAGCGTCAAGGTGTAAGCCGGTGAATGGAAGCTTCGTTGAGAAGGGCAAGTTACAGGCGGAAGAATACAACAGGAAGTGGTTGAGCAGTACGTAATCATACAAGCGTCTCGTAGGAATACATTGAAAGAAAGAGGTCCGCTTTACGCAGCATTGTTAGTGGTGTTAGTAACTTTTTGAACAGCGTTAGTGGCTCTTTCCAAAGTCATGAGTTTCCATACTTCATTTCGGATTTCGTTAGGGTTTAAAATTTCATTTTCCGGCACAATATGACAACAAGCTCTTGGGCTCCCTGCCATACTACGATTTTTAAATTAAAGAAACTCCTTCATTTTCACAAATATCCATTTCAGGAGGGAAAAATGTGAGCTACGATGTACAGAATAAAAGCACAAATACAAATGAATTGGTTGAACAAATCTACTACCCTGTACATCTTCGAAATCATAATCAAAACTTGCCATTCAACCGGAACCTAAAGTTCATACTGGACACTTCTATGGTACATGAAAACCTTTACATTTCTTTATTTCTTTGCATTCGGAAACATTGTGAAACTAATAATGACATTTCGCACATTTCTTTCTCAAAAATTAATAAAACATCTGAACTACTTCTTTCTACTTGCACACAATTACACGATGCACCACACTCCTCCGAAAAATATCCGCCACTCTTTAATTATTCCGCGTATTCACTAACAACTGTAACTCCCTTCCGATACGCATGGAACCTTGACGTCGTGTCCTGTACCATCGCTTCACCCTCCCGCACGAACTGCTGCAAACCATCGTACTAACAGGTAAATACTTCGGAAAAATTATTTCCTGTTATCTAAAAGTTATATTTTTTTCGCACCTTTTCCCATTATTTTGCATGCTTAAAAAAATGTACGTCGCACTTTTCCCACACAGTTAAATTTTTCCTACGAAATAATTTAGGAAGCTAAAGTACACATTAACCACAGTCGGTATCCTTCTTGGGATGGTAGAATTTCTGTTTTATTTTCGGATACACAATGTTTCCACACTAGTGTGTTGCAGTTACAGTGGCAAGCTATTTTACGGATTGTTGTGGAGACAGGCTTGGAATGCAATTTTGCTTGGTTAACAAATAAGGTGAAGGAGATCATACTCTGCTCCTTAGGTCCACAAATAATGCCCCCCCTCCAATAAACTTCTGGAGGAAAAAGCCTTGAGATTGAGATCATGAGATCAAGTGATTCGAGGTCCTTGTATGCTCTCACTCCTGAAAATAAAACAAAAGGACTAAGGAGACCTAAATACTACCAAAAGGTAAAAGAGATCATACACAATATTTTTTGTGCAATAAAAGCCTCAACACCCACCAAATAAACTCCTTGAAAGGCCCTTGGAGGTGAAAAGCCTTGAAAATGAGATCAAGTGATGCAATGTGCTGGTGTGGTTCTCAATCTCCTGGAAAAAACGAATGGAGCATTCTCAATCTCCTGGAAAAAGCGAATGATCATACACTACATTTTTGTTCCAAAAAAGTCTCACCCTTCCCCCGCCCCCCAAACAAAAAACAACCCTGGAGGTAGCACGGAGCAAGAAAAAACTTAAAATAAATAATGCAAGCGGTAAATAACACGATCACTCTACTTAAAAATAGAAATGATCCGGAAGTACAAGAAACAGAAATTCGCGTGATAAATACCATGTAGAAAAGGCTGCAAAAATAAAAAAAAACCAAAACTGAAATATAACTAGACCCTAAAGAGCAAATACTAAGTGCAAAACTACAAAACTATGTAAGAACGAAAAATAATGTAATTGCTTTAGTTAAAATAGAAATGATCCTAAAGTATAAGAAATGGGGATTTAGGTGATAAATACCATGTTGAAAAGACTGCAAAAAAACAAACAAAAAAAACCCACCGAAATCTCCACATGAATTCAGCGAGATATGAATGCGTTCCTCTTCGTTTTTTATTTTGCCATTTGCATGAACTCCACCATCTCGGCGATGATGACCCATGCATTGGGCACCCCACTGTGAACCCTCTTTTTCATGATGTTTATATCATATTACCATCAATATGAGCGCACTGATTGATGCCCTACCAAGCGGTGATTCGTTTACTAGCAAGAGGGGTGACAGCATCGTGTTTCCTCAATATGCATACACACACTGGTAGCTTTAAAATAACTATATATCACTCATCTTAAAATAACTGTATAACCAAAAGGGGAAGATCAATATGTAGATTCTCAAAGTTGCAGCTATTTATATATATGGGACTGAGGCCAAGCACTGCAGAAATCGCTTAGGAATTGTTAATAATCAGGGCTTGAAAAATACCGTGCCTGAGATGCTCGTGGCATATAAATTATCAAGTAAAGCTGGTTGTATGTGTGTGCCCAGGAAAACTTATCTTTTAAGATAACAAATCAGAACCCTCACTTTTTTTACATATTTTGCATTTTCGTTTTAAGGGTCTATACTCAAAATGTTCAGTGCATAAATGCGTGATGATGATGCTGAGATTAGTATTTGAGAAATGTAGTAATATGTCATGTTCCTTTTTTGGAAGTTTTCACCCTTTGTCAATAAACACAGGCTGCTAGTTCCATCAGAGGCATGCATTCAGTCACTGGCTTTAACAACATTTGGAGCAAAATTATATATGCTTCCAATTTCTGGACCTAGAGCATAATATAATAAAAGAAGGGATATTCTTTTGTTCTTGGCACTCCGTAACAATAATAAAACTTCCAGTGATTGGCAGTGAAAAGCAGCATGCCATGAGATGACTGTCTTTTTTCTTGTAGTAGAAAATTCGATTCTGAACTTCATTTTAAAATTTAATTGCCGAGTCTGGGCAACTAGATTTTTTACCTGCCTAGGCCAATGATTCACATGCCCCGGCCATCTCGGGCATAATGATACCCTGATACATATAAGTAAAAATATGTACAGTACATAATTTCATACGTATAGATTAATTAATACTAGCTGATGACTTTACCTGCACCGTCTAAGTGTAGACTTCGCAGAGAAATATTGAACTCTCCGAAAGTTTGGGATTTATAGGATCCCTGACGGCGCTGCGATAGCTAGCCCGTCAGTCACCGGAAACCACAGACTTTCACTCGGACAGATTCGGTCTAGAGACCTGTGGGAATCTGCCTCCCCCACGGGACCGGTACCTTACACCCATAGATTAATTAAAACATATATTTCTTTATTACTACTTTAGCAAAAACTTCTCATTACAAAAAAAAAAAAAATTACCTTTGCTTGTCCTTATAGGTACTATTTCGCAATTACAGCGTTGCAATATTATGCGTAACGAAAATTTCTGTAGTACATACTAACTTTTTAATGAAAATTTTGTAATGTTTTAAGGAAAATATATTGCTGCAGAATTTTTCCTGTCCCCCTTGAATTTTGTTATAACGAGCTTCTACTGTTACTTTTTTTTTACTGAATCTGGTAAACGCTGGCCATGAAAATGACAGGAAACTATATCATGTACAGTTTCTTTTCTTTGCAAATGTAATTAATGCTAAATGAAAAAAAAATCGAACACGTTCTAAATTTCTGTGAGTGAAATCTTTACCTGTGTCACTTTAAACAGGACTTGAAAAATATCTGAAAAGTCACATGCCCAGCTGGGTATGTACACAAATTATTTACGTTCCCAGATAGTAAAACCTGAATGCCCAGGAAAATTTATATTTTAAGATAAATCAGAAGCCAATTATTTATTAAGTTAAAAGATAGGAATTTTTTTTTTACATGTTTTGCATTTTTGTTTTAAGATGGTAGTGCACAAATTGGTATCAAATGATACGATGAAATTGTTTTTTGAGAAATTTAGGGATTCTGCCATGTTCCTTTCATTGAAGTTTTTTTTTTTTTTTTACCCATTGTCACTAAACACCTGATTTGTACATCAATGAAAAATTGTTTCACTATCTTCAGGTTAGGAATTGTTAATAATCCCAAGATATTATAAATACAACTATTTAATAGCATTCCAAAGGTTTTTGTGTTCCGAAATAGTTTCCTGGTGGCAACACACCAAGGGAATGACCACCTTAATCACTGAAGTCATTTCGAAAACATCACATACAGGAAAATTTAATATTTTAGAAATATTGATGATATTCGTTAATGCTCTAGAATGATTCATTCAGAATCAGGGTCTAAGCAAGCGTTTCTTCTCTGGGTATGGGTCTGAGATTTGAAATGATACTCCATCAAGTTCAAGCTCCCACTTCTATTCAAGCATATTTTTTTTCTGATACCTTAATTATGGGGAAGCAATATGATCTTTCAAAAGCAGCACTTCCAGTTTTTGACATAATTTACTACAAATGTGAAAAGTAGGTAAATATCCAAAAATTAGAAATAAGAAACGACCGTAAAAGTTGAGGAAACACTGACAACACAGTGCTCAGTAGAATGTAAAATGAAATAGCACACAAGGTAGTGAATGTAAAAGCAAGAAAAGCCTGACTCAAACCTACGGGAAATGCAGTACTAGTCAAAACCTTAACGAAAAACCAGCTTGGACACCATTGTGGATTGAATACATTATAGACGCAACGCAATGTACTTGGATACCAGTTCGTAGATCTGTTTGTCATTAATATAACGTGAAAATATAAGAATATGCCTGTATGTGTCTTTACTACATAACTGTCCTTTGTATTCATTTATGCAAATACTGTGTTAGTACATGTGCAAATTAAAATGTCTAAAAGGAACAATGTATTGTTCAACCAACTGTGTACATAGTTCGTAAAGCCTAATGTCAAACAAATCTGTGTTAAATGAGGCAATTATTTATCAAATTGTAATAAACCTAATTTTAAGATATGAAAATAACATTACTCGCATTTAAAACTGAATTGATTAGTAATAAACCAAGCATCAAACACTTTCACACTCACACACTTCCAAAAAAAACATGCATTTACCAGCACACTCTTCCACAAAAAATGTGCATTTACTGTAAAAGTCGTGTGACTATTTACCATGAGGCTTACCTGAATATGGTCATACTATAAATACAGGGATTGCTCTGAAATTCAAATGGGGAAGGTCAAACTTTGTAATTTCAGATTAAGGCTTAACTGAAAACTGTATTCAGTTAATTCAGCCTGTGAAATTCAGTCTTAGCTGAATTCAGTCAAATTGTATTTTTCAGGAATTGCTCTTCAAATTACGGCTTAACTGAAAACGGTCAAATTTTATATTTACGTGCATTAACCTTCAAATAATAGGTTAATTGAAAACGGTAAAAATTTTATTTTTACGAGCATTGCCCTTCAAATTACGGGATTCGCATTTACGGTTGAGATCTTAATTTTACTGGCTTTCACAAAAACGGGCTTGGCCGTAATTTTCCGGGGAATGGTCGGACCCATGGCTGCCGAACGCTGCTTGTAATCTAAAGGCGGAATTTGTAACAGTGTGTATGGGTAAGTTTACTTGTTAAACTACACTGGCGGAAAGTGAAAAAGAACACCAAGAAGGAGACGTCTGATACCAACGAAATGTATACAGCATAATAACGGAATACAGAGGATAACGTGATCAAAACATTATAGAAAAATACAGCTGTATTTGCTGGTAAACTGAAAAATAACATTTCCATGTAACATGGTTAGTACGAGGTTGAACCGCCATGAACTGCGTCACACTGTACGATTCTGGCATGGAGTCTGTCGTACAGATGTTGGATGTAAGTTTGATGTATTGAGTTCCAAGCATCCTCAACCTGGACGCGAAAATCGGGGATGGTCGTGGCTGGCCGTGGAGACCACGACCATCCTATATATAAGTCGTTGACCCATAAAATCCCACACGTGCTCAATGGGGGACAAATCCGGGGAACGTGCAGGCCATGGAAGTTGTCTCACTCCCTGAAGTTCATGTTGCGTTGCACGTGGCGTGTGTGGGCATGCGTTATCTTGCTGAAAAACACCACGATGGACCGACCTTACAAATGTCACAACAACGGGCTGAATGATGTTGTTGACGTAGGAGGCGCTGTTTAACGTACCCGGTACAAACACTAGTTGTGTACCAGAGTGATAGCTGATCGCTCCCCACACCAGGAGACCAGATGTAGGCCCTGTGGGTCGTTGGTGGATGCAAGAAGAGTGGAGACGTTCCCCTGTGCGTCTGCGAACACGCATACGGCCATCGGAGGCTCCCAAGCAGAATCTGCTTTCATTGCTGAATACGACAGATCGCCATTGCGTTCTTCAGTGCAGACGTTGGCGACACCACTGCAGCCGTTCCTGACGGTGGGCTGGAGTCAGAGGTACACATGCCTGCGGCACACGTGCACGGCCGCCCCGGTGGCGCAGTGGTCCAGGGCGCGGGCCTCTGATCATTCGTCCGTAAGGGGTCCGGGTTCGAATCCCGGTCAGGCATGGATGTTGTGTTTGTCTTACGGCACTGGCTCTCTCCCTTCCCTGGAACCAGTGACCCTAAATTAGGGACGGGCGACTACTTATAGCCCATTGAGTTGCTCACGGTGGTCGTTAAACCTCCAATAAAAAAAAAAGAAAAAAAAACACGTGCACGTAGTCCTGCATTCAGTAGACGGTTGCGGATTGTTCGCACAGTCACCTCAGGTGCAACGGCAGTTCGGATTTGCGTCGCAATGGATGTTCTGCTTGACAACGGCGCTCTTCTTATGCGTCGATCGGTCCGCTCATCAGTTCGTCTGTGACTCCCGGTTCTACGTCTTCTCGTGTGGGAATGTTCCTCGGACCATCTACGCCACCATCGTACCACCACCGATACTTCCCGCCCAATTCTCTCTGCAATACGACGATACGACCACCCGGCCTCGCAGAGTCCGACTAGACGACCTCGCTCAAAGTCCGATAACAGCTGAAATTGTACGTCTTCCATGTCCAGGCATTGCAGCTTCTTCAGGGTCTTCGCACGTGTTCGTACGCCAACGAATGATTACATTCACTTCGCCGTACTCCTTAAATACCACCAACGATAATTTGCATATTATGCCGTGCTGTGGCGTAAGTGCTCACCGGTTGGTCCCGAAATTAACATCACACCTACGTAAACTTGAACCATTACCATATGTAAACTTCCTGATCGTCCGCCAATTCCTTCTTAATGTTCTTTTTTCACTTTTCCGCAGTGTATTTGTTATTTTTTAAGTGACCCCTTCATGTTTTAAAATGTGATGTTTTAAGTTTATTTCAAGCACTTATACAGAACGGTAGATCCTAAATCCTAAGCATTATTTGTTATTAGAAAAGGTATGGCCACAGTTTAGTCTTTTTTGTTTATTTTTTCAAATCTTATGATTGCAATAGTTATTTTATAGCCTAAACTTATTACATAATTTTTTTTTAAAATTCTCAAATGCCTGTATTCCATGATTTTTCGACTGCCATCTGGCAAACTCCCCCATTCCCTCAAAAAATAGCAAGCAATGACCTATTTGCAGTGTTAAAATTCGAAATAAATCTTCTACAGGCTCAGCGGACCACTCGAATTTCCAAATCACTGGTCCGCCAAAATAAAATAAAACAAAAACAGTACACATTTACAGTATATGTAGAAAATAAGGTATCATTTTCATTGGAGTAGTATATCGCAAATTTAGAACAATGTGTGTGTTCGTACACATGAAAATATTTCAAATAAATAAAACAAAACATGGTACGCAGTGGGTGAAATTTGAAAAAAAAAATGTGATCAGTGTATGCCAAAAGTTGGTAGTTCCCTTATTTTTATTGGTCCAAAAATTGCACAAAATATATTAATACATACTTGCCAACTTTTACTGTTTATGTGTAAAATTTGTGGATTTTTGCTTGATTTTACTGATTTATGAATACAGAACTTTTTTTACGGATTTTTTAATATTTCGATTGCTCAATCAAAATGATTGCAATGAAATTATTAATGAAAACTCAATCAAAATTATGTGCAATGATTGCTCAATTGCTAATCATTGCACATACTGCAATAAGAAAGGTCACACTAAAAATGAATGCTGGCATACTTACACCTAAATATACCTATTTATTTTAAATATATATTTGATTTTATATTTGACAGTAGCTTATTTGGACTCTAATAAATCATTTGATATGCTCTTTATTTACAGCACATTTTATATAAATAAGGATCAGTACATGTTGTGAGGTTGAACTGAACATGTACTGATCCTTATTTATATAAAATGTGCTGTAAATAAAGAGCATATCAAATTAACCAAAATTTGGCGTTAGGTTGAACCTTTTTTGGCCTTAGGTTGAACCATTACTTTGCGAAAATGTTGAACCATAACTTGGTGTAAAGGCTGAACCATGACTTGGTTTTATGTTGCCCCAAGTTATGATTGCAGCAATTTTTTTCCTTACTTACTCCATATTTTGGTACAACCTTTCACCAAATTTTTAACAGTGTACGGTCAGATCCTCGCTGGAATATGCGGCGATCATTTGGAGTCCTAGCCAAGTAACTCTAGTAAATGAAATCGACAAAGTTCAGAAAAAGTTTCTCACCTTTTTTATAAATCGACCGGTGTTTATATAGCGAACATCCCGAATGCTGACCTTCTGACATTCTTCAAGATGTCCTCTCTGCAATCGAGAAGGAAGGCTCTCCAACTCAAGTTCCTGTACGGCATCATCAGTGGGGAGATAGATGATACTCAAATTGTAAACCAATTAAGTTTCCGTGTCCCATATTTACCGAGGACAAAATGTGAACTATTTGCAGTGCCATTTTGCAGAACTGATGCGGTCAAAAATTATCCGTTATGTAAAATATATAGGCTTCACAACTCACTTGAAGAATGTCTGAATATTTTTAATATAAGTAATATTTTTTTTCATAAAGCATGTTTTCAATATCACTTGGTAATTATCACTGTAAATATAAATATAGCAATTCCTGTAACTAGATTTACACTCTGTAGGGATGTGCTTACAATAAATAAATAAATAGGCGACCGTTCCAGGAACTAAATAGTTACGCCTCGTATATTGCTCAAAAATGCAATAAATTTATATTAGATTTACAACATTAGACCGTTTAATGAATTTTGTATTAGATTTACACTATGTCAAACTAAATGTGCAAGGGAAAGCAGTTGCGGGAAATCAGTGCATAAAAGCTATATAAAAGTAACCAATTCATTGTAATACCACCTGCTTATAAATCAGGTATGTGCATTCTGTAAGTTTTCGAAAATTCGACGAAGTGAAAAGATCTGAAGATTTTAAACCATAGAGTTTAACATTAAACTTCATCATAATGAATTTCAATATCAGAAGCCACTGCTACACTCACAATTAATTTAGATTCCATTTTCCCAGCAAGTGTCACAACCTTGCAAAATTGTTTTGCCTCACCTTTATTTAGAACTTTGCGTATATTAACTTCAAAATAATGTTCTATGGTACACATGTAAGAAAGGTACAAGACAAAATTTAATATGGACAACGCAAGCAAGTTCGTGATTAAGTTGTAATACACTGAAGCGGGACTAAAAGGGTGAATGAAAGCAATCGCATCACAGGCCTGTTTAGTTGCATTCAAGCAAAACAATCTATAGATAGTTCATGTAAAACAAGAGAAGATCATGCGTTAGCAAACTATGCAGAATTGCAATTTTCCGCTTTCAGCAAATAACTGCTGTCGTTTGTTTTCCTGCGCATAATTAAATCCGGGTTAAACAACTCCGCGGTAAACAAGGACGTGCTGTTTCTTAGAAATAATGAACTTTATTTCCAAAGTCTCTGGTATCGCTCAGTGGTCTTTCATCACATGCAACATTTTGTCAGGCAATTGCTGCTGCATCTGGGAGGTGTTAGCGCATTTTATCATCTGATCAAACCATTTTTCATTTTTCCAGGGAAAACATTTCTTCGTTATATCGCTCCAGAGGAACCATTAACTTCCAAATGTCTTCTAAAGAGAAAATTCAGTTTAGTATATTAAACTGAATGAACACGAGTGTACTCTCTCTCTCTCTCTCTCTCTCTCATTTCATTATTTGCAGCTTTACCTTACGCCAAGCGAAAGATAATTTTTTTGCGTCTAAATTTATTAATAAAATAACATTCCTATTTTTTCGCTCAAGTTGCTGTTGCTCAGAAAAATTTATTTTCATGTTGATTTATCTTCGTTGTAACATCGCAGTCTTTTTCCTTTTAAGGTTATCTTTGAATGAGTGTAAAAAAAATTATATACTATACGTGCAATGCAAATTCTTTTGTACACATTTTCTTGAAGCCTATTACTTTGTAGTGTTTGAAATTTTGAGCACAAATAAAAAAGACCTATAGCTAATATGTGCCACAGTTATCATTCCGAAAAAATTGCTAGAATTTTATTTAATTCAATTTATCTGACTCGAAAGTATTCTAATTTGGGCGCTAAATGGCGCGATAAGTTAGTTCAGCAGTGTTTCTGTCTGAGAGAAACGAAATCTCTCATTTCTGTCTGATGTTTTTTAATTATCTTGGCCAAATCGGAATAATTAAATTGAGCCAAACGTGAGATTGGAATCTTGTCTCCCGTAAATCATCTTAAATTCTACTGAACGTTCATTTTTTGAAGAGACAATGTGTACATTAGGAGAGAACACCTGAATTTGAGCTACAGAACTCCACCTACTTACGGAGCTACACCCCGAAATAACGTCATTGGTTAAAACGTAACAGCGCGTATTTTGTCTTTTCATTGTGGAGCCAACGAGAGACCGCTTCCATTCTGAATATGGTGACGTCTGGAGTAATTCGCTGACGCCAACTTCTGGGACAGTCATTCAAGACGTAAAACCCACGCCCAAGGAGTGCTTTTGCGCCATCTATCGCAGAAGATGAACCCTAGCACTCATTCAAAGACACCCTTAATAGAACAATGTTCTAGGCTTAAAAAACATGAGAAAATTAAACTCTAATGAATCAATTAAACATAACCTTTGGCTGTTTCACGTTGTTGTTTTCATTTTGCAGCAAAAATAAATGGTATAAAACAAATGTAATGCAGAAATCTTTGAGTCCTCGTTTTTATTTATTTTTTTAAATTTGGGTAGTAAACTGGAACTTTATTTTATAATATTGAATATCTCCACTTTTTCCCGTCAATGTCTTCGAACTTACTTTTTCTTAGCCCAATTTTGTCACGTTCATTTTCTGCTTACGAAAATGCATAACCTTCAGCGACATTACCATAAATTTGTTTTGTGTTGCTGCTGTAACAATCATAGAATCACACAATTTGAGAAAACGCTTTTCTACAAATACATCATGAAATACACCTTGCAAAGCAACTTCGCTGTCCCTGTGGCGAAAGGCTCTGAGGTTCCGTCCTCCGACCATTCGTCTAAAGTGGTTCCGGTCTTGAGTCGCGGCTTAAGAATGGGTGCGTTGTTTTCTGATGGCTGGCTCTGTCCCTTTCCTGGAAACAGTGGCCCCAAATTTGGGATGGTTATTGCTCAGAGAGTTGCTCATTGTGGTTTTTAACCCCTCCTCCCCTCGTCCCAAAGAAAAAGTTCTTATGCCATAACCTTCCTATTGCGCGCAATGTTTCACTGAATTCACACGACTGATTTTTTAAATGGTAAAGCAGGAAAACCTATGTGAATATATTTTATTCGAAGTACTTTCCTCCTGCATTATTACAAGAAGTAGCATGATCAGCCTATGAAAGAAAGAACCTGCAGAGGTCATCTTTTGATATGGAGTGAAGAGCTGACGTCACAGTTCTGCGCATGTCTTCAATGTTTTGGGAAAAAACTTCCCTTTTAAGAGCAGCTTTAATTTAGGGAATATAAAGTAGTCCCATAGTGACAAATATGGAGAATGGGGTGGGGGGGTCATGTTTGAGTACACACACTTGTATCGAGGCAGAAATCGCTGTACACTGACTGCTATGGGTGCGGGTGCGCTATCGTGAAAAAGAACCATTTCTCTTTTTCGTGCTCAGGGCGGGTACGAGCAATCCTCGTCCACAATCTTTCCAAAATTGATGTGTAAGAATTTCCAGTGAGAGTTGTACATTCAGGAATGAACTCGTGACGCCAAATTTCCTTGCTATTCTGAAAGCACACAATCATTTATTTTATTTAAGACTTCTGTAACCTGGGCTTCCTTGTTTGGGGCGACTGATGCGACTTCCATTGAGCACACTGATCTGACGCTTCGTTTAAGGATCATAAAGAAAACACCCTGTCTCGTCACCTTTTCAAATGTTCTACAGAAAGTTTTTCATTGTTTCTGCAGTCTCCAGGATGTCTTTTGCGTATTCCACTCGTGCAGCTGTTCGGTGGTCCGACAAAGCGTGCGGAACAAAACGAGCATAAACACTCCCCCAATGTTGCACTAAAATTTCACGAATTGTCTCCTTATTAACACCTAACTCACATTCCAGCATCCACAAGGTACTTTGATAACTTTTTATCCTTTCGTGATCTTTCTTAATTAGTTCAGACGTGCGCACTGAAATCGAGATTCCGGGCAATTCGCCATTTTTCAAATCTTCCCGCCCACCTTTGAAACGTGCGTACCATCGGAATATATGTGCATAAGGAAATTAGCCCCATACACTTCACGCAACACTTCAACTGTTTCAGAAGCAGTTTTACCGTTTTTTGAACAAAACCACATGTTTTCCCTCCGCTCCATGACAGAGTATGACAATGTTCTTCCATCAAATGACGTTATACACAGCGTAACTAATCATCAACGCAATTCACACTCAGACGCTGTTGCCACCGCATAGCTCATAAATAACTTATTAAGAAGAGCATGCCTTCCCGACACGTGTGCTTTATACTGGGGTATCCAACAAATTGACAAAAGCCAGCGTCTCAAACTACTTTTGCACCGGGTGGTTCTCCAGGTGTCTGCTGATTTTATGTAGTAGCGTACCCTTGTAGGTAAATGGTTCTGCAGGTGTCTGCTGATTTTATGTAGCAGCGTACCCTTGTAGGTAAATGGTTCTGCAAGTGTCTGCTGATTTTATGCAGCAGCGTACCCTTGTATGTTAATGATGAATGACGTCATTTCTAAATTTGTTCAAAATAAACGAAGTAATCCCAATTACAAATCCTACGAAGGAGGATATTAACTTTTAGGTAGCCGATGTACCTGAACCAAAAGCTGTTCGAAATTTTCTACGATCCCTAAACAGAAATGTTCACATAGTAGCCGGGTTTTACAAAAACTACGGCAAAACAGCTTCATTCTCTTTCTCATCTCAGTAGTACCAACCACAAACCTGTCTCTGGTGATAATCGCTCCTTTTGTCCCTTTTTTCCCTTTCGAATGGCCCAAGGCCTCTCGGGAAAGGACAAATTATCCTGACACTAAGTAAAAAGAAAATCGTAAACATATCTCTGCTTTCTTAGGTCTGTCGCATTTGTTAAATCCTTTTCAGCAGGTAATCAGTAAAAAAATGATAGTTTCAATCATCTCTCTGAATGAGCACTTTGGATAACAAAACTAAATGGAAAGCAGCGCTTTCTGATGATCAGGTTGTGACGAATACTCTAATTTAACTTCCATTTTTAGTTCCTCTTTCTATGTAAATTTTGTATTTGTTCTCTTTAGCACCTTTCAACCTTAACGCGACATCTTCTCTCTCACATGAATGCGGTTGGTCTGTGAGAGTGACGTACGCTTGTTGCGATAAGAACAAGACGAGACATACAATGGCTACGCAGCAGCTGTGTGTGGAATTTAATGGTGAACTTTAATGCTAATTGTGAATACCATACTGTTTAATTACCGTTTGAGTTATTTAAAGGTTGCGCGTTCTACTATTTATAAGCAGACGTTACGACTAACGTTGTCCGGATGTCATACCGTGCTATGTGCTCGGATGAATTGATTCCTCGAATAAATCTTGAAATTTTGAAATTTGTTGGCTGGTTTTCGGATAATTATCTTACTGAACCTTATTGAGCGCTGTTTTTCGGTACTAGGCACAGTCATGGTGAATTGAGTCTGGTTTATTTGTACGATATGGCATTGGAATATCGGCCCTCAATAAGGTTCTTGGGAGTTGTTTTGCATTAATCTCTGAGGTGGGGTGACCAGGTGGATCAGTTGGCGTCTTGCCTTAGATCAAGAGTTGGCATGATTACGAGAGTCTCAGAATTCCTCCCAGTTAGAATACTGTTGATTTTGTACTATTCATTTGTATATCCTCTGCTGTCGTACTGCATCTTGATCTGGGGTGTAACTACAAAACGAAACCTGACTCGTCTGTCTGTTTTGCAGAAAAGGTATGTGAGATTGTTAAACTCTTCGCTTCATTCAGAGAGTCTTTTTCGTTATTACCGTATATTGACTGTAAAACAGTTGCACAGATATAGATTAATGCTAATGATTCATGAATGTATTAATTCAGGAAGATATTGAGGTCTCATACTCTTTTCGAGAAGAAATCATTCATATGATACTCGACGCGCAACGAAATTCCCTGTTCCTTGGGTGCGTATGGGCATGATGTTTAACAACATCGATATATTGGGCATGCGGGAATGGAATGCATTGCCATTGTCCATTAGATCTAAGACTCGTTACCCTGTTTTCAGACGACGGTTAAGGAGTTTTTATCGAAAATTGTACATAGCTAGGGGTCGGTTGAGGGAGTGAAAGAGGTTTCTATTCTTTTAGGCTTTCTCGATGTCATTTAGTGTATACCATAATATCATATTCGTTGTCTTGACTGGACTAAAAATTAACTTTTGCTTTTTTGAAAATTTTAGAGGGGATCAGGGGCTTGTCAGGCTTAAATTTTAGCCTTTTTCCCTGGCCTCCTGCTGTAAATTGATATTGAAGGTGTTTTAGTTATATTGACATCATTTGAGTGTGAATTATTTTTGCATTTCATATGGTAAAGCGTTTATACTTGTTACATGGTTATTGTATTGTTAAAAATTGACAAATTGTCTTACTTATGTTGGTTAACTGGTGTACTATATTTTCTTTTATAATTAATCTTCAATTGTGAAATATATTGTTCGTTCTTTTTGGTGTTGTATTGTGCTATTGTACAGCAAAAGAGTTCTAATAAATAAATAAAAATAAAAAGAGTTGGCTGAAATAAAAGATAGATTAGTAAGTAACCTTTTTGAAATTATTTGAGTGATGCGTGACTCACTATAGGTGAAGTTGTGGCAATTGATTCATATAATGTTAAGTCAACTACCCACATACACTCACGGACAATGAAATTTGCGCACCCAGAAGAAAAAAATGTTACAACCGCAAAGTTTTGCAAATAGCTAGAGAGTGTGCTTATATGCAAATGCTCCACGTTTGGTGCGAGTGTGCATGACCACACACCCTCTGGTGGCGTTGCAAGTACGAACCGACAGCCTTATACACCGGCGTGTATTCGATGGCCCATGAGTGCAAAAAGCACCGGCCAAAGCAAGCAATAGTACATAGTGACAATAATGGTGGGCAGACGCCAAAGACGTAGATTCACGCAACTTACGGTCTTTGAGACAGGCCTGATCATCTGGCTGAAAACCGCAGGGTTGTCGGCCCGCCTTATAGTCTGCCACGTGGATCGTTCTGACAATGCCGTCCTACTATGTTGGAAGCAGTGGAAACGTGACGGCCCTGCAACACGGCTGAGCGCCTCCGGACGTACCAGGAGGGCCACCGGTAGAGAGGATCAATGGATCGTGTGCCAGGCACGAACGGAACCCACGGGGACTCGGTCCACTATACAGATAGATGTAGCGGGTCCTGTGTGCCAGCGAAAAATTTCCCGACACCTCGCGGAAGAGAATCTGAGATTCGCTTCCGCGAGGTGTCGGGAAATGGCGCCCCTTACGTTGCTGCCATTTACACCGGAACATCGCCGGCACCGTGTGCCGTGGTGCCAGGCCAGAGCGACGTGGAACGTCACGTCACATACTGGCGAAGTGTGGTGTCTAGCAATTTTTGGGAACAAATGATCATCGTGTCCAGGTGTGGAGGACCCCGGGTCAACGGCACAATCCCAACCTCGTTCTCGAGCGCCACATACCATAATGCCCATTGCAGGCATTATGATCTGGGGAATCATTGCTTACGATAGCCGAACAACTCTAGTAGTAGTGCGTTAATCATCGACGGGCCAGCGGTATGTGAATGGGAGCACATGGGGCCTTAGGCCTCATGTGCTCCCATTCCTGGCCGGGATTCTAAGTGCGCTATACCAGCCGAATAATACCCACCAGCACACGGCTCGTGTTGCCCAGGATTGCCCACGTGATGTACAGGCACTTCCATGGCCTGTCCGCTACCCGGACACCTCCCCTATCGAACATGTGTGGGACCAGTTGAAACGCCAGCTACCGCAGTGCCGCACTATCCTGGATTTGGAGCACACCGTCCAACACGTGTGGGTCATTTTGCCATAGGACAACATCAGGTGCCTGTTTGCCTCCATGCCGAGCTGTATTGCAGCATGTATCGCCGCATGCGGCGGTGCGACGTGCTATTGAAGATGACCGGACTGCTTGCCACAGATCCTTCTGTAATTGTCTTGCAGCTCTGTTTTTGCCATGATGTATATCATTCATCTGTATCATTACGTCCATAAAATTTCAGTTCAATCCGATGTTCCCTTTTTGTTGCGTAACATTCATTGTCCGTGAGTGTAATTGGCGCCCGAACATTTATTGTGAACCCCCGTGTTTTCCCTCGCAAAGTCATCATTATGCAGGCTCAAAACATGTTATTTGACAATATGTTTGATATGTTTGAGCAAGCCTGTAATACCTCACTACCAGTCTATGGATAGTATTAAACGCCAGCAGCTTCATGAAGCCTCCGGTTCTGATATTTCCGATGCCAACTTTAATGATTTCGCCCAAAATGTACATAACAGTTCAACCTCCATTTCTCATGTAAATCTCAATTCCTCCATGGAAGGTGAGCACAGAAGGAGACATGTCCAATCCCCAGCTTCTACAAATAGGCATAGTAAAATCCTGTGTCATTATGTACCCCATGCCGGATCTATTATTTGCAATGGTGTTGGGGGCTCATTGAAATTTTTCGAGAACATAGAGGATCATTTTGACCTCGATAACATAGCAGAAGATTCTCAAATACAAATTGCCGGTACGTGTATTAAAGATGCAACCAAAACCTGGTAGAGGCAATGGCGAAAGTTTAATTAAGGAGCCTTCTATGCTCGGTTTCGGGCCAACTTCTAAGAAGTCTTTTCCTACGGCCTCAATAAAGCAGGCATAGCTCAAAACCTGTTCTCCAGGCGGCAGCGAGCAAATGACAGCCCTGTCTCATTTGCCCTAGAGACAGTTAGGCTGTACCGTTTATGGTATCAAAAATCTTCTGATACTGATATTCTGGATACCCTCCTGCAAAACCTTAATCCTTTCTTACAAGAATTCAATGAAGTCCTTAAGCCTCGTACTATTCATGACGGGCTTAAGACAATTAGACTCTATGAGGCGCGGCATGGTTCCTCTAATCAGGCTCCTGTACCACAGCTGGATCCCAACAGACATTCACAGTACCAGCAGGCACCACAGAATCGAAATCTGCCAGCATTGCCTGTACAGCGGTACATTCCTCTTCGCCTCCGGGGTGCAGCTCAGCAAGAGGCTTTTAATCGATATTCAGCTCCTATGAATGTTCATTATCCTAGAGATAATGATAATTTTTCCAGGCAACAGCAGTTTCAGAATACGTATACCTCTCATGACAGTGCAGGCAATCGCCGACGAAATGATGAAATGATGTAAGTAACCAGCAGTATAATTCAAATCCATTCAGATTACGGTAAGGCATTCGCCAGGCTGCAACTAATAACAACGATCAGCCTACTTTAAACTATCATCGGAGGTAGCAACGCGGTCATCGCTACCTCCCATGCTGGCTAAAAAGACCAGCAATTCATTTTCTTAACCATTCGAGCTCCACAGTTTCCTGATATATTGCTAATATTAGGTCATATTATTGTGCAAACCAAGTTCGATAGTGCTTCTGATATTTCTGCTCTGAATACTAATTTTTGCTCTCTCTCTCTCTCTCTCTCTTTTACAAATATTGATATTGAGCCTGTAACGCAAAGTCTGCATGGAGTTAATGTTTTTGCTGTAGCAGGGTCTGTTACCTTATCCATTCAGTTGGGGAAAGCACAACTTCTGCATACATTCCTGTGATTGGATGATCTGCCGCTTCACTGTATGCTGGTTTAGACTTTAGTAGGCAGAACTATTTAACGCTCAATTTTGAGCACAAATTCATTTCTATGCCGGAACCAACTCTAGACATTCCTGAGGAACTTGATTTTACAACCACTCTCCATAGTGAGAAACTATCTCCAGAGCATAAACTTCAAATTTCCCAGGTATTGCACTAACGACCTGTTTTATTTTCAGAGCAACCAGACTTTACGCAAGTAGTATATCATACTATTGATACTAATGGAGCTACGCCCGTTACTGCCAAACCGTATCCTTGTGCCCTAAATCGCAAAGCAGAGTTGCAAAGCTCAATTGTGTTTACGAAGTACTTTGAAGTCTTCATCGTGCTGCACAGTTGCGCGTTGATCCCCAGAGGAAAAACGCGCAACTGACGTTCTCCTGTGTGGTCAGTGTCCTCAGGGTCTCCATAGTTATGACGTCGGGAGGTACTCGGTGTTCCACAGAACCTCGAGAACAGCCCACGAAGTCTTCTGTTTTTGAGATGCTTCCACCCTTGGCGCGGTAGCCGATGATCATTCCTTTTTCAACGTCCGTTAATGCACTATTTCTGCCCATTGTGATCACCTAACGCACTATGGGTCATCTGTCATGGCCGACCGCTTATATCTCCGTGTGGTTGACCTGTCACGTGCACTCTCTGATGCACCTAGGCGGGTACACTGTGATTCCGAGGGTGGTCATATTATTCAGATACGACCGAGTATTCCAATCTTTCTCTTGAGATTCCAGTGTAGCTAATCGAGGAATATTCAAAATTGCGTGAAAGTATGTCATAACATGACTACACGTTTTGTCATTTTAAATATTTAGCACTGCTGGTTACCATTACGCCATTTGTAGGAAATATGTAGAGGATTATTATGCGCAGAATATACAAAATTCTGTCAAAATGCACCGCATAATTTATATTTACTGGATGAAAGGATGTGAGATCGAGAAATGCATTCCCTTAATTATATGGGGTAGATAAATAATGGGCAATATGATGACCGCCACCCAGTTGAAATATGCCTGACTCAGAGGTTGGAAAAAGACATATAAAAGGGTGTTGCCTTGTCGAAATGACGGAAGTTATATCGCCTTTATGAAGGCACAAAGTGGGTGAGTAATACCATAAATACAACTGACAACGGGATTTCAACAAGCACGCCCTCAGCTACGTTTTACAAGACAAACTGCAATCAACTTTCCTGATTTTCTTGTGTTTCATCTGGAAGCTGCAAACATTTATAATAAGGGTGACATATTCCAGAGGAATGTGTTTGTCTGACGGTTGTATAAAGATGTTCAATTTTGCGTTTTAATAAATAACGTAGTAAAGGTTGAAAGATATTCTGTTAATGGTTTCATTTCTCTCAAGTGCAATGTCGCTGACGATGCATGTCCTGCCAAACCCACTGGACCGTGGTAACCGTAGAAATTCTGCGGAGGTGGGACAGAATGCTTCAGTCTTCATAGAGTAAGAAACTTTGTGCGAGACCACTCTTTAATACAAAAAGTATGTTACTTCTTTTTGTTCTTAGAATGTGAAGTATTTTTAGGAACTAAACACAATCGTAATTACTGCAATGTGACCACATATTTCCCCTGATTTTTTTGTATTGCTATACATACTATTACGGCTCATGTCTCAGCCTGGGGAATTAATTCATCTGAATGGATTTATTAAATGGAGAGGCTTCTTTTCTCAAGATGTACGAATAAATCATACAGTAGTAATGGAATTCAATGGAAACCGTAGTTTTAAATGAGCTGAAGTATTATTCAACAGTTTAATTTTAATATTGAGTGCAGAGGTGTGCATTGCACTGTGCTTTGGTCTAGCTGGGCGAGATATAATACTTATCTTCCGCCTTTTTGTCGGGAAAAAAATGTCATTTTCAAATTGTTACGACAGTATGCTTACAACTATTTGATGATGAAATGAACAAAGCTCAAATGACATTGAATGAACAACCGATTCAAACGAAATAAGTCGTATGAAAAACTACCAAGGCGTGTCCACAAGTTTAGCACCAACTAATTGGACAACATAAATCCCCAAATAGAGGAAATCTGAAGTATTAAAATTATAAAATAAAACTGTTCTTAATTAAGAATAGAAACTGGAGAACAGACATTGACAAAAAACTGAAATTCCATAATTTTAAGAGCTTGACACAAACATACAAGCGGGAAAAAAACACCAAAACATGTCTGTGATAATGTCTTTCAAAATAACTCGTGCGTTATAAAGCGTAATTAAAATCGTTGTAACAACAAGTGAAGAAAATAATTACAGCCTACACAAGCTGAAGGTAGTAAAAGGCACAGCTGAAGTATTGGGTTGTTGGAAAAGTCATGACGTATTTTAGCCAGACTTTGCAAAGGTCATTTATTGATAGAAAGAACAAAGATCAATCAATGATATAATTCTCGTTTTGTTCGACGACCTTTTGCCATCTGTCAGTGAGCTGCAGAATGCCTCGTTCATAGGAGGACCGTGGCGAAAAACTGTACAAGGTGCTGATTTACAGCCTCATCTGAATTGAACGTAATACCACGCAAGGACTGTTGAAGAGAGCAAAACAAGTGGAAGTCTGACGGCGCAAGGTTAGGCGAGTATGCTGGGTGTGCCAACACATCCCACCCAAGCTCCAATAATTTTTAGCAAGTGATCAAACTTGTGAACTAGCAAGTGATCAAAATTGCCGATAGTACACATTCGAATCTAGCGTTGTCGTGATGGAACACAACACCTTTACGTTGAACAACCTCTGGACGTTTCTGGATTATGGATACGTTCAAACTGTCCAATTGCCGATAGTACACATTCGAATTGATTGTTTGGTTCGAATGTGTACTGTATAGAGGAGCTCGAAAAACACACCTTTAAAATCCCACCACACCGCTGATGAATGTCTGCTTTGAAAGTCGTTTGATGCGAAGCAGCACGTCGGGACCAAGACCGTTTGCACAGCACATTGTTGTACACAATTCACTTTTCGTCACCAGTTAGTTATCAGTCGCTTCAAAAAAGGATCGTTTTCCTCACGTTTAATGAGTATATTGCAGATGTTTATACGCGCCGTCAATTGAGCTTCTTTGAGTTCATGAGGAACCCACACATCGAGCATGCTTACGTATCCCAGCTTCTTCAGGTGGTCGTGAACCCTTGAATGATGGATGTGCAATGTGTCTCCAATCTCTCGTGCGTGTCGTGTAACGTGGGTTTTACTCGATAAATGCCTTGATTTGGTCATCATATTCCTCAGTGGGCCTCCCGGACCGAGGAGCATTGTTGAGGTCAAACTCATCAGCACGGAATTTTGCGAACCACCGCTGGCACTGATGTTCTTGTAGAGCATTATCACCTTACACTGTACGCTACTTTTCACAAGATTGACGCGCGTTCTTCCGTTTACGGAAGTAAAACAGTAAAATATGGCGAAAATGCACAGTTTGGTCTTCCATCTTCAACTTGATGTCAAATCTCCGCAAATCAACCAAATCGCTCACTATTCCTTTTAGACTGCAGCAAGAACTGGCACCTGTCGAATGCCATAGCGATAACAAAGCTGCGCATGCCTCTGGTACTTCCAAAGCCGCCCAACCGCCATCGGGTGCCAAAATACGTCATGACTTTTCCGACAACCCAATAGTTGCGCATTATAGAAAAATACTTGTTCAGTCAAGGCAAGTTCAAAATATTGCCCATCCTTTTCGGTTTCACATTTTGGAAGCACCTATGAAATCGTCTGTCTATATGTTGCGACATCCTATTTCTTGTGTGTGTGGAGTACCAGTTATTTCTTTGTTTAAAGCTCGTGTATTAACGCCGCAGTTGAAAATATGGGCACCTAAGCAACGTGCAGACATTAAAATACGTGATATGTTTAAAAAATCCTATCAGAGACGTTAGCCATACTTTAGCAAGCATGCGGTTAAATGGCAATGAATAAATCTCAAGTTTACGCGTGGCATAAGCATTTCCATGATGGTCGTATGAATGTATATGATGATCCGCCTAGCAAGCGCCCATGTACCACTTCAATTGCCGAAAAGACTGAATGCGTACGCAATAATTTTCCAGCTGACCGAAGCAAAACAGTAAAGAAAAAAGTGTCAGACGTACGTACACTGAAGTGCCAGAAAAATCGGTACACCAGTCTAATACTTGGAAGGTCCCGCACGGGAGCGCAAGACTGAATAAATACGACAGGGCATGGACTCCACTACCTTTTGGAAATACGCTGTAGGCAATGCACACCATACTTCCTGCAGAGCGTTCCACAATTCGGGTGTATTCAGAGGTCTCGGATTCCTGTGTTCGATAGCGCGTTGCATGGCATCCCAAATGTATCCTATTACGTTCCGATCTGAGGATTTGGGTGGGAATGACAACACCCCAAACTCAGATGAATGCTCCTTTAACCATAATGTGGCATCCCAACACTTGTGTGGAGATGCATTGTTCTGTTGTAACAGGCCCAATCCATCAGCATGAATGCAGGACATGAACGGGTGTACCTCGTCAGAAAGTATGCGCACATAGCGTTGGCCGGTCACAGAAGTTTGTAGACGTACCAGGGGTCCCAGTAAAGTCCTACTAAACACACCCTATACCATTACGGACCCCTCACCAGCCGGTACAGTTCCCTGTTCACAGGCGGAATCCATGGCTTCATGGGGTTTGCATCTCACACGAATTCTTCCATCTGCCCGATACAGTTGAAAACGCGACTCGTAGACCAGGCTACTTGTTTCCAGTCATCAAGTGTCCAGTGGTGGTGTTGCCGTGCACAAGCGAGGTGCATAGCTCTGTGTCGTGCACCCATCAAGGGGACTCGAGTTGGACGTCGGCTCCCAAAGCTCATATCGTGTAGGGTGCGTTGCACAGTCCAGACGCTGATGCTTGTTGAGGCTTCAGCATTGAATTCCGATGATACCTGAGAGAGTGTTGCACGCCTATGGCGTGAAACGATTCTTGACAGCCAACGATGGTCACGTTCACCTAATGTCTTTTTACGGCCACACTGGTATCGTAGGTTGGAGGTTTTGCCGGAATTCTTGTAGTTACGGTATACCCTTGCAATGGTCGTCCGTGAAAATCCGAACTTCGTTTCTACCTCCGAAATACTATGGCCCATCTCACGAGCGCCAACTATGACACCGAATTGAAAATCGCTTATATCGTTATTACTTGTGATTCTGATGCCGAAAATGGCTCTGACAGCTGGCAAGGATGTCTGTTGCTTTATATACGCACTGGCGGACGCAACCGAGTACGCGCATATGTGACGTTGCTATGTATTTTGCATAAATTCGTCTGCACCAGTTTTTCTTGCACTTCAGTGTATATCAGTCGAAAGTGTTCACAGCATTCTTCAAACTGAGTTGAACAGGCATAATGTTTGTCAATACAAGAGTAAAGTAGAGCAATGTGAGAAGTTTTAATTGATTCGCAGGGCCTTGTCCGCTATGGATTTATCCCAGCAGACAAAATTGTGAACAAAGAAATCTTCTTCGATATACTCCGTCGCCTCAGGGATGAAATTTGAAAGAGGCGTCCGGAAAAATTGACAACAATTGGTTTCGTTTTCATGACAATGCCCGTGCACATCGAACATTAATGGTTAATCAGTACCTCGTAAGGCACAATGTGACGACACAGGAGGATCCTCCGTATCTCCTGACCTAACAACACCCGATTTTTTACTCGTTTTCGCGGTGGAAATCTGCCCTAAAAGTATGACAACTCACTAGCGCTCAGAACATCCTGGAAAACGCGACAAATTCACTGACAGAGATTTCAACATTTTTCTCTAGGAATGCCTCAAAGAGGATTAAGCACGTCGGCCAACTTTTGTAGCTTCCCAAGGAAACTATTCTGAAGGAAATGTGGTGTAAATAACGGTAACGATATTACTTTCTGAATAAAAAGGAATATCTTGAAACATTTGGGTACTACTTGATAAATTTAAGACATGCAAACCTAGACGTATATGTCACGGAGCGGTGAGTGAAATTCAGGAAGTAACACATAGATTTAAATAATTCGTTATTTATGTTGAACTGTGACAGTTGTACTGAAATTCACAAACAAGAAATGTGACCTTTCTAATAAACAGAAATTAGCTCACGAACTTTTTCATGCCACCCCAGTGGCGCAGTGGTCTAAGCGCTGGCTTATGACCATTCGTCCGAGAAGGGTCCGGGTTCGAATCCCTGTCAGGCATGGATGTTGTGCTTGTCTTATGGCACTGGGTCTCTCCCTTCCCTGGAACCAGTGACCTTAAATTAGGAATGGGCGACTGCTTATAGCCCACTGAGTTGCTCACGGTGGTCGTTAAGTCTTCAATAAATAACAAAAACAAAAAACTTTTTCTTAAAAACGGTACAAAAAGAATTGTTTGACTTCATCCATAGTGATTTAAATGGCGCCCTGTTATTCCAAGTAAAAAAAGACATACAAGTAGGAAAAGCCTGTTTCCGTCTCTTCAAGATTCACACCCGCCCTGTCAGTTTTTTCTGAAGAAAACCAATGTAAAACAACAAATAATCTTGGTGAATACATTGCAACATCAGGTAAGGTGTCTATAGAAAAAGCTAGAATTTATAACTGTAGCTAAATTTAAAAAAAATATCAGAACATCACACTGAGCAACAAACAGAGTAGGTACGAAACTGAAATTGTATTCTCGATACAACAAAATAGTGTTAAAAAATGCTTTTAATAAAACTGATAAAGGCAATTTGCCCTGATCACGCAATTTAAAATTAGACTACCTACAAAACCAACAGTTTTTCTATTCGCGAGGTGTTGAATAACGAATAAAACTTGCATAAATCACATGGAAACAAGTGTATGGAAATATTTGCACATATGCGAAACCAGAGAAAGCTCTGAAAACGGTGCTTCCTAATAATTGTACCGAGGCTCAGTAGTCAGTAGTACGCTACAAAAGGGCATCAAGACTGGCGCAAAATTTCGATGGTTAGACAAAGCCGGAATAACTCATTTCGTATACCTTACCAAGACAAAGAAAGCATTAGTCTTACAGATACAGATATTTCATAGATGAAAACATTTCCGAGTCTCATCCTTTCTTGCTCACGTCTTATATATGAGCTTCTAATCGCCCATAAATGTCTCGGCCATTTCTGCCGCCTCTCATCATTTGGGCTTCTCATCTTTAGTGTTTATTAGTTTTGTCCATCACGTGAACTTGATCCTGTTCGAAATCAGCTTTTAAAAGATCAGTTTTCTGCGACTAACTTTGAAGCTTAATCTCAATCTTCAAAACATGCTTCCCGTTAGTTTTTACTAAGACACGGAAATAAAAAATAAATTAATGTTTGGAAGTGCTTTTGTCACAGAAAATACGGAAACACACACACGCACGCACACACACACACACATTCTTCGCTACACTGACATTCTCCTTTCTGCGTGAAGTGGACTCTCAGCTTTCGTTCTATATTACTTTTGTTTTATTTGTGGCGTGGTTCTGTGTTCACATACAAACCATATTTTTCACTAATGTCGATGTAAATTTTGCTTTGCTTTTTTCGCTGGCTGTTTTAAATTTCTTCACTGCAGAATACCTTATTCATGCCAAAACGTTTCACGTTTTAGTATACGAGAGTGATTTTCAAACTGATCTGACTGTGTTTCGCAAAAACATTCTGCACTGCAAGAGATTCAATGAATTAACTTTTTCCTTTGAAAAGTGGAAGTTCCATTAGAAATATATGACTTTCTGTGTATCATTTGAGTTCTACTACGAACCTCTTTAGCTTATGTAATCATTCTAAATAAGGAATTAGCTATGTATCAGAATCCGGCAGTGAAAAATGGTCTTGTGGCGTGGTTCTATGTTCACGTACAAACCATATTTTGCACTAATGTAGATGCAAATTTTGCTTTATTTTTTCCGCCGGCTTTTGTAAATTTTCTTCACTAGATAATAATTTATTCATGCCAAAACACACGCAAAAAATGCAGTAAAATTTGAAAAGAAGGGAAACGAAAAGGAGAAAGGCAATTTGATATTTCTTGAATATAAAAAAAAAAACATTCTGCGAATTCGCTTAATAGTAATTGAATTGCAGATCACTTGTCGCTGTAAGCCAAGTAACTTCCAACTTAAATCGGAAAACAATTTTTTTAGTTCATTCTTCAGGTAAATATCTATGGATTCAGGCAATGGCATCTAGGAGCTATTGATTCCGAATTTTGACGATTTTCGCTTGCCTTTTTCGTTCCACATTTTCTCCAACTATAATATCGCATTCTCCTTCGTCTTCTCAATCTACCATCGTTCGCCACCTGCGCGAGCTTGGGTTCTCGCCCAGGCGGCACATAACGGTTCCCCGGGAATTGACACCCCAGCAGGTAGAACATCATGTCGCTCTCTGTCACATAATATTGTAAAAAATCACAAGATGATAGGTTTCGACGTTGTATTAACACAGGAAATGAAAAGTTGACATTCGTCCATCATGCTACCGCTAGTGTTACGCTATATATGATTCCTTGTCCCGGTGTTGTTTTTTTTAGTACGTTGTTGCTTTATTGGCCTTTTACACCACTAGTTTCCTTTTAATTTTGTTTTATAAAATTCTGACACCATTGGACTTGGCTCTAATTGGCTCTTTGAGGCGCTTGCGTCATAAAACCAAGCAACCATCCTGCCACTGGGACCCGTCAGCTGAGGACACGCCAGGAAGGAAAGAGGGCAATTAGGCGGGAAAGTTATGCTGTGTATTGGTTAACATTCTGAGGGTGCCGTGCACGGGGAACTCACACCAGATGGTCAGGCTGTGGACTGGACCCTCTATGCGGAACATTTGTGGCGGATCCATAATGTTTTTCTACAAGATACACACCTCTCGTTGCTAGGAAGCGTGCATTGCTGCGAGTGGATGATGCGCAAAGTTGCGCATCCGGAGTGTACCGCCAGAAACTATAGGAATAGGAAGTGGTTGAGATCGTACCCCCTCCTCCATAATCTCAACGTTGCCTCGTCCGACTTCCACCTTTTTCGCTCACGCCTCGTTTTCTACAAGTACGCCTCTTTGCTTCAGCTGTGAATGTGGAATCTGGCATAAGAAAGTTTCTATCCTCAAAAGCAGCCGATTCTGAACACCGTGGGATCGTGGGTCTAATGGGGCGTTAACAAAGGACTATAGAAAACAACGGCCTGTACGTTGTGAAATGAGATGAGCGTATATGGCTTTCTTGCATCATTAAACATTTTAGCTGAATGCTGGACGAACTTTTAACTCACCCTAGCAGAAGTTTTGTGCTACTTTTACCACGACCAATCATTTTCTTATAGGCTTGGAAGTCGAGCTTGAGTACACTCGATCCATTGGGCTGCTTTCTACTGAGCACTAGGCATTCGAAACGTTCCTAAGTACGCAGTGAAGTCGAACAAATTGTGATAAGAATATTATCACTGATTGAGAGAGAATACGTGTTGGAATCAGTGGTTGTCATACAGACGTGTCGAGACGATCAAAGTGCTAGCATAGAATGCCACAGAGACCTATGATCAAGGGTTACGCCTTAAGTTATAAGAATCAGCCGTCAGTGAGGTGTCATCCAGGCACTCCTTCTATGCTGCGTTACGTCAGTGTCGTCCTGCAAACACACAGGACTATTTTTAAAGGATCGAACACCTTTATTCCTTCATGGATTACGCTGAGCCATGCAACATTACCACTGTATGATAATATGTGACACTGGCCGCCACGATATACGCCACTTGCCAATCGTCCTCCAGGATATACACTATTGCTTGTGAAAAATAAAACTCCAAGAAAGAATCTCGCTATTCCGATCGATATTGTATCATACATTACCCACGTTACAGTTGATAACTGATGACATTTGCAGAGTTATACAATGTGTTTTCGCTTCAAAACTCAGTATCGTTTGAAACCACCCAGAGCAAAATTAACAGGCCCTTCACGGCGTGGCATTGAATGGAAGTGGTTTTTGGTATCATCCTGAGAAACAGTCTGCCAGGCTACATCTATGCAGGAACAAACTTCATTTGTAGTGACTGGCGGAGGCGCTTGACGGGCCAGTTGCTCGGCCACCATGTCCCAGGCATGATCGATTGCTTATATATCCGGCGAACGTTCAGGCCGAGGAAAAACCGGTATCTGTCGTGCATGGAGGAGGTCTTGGATATTTCGGGTCACATATGGTCATGCATTGTCGAGTTGTAATATAGCACTAGGACAACTCTGAAAGAAGTGTATCACCTCTGCCCCTAAAATATTCTTGATGTATCACTTGCTGTTGACATTAACTTCCGTAGTCGATGTCGAAGGCCAACTGGCGTGTGGCGCATCTTCCGGGCACTTCTCACCATTCACAAATTTCTTATGCCCCTCAAAAACGTTTCCACTGGACAAAGCTTGTTCCTTATAGCATGTTTTAATCATTCCATGCGTTTATATGGCTGTTTTATTCAAACGCTAGTGAAATTTTATAGCTGCTCTTTGCTCCAGTTTTAAATCCATAAGGGGTTGCAGATACACATCTGAACTCCAGGCCGTCTACTAAAAGAGTGAACTGCAGAGGGCTGTAACGACGCGTCGTCACGTGACTGGCCGTCTAGATGTTCCAACACAGGCAGCTGCACTTTTGTACATGTGTTTGTTTTGGAAGGTATGACACAAGTATCCTTATTTTTGGATTGACCTACATACATACATATATACACTATATTGACAAAAAGTAACCGGACACCCTTTAAAAAGCAAATGAACGGATGCGGTGCGTTGTTAAGATGCGCGGTACAGCTGCAAACGGTTTAAAAACAAGCCTGCAGCTGGCCGCGAACATATCTCACTGTGAGGTAGAGTGAAAATTACGCTGCGGAAGAAAATGTTCCTTATAAGATGTTAAGCATGTTCCTTATAAGATGTTAAGCATGTTCCTTATAAGATGTTAAGCATGTTCCTTATAAGATGTTAAGCATGTTCCTTATAAGATGTTAAGCATGTTCCTTATAAGATGTTAAGCATGTTCCTTATAAGATGTTAAGCATGTTCCTTATAGGATGTTAAAAACATCCTATAAGGAACATGGGTGTTATATTAGAGAATTGTCCATAAGAGAAACAGAGAGACGTTTAAACATACCCAAGTCAACTGTTTTGGATGTACTGAATAAGTGGAAGCCACATGGCCAGCCTAAAGCATTAAAGTGTACCGGCAGACCAAAGAAAATCAGTGATAGAGGACGTCGAAGCCTCAGGAGAGTCGTTACAGCTAATCGATGGAGTACTTCAGAAGACTTCAGTGTACAGGTGAGTAAAATTGCTGGAAACCTCGGTATGTACACGTACCATTTGCAGAGAACTTCATTCCATGGGCTACTGTGGTCGTGCGAATATTCATAAGCCTTTTATCTCCAATCGGAATGCTACTCGTTGTTTAGCATGGTGTAAAGAACATTTATCGTGGAATGTTCATCAATGGAAGCGGGTCCTACGGACTGATGAATCCAGATACACGATCCATCAATCTGATGGCCGTGTGTGGAATATGACGGCAGCTAGGGGCACGCTATTTACCACAGTGTACTGTTCCCACGGTCAAGTTTGGAGCTGGCCGTATACTCATGTGGGGGTGTTTTTCGTGGTATGGTCCCGGCTCATTGGTTATCGTGGATAAACCTGTTAACCAGCACGTGTACCTCGACATTCTGGACAATTATACCCTTCCAACTCTGTGGCAATACTATGGAATCCAGACTTGTTGGTACCAGCAGGATAATGCACCGAGCCATAAAGCAAGGTCTGTTACGGTGTGGTTTGACGATAATTCCGCATCGTGTCTGGACTGTCCAGTACAGAGCCTTGAGCTTAATCACATAGAGCACCGATGAGATGAATTAGAGCGCCACACAAGAAGTTTGGAACCAAGGCCTACTACGAAGCAACAGTTAGAGGCAGCATTATGTACTGAATGGAAGCGCATACCTATCGCTCTGTTCCAAAACCTTGTCGAAAGCATGTCTCGAAGGGTCAATGCATGCATTAAGGCCAAAGGTGGACCGACACCGTACTAATGTATGTCAATAAATGCTTAGTTGTGTTTCTCTTCTAGGTGTCAGGCTACTTTTGCCAATATAGTGCATATATAGACCAATGCGTCGGGTACCAACTATCATTCCTCATTCAAATTCTGTTAACTCGCGAAGTCTATCCAACTAACATCGATTTACCGTTCCCGTAAGTTCAGTGATACTCTCCACCCCATATACTTAACAAGCGGTGTGCTCGGCTACTAGCCGACAGATTTACAGCATTGTGTTGCCCAGAAACCAGGTATGCCATGGTTTCTGTCCTCTCGAATAATCCAATAATAATCGACATTGTCACTGCATAAGTTAAAATCCAATTTAAGAAGATCCCATTAAAGGTTTATTTCATTAAAATATATGTTTTATTCAAAAGTTAAAATCTACTAGATCTTTCCAGTAAATCTTCAGGTAAAATGTAAGGAAAGTATACAGACAGCATGGACTTTACAGCTGGTTGTTGGTTGGTGAAGTAAAAAGTCATCCTAGCGCATGTTAAAAGAGTTAGATTTTTAAAGAATTGGAATGGGTAACTCCACTTCCTATAGTAATGTTGGAATGTCTTCGTCGTCAATTATGAAGTCTTGTAGTATTCCTTTGATGAGGGATTTCCCCGGTTGCGGCACTAAATAAGTCGAATCCGAATTACAACATTTATCACCAATGGTAGAGATCTGCAAACGCTCGGCAAAAATGGGTTGAAGCCTTGGCCTTTTGACTACCCAATGTTGAAATTTCATTCCATATTGGCGTATATGAGCTTTCTCTTGTGAGTCGAGAGAGAGAGAGGTAGTTGTTGAATGGTTTC
Organism: Macrothele yani; assembly: GCA_039090855.1. NCBI lineage: Eukaryota > Metazoa > Arthropoda > Arachnida > Araneae > Macrothelidae > Macrothele > Macrothele yani. Next base: position 74,779,614 of record CM077011.1, on the reverse strand, counting down.
TAACGTTATATTGAAGTTCATTTATTCTTACGCTCAAAGTACGTAAAGTTGATCCTATGTAAACTTGCAGTTTATCTGTTGGGTCGTAGATTTCCAATGGTATAAAGTATACACTGAAGAGCAATTGAATTAGAGACAGCTGGCGTTATGCAAATGTGGCGCTGTGGGCGGCCCTGTAAACGAAAACGACATGACGTACGCAGGGATCCAACAATATGAAGAGTGATGCAAAGGGAATCAGAAAAAGATGGACGCAGTATGGGTAATGCGAAGGATCTAAGCGCATTTGATCGTGGGAAAATTGTCGGGGTCCAACGAATGGGTCACTCCATCTCGGAACTCGTACAGGCACTGGCATTTTCACTAGCCACTGTGTCACAGGTGCACCGTGAGTAAGTCGAATCCGGTAAAACCATCCCTGAGCGGGATCATCGGATGAGCGGGGTCATCGTCGGCTAGCTCGCATTGTAACAGAGGATATACGGGCCACAGTGCAAGAAATCACTCGGCAATTTAACGCTGGTGCACAAAAACGTGTAAGCAGCCACACCATCCAGAACAATCTCCTCGCCAGCAGTACCTTCGTGGGACGATGGCTTCTGTCCCCCTGGACAGAAGCCATCGTCCCACGAAAAGCGCTGCTGACCGCACATCACAGGGTGAAAAGATTAGCATGGGCGCCGAAACATCGCCACTGGACCCTAGACATATGGGAAAATGTTGCCTGGACTGATGAGTCGAGATTGACGTTGGTACATGCGGATGGCAGGATACGAGTACGGCGCAAACCACATGAAGCGATGGATCCTTCTTGCCAGCAGGGTACTCTTCGAACTGGTAACTGTGGCATTCTCGTCTGGGGACTGTTTACGTGGACTGAAATGGGACCCCTGGTACGTGTGACATCGTCCCTCACAGGTCAACGTTACCGGATATCCTGGACGACCATTTGCTCCCGTTTGTGTGTCTTCAACATCCCACTAGGGACCTCATCCTGCAACAAGACAATGCACCGTGCCATCGCTCCCGAATTGTATCCGAATGTTTGGATAAACACTTCACCGACGTGACCTCGCTTCCTTGGCCATCTCGGTCACCTGACCTCAATCCCATCGAGCACATCTGGGATGCCATCGAGAGAGATGTTCGAGGTTCTGACCACCGTCCATCAAATCTTCGTGAACTGTGGGTGCTTGTTCAGGGGTTGTGGATTCGTATGTCTTCCCAACGCTTCCGGTGTCTTGTCGAGTCCATGCCGAGACGAATCACCGTCGTCATCAGGGCGAAAGGTGGTGCTACACGTTACTAGACAGATATCTCTAATTCAATTGCTCTTCAGTGTATACCAGACTTATCGATATAGTCAGTCGAGTCTCTCACGTTCCGATATAGTCAGTATTGTCTCTCACGTTCCAGAGTTGCAAATTCTGAGCGTTTTACATTTTTAGTGATCTTATATACCCACTCTGCGGGGTATCTATGCTTTGTTACAATGTTTAATATTGTTTGGAACTCCAACTGTCGTAATCGTGCGGTGGAGGAGTGTGTATATGCCCGAAGAATCATGTGCGCGACAATCCAAGTTCACATGATCAACTTTACGTACTTTGGGAGTAAGAATAAGTGAAAATAACTATAACGTTAGAAACCATTCAACAACTACCACCTTCTCTCGACTCAAAAGAGAAAGCTCATATACGACAATATGGAATGAAATTTCAACATGCCAATTTGGTATAAAGCTTCAATATTTGGCATTCAAAAGGCCTCAACCCTTTTTTTGCCGAGCGTTTGCACATCTCTGCCTTTGGTGATAAATGTTGTAATGTGGTTTCGCCTTATTTAGTGCTATAACCATGGAAATTCCTCATCGAAGGAACACTACAAGTCACCATAATTGACGAGGAGCATAGGCCAACATTGCCATAGAAAGTGGAGTTACTCATCCCAATCGTTTAAGAATCTAACTCTTTGAGCATGCGCTTGGATGATTGTTTACGTCACCAACCAACAACCAACTGTATATAAGTCCCTGCTGTCTGTATACTTTACCTGAAGATGAGCACGTTTGGCGACCCGAAAGATCTAATAGATTTTAACTTGTAAATAATATATTTTAATGTAATAAATATTTAATGTGATCATGTTAAATTGAACTTTAAATCGTGCAGGGACAGTGCCGATTATTATTGGATTATTCGAGCGGTGCACAACTAATTCTGAGTTTGTCCTCTCAGTAAAGTTTGTTACTGATAAGGCGTCAGTAGCGGACTAATCCACAACCAGCGCAGAATGTAACCAGCCTAGACCACTTACAATTGAAATCATGAGCGGTCCTTCAGCACGCTATTCTTTGTCTGAACCACTGCGCGTCCCAAATGTGCACCTGTAAGTGTCGCAATGCATGAATGAATTGTTACTCAGAGTCAATATCATAACAACAAGAAGTAGTAAAATACATCATACTGTATACGTTTCTGCGCAAAACGCCTCATTCTTGCTCACTCAACTTTAAGAAGAGTAAGGAAGAGAAGAAAGGATCTTTATTTATTGGCAGGCATTATGGTGAAAAAACGATGAAAAGCACGTTAGTAGTTCCCAGCTAATGTGTATCAAATGGAGCACACAAGTACTGAATAGCGCTTCCATAATATTTATCTGTAAGGAAAATCTCAAAAATCTAACATTATTGAAACATTCCAAACAAAGACATTTTTCGTTCTCCTTGGCACGGAAGCCCATACGTTTTTACTTTGAACTTCATTCCACCTAACAGCCTATAAGCGTGAAATTTTGCTGCGCAATTACTTATTTGCTAGATACGCTGCCGTGGCGCTAGTGCATGCTTGCCCCGCAATGAAGTGGCATCGTATTTACAGAACTTATATTTTTCTACAACTTACACATACTGCACAACATGACTGCAACATTTACAAGATACAGATTGTCGTAATGAAATCCGTCTTCGCGCATAAATAGCGTTTGTATATTTTTTTCTATAACAGAAATTGTGTTCTATTTATCTGCTTACTTCGGTTTTATGTAATTTTAATGGATCCAATTTATTTTCTCCACATTGTTACATTTTAGTATCACAGAGTGCTTATTAAGATATGAATAATATTATTTATTTACTATTTCATCTGATGATTAAAAATGCTGTTTAAATTACATAATTATGTTATCCCACATTAAGGACACAAGGCATCCCCGATGCAGCGCCAGTCTAAGCTCTGGCTTCTTCTCTTTCGTCCGAGTGGGCATGGGTTCTATTCCTGATTTGAGGCATGGGGGATGTGTTTGACTTAGGTCACTAACTCTCTTCTTTCCCTGGAACCAGTGGCCCTAAATAAGGGATATATGACTGCTTATGTCTCTTAGAATTACTTATTGTGGTACTTACACCACGAAACAGAAAAAAATGCTCTAAGCGAAAAGTACACGAAGATTATATGTGTCGTCATCTTAAAATACTTTTACTGAAAGGTAGCAAACATTGCTACAGAATTAGTCTTGGGCCGTACACTAAACAGGAAGTCGCTTAACGAATGCAGACTCAAATATGATCACACAACGCAGATCTTATAGAGGCGTAGTTCTCATACTTTTGTTCTTCAAGTACCCCTTGGGAATATTTAGCAAACCTGTTTAGTGCGTAATCCTTTTATAACTATAATAAAAACCCAGTATCCCTCTGTCTCTCTGGAATGCTTGACGTCACAGTAACGCCTGCATTGTTACGTCATCGCTTATCGGTCAATTCGTGTGCACTCTCGCGGTGTCAAAATGATTGTCTGTTATACACTAAAGAGCAATTGAATTAGAGACAGCTGGTGTTATGCAAATATGGCGTTGTAGGCGGCCCTGCAAACGGAAACGACATGGTGTATGCAGCAATCCGGCAATATAAGGAGTGATGCGATGGCAATCAGTAAGAGTCTGAAGCAGTATGGGTAAGAGAAAGGATCTAAGCGCATTTGATCGTAGGCAAATTGTCGGGGCCCGACAAATGAGTCACTCCATCTGGAGGCACTGGGATTTTCACGAGCTACTGTGTCACGGGTGCACCGTGAGTATATCGAATCCGGTAAAACCATCCCTGCAAGGGCCAACTGCCGTAGACAACAGCGAGTGGATGAGCAGGGGTCATCGTCGGCTAGCTCGCATTGTAACAGCGATAGACTGGCCACAGAACAAGAAATCACTCTGCAATTTAACGCTGGTACACAAAAACGTGTAAGCATCCACACCACCTAGAACCATCTCCTTGCTATGGGGTACAGAAGCTATCGTCCCACGAGGATACTGCTGCTGACCGCACATCACAGGGTGCAAAGATTAGCATGGGCGCGGGAACATCGCCACTGGACCCTAGACATGTGGAAAAATGTTGCCTGGACTGGATGAGTCGAGATTCACGTTGGTACATGCGGATGACAGGATACGAGTACTGCGCAAACCACATGAAGAGATGGATCCTTCTTGCTAGCAGGGTGCTCTTCAAGCTGGTGGGAGTGGCATTCTCGTCTGGGGACTGTTTATGTGGACTAAAATGGGACCTCTGGTACATGGGACATCGTCCCTCACAGGTCAGCGTTACCGGGATATCCTGGAAGACCATTTGCTCCGGTTTGTTCGTCTTCAACATCCCACTGGGGACCTCATCCTGCAACAAGACAATGCACCGTGCCATCGCTCCCGAATTGTATCCGAATGGTTATATGAACACCCCACCGACGTGACCTAGCTTCCTTGCCCAGCTAGGTCACCTGACCTCAATCCCGTCGAGCACATCTGGGATGTCATTGAGAGAGATGTTCGAGGCTCTGACCCCCTCCATCAAATCTTTGTGAACTGTGGGAGCTTGTTCAGGGGCCGTGGATCCGTATGTCTTCCCAACGCTTCAGGTGTCTTGTCGAGTCCATGCCGAGACGAATCGCCGCCGTCATCATGGCAAAAGGTGGTGCTACACGTTACTAGACAGGTATCTCTCATTCAATTGCTCTTCAGTGTATAATAGCACGCGATCACATTGAGATGGCAAAGTGATCGCGTGCTGATTTAAGAACATTGGATTATCTAAATAGACGATATCATCGTTCTCTCCACATTATTTTATAAACAACGCATGGCAACTGAAAAATTGTACATACGGCACCACTGGGATCGCACCACAGATCTCTCGATAATTAGCCGAGTGCGTTCGCTTTACGGTGCGGTGCCAACAATTCACAGCGCTATGTGGGGTTGGTCATGTGGTTTATCTATATGTGGGCCACTAGATGCCGACACATCAGTTGCTGAGCCTATCAATATGGATTTGTGTAGTCCGATGCTGACTGATAAGCCACACATAGCGCTATGAATTGTTGGCACCGTAGCGTAAAGCAAACACAATCGGCTAGTTATCGAGAGATCTGGTGTTTGATCCCAGCAGTGTTTGATGAACAGTTTTTCAGTTGCTATGCGTTGTTTATAAATTAACGCGGACAGAGCGAGATGACATCGTCTATTTACATTATCTCCACGTATTTGAAATATATTCATCAATGACTCGAGTTCTATTTATCCGATCTACAAAATTCGAAGTAAATAATACCACGACAAGTTGAGTTTGTATATTAATTTAATTTAGCACAATTTGAATATTAATTTGTTTGCTTTAACTATTTTTTACTTTTTTTAAATTTAACTAACAGTCCGAGTTTAGTGTTGATTATATTATACATTTTGCAAAATATCGATCTATCTAAAGGTTCTAACTTACAGTAAAAACTGAAATCTTGCGATGTCGAAGTGAGCAAAATTACATTTAAAAACAGATGTCACCCTAACAGCACATTGTCGATAAATTAAATAGTTCCGATTTGTGATGCCAGGTGTCGCATTATTTTGTAGAAAAAGCTTCGGTATGAAGTTTTAAACTAAACTTCGAATAGGACAGTCTGAAACAAGCCGTAAACGGAATAACATGTGTGCCGAAAAAAAGTAATTTAACGCGAAAAATCAAAACAAAAGTTATTAAGACAAGTTTACACGAAAACAACTAGACTACAAGGAAAATTGTTAAACAACAAGAAATATTTCGCACAGAATGTTTATTTATCGCTTTGAAAAACGGAAACAAATAGCATATAATTGTCAGTTTTAACATAAATCAGTTCTTACTATATACGTTTTTTACTATATTTTCTAACAAAAAAGCCGGCGTCTATTTGATTCGTTTTCCATGTGCTTCAATTAACCATTTCACCGTCTTAGGACGGCAAACATCCCCTATATACACTGACGGAAAAAAATCCCAACACCACGAAAAAATAGTTTTAGAGGAATGAAATGGCGGCAAAACATTTGTGTAGGTAACCTATTTAATCGATTAAGGTTTTAAGATCACAGCTTATTGTAAGCGCGAGAAGAGCCATTTTAAATGTGAAATGCTGGTACATTAATAACCGGTGTAACCGCCAGAATGTTCAATGCAAGCACGCAAACATTCATGCATTGTGTCGTACAGGTGCTGGATGTCAGTTTGTGGGATGGAGTTCCATGCCTGTTGCACTTGGTCGGTCAATACAGGGACGGTTAATGCTGGTTGGGTGTAACGCTGGAGTTGTCGTCCAATGATGTCCAATACGTGCTCGATTGGTGAAAGATCTGGTGATCTAGCAGGCCACGGCAACATGTCGACACTCTGTAGAGCATGTTGGGTTACAACAGCGGTATGCGGGCGAGCGTTGTCCTGTTGGAAAACACCCCCTGGAATGCTGTTCATGAATGGCAGCACAACAGGTTGAATCACCAGACCGACGTACAACTGTGCCGTCAGGGTGCGTGGGATAACCACGAGAGTGCTCCTGATGTCATAGGAAATTGCTCCCCATACCATAACTTCAGGTGTAGGTCCAGTGTGTCTCGGCCGCGGACAGGTTGGTTGCAGGCACTCACCTGGCCTCCTTCTAACCAACACAAGGCCATCACTGGCACCCAGGAAGAACCGGCTTTCATCAGAAAACACAATAGATCTTCACTCCGTCCTCCAATGAGCTGTAGCTTGACACCACTGACGTCGCAAACGGCAGTGGTTTGGAGTAAGTGGAATGCACGCTACAGGGCGTCTGGCTCGGAGCTGTCCTTCAAGTAACCGATTTGTAACAGTTCGTTGTGTCACTGTGGTGGCAACTGCTGCTCGAATTGCTGCCGCAGACGCGGTACGATGCGCCACGGCCATACGCCGTACACGGCGGTCTTCCCTCTCAGTAGTGTTACGTGGCCGGCTGGAACCCGGTCTTCTTGAGGCAGTACCTTCCGTTGACCACCGCTGCCAACAATCATGAACAGTGGCTACATTCCTGCCAAGTCGTTCTGCAATATTACGGAAAGAAAATCCACCTTCTCGTAGCCCTATTACACGACCACGTTCAAACTCCGTGAGCTGTTGATAATGGCTTCTTCGTCTTCTTAAAGGCATTCTTGACTAACATCAACACACTACGTCGAATCTCAACGATAACTAACACTCACGAACGTTACAGCGCGTATTTACAGCAAACCTGCTTTGCATGTTTCGAGGGGCGCTACTTGGGCCACACGTATGCGCCGAGCGCGAAATTTGCATAGACGTCATCTTACAGATGTACTCTCACCGCCTACCAACTGTCGTTTATCTAACACAACCCCTTCTTGGTGTTGGGATATTTTTTTTCCGTCAGTGTATTAATATTTATTGAAAGCTTAAAAAACAACCGCCTTAGGACGGGCTATAGGCTAGTATTGTATAATAGGAATACACTCAACCAATAAACAAAAACTTTACTCCAGAACGTTTATGTTTATATGTGTATATATGTGGGTATAAAATAAAAAAATCATATACGTAAATATGAGACATATTTTTGTTTTTCTACCCTTTTATCATGTTTGTTCCACATTTAATGGACTTTTCGTGACTTCGGAATCCATATTTTTACTCACATGTCACGACGACGAAGAAGCTCCGGTTACATATCACATTGCTTCTAATTACCTATTTGTCCACGTCAACACTTTAGTATTTCACTTGATTAACTGCACACGATTAAAAATAACTTCAAACGAAGCAAGCGAAATATAGGCACAATAAACGAACAACACAGCAGGCTGCACACAAACACACGAAAGGATCACTGTTGTGACTGAACGATGAAGCTTGACACCGGGTGGCCACCCTGGTTCCCGGCAGTATTTCGATGGGGTGTGAGGCGCCACCCCTCTACGAATTGACTTTACCACTCACCCTACCAACATTAGGTGTAAAATCGGATTGTTAATTTTATTGACATGAAAATCGGTTCACTATAAGATAACTCAGTATGGTTGCAAACTAATCGCATAACCTCAGTATTAGTTTCGCGTCCCAGCAAAAACACAAGTGTTGGGAAACTGCTGGCCACCAGCTGGCAGTGATGGGTCCCTGCTGGCTGAAATCTGCAGCTCACGGCCAGGTAGAGGTCCGTTGGTGGCAGTTCCATCAGTTGGCGTGTCATTGATGGCCCTGCAGCATCGGCGTTAATTGCGGGCCATCACGCAAGTGCCACTAGTGGCCCGTAGCTGGCAACCGATGAAACCCCAACACCAGGTGGAAGCAACGGGACTGCGCATGCGCAGAAGCAATACGTGCTTTGTCTCTTGTGGTACCAGTTAGTTGAAGACGACGCTATCGCCATATTTTAGTGGATGTTAAGAAAAAAATGCCATATGTAGAGAGGCGAATTAATTTCCTAATGAAATGCCACGTCGACGGAGATATCAGATTAAGCCATGAAATACTAAGTTAAAGCCGTGAAACACCCACTCCATTCCCATGAATAACAAGAAATAATTTGAAACCGCTTGAAACAACAGTCCTGGAAAAACATTAAAAAAACCTTTGATGGAAAAAAATTATACGCGTGCAAAATTTATCAATTAGTTAAAAGAAAAGAAAAAAAGGCAACGCTATGTGAATATAACTTAGTCATCCATGGGTTGAATACACAAGACTGGAGGAATTCGCTTCTAAAAATAACGAGAAGTAAAATTAAATATATTTCCTCTTTAAAACAAATGTAGCTTCGGACAACGGAAAGGAAAGATACAACGTTAAAAATGCAACAGAATGTGACATGAACGGGTGAATATATTAGTTCAACAATCGCCTTTCAAGACGACAAGGACTGCACAAAACGTTGGAAACCGCCTTTAAGTTGGTACACTCTTTGAAAATGAGTGGAGTTCTCTTCAGGAAAAAAAACAACTATCGTTACGTTGAAAAAATAAATTTATGAATTACATGAAACTGACATTTATGACAAATATCTCGCAATATTGTAAAATTAAAGAGGGAACCATTCGATTACACATTCCGCAGGAAACAGACTCAGCTTCAAACACACGCTAGTGCGCGGAAAATCAGTCCCGTCGGTAGAGTGCTCGCCTCCCACTCCGACAGCCCTGGTTCATTTCCACCCAGATTCAGACTGGCGTTTTTCCGGTCTGTTGAGAAAATTTCCCCAGCTCTGTGCCGTACTTCAGAAGTTTTGTAAGAGGGGAAAAAAGTTGTATCTTTGGGAAACTGCGATTATCCTTAATTTTTTTTTTTCTGTGGCTACTACTGGGAAGTTGGCGGACAAGATTCGGCAAGCCGTCAGTTACGTTACGTGATTGACGGCTGCCACTGCCGGGAAACTAGCGGACCACATTAAGCTAGCCATCATTTATGGCACGTGCTTGAAGGGCCACTGAAGGGCCACTTGTGTCAGCTACTGCCTGTGATGTCCCTGTTGTGGCATATTACAACTGATGGGGGTGCCAACTGGTGGCCTGAACTGCTGGCCCTTCTGTTGGCCACTCGGACATTTTATTGACGGTTCGGCAGCGGCAACATAGTCATGAGCCATTGCTGGTAGTTTGTTTTTGCTGGGGTATCGTTTCGGGGTACGCGTACCCCACTTTGGGACTCGTCTCTACTGAAAAAAGGATCTTCGTTCCTTCAAAAAGGTCTTTGGCACATTAATTTCAAGCCATATTAAAATAAGTTGCTATAGAATTTTGCTGACTATTTTTGCTCTCTTAGTAATCTATGATGTTATTCTTACTAATCTCTCAAGATTTTCCCTATTCGTTGTTTACACATAACATTTATCTTACTCATCTATTCATATCAATATCAACTGTTATCAGTCGACTAATAGATAAAAATCTCTCCAATTTCCTTCCATAACTTTCTGTCCTGAACCATCTCTCTATGTGACTCTAACATGCATTCAAATTTAATCCACCGGCCTTCCTCTGCTTTTGACGCAAAACTAAGTCTAACTCCGCGGATAGTATGGGGCGACTTACGGCATACCGTCTGTGACAAAAATAGGTTTCAATTGAAATCATTATAGCGTTAAAAATACGCGCCGCACACAAATCATGTTAGCATATTCGTAAACAGCATGGCGTCCAATTCGCTTACTGCACAATACATCATGCACGAGGCGTTTCCCTCGCTACATGTGCTCTAGGGAGATAATGCAACATTTCTGAGTGTGCCGCCGCGTTTGACTCAGTCAATCTCGGCAACCGTGAGCGCAACACGACTGTGCATGGTATCGTTTTAAAACTCTTGACAGAGATCTATTCAAATATACGAAGAACATTTCGCAGTGGTTTGAACTGAGCATTTTAAAGATCGTTTTCTTGTGAACCGGTGAATACTTTTGACAATATCGCGGCTTCTCTGGACAACCGTGAGTGCAAAACAACTGTGCGTGCTACCGCTTTGAAACTATCGACGAGAGCTATTCAAACATATAAATAACATATCGCAATGGTTTAAACTAAAAATTTTATAAATTATTTTTGCTTGAACAGATTAACATTTTCGACAATGTCGCGGAATTCACAGAATGAACGTAAGTAAAAGTGGAGAAAATCTAAACGAGAGGCAAGAGCAAGGGATAAGGAATGTAGAAGACCAAGAGGAATGTAAGAAGCCCACGTCGGGTTTTGCGTGTATCTATCTGCTTTGTGTTCGCAATGTATCCAGCTTTATTTGTGAAAATTATGCAAGCTGCTTTTCATATCATATACCTGTGTTGGCTATAACAAATTAAATAAACGCTTTGAAACCATAATCGACGAGCACATTTAAACTCTCCGATCTGCTAGTCGTAGTCCTTCGTTTTTTCGGTCTAATTATACTACAGTTTCCTAATGCTGTTCAGCCTTTTTCCACTTGAAGGTCTATACTTTGATAATGATGTCAACAAATATTATCATTTTCCTGATCCATTTGCTTATCTTCTTATCGTTCCTGTCTACACTAAATACGCATTTCTATATGCATCTTTGAGCTGTTCGCAGCCTTTCTGAGTTTACCCCATGGGCAACTAAGTCTTCAGTTCCTGTAAAAGCATTGTACATCGTTTTTGTTTGCTGTAAGTTTATTTTTACGCGGGCTTCTTTTCTCTGGTCAGCAAGTTTCTGCACAATACTGTGCAACTGTAAGGGGGTTCTTGCGAAAATGACGATGCTCTCAGGGAAACGTAAGTGGATTAAATAATCTTAATTAATTTTTGTCCCTTTTTCTTCTGAGTTAAATGACTAAAAAACATTCCTGAGTGTAACAATGAAAAACCTAAAAGTTGTGGCACACTTGTTCTCACTCCCTTCCCTACAAATATGTTAAACGTTTTCTGGTTTATTTCCGATTTTGTATTTCAACCTGAAATTATATAACTTTTCAAAACTGTATATTAAGCGGCAGATACTGTTTGTCATAATTAAGCGCCACATAATTTTTGATTAAGCGCCAGATACTGTTTGGAAACCTTAATACTGGTTTTTAGGGGTTCAAAACGTTTTGAAATCCTACTGAATTTTCTAATTATGCTAAACTGCTGTTGAGTTCTGTTTATTTTAGTCTTTAGATTTTCATTCCACTTAAAAAGATAAGGAAAAGGTGTTGGCCTATTCACGGGGTATATCTGTACTTGACTAAAGTTTAGAGGAAAAGTGTCCGGGGGGCTAGAAGCAATGTTCAACGGACTCAGAGTGCAACATTTCGAAAAACAATATCTCTTCACGAATGGTTTCAGTGCCTCGAGCCTTTATGAGAGGAAAAACTAAATTACCATTTTTTTCTTAGGATTTCAAGACCCAGACAGTGGCAACAAAGGCATTTACCTTTCAGAAAAAGGCGATGTAAATTTTATCCGCTAAAATATAACAATTCCTTACAAATCACCCAGCTAGCTATATGTTCCAAAACATCATCTTGGAAAGCGAGAAGAAAAATCTCCTTTCAAACAGCAGGAAGATAACAAAAGATAAAAATATCGATTCAGCTCAGAGGTATGAGCCAGGAATCCATAAGGACTGCACAGAGAGAAGGAGAAAAAGGAGCCCTGCACCCGTACATTCACCTAGGGCAAACGAAGAAAGTTAAGAGTCTCAGCAGCAAAGTTCGGCGAATGCAGCCAACTGAGCTTATATATTACACAAACTAAGACAAAAAAATTGCTCCTGCCCCAATGTGATAAGTCTCATTTGATGATATATGGATCCACCATTTTTAGAATGAGAGATTACGATTTCTGTATTTGCTTTAGAAGGTAGAAATTATTGGACAACTGGAAATTGATTGCAAGGATTCCAGAGCCTATACCCATTCTTCTGCGTGCTGTGGAATTCTGAGTATTTTTCATAGAAATAAATATAATTCCTTTCAGTTTTCTCCTTCGCTTCCTTTTTAACTCTCCTATACAGATACCTAACGCAGCTTAGGTGTTATTAGGAACAATAAGATTCTTTCCGGATTTATATTAACCGCTATCAATCTTAAGTCGATATTAGCGGAAGGAGAACTATGAATCAGTTCTTCTTATGAAACTCTGAAAGAAGAAGCAGAACAAATACGGGACAGAAATAAATTCTCCAGACGATGGTATTTCTTAACAATTTCGAATGAGAAAATTTCCAGGAATTGTTTCTAAGCGATAAAATAAAAGTGGCTTCTTAAAAGTTACTCCCAACACGAGAACAAGGCAAAAAGTTTTAGCTTGTTGCGCTGAATGTAAATTGCATTGCAACCTCCGACGGTTACCTACAAGAACGCCCAAACTGGCACTTACCGAGTTCTCGCATCTGTGAAATTGCCACACCCAGTGGAAACCTTTGTGGAAATAAAAAATGTGTGTTTAGTAATTAAGGATTACCAGAAAAATCAGAAAATCTTGCAGTATGAAACAGAATCAACACAATCACTGTGTGGTCCTAAACTCTCAGTTGATTTCCTTTTGTGCGCCCCACCCCGACGCCCGCAACTTCTCAAGGTAGCTTTTCCTTCTTGTTATTTGCTTTTACTCCACCGTTCTTTATCTTTCCCCCGTAATTCTCGCTCGCTCATCATTTTTGTGTTTCGCTCTATTTAACTTACCTGCATTTCCCGTCCTATGTGTTCCTCTTGTTCTCTAGTCTTCGCATTTTTTGGTGCTCTCCCTCTTGCTTACCTACGCCTATCTCACTCCACTGATTTTGTTCATTAGTGTTTTTCCCATCTAACCCACATCGCTCTTCATTTTTCGCTATCTCTCTCTCTCTCTCTCTCTCACTCTCACCCATAGAAGCATAATTCATTTGTAAATTTTTCAGTGTAGTTTATTTTCTTCTGTCAATTTTTTTCTCTGCAATTAAGTATTTTTCTTTGGAATGTGTTTTCATTTTTCTATACATTTCTGTTGCACTCTGTTTAGGTTTCCTTTTGGGAGAAAGGGTTTAATGACCACCGTGAGCAACTCCGCTGCACATTCCTAGTTTAAGAAAACTGGTTCCAGATAAGGAGAGAGCCAGTGTAGTAAGATAAACACAACATTTATGCCTCACTAAGATTCGAACCCGGACCCAGTTAGACATACAGACTTAATCCAGCTGTTAAACCACTGCACCACTGCGCGGCTTCAGGTTTCTACATTATTGTTTATTTGCATTTCTGTCATAGGCTCTTTTCCTACAAGAAATTTTCCTTTATCCTCTGATCGCCATTTTTGCATTTATTTTTCTGTTCTCCATTCCCCTATTGTCTATCACTTAACGTTTCAGTATTTTATCCCTAGAGTTCAGTACTTGTATTTCATTTTCTTTGTTGCCCGTTTTGTTTTATTTTTCTGCATAATTCTGCTTATCATTTTTTAGTATTTCTTCTTTTCCTATTTTTACTTGCTATCCTTTTATGAGAAATAATTAGAGCTATACACAACTGCCAGCGTTTTTGCCAGAGTTGGAACGCTCCCTGGAAGTCCTGTTCGTGAACCGTGTCAAGCTCGTCTGCGATTCGCGCTGGATCTCGTCCACGGTTTCAAAACGGCGACCCTTGAGCGCCAGCTTCATCTTAGGAAACCGAACGAAATTGTAGGGGGCCAAATCCGGCGAGTAAGGCGGGTGAGGAAGGGTAGTCATGCTGTTGCAGCTGCAAAACTAGGTTCGACAGGGAGCGCCTCCTGTTCGGGGTTCAGAATCTTTGGCACAAACTTTGTAGCAATGCAGTGGATGTTCAAAACCGTAGTCAGAATTTCTTGCACTGTTCCGTATGACACATTGACGATAGTAGCAATGTCTTGAATTGTTTTCCGATAATGCTTATGTACCAGTTCCCTAATTGTGTCCATATTTTTGGTGGTTTTGCTCGTGGACGGTGGCCCTGATGTCTCGTCGTCTTCCAATGCCATTCTGCCACTCTTGAAGCTGGAGTGCCACTCAAAACACCTCGCGCAACTCATTGCTTCATTGCCATAAACCTGCCGCAACATTTCATTGTGTCTCCGTTCCGGAATTGCCAGTTTGACGCAGAATTTGATGTTCGCTCGCTGCTCTAGTTTGCAGTCCATACCGAAATCACAGCTGTGTTCTGCACATGGTTACCAAATATCGTGTAGCACAGCTCGCAATGTTCACAGAAAAATGCCACTCGGCACAATGACTCATGAAGGTCACTGGCACAATGACTCATGAAGGTCACTCGACCGCTACGCGTGCATCCGCGTACTCCCATCTGTTGGCGCGCTACGTACCTAGTCTCCGAACGTTTCGATCGCACTACGTATCACATCGAGAATGTAACATATGAACACGCAATTTTCTTTTAATACATCTTACATGTGGAATACACGAAAATTTTTTATCTTGTTTGCAGAACTAAGCGCTGTCTTCTTTAGACAGATAGCCAGTACAAATCAGAAATTAATACAGCTAGTTACATGGAAAACCGCATCAACTCTAAGAATAACAGCACTACTGCCTTTTGTAGCGTTTGTGTGTAGCTGAGTTTCTGAACACTACATAAATTAATTTTAAAAGAATCACCTATAGTGAATCAGGCGTTGCTCAAATAACTTCAAAAAGATTATCTGAAATAAAATATAGCTTAGTAAACCTATCTTTTATTTCACCCAACACTTCTTACAGCATGGTATAACATCCGGGCAAAGTTAGTCGTAACATGTTCTTATAAATAGCACAACCCGCAACCCTTAAGTAACTCAAACGGTAAATAAACAATAGCGTATCCACAATTACCATTAACGTTCACCATCAAATCCCACACAACTTGCTGCTGCATAGCCATTAGATATATCGTCTTGTTCTTATCGCAAGAAGCATACGTCACTCTCACAGACCTCAAGTGTTGCCAACCGTATTCGTGTGAGAGAGAAGATATCACATTAGGGTTGAAAAGGTGCTACAGAGAACAAACTCAAATTTACATAGTAAAGGGAACTAAAAATGAAAGTTAAATTAGAGTATACGTCACGTTTTAAATGGTAAAATTGTTAAAGTTACCTGAACTCAGGGCATGTCGTCTCACTGAACAAATATTTACCATACTGGGGACATTTTAAAAGAATCATAAGCTTTCCAAACTTGATCCAAGATGATAATGATGTCATTTTTCTTAAACAGAATAATCTATTTGACAAAACATTTACCTTTCCCTTTAGAAAGTCCTGGAATACTTCTGACTGGTGTGCATGTCCTGTTCCTAAACTACTCAGAGGCCTCTGATCATTCGTCCGAAAGGGGTCCGTGTTCGAATCCCGGTGAGGCATGGATGTTGTGTTTGTCTTACGGCACTGGCTCTCTCCCTTCCCTGGAGCCAGTGACCCTAAATTAGAGACGGGCGACTGCTTATAGCCCATTGAGTTGCTCACGGTAGTCGTTAAACCTTCAATCAAAAAAAAAAAAAAAAAAAAACTACTCAGATGTATACAAAAGGAAAAGCTATACAAATTGAATCTATGTGTAAATTTAAAATTCATGGTATTAATAAGATATTAGGCTAGAACATTTCAACTCCTTAATTACATTAATGCACTAAATCCTTACGTTTTTGTTTTTAATAAGATTGAAACTTACCATGCACTGTTCGGTGGTAAGTTTCAAACTTATTGTAGGTTTCACACCTTTGTTGGAATTTCTTCTGAAATTCCAACAAAGGTGTGAAACCTACAATAAATATTTTCCTTTTTTTAATGTTTTTAAATATTTTCCTTTTTTTAATGTTTAAAAATTTCCTTTTTTTTAATGTTTTTGGGTTTAACTTAATCAGTCATGATCCAATACAATAAAAGGCAGCTGATTCCTAATTAAAGGTATATGGTTCTACGGAGGGGAGAGAACCACGGTTGACAAAACAAATGCGACTGAAACATTCGAACCCAGAACCAAAAGTACGACGAGTCGAAAGCTCGCATCCTGATACATTTAGATTGATGTCCAAGAAAATGCGCGGCGTCTCATAAATATTTCGTAATGACCTGATGCTCATGAAATCTGTGTCTGTCTTTAAGTGAAGAAATGTTCACACCCGGCTATTCAGATCAAAATATGAGTTCCTTTCAATAGTAGAGAAAGTCATGTGGCTTGACGGCAATGACTACCATTTGAGAATCAGGTGTATTCATAGGTAGATGGAATATGTATACTCATCGTCAAGAAACTATTTGCCCCTAGAAGGAAGCATGAGACAGGGATGAAACTTGATGGGTCGGATTGGCATCGTGAGGCATGCAAATGATTTGAATATCACGCTCAGCCGCGCATGTGACGCAAGCAAGGAGGGGTCGTAGTGCTGTGCCTGACTGGCTATATAAGATCGTCCCGTTTTGTGAGCTTGCCATTCTAACTCATGCTGTTGTGATGGTTGCATCATTTTGTAAGTGAAGTATGTATCTGAGAAAAGTTCGGAAGCAATACGAACAGTTAGAGGAGTTCGAGAGGGGCCGCATCGTGGGGCTACGGGAAGCAGGATGGTCTTATCGCCATATTGCGCGGTATGCCGGTCGTGCGGATATCAACATAGCACGCTGTTGGCGGCAGTGGATAGAACATGGCATGCAGCAGCGACAGGAAAGGCTTATTTTGTTTATTTTTTTTGGTTGGAGGTTTTACCACCGCCGTTAGCACCTCAATGGGCTATAGGCAATCGCCCGTCCCTAATCAAGGGTCACTGGTTCCAGGAAAGGGAGAGAAAAAGTGCCGTAAGACAAACACAACATCCATGCCTCACTGGGATTCGAACCCGGACCCGTTATGAACGAATGATCAGAGGCCATCGCTTAGACCACTGCGCCACCGGGGCGGCCAGGAAGGGTCTGGGAGACCTAGACAAATCACGAAGAGAGAGAGCACCTACGGGTTGTCCGACATGCGCGGAGTGACCCAACAGCCACGATTGCGGATATTCAGCGAGCAGTGGTGTCCTCCATGAATCGTCCGATTAGTGCCAGCACCATTGGCAGACGGCTTCAAGACGTGGAACTACACTCACACAAATCGCTGCGACGGCTGCCCTTAACACCATTGCATCGTCGCCCAAGACTGCAATGGTGTCATGCCATTCTGTCAAGGAGCCACTTAGAATGACAGCGGTCAATCTTCATTGAAGAATTCCGCTTTTGTCTTGGAGGAGACGACCAACTAATCCTTATGTGGAGTCACGGCGGTCAGCGCCAACATGAACGGTTTGTTGTGGAGCGTCACACGTCCAGAAGGTCTCTGGTGTCATTGTGTGGGGTGCAATTGCCTACGATGCCAGATCACTTTTAGTGTTCATTACAGGCACTTCGACGGCCCAAACTTACGTTAATGAGGTCCTGCAGCCAGTGGCCTATATTTTCTGAAGGCTCACTCGGGTGCGATTTTCCAACAGGAGAACGCTTGTTCGCATACTGCTGCTGTCTCGAGAGCTTGCCTTCAAAGGTACTGATACTCTGCCATGGCCGGCCACATTTCCAGACCTATGACCCATTGAAAATGTGTGGGATGCTATTGGACGCCCTATCCACATTCCACCCCTACCGCACAATCTGTAGGAACTGCGTGAAAAAATTCAAGCTGCATGGCATGGCTTATCGCAGGACACCATTAGGAACCTGTACAACTCCATGTCGAGACGTCTGGCATGCTGTCTGAGCAGACATGGCGACCCGACGCCATACTGAGAGACACTACTTATGGGCGTGTAGTTCAATAAATATGGCCCATATCAGTCTCAGTGTTTAATCATTTATTGTTCCTGGTCACGTTTACCTTTCTCCTGAATAGCTTTGCAATTGGACACGTCCTTCTGTGTGCAACTATTTTTTTGACGATGAGTGTATTTAGGGCACACATTTCACTTTCGAAAAAGACACTCTGTCGTTTCGATTGATATCACAGAACTGGTAGCCATTTTCATGCGATTTACTTCAGACATTAACTGAGATGTAATGCACGGTAAGGATCTTTCGCAACTAAACGAACTGGATAAAATACAGCCAGAAGATAATATCTAGCTGTTTTTAAACGAATCGTAACAATCGGAGATATTTCAGGTTTTTTAAGTACCAAAGTGTGCAGGATGCCATTTATCACAGATTGTCAAGAACGAAGCATGAAAAAGTAAGAATGTAGCGCTGGTAGTATTGCAAATTGTGAAATTGTGGTACAAATCTTATGGTTTCGCTTTTGACATTCTGGAGCAAAAAATATTGTTGCATACCGTTATTATTTATCAAGTGTCTGATAAATATAGATGCCCTTATGAAAACTACATATTTATATGATTCATATTTCAGGTAGCAGCACATTTTGTTCAAGTTACAGCATAAAAAAAGTTTGGAAACACAATCCAAAGATAATTTTTCCTGCACAGCTTGTATGCTTTTCAGACATTTCTATGTATGTCGCAAAGCTTCATTGTTGTTTACGTTATTGTGCATATGCTTTACGTTATTGTGCATACGCTTCGTTACCAAAAGTAAGAAGGACATTTTAAGAAAGTGCTTTCTGTCATTAAGTTTAGTAGCCTGGGTGACTTGATGCTCTTATCTAATTTATGCACGTTTACAACTAAAGGCTATGGAAATAATTCGGAACTAAAGAATCGCATAAAACCTCTCTAGGAGTCACTAAGAAGTTGTCGTATAGAAATCAGGCAGTATGTTTCGTCCTAAAATCGTCTAAAGACAGAAGATATGGACTGTCTAGAAAGTGCTTATTTTAACATTTCATTCTGATCATATTGTGCTCTGTGTCATCAAGTATTATACTGCCTGGAAGAAAACGGAGCTATTCACGAGGTCCATACTTTTCAGCGTTAAAAGCTTGCGAATGGAGAAAGAACGTAGGGCAAATACCTCACCAACCGAATTACAGAACTCAAGAGCTGGACACCTACCTTTCTAGAATGAAGAAATACTTAACGAAAGTTCAGTTTTTATTATAGTTTGTTAGTGCAAGCTTCCTTTGCTTGATTATTACTTCTCATTTATTCCACTCCACGTAAGCATTAATGACAAAACAAAACAAAATGCTTGAAAATTGAGCATGAAAATACCTAGTTATAAACAAACTAACAGTCATGCCGCTTCTCCGAACTGTGAATCTGCAAAATCATTTGTTGACCATAAATTTAAAGAATAGGAAAAGTAATTAAGGGAAAAAATAATTTAAGATGCGTAAATGTTTTACGATTTAGAACAGAGTCGTGACGACAACGCATATGGTTTGACGTAAAACGGGAGCCGGCTTTGGCGTCCCGTAATTTTGAATCAAAATTTCATGGAATTATCACAGCATTTGTACGTTTCTGGCATATTTATATTTAAACCTATCAAGATTTTGAACAGTTCAGTTAGCTCACCCTTTTGAATTTTTGATTTTCTGATATTTTCAGGTGTAGAAGTGTAGAAAAATTCAAGCCGACAATATTCCAGATCCTCCATATCGATTTATTTTGGTTTCCGGACTTTTCTAGATATCAGGATCTTAAGAGCTATCGGCGTTTTAAACAGTAAAGCAATGTTACACTTTTGAATTTTTTGATTTACAGAATTTTCTAGGTGTAAAAGTGGAAGAAAAATTTAAGCAGAAAATATTCCAAAGTCGTCATTTTTTTTTCGGACTTTTTATGCTATTCGGACCTTAAGGCCTATCAGTATGCAGATCTCTAGGTCATTTAGAAGTGGTCGAACAATTCGCGGAATATTCAAGCAGGTAATATTCCGAAGCCGCCAGTTGTATTTTTTTTTGTTTCGGAACTTTTCTAGGTATCCGGACCTTAAGACCCATCAGCGTTTTGAACAGTAAAGCTGAGGCACTTTTTTGATTTTTTTGGTTTTCAGAGTTTTCTAGGTACATAGTGGTAGAAAATTTCAAGCAGATAATACTCCAAAGCCGCCATTTTGATTTATTTTTTGTTTTCGGACTTTTCCAGGTATTCGGACCTTAAGGCCTATCAGCATGCAGATCTCTAGATGATTTAGAAGTGGCGAATAATTCGCAAAAATTCAAGCACACGATGTACCAAAGCCGCCATTTTAATTATTTTGGTTGTTAGACTTTTAAGACCAATTAGTATACTAATTTTCAGATCTCTAAGTCAATTAGAAGTGGTCGAATATTCGCGGATGCAAACACTTGCATTTTCCTATTTCTCCACTTTGCTTTATGTCTTGGGTTGAAACGAAAGTAGTGTCCGGTGACGAGGTACCGGAAGTCGAAGCCCCGGCCACGGCGCACATTGGCCACTGAGATTACGCAGCACACCGACATTACATTGGCAGTTATCCTTCTGAAGTTGAATAGTGTAAATGCCAGCCAACATGGAAGTGGACAACCAGCACATCCGCCATTGCATGCTGTATGAGTTTCGTCATGGTAGCACCCCCACAAATGTTGAAAGAAACATTACCAGTGGGTACACAAAAGCAATATCACATCGTCAGTGTATTTGTTGATTCGAACGGTTTTGAGAAGGACATTTCTTCCTGTCAGTCCTTCAAAAAGCCGGACGACCCGGAATAGTGGATACGGACATGCTGAAGACCTTAGTTCAGTGACCATACGAATAGCTGGATACTATCCACACACATACTTGCGTCAATTGGGAAAGTGCGCAAGAGGGGAGCTTCGGTACTCCGTCAACTCACAGTTGAGCAGAAAGCAAATCGCATGAGTGCATGCTTTGCCCTGCTTGCACGTGACCAAGTATAACCGTTCTTGGACTGCAATGTGACAGGTGACAAGAAATGGGTCCTGTATTACTATGTCAGCGCCCGGAAACACTGATTGGACCCAAACAGAAGCCCATGCAGACCTCAAAGCCAGCTTACAACCATGGTAGATCCTCCTGTCTGTTTGGTGAGATATGCGGGGTGTTGTGTCTTTTAAGCTGCTGCCGGACAACACCACTATCACCACCAATGTGTACTGCCGCGATCTCAACGATCTGCATGTGTTTCTGACGTCAAAAGCAGCAGCACTGCTGAATCGCAAGAGTTTCTTTCTACAGCCGGATGGAGTGAGACCTTACATAGCACGGGTGATCTTTCAGAAGATCAGGGACCTGTGCTTGGAGCTTCTACCGCATACCATTGTGTCCCGGATATTGGTCCAAGCGACTACTACCTTTCTTGGTAGTTGCAGCATTTCCTTGACGGACAGAGGTTCGCAAAGCGTAACGATGTGGAAAGCTTACTTACTCAATTCTTCGCGTCCAAGCATCCACAATTCATCAGGGATGTTGTCCAACAGCTCCCCTCATGATTTAAGCAGGTCCTGGCAAACGATGGCGACTACATTTTAGACTGATTTTCACTTTTATATGCAGTAATCACTCCGTTTTCCGTTGTATTTGACAGTCCTAGCGAAGATCCACGTACCGTTTGTTGATCAATAATGCAGTATAGCATTTCAGATTTGATGCCATCTTTTTTCAGCCAGAAATGAAATTTGATTTATTCTTCCTTTGCGGGGCTGCCAGTTGGACAGGCCTGCTATAGATCATTCACATTCATGTGCTAAGAGATTTGATTGAAAGAGCGGCTGAATATGTACTTCCACTGGGTATGACTTTTATTGATTATGAAAAGGTCTTTGATTCTGTGACAACATCAGCAGTCATATCGTCTTCGAAATCCTGCGGTACTGAAAATGTATGCATTAATACTAATGATCACATCTATGAAAATACAAGGACAAAGGTTCGACTGTTCAAGAACACAGCAATTGCAAAAATTACAGCCAATGGGATAAACGGCAGCACTTTAACACAACTTCGTTGAATTTAGGGAAAACAAAGTTGAAGTACGGTAATTTCACAAAAACTAAAGGTTTAGAAGTAGATGAGATAAATCTAGAAGTTACTGATTTGAGTAGCCATCTTGAGCATTAAATATCAAGCAAGGGTCACATGGGAGAAGCAACAAATGCGCGTATGAATCTTGGCTGGAGTGGATTTGGAAGAAACAGTTCAAATTTCGAGAGCATTTTACTGCTGCCTTAGAAGAGAAGTGTTACTTAAAATGCATACCTCCAGTTCTTACTTATCGATTAGAGACATGGTTTTTACCTGAAAAAGACATACAGAGACTGTCGATAACTCAAAGGAGCTGCAGAGATGCATGTTTGGAGTAACCAAAAAAGACACAAAGAGGAACTCGTGGATCAGAAGAATGACAAAGTTGATGACATCATGATTAAAGTAAACATCCTGAAGTTGCAAAGGTCTCGACTTGTTCCCAAAATAACTGGCCATCGTTGGACAAATGAAGCACTTGCTTGGATGTAAACGTACAGAACAAGAGGAAAAATAAGTCGATGTGTTAGGTGGGTGAATGAAAGTGGAAAGCATACCAGAGTAACATGAAATAGAATCGTTCAAGACTTATGGGGTTGAACGACAGCCATGAGTGACTCTAAGGGTTTTAAGCAGTTGCTCTTTGCTGATTTGGAGTTCTTGGTTCTAGGGAAGAGAGCCAGTGCTGTAAGACAAACACACCACCTATGCTTCATCCGTTATTCGAACCGAGGACTACTAAAAAAACACCAGAGAGTTGGGGTCGCATTTCGGGAGAATTTCTTACAGTAGTCGATTGAGTATTGTTGGTGAATATACACATATGCACCCCCAGGCTTCTCAATTAGAAACGCTTATGCAAATGTACGTAAACGCCACTTACGCAAACTATATGCAAAATACGTGGTAACGTGTATCACCACGTAATCTAAGCAGCTGATTAAGATTGTTGCTCGCATAAGTGTTGATCACAATCGAAAAAAACAAACAAAGAATCTTTCGGAATTTGATAAAGGGCTTATTGTTGGTGCCCATCTGCCTGTAGGGACGATTTTGTAAACAGCATAGCCTACTGGTTTCTCAAAACGGGAGACATCCCGGGTCTTTAATCGGTGAAAAAACAACTCAAATTGCTTGCCTAAAGGGCGTTTATGTGCCGCAAAGACATCTGTCAACAATGAGGTCGCCGTCGTCTGAGAACGCTTGTACGGAGTAAAGTGACATCATGTATGCAGCAATAAACGGAAGCACTCAATGAACGCTTTTTTTAACCCCATATTTCAGCTAAGTATGCGCAGAGTATAGAAGAGATTCGATATTAGCTGTCGCATGCCTACACGAAAACCACTACTTTTTTCAAATCACCGGAAAGTTCGTCTGCAGTATGTCAGCAACACAGTTACGGGTCACTGGATGACTGAAACAAAGTAATGCAGTCCAACGAGTCGCCGTACACCTTATTTTGTACTAACGGTAGGCAGACAGTTCAGAAGTAGCAATGGACTCAGCTTGCCTTGTAAACACAACTCTAGGTTCTGGAGTTGGTGTTATGGTATGGGCAACGTTCCGTTGGTACGGAATGGGTCGGTTGATATTGCCGTAAGTTCGGGTGTCATCCGCGGATTATATGAGCATAGTTGCCGCTGAGTTCCGTTCTTCAATGTTGACTTTTATACAGCAGGTGACGGGTGTTTAGTGGACGATAATGCTACTGTCCATCGCGCAAGATGTGTTCAGCAGTGGTTCAATGACAATGATTTCCGCCATTTTACTGGGCACTACGAAGCCCGGATCTGAAACCCACTAAGAATATATGCGACATGTAAGAATAAGTTAGTAAAATCATGCAATGCATTGATTATGATACGCTTTCCAACATACTAGAAAACATTACTCAAGTTATTACTCAAATTATGAGGATAATGGCTGTGGATGAAATCTCGCTCCTGTGCCCTTACCTTTGACCCCATTTCGATGATATTCAACAGAACCGGTTAAGTACACCTACGGAACAACATTATAAAGTTTTGTCGCAACCGAAGCATTTTTACGTAAGTTATGACGCATAAGATGGATGGAATGGATTCCGCTCCTATGACCACACCTTTGACCCTATTTCGTCCATTTTCAACAGGATTTGTCCCCAGGTTGTCATCTACCACATACTAAATTTCATCGGAATCCAGTCATTTTTACCCAAGTTATGATGAATGAGGGCAATAGAATGGATCCCGCTGCTATGTCCTTCCCTTTGACCCCATTTCGCTCATTTTCAATAAGGTTCGTTTCCAGGTAGTTCCCTACCACATACTAAAATTTCATGGAAATCGAACCATTTTTACGTAAGTTATGACGCATAAGAGATATGGAATGGATCCCGCTCCTATGTCCTGACCTTTGACCCATTTTCGTCCATTTTTAATAGGTTTCGTCCCCAGGTTGTCCCTTACCTTATACTAAAATTTCATCAAAATCAAACGATATTTACGTGATTTATCGTGCGGACGGGCAGACAGACGGACAAAGCTAGAGAATATACGCTTCTTTAACCTACGGTTGGAAATCGTCAAAAACAGATCTGGAGCAAAGCCCTCTTCCGTCGAATCTGGGCCAGTAAATGGACTATCTGGCGAGTGCCTGGTATGATATAGACGTAGAAGCACTCCAACACCTTGTGGAACATATGCCGCATACATGCTGTAATCTGGCTAAAGGAGGCCGAACCCGTTATTTAAAAACATTTTCTAGTTCAGTGGCCGGTGTATATATATTTACGCACTTTATCCGATTTCTTTAGTTCATGTAAGGAGGGATGCTGCTTAATAATTATAATATTAGTTCGCGTTTATTCGGAACAACACATCAATTCGGCATTTGACCTCTTGCCGACATGTCGATTCCCGTTGTTGTGTACTTCGAACGACTTCCTTCTAACGTCTATATTTATAATTACGAAACTGTGTATAGTGATAGATACTGTATAAAAGGTTCTAATTATTTCTCATTGGCGCCGCTCTGATTTTCATATCATTATAAGGATAAACTTGATGCAAGCGTGATGTCACCTCGAGGTACAAGCTGTCAGTTATCCGCTACAGTCAATGAGTCCTTATGTTCACTAGGTCAACACCTGCCGTTGCGGGAAATATGAGTTCCTCTAATTTTAATGACTAAATTTTTAAAAATATCTGTATATCGTTGCCTAAGTCTGAAATGCCTAAGTGATGAAGCGCCAAGAATATGAAACACACACGCACGCATCAAAAAGTTGAAATCATGAATTGCAAAATCTAGGTAGAAAGTACAGTTCTGCACAAATTGCTCGATATAGAAATGCTACAACAGGACATGTTTTGTCGGCGCGATATTCAAATTGGTGGGTATGTACAGTAAATGATTGGAGTTGTGAACCAATCACGAGATAACTGAAGAAGAGAAAAATGCAAATGATGCGGCGTAACTAAGTTTGTTTATCCTCACATGGGTGTGAGGACCACTGAATCGTAGTGATCTCGGTGGAGAAAGCACGTGTAACAAGAAGGAATGCCAGTGTCATGCCATTGGAAATCCTACTGTCACATGGACAGCTTTACCAGACGTTTCATCATAGACCTACGTACGCACTGCTGGTTGGTAGCTGCGTCACATTGCTGAGGAAATAAATCGGGATACAACAACTATCGGCTGAATGTGACGACACTGTTGGCGGAAGATATAGTGCGTGGCCCTAGTAATAGTGGTGTACATGAGCTCATGTCCGAATGCACTCGATCGCTCCATTAGACGCAAGCGGTAGCAGCCTCACAATGCCCAGCGGACTACATTCTCCAAGTTGTAGAGGCAGCTATGCGCACGTCCTTATGGAAATGGATTGTGAATCGCATATTGGCTGAGAAAGCTTTGCTGTACTACCGCAGGCCATTACGACGGCTGTAGTACATTGTCCAGCAAGGTTGCATTGGCACTCTATCAGACTTACGTGGCGAGACGAATAGAATCATACCATATTTAGTGATAAGTCTCGATTCTGTATCAGCACTGACAATCGCCAATTGAAATCCTAGAAAGAACTTGGTCAACGGGATGATTTTGTTGTCATCCTTGAGCGTCGTACGGCTCGTCAGCTTGGTGTTATGGAATGGGACGCTAATAGTTTCAACAACTCTTCCTCCGCTCGTACGCATAGTGGGTAGAATTACATGCACGATGGTACGTCGATAAGGTCATGCAGCTTTTTCTGTTGATGTAACCGCGTGTTTTTCGTGAATCCTCGTTTCAAAAAGATATGTCTCGTCGCATAGCGCTTCATGAAATTGCTCAGAATTTTAATCACTTCGTGTTCCACCTACTTTTCTATAAGTGTGGTAAGTTTCGTACCGGCTTGCGCATTCTTTCATGTTGCAGAATTTTCTACGTAGATAAATGCAACATACAAATGACGGTACTGCTTCTTACTTAAGCAGTTTGACGGTAATACGGAAGATTTGCGATATGAGGTCCGTGCCGAAGTAAAATATATTCAACATTTTGTTCATATTTCTTAATCATAATATTTCCAAGTCAAATTCATTATTTCAAGAAATACGTCTAAGTAGTTATGGCATACTTGTAGTCTCAATGCATTTATTAAATATCTAGGCACGAGCAAACAATAACTTCAGTTGTTTTATTCCGGTTAAGCAGAAATTGGTTTTTGAAGATATGGCAATTGAGTGTTTTTCTGTATTTTGGAAACGTCATAGTTGTAGTGGATGTTTAGAAATTACTGAATCGTACCAATTACATTCGATGCAGTTTTCCATGTATAGTGTCATTTTAAGAATTTTTGAAATTTAGTTAACATTTGCTTTCTTATAGGTGTACTGTCAAGTTGACTTCGACACCAGAAACGTATAAATCATGTTAATGGCGATAATGCTCCTGAAGAAATATTTCTCATTACAGACGAATCTTTAATTATTTGTTAACTAAATTTGCTGGAAGGATTTGCATCTTTTTCAAATCAATGGAAATTATTAGCTTCGTGTGCTGTCTGTAGTACTGCTTCTTTTTTAATTTCTGTCTGCAGAACTCTTCATACTACAGCGCCTGTAATAGCATGGCGGGACAAATCGTTATATAGAAAAAGGTAACGGCAGAACGTTTTCAAAAGCAGGATCGAATGTCAAGAGTTAGAAATTTTATTCTTTCATTAGCTTCAGATTCCGTATGGTGTTGAGGGCGATCGTGTTGTTTCATGATGGAAACTCCGTTCGCGGGTTTCAGAAAGAGAGAACTGTCAGATGGAATGGAGCTCACCTGACACGCGAACTAAAAGAAAAAGAGCGAAAGAAAAAAGAGAAGACATTTTCGAGCTTTACAAGTGTCGTGTTTTTGACTTTTGCCACTCTCTTGAATGAACGAAAAGGTTTGTGTTAAAGAAATTGAAGAACACTTGTCCTACATTTTGCCTTAAATATTTGTAAATCTGTACGGGTAATAACCCAGTTAATCTTCAAAATTTCATATTGGAAATAAACACTTTTGTCAGCGACTTTGCCTTTTGAATTCCTCAGTACTCCTCGAAAGTAGTGAACTGCATATTAGTTATTTTAGAAAAATGCAACTGAAGTATACTCTGCACAAACTTTGTTATTTGGAAAAAAATCTTTATTCACATTTTGGATAATTCCTATTTTACGATGGCAAATTCAAATGTGCAGAATGAAATTACTATTTATTCTGCATTTCAAACACAAATAACAAAAATGTAGAATAGTTTCGAAGATGTTCCCCCCAAATCACACAATATGATGCTCAACATAATACAAAACTCAGAGTTAAACGTTTGACACAATGCTAAGTTTTTTTTGCATTCCAACTGGGATCCGTCTGTTCCTTCCCGGAACGTAATTATTTCGAAAGCACAGTTTCGTGGCACAGACTATTATATTTCTAATAGTAATATGTAGATGCTGTCTTACTAGCTATTTCTTGCTTTCGGCTATAGTTAATACAAAAGAAAAGAATAAGAATGGTTTAAAATTTAAATTCGAATTTTCATCCATTTGGTTAAAAATCGTGATGCAGTTTCCGTTCTGCTTAAAGCTTTCAGAGGTCGTAATAAGTGCCGCTGTCACGAAAACATTGTATTTTTCCGCATAATTTTCTAACATGTCATGGAATATGTTCGAATAGCTCTGTTTTATATCTTTATGTTGGTCTTTCTTCTAATGTTGAGTTTTACATATAGTTTCCTCTATCGTACACAGCGATGATCGTGTTCATTTCGGGTACTTATAAATGACGGCATGATTGCAACAGGCTTCTCCTGTGTCTCTACTGTTTTTGTGTAATTATTTTAAAGTATTAATAACTGACAGATAAAACGCTACAATGATATATACAGTATATATCGCTCTGTGAACAACACATGACCTTTTTACAATGACTATTTTCGAATTATGTCTACAGGATTACACTAAGAACTGAAGAAACTATTCAAATAAAAATATTAGGCAATAACTCTAGTAAAAATAGTGAATTCATTTACGTTGCAAATTCAAATTTATCATCAAATATTTACCTCATTTGAACGATACAGGAACTTAAATTAGTTGTACAGAACAATATTTAAGAAAATTCCGTCTTAATGGTTTGAGTTCCATATTCTCGCAGTTCAGTAAATAACTTAGGCCATATTTCGGTACATCAGATAGATTACATCATTTCTTTTGTTTGTTATTATATAAGGGTTTAAATACCACAGTGATAAACTCTATGGACTGTAAGTTGTCGCCCGTCTTTCATTTAGGGCCACTGGTTCCAAGGAAGGAAAACAGCCAGTGCCGTAAGTCAAACACACCATCCATGCTTTACTCAGGGCCCGACCCCAGCCCTAGCAAATGGTCAAAAGCAAGCGCTATGACCACTGGGACCGCGTAATGGTTCAACTTGAAAGGTTATTCAAAATTCACCCTGACAATAAGCGCTCATTTCCATACATGTAATGTAGGTCCTGATAAATTGATCAGCGATTGTATTAGTATATTAGGCTACACCCTTCAAAATTCTTTCAATTCTGTAAAAGAAGTGGCAGTGCTAAAAGTCATCAATTACCACACGGAAAAATGTATCTATTTATATGAGAAATGTCTGTATTGGAGGCTTTCATTTTTTTCTGCGCAATTATTCTGTTAACTAATGTCGGCTTTATAGCACTGGTCCTTTTCCCCGTTCTGTTCCTGCAACCGCTGATCGCTTTGCTGACATGCCGCACTGACTGCTTGCCAAACCCACCATGATTCATCTGAATTTACTGCCGACTTTTATTCCCGTTAAATACCTTATCCCGGTGCTGAAAAGTTTCTATCTGATATTAATCACTTCAATTGTATCTTTAGAAGCTGTTTCAGTACATCATACTTATGCCTACTAGAATATTAAATGAGTTTATTTTATTAACCTTGGCTATAGCTCCTTTCACGTTAATCCTTCTTTCCG
The DNA here is from genome assembly GCA_039090855.1 of Macrothele yani. NCBI lineage: Eukaryota > Metazoa > Arthropoda > Arachnida > Araneae > Macrothelidae > Macrothele > Macrothele yani. Next base: position 74,749,514 of record CM077011.1, on the reverse strand, counting down.
CTTCCAAATGACTTCGCAAATGTTTCCATCGGAAGGAATAAAGAAAGGATTTCGATAAATACTGCCTTATTCAGCGGAAGAATAAAAAAACAAACAATAAAAGAACCCATGAATTTACCAATAAAGTCCTGAGATCCCTGAGATCCTATATCATTTCGTCCCACAAATGCGTAGCGACCATCATCTTATAAAATTCTAATGAACCCGGAAAGTAAAAATGCTCTTTCTGTTAAGAGGCCGCCGACCAGCGAGTGCTGCCAGCGCGTATGGGGAAGCAGTGAGAGTCAGAAAGGGACAGCGAAGTCGTCTGTTTCAGTTTCCCTCGCCTGCCGCATGGGTGCGCTGTTGTGCGGAAATAAAGGAGAATAGCAGATGAAATCCCCCGCCACTTCAATCAGCGTTCCAATCCTCTTGGACTAAGACGGCAATTGGTGTTTCAAAGAATTAACGTTCCAAGCAGCATAATAACTAGCGGTCAAGGAAAAATGCCTCGAACGCTCCATACAGTGTTTATTTTACTGTGTGCTCTGGATTCCATGCTGTGGGAATATTATTCGCATTTGTAAACCCGAACTGGACAAAAGGATGGACGATAAAAACTGAACAGGTTCATGGGATTTTCGGCAAACGTTATTTGCTCCATCTCATAAACTCTAACACGTGACGGAAATTAGGCCCATCATATTCAGTAAGTTGTTTCACCACTTATGTGAATCAATGAGAATTATCAGTATGCACTAAACTCTAGAAAAACGTAAAACTCGTTACATATTTTGCACATTACCCGTATAAAAATTACTTCCTCATGAATGAGAAACCGCATTCTCAATTCAGTTTATTAAGAGGACAAGGTCCTTTCATTTTCCTAAACCGTAATATTGAAATGTTTTAAGAAGTTAAAGAAATTAACGTAAATATGTTGTTTGCCGCGGGATATTTAAAGATATCTTTAAAAATGACAGAAAAATCTCGATAGACGATTAATGTGGTCCAACGACATTTTCACAGACTTCAATTATGAACATAACATAATATAAATTGTAGTTTTAGTTCTTCATCTGGTATGAGACGCCTAATTTGTGCATATATTCCTGAACCAGTTTTTCATTTTGAATTTCAGAAAACTGAGTCGAGTATTTGTTTAGCAGTAATACAACAGTATTTTTAAATGACATTGTGCAACGGTGATATTTACAGAAGCAATATCATCGTTGCATTAGACACACGAAACTTTAAGTGATGATGAAGTACGTAGTTTCTTGGAACGAATCCGTTACTTAACTTCAGCTTTGCCACAAAAATAATTATTGCGATATTAATCAATGTTCTAAACAGAAAATTTTAAAATTTTGTCTAGCGTAATAATTGTATTTTCGGATAATCAAAACTAAACACGCTCGAGGAATTTATGGCTTATGCCATTCGTTCTTTCCATAAATTTTAGTTTCGACACAAATTAGAAGTATTAAGTTCCTAATTGTTTATTAACCATTTCCTTAAGAAATGACACTCCCTGTAAGGATGTTAACTACAAAAACATCATTTTTGTGTCACTAAACATTCAATGCAGATCAAGAGTTTATTGTTCTTCGTTTTCGAAAGCATTATGCTCCATTCTTATTATATTAATAATTTTAGGCATTCTCATGAGGAGCTTTTAGAGGAAATCTACCTTGGTCTGTAGAAAAAAAAAATGGAAATGATCAGATGCTGCAATAGGAAAGAAGCATATGAAACTAGTCTTAATAACGTTATTGATCACGGAAAATATTTTGCATTTGTCGATATTATATTTAGGAGTGGAGGACCGCTGCAACTAAGTCCGCAGACAATGCCGTTTTTATCATACTTACACATTCCTTTCCCTTGTTTGAGAAGCAGAAAATGTTTAGATTTGCATGTTTCCCTAAAAATGGTTCCTGCCTTTTACAACACAAATATTTTAAATGTGTCTCACATTCAGCTTGTTTGTTCTTAACACATAACTAAAAAGTAAAAAAAAAAAAGAAAAATGAAAAACATATGACATCCATGCTGTAAATGAAAGAATTAGCTGCCAAAAAATGAATGAAAGAATTAGCTGCCACATGTCCTTAAAACTCACAAAAACATTTTTTTTTTACCTACAAAATGTAGATTTTTGTTAGGTATTTTGTACTACAAAAACAGGAGCAAAAGGTTCATAGGACTTTATGAAAATGAAAAAGGAGTGAATTCTGCTTGCTTGCCTCTGAGGGTTGATTCTTCAGATCCATCTGATGCTCAGATTTCTTTAGTTTAAATACTTATTTTCTATACATGATGGAAAAAACAGAAAAAGGTTCGGGAATTTTAAGCCACTGTAATCAAATTTACTTCGGTAATTTTAGATGAGGATGATGAGATTCATATATTTATTCATAGTGTTAGATTTCCTATCACCCTCCGCACCTAATCCCTGACAACCCCGTAACCCAAAAACGGCAGAAATGTTAATGTTACGTCGCTCAAAATGGGAAGAAAATTCTGAGCAGGTTCTCATAAAATATGCGGGCAAGTGATTAATAAAAAGTGATATTGTGAAGTTATTCTTAAATCACCACAGTCAAAAATCCCTTATAACGTAGTAAAATCCATTTATTTACTGGTGTGAGATGTATACAGATTCGCCAAACTTTCGCTCTCCACTAGGAGGCCTTTTCAAAGTAATACGTAAAACTAATATTGAACTATTATTAAATCACCATGTTGTGGCTTGAGGGTTTGAAGACAGCTCTGTTACTCAGTTTTATGAAAAATTAATCAATGAATCCTTAGCTAAACATAGTTTGATCAAAAACAAAGACACCGAGCCAGTTGCTATTCTATAAAATCTCGAGATTCCGTTATTTGATTTCACCGATGGATACAAATCCCGACATGGTACTCTACCTTGCTTCTTCCTGTAATTCTGTTCACTCTATTAATAATTAGTCAGTTTTTGCAGACCACTTTTTCACTTGAAAGGTGTTTTGTCAGTTAAATTTACGGAAATCTTCTTTTTTTTTTCACTTATATTTATGAAATGGCTGTTATTTGTTGCAGATACGTTAGAAAGCTGATCTGCGAAGAAATAATGTAGCATAGGTTAGTTGGACATTGCGACTTTGGGTTTCAAACAGCGTTGTGCATCGTTCACATTTTGAAACGCTTTTTTTGAACAGTGTAACTTTGTGCAAAAAAAAAATGTCATTTCGTTCCTTAGAAATGAAAGAGACGCGGGATTTACTTTCGATTTAATATGATAAACCCGTACGTAGAGTCTGTACGAATTTATCGAGTTAGAAGTTTAACTTGCTTTTCTCTTAAAGCAAAGATTAAAGCTTAGCCTGCTTTGCTTTAAGAAAAAATTAATTGATCTCTGCGCGAAATCCTGCTTTTCTAGCTTTACTAAATGAATTCTGATTTATTTCGTTATCAGGATGTTGTTAAAAATATATTGTTGATTTATATTTTTTACATTAACTTTATTTCACTGAAAAATACTTAAAGCTTATAGATTATCTTGTAGACTTATGAATGTGCTTTACCGTAAATTTCGGTTTACTTCTCAGTCGGTTGTAACTGAAAACCTTAACTAAACTTAGAAATGTAACTTCCATAATACGGCCAAGAATTTAGTGAATGCACAGTGTACTTACTGATTTCCACTTTATTTATTTCTCAGCACGTCACTAGTTAATCATTCACTTGCCGTTCGTAACACAAGAAGGTGAGTTTAACAGAACTTCAATTACAATATGCGTGAATGACCACTCTGTACAGGAATTTTATCACTGCTAACATTCAATATCGCGCTCGTATCATTCGTGAAATATTGCACATATCTTACTGCAGGTTTCACATAAGTTATTTCTTTAAGACTGTGCACTTGTCGCTCATCTAAAATTGTTCACTGATCTCTTACCTCATGGGTCTTTTGCAAAGTAGTTTGCTCTTCGACCAGATGCCAAAATTGCCAACACCAAATTCATCGGATTGAACTCTGGGGCGTTAAGTCAGAAATCTTAAAGGGATATACAACCAGATATACATGAGATTACATGAGCTCAAAGGGAAGGTTTAATTAGATACACATGTGGTACCACTTATGCTACCCTATGCTATTCTATAATATAGGATAAGTATTTGCTCATGAAAAGATTTTTTATTCAAAAAATTATAATGTATTTTGTTGCATTCACTCAACAAAACATGGAAACAATTTTTTTAATTCTCACATAAAAATTAGCTTAAAATAATTAGAAAGGAGCGTTTGTAGGCCGTTTAACATTTAAAATAAGAGTTTTAAGAAAATAGTGCATGAAAGAAAAAGGTTAACTAGATACTTTCAGCCTTCAACGCCGAAATATTGTTTTCTGAATTAGATAAAAGCTAGTCAATAATGAAGGAAAAAATGAGATACGTGGGGCATTTTTTTTAATAAGCGGAATTTTTTTGTTTATGATGTCCAAATATGAAAGTATATTTCATGAACATTACAACAATAAAAAACTAAATGTAAAAAGAACAGCCTCAGCAGTTCTTGCGCGGAACTGTTGAGGCAAGGATTCAACAATTAAAACATGCAAACACTCTTTTTGCTGCGCCAACAAAGTGAGACAAACGTTGAGACAAAGGAATTATATTGTTTGTGACTGAAAAATACGGAAACTCCTGAAGCTCCTTTAGAGACCAGTTTCCTAAGAATACGGGTAACTCCCCACGATTTCCATTAATTTAGAAAAATCAACCACATGTGTTATTGAATTAAAGTCCGTGAATTCTCTATGCTTTCCACGTTTTAATCAAATTTAGAAACGGGATATGAGAAACAGAAATCAGATTGAGATTTTTTGGCTATTGAAATCAGTGGTGAAGCGTCAATGGAAGCAAGGGAAGCATTGCTTCCCTTTGGTTCATCCGCTTTCTTTTGCGTGAATTAAAAATATGTAGCATTAAAATAAAATAAAAATATCACACCAGCATAACACAGCGGGCATTTTTTCGGTATCTTTTATTGTTAAGAAAGCAAATTCATATTTCTAATTTTACGAAAACAAGAACTAATGTCTCGTACGTAAGTCGCTAGTTGGAAGCAACGCAGATAATGCATCCAGCTTATAAACTACGGGTCACTTGCTGATTTTAATTATTATAAATTTTCATTCATATCACTTTTGCCATCTATTTACCGCATGTTACCTGCCATGCTTCCCTTACTTACAAAGTCACACTTCGCCTCTGATTGAAATACGTATGATAGATTATATTGTTTAACTCAGATTTTGCCTGTAACATTCTTTAAGCACCGGTTTTACACGGAACCGTTGCTTTAATACATAAAGCAAAGATCATACCTCAACATACGGATAATGTGGCGATGTTCCTTGTAAAGGGCAAAGAATTACACTACCTGTGCAGTGTAAACCGATGGAAATTGTTGCACTACAACACGGAACTTAACTTGTTCGCTTCATGCCTAAAATGCAGTTACTAGTTTTTCTTACCGTGTACTTGAACTTTTCCTTCATATCTCGATATTCTTTATTTGTATGAGGGCAGTAGGTAGGAGATCAGTGCCCTGCACTAATGATAAAACATTAAATGTTTGCGCAATTTTTCTTTTTCCCTTCCATTGTTTAATTTTAACTATATGTTTTATTTTAGATGGTTGACGCTTTACAAAAGTGTTCAGCTTTTCATTCGGCAAGAACTTTTATACATTCCGTTGCATCGAGCGAGAGAATGCATAAGTAGCAGTCATGGGCGCTTCATAACAGCTCCTTACGTTAAATATCCGAAGTTACATAATCCATTACCGATAGAAGGAAATTATTAGAGGAAGGAAAACCTTGGGTGAGATCTTTTCAAAATTTACAAAAACATTCCATACTGGTTACATTAGAGAAACTGTCATCCTGAAACGGTCTGCAGGAAATGAATTAACGCTTTTTCAGCTGAAAGAAACGAAACATTCTTTAAATGCAAAGTAGATGTTTATTGTAGTTTGAAAGCAGGCATATCGATATCCATTATTTTGTAGTAGAATCAGTGCAGTGAACATGTTTTCTTTAGTCAAAGGGAATTTTAAAAAATGCTGCAGAAAGAAGTTTTTATATAGAGCACTGAATATTTAAGTGGCTTGATTTAAAAAAATTCGGCAGTACTTTATGCTATATTTATTGGGATGCTCGAAAGAAAAGTAAAGAACACACGTACAAAATTGCGGAAACGTAAGTATCTTCATTCTTTATTTGTAAAATGTTCTTTCTCTTAATTCGCAGAAATTCTACTTGTGAAAGGAAGTTGCGTTGCTCGCTTGCATTAACCACAGTTACTGCTATATCTGAAAAACAAATATTTGCTTTCATATCTTTCAGCATAAATCGCAAAAAAGATATGATACATTTTTAATATGTTTTGAAGGTACACGATGAATTCGTAATAAAACAATTTTCCTCCACGCGCTAAATCACATATTTTGTATGTAAACAATACTGGATTGTCTTCCAGAAAAACATTTATCTCATATATTCATATTTAATGATCAAAATTATAACTTGCTGCTGTCGGTTTTTCAGCTGAGAAGGTTCACAATTCGAGCAAAATGGTCGTAACATTTGTGTGTCTTTTAAATAATATAATGAAGGGGCCCGTAACAGACATTTGGTCAATATTTCACTTTGTTCCATTATCGTGGTGCTTATTAAATATGCGAATCTGATTATCATCTGTAGCATTACCTTAAAGTTTGGGAAGCGTCTTTTATAAATATTCTTAAAAGCACATATTACGTCTTTTTCCCTTCTTTTGGGAAAAGTCAGACTTTGTTGCATAGTTGTTACTGAGATGTTTCCAAAAGTCATCGTACATTTTTTAAAGCTCTTCCTTTGCGAACACTCAGACTTGGTTGGGCAGTTCTTGCTGCGATGTTTTCAAAAGACATCACAACTTTATTTTTTATCAGAATTGATCCTGGCACTCAATTTCTGTGACGCAAGTACAAATTATGTTTTCGGTGGAAACGTTTTTATGACACTCAACGGAACAAAATACTTTATTTGAGCAAAAACCACACTTCGAATGTTTTTTTCAAAATCGTTTTGCACTCCAGTAATGGAAAGCACTTCTGTTTGTAGATCTGTAGACGCTACCTTTATTAAAAAATTAGGATAGAATTCATATATGTCGCTTTTTAATTCTGTTGTTTCTTGTTTTCTTCCCTGTTCAAAGTAAATAAGTGGGACATACTGTATATTACATATTCAATTATCCGTTTCTTTTTTTCCGTTTATTATGTGAATTTTGGTTATCACAGTCACATTTGCTATGCTCAACGTCATGTCTGAGCTCCCAAAAGTGTTTTTCCATGTGATATCTTTGAAAGTCAATCCATTCAAAGCAAACAAGGTTTTAGGCGGCTTATGCTGTGAGATATCTTCAACGCTATACTAATCAGACATTCGCTACCGTAGCGATGTTTTTCTGTACGATGTAACTTTGTTCTCTTCAAGTTCACACTAGTTATTCGGTAATCAATTAATTACGAGGAACTGTACACCGACTATACATACAGTAGTGAAACTGTATTAGCAATCCGCTTTACTGGCGCAAAAAATAGTAATAAACGTTTCCAATCTTCCCATTCGGGTCGACTACAATGGACATCGGCGTAAACAGCGAAAAGCCTACGCTGATTACGCCGATGTCCATTGTAGACGACCCGAACTAAAAAATATCATTAAACTGGACACTGGAGCAGCATAAAATTTGAACGTGTCGCATAACTTTATCGAAAAAGCCAAGATCAAGGGTTCTGATCTTCCTACGCAGCAACAATGTACCTGGGACGATATCTCTACATACAAAATGTTTTATAGGAACTCACTCAAGAAGGTGAACTTCGGCGACAGCATAAGGTCTCGGACATCTTTACATATCATGCTTAAGAGAAATATTGGCCACCCCGCTGGCGCAGTGTTCTAAGCGATAGCTTCTGATCATTCGTCCGAAAGGGGTCCGGGTTCGAATCCCGGTGAGGCATGGATGTTGTGTTTGTCTTACGGCACTGGCTCTCTCCCTTCCCTGGAACCAGTGACCCTAAATTAGGGACGGACGACTGCTTATAGCCCATTGAGTTGCTCACGGTGGTCGTTAAACCTACATTTAAAAAAAGAGAAATATTGACAAGCCCCTTCTTTCTAGCGAGGCGGGTGTTTATGCCATCTCTGTACAATATTCGGATGGCTCCAGGCGATACTACGAGTACATCTAAATTACCAAGCGTTCGTTTAGAAATATAATCAGCGAGCATGAAAGAGACACAAAGAACGGTAAAGTACCACGGATCTATCTATAGAAGTCAAATTCAAGTCCATTGCTCTTATTTGTGATGATATAAAGAAATCAGCTTCCTACCGTTCTAGAAACTTTGGAAATCATTAACAACAGGGGGACTTGCAATGATAGCGTCTCTCTAGATTTGCAATGAATTTGGAAACAGTTCTTCAAACAACGCATCTTTCCTTAGACGATGCCACGCGGCACCAACTTGATGTCTCATATCTTTGAATGAAACAGTATCTGTATCTATATCCTTACTGTCTAGTCAAGTTACTCTATTCAAATTGTTTACGCGTTGCATTATTCAAGTTACAGTTTTCCGTCTACTTTCCTAGAAAAAGCAATCTGATTGATATGCTAAAACTTGGAAACGTTTATTTCCATCTTTACACTAATAAATCGGATTACTAAAATTGTTTTATTATTTTACATTGGGTAATCGTTGTCAAATCTGTTTGCGTGTCAACATTGCAAGTTCGTATTTGTGTTGTACGGGTCTACAGTGAGCTATATAATAAAACAAGTTTACAGTGGATCACAGATAACTATTCATTTGTTTCCATCTTTTTTACGCCAGTCAGCCCGGTGTTAAAACGTTATGAAGCTCATATGTTTCATGTGCATTCGTCCACTATAACTGTAACAAACAACAATAGAAATAAATGGAACCTTTTTTACCGAATGTCTATTTTAAGAATTTTGTGGAAGAACCTTGAAATTTGAGCTCAAGTTCGTTCAGAAATGGCTCCACTTAGCAAGCTGATTTTTTATTAAACGACGTTCTTCATAGATGTTCTTCTCGTTTTGCTCGAAATTAATAAGGATATTATTGTTGATCATCTAACTGACGAGGATATTTCACAGAGTGTTCAAAAATGTTTGAGATCGCTGATGACTCTGTACATGAAAGCTGCGTGCGTGAATGAAAACCATTTCAGGGGTTTAATTGAAAATGTTCCAGAAAAAATGTTTTTCGCTGTCTTAGATGTTATGGTTACTATGAAGAAACAAACATCTCAATTTAAAGTACAGGAAAGAAAGCAACTGACCTCTCTGAAGGATGAACCATAGATTTCTTTAAGTTAGTATCTTATTTTTTGTAAAAATTGGGTTTAAGATGTTATACACGCTCATTGCACGCATTTTATAACAACACTATTGCAGTGGTAATAAATCATTTCTTAAATTAAGAATGGTCTAAATGAAATAAAATGAATATAATATGTAATTTTAATGCTGTAAAAACAAAGACTTCAGAAAATGCTAATAAGACTTCAACTTTATTTCTGTTAAACTTAAAGACTTTAATAAAGAATGACTTGCGTTAAAAACTATAGCAAGTTCAAAATGGTATAATAATAAGAATAATAAGAAATTTGGTTACTCGGAGCAAAGTTCATTCAGAATTGTTGTTAAGAAAGACGAATTCTATATAGCGAATTTTCTATTTAAAAAGATTTCGGAGCCGCCCCGGTTGCGCAGGGACCTAAGCAGTGGATTCTGATCATTCGCCCCACTTTTGTCCTGGTTCGAATCCCGTGAAGTATGGGATGTTGTGTTTGTCTAACAGCACGGGCTCCCTCGATTCCCTGGAACCAATGGCCCTAAATTAGGAACGGGCGACTGCTTATAGCCCATTGAGATGCCCACGGTTGTCGTTAAACCCCCTTCCCCCCAAAAAAAATGATTTCGGACATCAGCATGCGAGTTCGTTCAACAGAAGTAAAACTGTGCACTACTCTTCGAGTAAGGATTTAACGTGAACCAACGACAAAGATGGTCCAGTTTCGATTTTAATATTCATTCCGCATTGAACTGTACCATTTCTATCATCATACAACTTACATTGATCCCGTTCTTGTCGTTGGGTTATAAGCAGATGCTGTCACATAATTTGACGCCTCTTATTCCAGGGAAGGTAGAAAGCTAGGACCGGAAGTCAGACATACCACACATACCTCATCCGAGGTTCGAACCCTTGGTAAACTCCGACGAATGATCCGAAGTCAACACTCTAGAACCCTCAACCACCAGGGGGGTGTGTGCAGTATTTCGGTCAGTTGTAGCGGTATTCCGGAGAGATACATGTTTTATTTTTCGGGTATAACAGAATATAAATTATGTTAACAAGGTGTGAAAGTTCCTCCTCCATTTCAACGGGACGGCCCACAAAATTGCCTTACGTCCAACTAGTGTTCAAACTATTTCAGTTGTCATTAGAAATTGAAAAATGACCTCCTTGTCTTTCTCCAAATACATTAAAAACATTTCTGTCAACAAACAGGTGCACTTAACAATTACTTTTTGCTCTATTTATATGTGAAAGCTTGAATTACAGGACATATGTATTCATTAAGATTATTTAAATTATCGGTCATGACCACAGAGTATTTTGGTCCAAATTCAAGATTAATATAGTGTAACCTTCCTAAAATATTATAAACTCTGTTAATCACCTGCCTGTTCCGTGTGCAGGTGATTAACTGCAATTTATTAATATTTTCTTGCAGCTTTAAGATTTTACTGCGAGAGTTATGTAGTCAAAGTTTTTAGTCATTTAACATCCTTTTATAATTGCTCTAAATTTTTATATAGCCTATTACATTTTTCGTAGGTATTATATATTGCCCTTGAGTGGTATCTCATTCCGGTTCTTTTGCTTAAATTAAAAAGATAATTTCTCTTACCTGTCCCGTTTTTGGACACCGTGGGTAAAATTATGTTCCAAGTTTGGTATATCACAGGTTAACCTTTCTATACCAATTTGGAAAGTAGTTACATATGTCTTATCTTTCAAGTATTGAAAGTTGAATAAAATATGATGCTAAACCTGAAGATATTTCCATGGTTTGCAAAGTGAAGATATTTTTTAGTGCAGTTATCACATAAAACAGTTTTATAACATTTTGCTGTTGACATTTCTTCTCACAGATATTCGTGAAGCAATAATTTTATTCAACTTCAACTTTTTGCCCCGATAATTATTAAAGAAAGTACAAAGAACAATCTGTATTTGTATCCTCGCTCGTTTTGTTTTGTACAAAACGTAAAGGGATGCAAATGCACAGATATAAGTTAAAGAGAAAGAAAGGTATTCGAAAGTGCAGGTGATTCATATAGGGCCTTCACCACACATTAAGATTTACCTTCTGAGCTACTAATCTAACAGCCATGGCTAGTGTACTTTTGAAGATAGAACTTGTACTAACAAATGAAAATATACCTCGAAATTTGTGATTTGTCAACACTTCCGAAAGTTCGTAAGAGCTTGCTTCTTTCAAAAAGTAACAGGGTTATATACAGCAATTTATGTGCAATATTGGAATATACGATTTCTCCGATTCAGGCATTAGAGCCTTTTACATGGTGAAATCAGTTCTCGCCAAAGAAGCACTAAAAATTGAGTATCAGTGCTAAGCATTCATCCGAACATACAAAAGTACTGCTTTACGATCAGCACTGAGTCTTCAGATGGACATGTCAGAGTCTTTTTCAATTCGTTTCGAGGCATAAGCAAAGGAAGTAATTGACACTAGAAACCTCATTTCATAGTGAAAGTTTCTTTCAACCTCATGAAAACGCCGAACAAAGGAAACGACAACGCCTAGAAGCGAAAAAGTACGCTGGTAGAAATGTACTAAGAAAGTAAAACAGTACCTAGAGCATGGAGTTTTGAACATGGATCTAACATGAAGGCGCACAGAAATATTTAAGATGGATTGGAAGTTCTGTGGAAATAACGGCATACAAGAAAAGAAATTTGTATATCTATCAAGGTGTCACAACAAGCAACTGAATGACATGGCACAAAGTCATAGCAATGATTTTACGTGAATGTTGGCTGCGATGCATCAGAAAATTTTGAAATTCATTCAAACACAAATCTTAGGAATCGCTCATTTTCGCTCTTGGTTTTATTACACTTTGGTTCAAGTGTTGCCAGTGCAAAGTACTTCTCAAGGCTCAAAATGACTTTATTACTACCAGCATACGGGTAAGTGAGCAAGCACATAAGAATTACTATGACGCAGTTGTTGTTATCACAGTGCAGCCAAAAGAGCCATACTATGTTAATGTTGCTCACGAAATGCGGCTTCTTGTTTTCCTGGAACTTCTACGCCGACTTCCAACACGGTGTTTTATGAGACGAACTTTTACACATGTTACTAATTTTACTAATTTTGCCAAAAAAAAAAAAAAAAACCCCAACAAGTGTTCAACAAATTTGGTCGACGATTTTGACGGTATAAATGTCGCTATGGCGTAGAAGAGCCATGGACTTCGGCCCTTTTTGTGAACATTTTTGAGTTCTATGGCGCATGGACAAACGGTTTGGAGCAAATGAGCCAGTAACTGGGATGAACGTGCCAGATGATCTCATAAATGCCTTGAAAAGAACAATGCCTGGTCCTAAAGCCACGAACTGTGAGTCCTTAAATCACACAGGAAACGAATATGTTTTATTACTGTATGATTAAATCAGCTCCAACGAATATATTCGTCTCTAAAATGTGAGCCGACCGCATCTGGAACGAGTGAACCTCGGCATCAGAAAGCGTTACTTTACTTTTAGCTTTTTTATTCCAAGTGGCCATTTAGGGGAATGATTTCAGATTGATTATCTGAAAAATGGGCTGTAACAAAGGCGATGAATCCAAGAAATGAGAAGATGTTTGAATCACTTGTTTCTTAGTAGCACTCTGTCTGTGTCAGTGGGTCAAGCATTTCCCCATCATGCTTTGGGTCATGAAGCAGACAATAAACGAGAAGAAGGAAGCACTTATCACCGATAACAAAACTACGTCAGTACTGCTGAGATGAGGGGGGGGACGATTTTTTTTTTTTTTGCGTTAGGTTTCTTAAAAACCTGGACCCTAACAGAAATGTTAGAGGAGGGCAGAAAATTTTGGGCACCATTTGATTCAGGAACATCAGCCGCTTAATGGGTTAATGTGATCGATATATTCTCAGTAATATCTGATGTATCGCAGATTTTCTTTCCAGTTCACAATATGCTTTCACCACTCATTCTCTTGTTCCATGAAACCACTCATTCAACGTCATCGTTAACCTCAGCGTAAGGTATACCGGGTTCAAAACCTGCCATCGACTGTCGTGTGTACCTGTTATTTAGAGTTATATGTATTCGTAAATATAGAATGGATCAGATAATATTATGAGCAGCGTTTTGACTCACATTACCACTGCACTATAGATATGTCAGAAACAACAATTGAGCGCAACTTGTATCCAATGATTGACGACTAAGTAAATTATCCTTCGCACGAAAGCTTTTAGGTACGTTACAATATCGTATACTTTGTGCTCCCGAAGTCTCAGATAATGTGTTTTACAACATTCCCACGCTGTCCGACATTTTGAGACGTGAACATCATGCAAGACGTATGAAACAAATCATAATATCAAGCCTTCATACAAAAAATTGCAGTCGAACCGTTACAGGAAATGTCCTAAAGTAAACGGATGCAAAGAAAACTTACAAGGAAATGGACGTAAAAATGATTTTTTTCAATTGACGGAAAATGAAATTATGAAGTGGTGAAATAACGAATGCAAATCGTTCGAATGAAAATCGATTTTACTGATATTGAGTGTGTTCATGACCTGTCTAAAGTAAAATCATGCAGCAAGTACAGGTTGTCACGTATATTTTAAATTAACTTTCCTTTTTAGTTTCTTTCCCTATGTAAATCTTGAGTTTGTTCTCAGTTATACTTCACACATAACGTGATATCTTTTCTCTCAAATGAATACTGTTGGCAACATAATTGAGGTGGAATGAACGTGTCGTATGCCTGTTATTAGATAAGAAGGAGAGATATAAACTACGATACAACATTTGCTTGTGGTGTGTGGTGGTGGTGGAGCATTTAATGTGGAATGTGGAGTGTTGATACCGATTTGTTATGTGAAGTGCTACATCTGTGCTGGAGAAATAAAGCATCATTTTCGTAAGTTTGACTTCTGTTTTTAAATGTTTCGTCTGGCCATTAAGGTTTAATTTAGGAACTCTTTCATCGTATGGTTATGTTTTAAAATAACGTAGCAATACGAAAAGACATTTACGTTATAAGGAGTAATATCATCATCGTCAACCGTCCTTAAAGTATTTCTGCACGAAGGTCTCTCCAGTCATCTTCTGTTTTCCTTAGTGCTATTTCATGCCACTCCCACATGCTTTCGAATTATGTCCACCAGTTATTCGTAGCCCATTGTATAGTGGGTTTGCACTGGTTAGGGGTCATTACTTTGATCATGAAGTCATCCACTCTCGTCAATATTTTAATCCAAGAGTTCATTTTCGTATACTTTTCGGTTACCTTAAGCATGCATCTCTCCATCCTACTTTGAGTTGTCTGCAGGTTTTTTGGAAATGTGTTATATAATTAAGATCCATGATCCATAAATAAGAGTTGGAAGGATGCGTTGATTAAACACTTTGTTTTCAAGATATAATGTTAAATTGCTATTGAAAATCCCACTTTCACTTTTCCCAAAGCCGAGTTCTTCAGCTTGGTGACGTACGACGTGTATTAAGATCCGAGTGAAGAGTCAATTCTGAACAAAGTAAGTCAAACTCTTAGCAAAATTTATCTTACGTTTTAACATAATTTGCGTGGTGGACAATTTCTGTGCTAGGTACCGTAAAATGGAATTTGTGAGAGTGGCGTAAATATCTATTTATATTTTTCACGGTATCTACAGTTCTAAAGACCTAACTAATTTTGTTTTTGCATGCCTTTAATGATCACCATTTTTTTCTGAGTACCTCGTTTAGAAAACCTGAGAGAAACTCACAGCTTTTCGGAGTTTCAGGCAAATGACGAAAAAAAAAATATATTTAATCTCGCAATATTTCTTTCTCCGGTAGCAGGGTTGAAAACAAATATTTCAATACCAGCAAGTTCTAATCGTGATAAAAATCCTCTGACATTCGGATTTATATTTTATATGATTTATTTAACGGCAATGGGCGTAACAGTATATTCCCACTACGTATATCTATATATGCGTGAAACTCATGCAGTTAGACATGTATCAGAAAACTCGAAAATTAAATCGCGGGAATCGAACCCGCAGCTCTCGATTTACGTTCGAGTATGTTACCGTTACACCACCCAGAACAAGGAACCTCCAACCGACTGAGGATGTGTTTCGGAACTAGGATTAAATGCTCCGCCGTGCGCAAAGCGAAGCATATACACGGTTAAGTCACATAATTGTGACCACCAGCTAATATCCACAGTAACCGCCATGTGCTGCGCGGACAGCAGCTGGACGGTCTGGAAGTGGTTCAATAAGGTGCTGAAAGGTGTTCACAGATATGCGGATCATTCTGACTACAGTGCATCTGACCGCTGCTGGAGGGTGCGTGGTGGAGAATCCATAGAGGGAACAACACGATTGAGGTGGTCCAACAGATGCTCAATTGGGTTTAAGTCTGGGGAATCAGGGGGCCAGGGAAGTACTTCAAAGTTCCCATCCTGCTCTTCCAACCACTCACGGACATTTCTAGCTGTGTGACACTTCGCATTGCCGTTCTGAAATATCCCCTCCGCCCCAGGGAAGACCATCAACATATATGGGTATACGTGGTCTACAGGAATGAATTCATAACGAATTCGGTCCATGATGCCTCCAACAGCTATGAGGAAACCCAGGGAAGGCCACGAAAACATTTCCCAGACCATAACGCTGCCCCTGGTAGCTTGTGTTCTTCCATCAATGGTTGAAGAGCGTTTGTTCTCCGATGTTTCTCGTCTTATATGCCAACGTCCATCCGTTCGATGAAGCAGAAAACACGACTAATCGGAGAAGACAATCAATTGCTAATCTGCGGAGGTCCAATTCCTATACTGCAGTGCAAATTTAAGCCTTTTCTGCCGGTGCACCTTCGTTAGCATAGGTGCGGTGATCATCCGTCTGCATTGGAGCCCCACACGAGCAGGATTCCCTGAACTGTCGTTTTAGACACACTTTCGGTAGCCTCCTGGTTTATTCGGCTGGTAAGTTGCTCCACTATATCGTGTCGATCGGCCCACATGCATATTCGAAGCCGACGTCCACCTCTCACTTCAATGACACGTTGTGCTCCTTAGTTTCCATGTCGCTTATTCGCAATGGTGCCATTTCGCCAATCACTATACACTTTAACGACAGCAGCACGCGAACAGTTCGCAAACTGCGATGTTTCAGAAATACTGCCATCCTTGTCCCGAAAGCCGCTAATCATCCGTTTTTGCACATCTGGTAAATTGCTACTTTTATTCATGACATCAACGAGTGATATGTTTTCAGAATGCCTACAACACACCTTATATGCCCTCAAAGCCAGCTCACGACACGTGCCTTCTTTCATTAGCTACGCGCTGTTGACGTCAAAAGTAAGAGATGGTCACAATAGTGTGCCTCGACTGTGTATGATTCTTCATCTTAGCAGCACGCGAGCAGAAGGCGAGTCCTCTGAAGAAATAACTCTTCAGAAATAAATGATAATAAAACCGATGATAGAGGCAAATAGATGCCAAATTAATCAAGCAAGTAGACATGCCTCAGAAAACTTGAAAATTCCATTGTCCTGGAACGGGAATCGAACCGGCAGCTCCCGATTTACGTTCGAGTATGTTACGAGTCCCGTTCCAGGACGATGTAATTTTCAAGCTGAGTCATGTCTACTCGTAATTTTACGTCCACGATTAATTCGTAGCCCATTGTATAGTGCTTGTTCATGTGAAGCTCATGTTTCAAAAATTCTGTTTCAGTTTATTTTTTGCGATTCAAATGCTCTATTTAACTATTGCTATGTGGACAGCTCCTCAGATTGCTTAAAAATTATATCCTTTGTGTCATAAAACATTTCCCGAGTGTTAACAATTTTAAACTATCCACCTCAAAAACAATTCATTACATAATAAAAACACCTATAGAACATTAAGATGAGGCATTTGTCAAAACGCATGTTTCTTGCACCCTAGAAATCAACTGAACTGAGTCAAGTTGTTTTCCAGTTGACTGAACTTTGTCCTACTCCCACGATTCGAGCCTATGAAATCTAAAAGTTGGTCCAAAAGTCTTGCTCTATTTTTCGAAAATTGTTAAACAATAACTGCACCAATTGCAGCCTTCTAGAACTTGAAATGTAAACACCTAAAACTATTTAATGATTCAAACTAACATACTTCTACAGGGTGTTCGTACACTGTTTTGACAAAAGAAGAGGGGTGATAGTACCCATCAAGACGAACAATATTTACAATGGAACCTAGGGTCGCATTCCACTCTTGAGTTTCAGAAAAGAGTAAAGTTAGATGTCCAAGTTGAACTTTCAACAGTGCAAAGAAAGTGAATTAACGACATCATGAGTTGCACACTCCCATCTATGGAGATCCGGGACAGACTCAAGGTAGATGCTGAAAGTGGCTGCCACGGGTGCCGTTGCACAATTCACACCGGTGAATGAAAGACTGGCGCACCCTCTCGAAGAATCCTGGTGTCGTGTTTATCCTGTCCGCTGCAACAATTCTCGCGACGAGATCGTCCACGGAGTCCACAGGCGTCTCGTACACCAATGATTTTATGTGTCCACAGAAGAAGAAGTCCAGTGGGCTTAAGTGTCGGTCAGCGTGGAGGCCATGCCACAGGTCCGCCACGTCCAATCTATCGTGAGGGATATGTGACATTCAGGAAGTATCTACTGCACCTTGATAAGCCAATCAGCTGCAACTGTCGATGCTGCGCCTTTTCTCTGGCAATTTGCATACGGTAAATGCTTGAGAGTGATATTCTGGCGATGTGCTACTTCTCCGGCAAGAAAAAAATGACGTCTGAGGTGACGACTTGTGCTTGTTTGACGTATTTCGAAGTTACTCTTTTCTGACACTCAGAGCGCAATGCGACCCTAGGTTCTATTGTAAATAAAAACGCCACCGGGGCGGCGTTTTTCCATTGGAAGTATAAGAAGCAAAGTTACTTGACGTCCACCTTAAAGTAGCAATTCTTGTATGTATGTATGTAAATTTTATTTGCCGCCCCGGTGGCGCAGTGGTCTAAGGCGTTGGCCTCTGATCATTCGTCCGAAAGGGGTCCGGGTTCGAATCCCGGTTAGGCATGGATGTTGTGTTTGTCTTCCGGCACTGGCTCTCTCCCTTCCCTGGAACCAGTGACCCTAAATTAGGGACGGGCGACTGCTTATAGCCCATTGAGTTGCTCACGGTGTTCGTTAAACCTCCAATAAAAAAAAAAAATTATTTTGAAAACGGCTCAAAGAATTTTGATGAAAGTCGTTAACCTACCGTTTTCTGGTACTAGAAATCGATTTATCTTGATTTCGACTTTTGAAGAATTCATTTAGTGGGTTAAATAACCACCCCGAATTATAACGTTTTTAGTGATGGCGTTGTTCCATTAATGTTACCAATGCTTAGAAATCTTATGACGTCACAACTCGCGTTTGAGAATGTTGGCGCGCGGTCATGCCATCTATCTCATTACGTCACGCGTTGTGTGTGGATCAAATTAAAGATTTATGACGTCACAACTTGCTAGCAGATGGTCGCGATTCCCATCTGCCTCATTACGTCACGCGTTGTGTGCGTATGTCCGTCAGCACGATAACTCGCGTATCAACCGTTGGATTTCGATGAAATTTTAGTATCTGGTAGGGGATCACCTGGGAAGGAACCCTATTTAAAGTGAACGAAATGGGGTCAAAGGTCAGTTCATAGGAGAGGGATCCATTCCACTGCTGTTAGGCACCATAACTAACGTAAAAAAGGTTCGATATCGATGATATTTTAGTATGTGGTAGGGGCCCACCTGGCGACAAAGCTTATTGAAAATGGGCGAAATGGGGTCAAAGGGTAGGACACAGGAGCGGGATCTTTTCCATAGCCCTTATGCATCATAACGTACGTAAAAATGCTTCGATTGCGACAAAACTTTATCATGTTATTTCGGAGGTATACCAAGCCGGTTCTGTTGAATATCATCGAAATGCGATCAAAGGTCAGGGCACAGGACCAAGATTTATTCCACAGACATTATTCTTATAACTTGAGTGATAACTTGAGTAAGGATTTCTGTAATGTTGGAAAGCGTATTATAATCAATGCATTGCATGATTTCACTAACTTGTTTTTATTATTGGAGGTTTAACGACCACCATGAGCAATTCAATGGGGTATAAGCAGTCGCCCGTCACTAATTTAGGGGTCACTGGTTCCTGGAAAGGGAGTGAGCCAGTGCCATGAGAGAAACACAACATCCATGCCTCACCGGGATTCGAAACCGGACCCCTTTCGGACGAATGATCAGAGGTCATCGCTTAGACAACTGCGCCACTAGCGCAGCCGTTATGTTTTAACTGCTCCTGGTATGTGAAATGTCGACTCATCACTAAAAGGTACAGTTTGAACAATTGTTCGTCATTATCTAGGCTGTCGACTAAGTTACAGGGAAGTTCAAAAGGGCGAGGCTTATCTTTCTCCTCCAAATATTGGACATTCAACCTTTTGTATGCATATAATCGCAGTCTTGTATAAAAACTTGCTGTATCGTATGTACAAAACATTTCTGATCGTACATAGAAGTCCTAAATCAGTTATTCAGTGGTAAATTTTTCGGACTCCAGGAAAATGCTTTATGTACCCGCTGCACGTCGTTTTCCGGACACTTAGTCGCCCGGTTATTGACTTGTCTAGCACATCCTCAATTTCCAGAAATTCATTATCCCAATGCGTAAATGATTTAGCATTACCAGGATTCTTGCCGAAACAGCTGCAAACATTAATTTGCACTTGAATTACTGGTTTCGTTTTAAAACAACACGCCACACAAATAACTTTTCCTGCACATTCGCCAGATAGATTGTAGTTATGAACAGGAAGAACAACTAGTGCCACCTACATGTTGGGATATACAAAACTTCAGATGTTTACCTTTCAAACGATGGAAACCTAATGTCTAAATGGTGTAGTTATTTTTCTTTATTACATTTCTCAAAACAGGCTGACTTTTGGATCACCCCAAAAACACTGAGTAGCCACTTTATTATGGACACCCCCTCAGTACTTCGTTGGGCCACCTTTTGCCTTTAATACTGCGTCCATTCTTCGTGGCATGGACTCCACGAGATGTTGATAGGTGGTTTGTGGAATCTGAGACCATGCCTGATGAATAGCACTTTCCAGGAGTGTGAGATTGCACGGTTGTGGATCCAGCTGTCTGATGGCTCGTTCAACTTCATCCTACAAATTCGCAATGGCGTAGAGATCTGGAGACTGTGGGGACCATTTAAGCAAAGTAAACTCATCGGCATGTTCCTGAAACCAATCCTGTACAATACAAGCACTATGGCAGGACGCAATATCTTGTTGAAAGTAGTCATCAACATTGCGATAACTCATCCAAATGACAGGATGCACTTGGTCCGCAACGATGTTTACATATGATGTGCCAGTCAGACGTTGATCAACACGAATAAAAGGGCCCAAAGCATACCAGGAAAACATTCCCCAAACCATAACGTTGGCTCTATCAGCTTGAAGGGTTGTAGCAATGCATTTGGGGTCCATGCTTTCGTGCTGCTTCCGCCAAATTCTCACTCGGCCATCGGCATGGTGCAACTGAAAACGTGATCCATCGGACCACGTAATTTGTTTACAATTATCGACTGTCCAATCCTTGTGCTCATGTGCGAACTGGTGATGTTTTGTCTTGTTAACTGCAGATATCAAAGGTGTTCGAACGGGCCTTCGGCTGCCATATCCCATTCGATGCAGTGTACGGTGAACAGTGAGTGCAGAGATCATTTGAGGCGATCTTTGGTTAAGATGGTCTGTAATTTGCTGCACTGTAGCCCTTCTGTTGTCTGTTACCAGTCTGTACATTCTCCGTTCCGCCCGAGCAGTCACTAGTCGATGACGACAACACGTTGCACGTAGAGACTCAGTTTTTGGATTACAGTCCAGTCTTTAAACACTTTAACAACAGCTGCTCTGGAACATTTCACGAATGCGGAGGTTTCGGTGATACTGGCTCCATGGCTGCTAGCTCCTACGATCATCCCACATTGACAGTCCGTCAAATCATATTTTTTACCCTTCTCGTCACCCAAAAATCACTTCTACTACTGTCGAAAGCACTAAGCTTTCCCTTTTTATACAGCCTCGCCCTCTGGCGGCAACAGCGTGCAGCCATAGCTCATTTGCTTAAAACTGTCAGGTGGTCATAATAAAGTTGCCACTCAGTGTATACAAAAGTGCACAACATTGCTCATAATATTGCAAATATTTTTTCCAATAAGCAGTTTGGGCTAAAATGCTATGAGTACTTTTGAAAGAAGGAAAAATCCGTTTAAACCGATTTACAGAGGTTTTCTCAAACTTATTTCTGAAATGAAAATTCACCGCATGTTCTACATGCTGCATTGAATATCAAACGAAAGGTCAAAAGTTCTCTAAAAAGGATCCCAATTAATTATTTATTAGGGTTCATTATTTTTATTGTAAGATGAGGACTTAGTCGTTTCACATTTAATATGCCATCTTTTCTGGAGTCTAGCTTTTTCACAAAAATCTGCTCATTGCTATGCAATGTGTATCACACATAGAAAATGAAGGCATTTAAACAAGAAATTTAGTTTTAGGTGTCGCGTGTGTAAGAACGGTTATCTGCCGTCATGCGCACACCGTACCTTTTCACCTAAAAACGGATAAATACAATTTAAATTGTAAATGTATGATAACTATCTTAGAAAATAGTTTATAGGCATTGTTGCAGGAGCGAAGAAAACTGCCTCACAAACTTACTCTTTTTAGCCAAAGCATACGCTAATAGCTGTATCAGTCGACAACTTAAAATATTCTCTGATAAGCAAAATTCAATTAAAATTTCAGTAATACAGAACGCAAAGTCTCCTGGCTTCTGAAATAGCATTTACATAAAAGTGAAAAGGAGCTGCATAAGTAGTTAACATCAGTCAGCCGAATGTAAATTATAAGCATGTTACCAGACAAACAAGAAACTAAGTTTCGACGTTATTTTATTCCACGTTCAAGTGGCAAAATCTTCTAATATACACTGCTGGCCACCCAAAATGCAACACCAAGAAGGAAGCATCCGATTAGCTTGAAATTCGCAGAATGCGTCGCCCGAGAGAGGACATGCAAACGATTAGCATGGCAGGGCATATGCAAATCATGTGCGCCCGGCACGCCACCGAGAAGCACTACAAGAAGGGTGCACAGAAGGCACAGGACGAATACTGGCTTATCGAGACAGCGGCTTATCGTACCGAGACATCGGCGCCCATGTGGGACGACATCCAGCCACAGTGAGGCGAGTATGGATTCGGTGGGTGCAGGAGGGACGGACGAAGTGACGTGAGCGATTGCCGCAGCCGCGGCACACCACCGAACGGAAGGACCGGCGTGTTGTGCCGCGGGCATTGACGACTCGCACCGCCACATCACGAACATTAGCGCAGGTAGTAGGGTGTGTTGCGCAACAACCTGTGTCAGCACGTACCGTTCGACGTCGTCTGCAGGAGCGGGGACATGTCGCGCGTCGCCCATGGCTCCGATTACCATTGACGTTACACCACCGGTGAGTGCGGTGGTAGTGGGCCGTTGAATGCCGCACCTGGACTAGGGAATGGCACGACATTGTCTTCTCTGACGAAACCCACTTATGCCTGCAACACCACGATGATCGGATCCGCGTGTGGCGGCACCGCGGCGAGAAACTGCATGACGCCTGCTTTATGCATCGCCATGCCGGTCCGTCACCTGGCGTTATAATTTGGGGCGCAATTGGATATGGCACCCGCACCCCTCTGGTACGCATCGCCGGCACACTCAACAGCCACGGCTACATCTCCAACGTTTTGGAGCCTGTAGTCCTCCCTTACCTGCAGGACCTGCCATCGATCACGTTTCAACAGGACAATGCGCGCCCGCACGTGGCGCGCATCGTGCAACAATTCTTCAAGGCCCACTAGGTGTCACTGCTGCCGTGGCCCGCCTGTTCTCCCGATATCTCGCCCATCGAACACGTTTGGTCGCTGATCGGCAACCGAGTTGCCTGGCAAGCACCACCCACGGCTACGCCTGATGAACTGTGGCAACGTGTGGAAGCAGCCTGGACCGACATACCCCAAGCCCACATCCAAAGCCTCTTTCGTTCGATGCCGCGGCGTGTAGCCGCCGTTATTGCCAGACATGGGGGCCACACGAACTATTGATGTCTGCGTGTTCCGCAAGTCGCCCGGGCCTGTAAGCTCAATCGTTTAGTCTTTGTATCTGTTGTTATGTGTCCAGTAAATCTGGCTTTGCTATCTCGTGTCCTACTTGGTGTTGCATTTTGGGTGGCCAGCAGTGTAAGTGTGTAATTCGGTAATGACACAGCTGTTCTTTTTTATTTCATTCTTATATAAATATACAGTAAATTGACAAAAGTCACTGAACACCCCTTCAAAAGCCAATGAACGGATACGCTGCGTTGTTAAGATGCGCTGTACAGCTGCAAACGGTATAAAAACAAGCCTGCAGCTGACCGCGATCATATCGCACTGTGAGGTTAATTAAAAATGTTACGGCAGAATAGAACTGACTTTTAGAAAGGATAGATTGTTGGGTGTTATATTAGTGGGTAGTCCATAAGAGAAACCGAGAGAAGTTTAAACATACCCAAGTCAACTGTTTTGGATGAACTGAACAAGTGGAAGACACATGACGTGCCTGAAGCAGCAAAACGTACCGGCAGACGAAAGAAAACCAGTGATGGAGGACGTCAAAGCTTCAGGAGAGTCGTTACAGCTAATCGCCGTAGTACTGCACAAGATCTCAGTGTACAGGTGAGTAAAAATTCTAAAACCGCGGTATGTACACGTACCATTCGCAGAAACTTCATTCTAGGGGTTACCGAGGTCGTGCGGCTGCCCATATGCCTTTCATCTCCACTCGGAATGCTTCTCTTCATTTAGCATGGTGTAAATAACATTTATCGTGGACCGTACATAGATGGAAACGGGTCCTATGGACTGATGAATCTAGATGCCGGATCCATCAGTCTGATGGCCGTGTGTGGTTATGGCGGCAGCCGGGGGAACGCTATTTACCACAGTGTACTGTTCGTACGGTCAAATGGGGATCTTACAGTGTACTGTTGTGGGGATATTTTTCGTGGCATGTGTCCGTTGGTTGTAGTGGACAAACGTGCTAACCATCACGTCTACCTCGGCTTTCTGGACAATTATGCCCTACCAACTCTGTGTCAATACTATGAAACCGACCCATAGCAAGGACTGTTATAGCGTCGTTTGATGATGATTCCGTATCGTGTGTGGACTGGCCAGCACAGAGCCCTGATCTCATTTATCATCCCTATGGGATGAATTAGAGCGCCGCATAAGATGTTTGGAACCAAGGCCTACTACTAAGCAACAGTTAGCATCATCATTATGTACTGAATAGAAGCGCATACCTATCGCTGTGTTCCAAAACCTTGTCGGAAGGATGTCTCGAAGGGTCAGTGCATGCATTGGGCCCAAAGGTGGACCGACGCCGTACTAATGTATGTCCATACATGCTATGTTGTGCTTCTCTTCTAGGGGTCCGGTGACTTTTGTCAATATAGTGTATATATATAAATCCAAAGTATCTAGAAACATTGGTTACAAAATTCCTTTCTTTCCTTTGAAATAGGGAGGTAATAGAGCCGTAGGGCAAACACTCAACCCACATCACATACGGTACACAAAACTGCAACGCATTCTGATGATTAGCTAGAGCTCTAATATCGTGTCCTGAGATTTGGTCAAAATGTCGTATCCACTTATTATGATTAAACTTCTCCTGTTGACCATGCTATGGGTTTATGTATCGGGTGAAAACTCTTATGTTCTAACAGGAAAGTAGTTACCCATTTTGAAAAAAATGAGACTGTGCTTGGAGCAAATACATTGCGAAGTGCAAGCCGAAAGCCAATGGGAAGCCATTGATCTTGAACTGTACTTAAATAGAAAAGCAAAGCTTACTTCATGCTCTGCATTAGTTCGGCATAAGGTGTCATTTAAATTAGAGTTGTTGTTTGTAGCGCGCCATGATAATGCTGAGTTCAAGAACTGAGTAAAGGATAAACTTGAAGATTTTTGGTAAAATTAAATAAAACGCCTACCGAACCATTTTGTGTGTCAACTGAGACGTAGGGGAAAGAATGTGCATGGCACGAGCACAGATTCTGTTTGTGTGGCATAAGCGGTTTAGTGAAGGCCGAGACGACACTGTAGGCGCCCAAGAACTTCAAAAAACAGAAGAGATTGTGCACAAAATCTACGCAATTTCTAGAAATGATCAACAGCAGAGTATTGGAATGACAGCATAAATAGTAAATATCTGTAAATATACTGTTAACAATATTTGCGTGAAAATCTGAATATTCCAAAGATTTGTGCCCAGATTTTTCCAAAACGTCACACGCCTGAGTAAAAACAAAATCACTAGCAGATATGTGCTGACATTCTAAGACAAATTCAGGTGAATACCAACCTTTTAGAAAGTGTTATCACTTATGATGAAATCGGATCTTCCAACACGACCCTGAAACCAAAGAACAGTCGATGCACTGGAAGACACCATCGTCACCAAGTGTGAAGAAAGTACAGCAAAGCAAATCCAAGCTCAAGGCCATGATAATAATTTTATTGACATTAAGGGGAAAATTTAGGCAGAGTGGGTTCCAGATGGAGGAACAATGAACCTGTAGTGCTACAAACAGGTGCTGGTGATATGAAAATGATACTACTAGTAGCTTGCGCTATGCGTGTAAACTCGCATCGTTTCATCGTGTCAGAAGCGTTTGCCGTTTCGTTGTTGGACTGGCCTGTAGAAAATTTTCCTTTCTTACTGCATCTTATGAAAAGCGTGTTCCTCGTGGATGCTCAGATTCTTCATAAACAAAATGCCTTTTCGGTGTGTTTTCTGACAAAGCTGTACAGCAAAAAACGTACCTTGTAAGATACTACTTGAAGTGATTCGCCTATTGTGTTGGCTGCATCGTATCAGAAGTATCTCTGAGACTAATTCACTAATATGCAAGGTTATGTTGTTTTGAAATGAATAGGTGTATCTGAATGGATTTCTTGCGCAAATTCCGAAAATGACCTTCAAAATTCCGTATCACGTCAAGTTTTTTCACAAATGACGGAAATGTGAAAATTAAAAAAAACGTTATTTTTTAATGACATTGTTATATGGCAACGTTTGTAACGTGTGAAAATGTTTTCTGGAGGGGCGGAATGATTGTTTAAGGAATAGATAAACATAAATATATAGCTAATAATGAAAATGCAACTGTTTTATCTGTATGACGTCACGATTTGCGCCACTCAGAGGCCGAACACGAGAGAATGTTATCTTGGCACGGCAGTATGACTCATATATCACGCCACTGCTCCCTTCTTTCTATTGGTCACATGTGGCGCCATTCGGGGCAGATCGTGTTACACTAGTCAATGCAAAGAAGGGACTGGCCCCGTTCGGTTGTTTTTTTGTGACGTGTGCAATGGCTTCACGTGGTTGTGTAAATCATCCAGACATATTTTGCTACATGTGTGGTTGTTATACGACAGGAAAAAAACAGAAGCAAAATATTACGCCTTTCGTGAAAAATGCTTATTTTTCAATACTTCGGCATTAAACTAGCAGACCAGGACAAAGTTTGGTCTCCTCACAATGTGTGCCGTGCATGTGTGGAGGGGTTGAGGAACTGGAAAAGTGGAAAAAGGGCATCAATGCCGTTCGGTGTACCCATGGTGTGGCGTGAGCCAAAAATCACAGTGACGACTGCTACTTCTGCACAGTGAATATCGTGGGCCATACGAGAACCAGTAAGCGTAACATTGTGTATCCCAATATCCCGTCTGCCATAAGACCAGTGCCCCATAGTGAATCCATCCCTGTGTCATCCCCGTCCAATATCAAGCCCCCCAACAGACACCGATTCAGACGGTGATACAAGTGATGAGATGTACCAGCCGGACAGCATTCAGGATGAAACCCCAGTGCCATTTACCCAGCATGAACTGAATGATTTGGTTCATTATCTGAATTTACCTAAAGACGCAACAGAGCTTTTAGGATCACGACTTCACGAAAAGAATTTTCTATGTCTTAATACGAGATTATCCTGGTACAGACACCGAGATGCAGAATTGGTTCCGTTTTTTGCTGAGGAAGGCGGTTTGGTATATTGTCTCGACATTCCAGCAGTCATGAAATACTTAAACATTAATTACAATTCAGGACAGTGGAGGTTGTTCATAGATGCCAGCAAATCCAGTTCAACATGTGTTTTATTTCACAATACTAACATCCATCCATCCATTCCAGTAGCACATTCTGTGACTTTGAAAGAGACATACGAGAACCTTAAATTACTGCTGGAAAGTGTGCAGTACAAGTTTCATGAATGGTCTTTGTGTGGGGATTTCAAGGTGATTGGAATATTGCTCAGCCAACAAGCAGGCTACACCAAATTTTCTTGCTTTTTGTGTGAATGGGACTCCAGCACAAGGACGGAACATTGGGTTCGGCAGGAGCGGCCAGTCAGATGTACATTCACACCTGGCGAAAAAAACATTGTTTCACTTCCACTGGTTGATCCCTCGAAAATACTGTTGCCACCTTTACACATCAAACTTGGCTTAATTAAGCAATTCGTGACCGCTTTAAGCAGGGACATTAAATGCTTTCAGTATCTTGGTGGTAAGTTTCCATCAATCACGTCTGAAAAAATTAAAGCTGGCATTTTCATAGGCCCTCAATTACGAAAATTAATGGCAGACAACATATTCGAGGAATCCATGAGTGAGTGCGAATTGCGAGCATGGACTGCATTCAGAAATGTGGTACACAATTTTTTGGGGAACACGAAGGCTTCAAATTACACCACTTTAGTCGAGGATATGCTGGAACACTATGAACTGCTTGGTTGCAACATGAGCGTCAAAGTTCACTTTCTTCATGCTCATCTAAATTACTTTGCTAACAATCTTGGTGATTTTTCGGAAGAACATGACGAGCGCTTCCACCAGGATATTAAAGTGATGGAAAAGAGATACCAAGGAAAGTGGACTGTACATATGATGGTCGACTATTGTTGGATGTTGAACAGAGACTGTACGGACGCACACCGAAGACAATCCAAAAAGAGGAAGTTTGAAGGGGAGCCCAGTGGCGAATATTAGGTATGTTTGCTTTTGAATATGTATTTATGTTTAACTATTCCTTAAACAATTATTCCGCCCCTCCAGAGAACATTTTCACACGTTACAAACGTTGCCATATAGCAATGTCAATAAAAAAATAACGGTTTTTTAAATTTTCACATTTCCGTCATTTGTGAAAAAACCTGACGTGATACGGAATTTTGAAGATCATTTTCGGACTCTGCGCAAAAAATCCATTCAGATACACATATTCATTTGAAAACAACAGAAAAAAGTTGGAAAAATTGCAGATCAGTGTAATAGTTCGACCTGATGTCATTCAATCAACAGTGCCATTCAATCAACAGTGCATGTACGAGAAGGATCGAGGACATTTGCTATCTAATCAATAAGTGCACAACATCCTCTCGATATTAGTTTTCATGGCTGGAAGTGAAAATGAGTAGATTCCTTCCCGCTTTCTGAAGATTTTCACATTGCAGTAATGTTTACATTTAAGATTTTGAAATATAGGCTGGGTTACATTTTATGTGTTGCTACAGTAGAGTGGGTGAGAGTCCCATGAGACAAGTTCCACGAATACGGTGGATGGGCTGTCAGTTTTCAACCAAAGTTCTTACTTTTTTCGTGGTGAGAATTCTTTTGGTGAGGTACAATTTCTACGCGATTAACGAGACAGAAGTCGGTCCTTTACGAACGTAAAGGACTGACACATTAGTTCCTGTACTAATGCGATTTAAAAGCTTACAACACATTAAGTTGCAATACGTTGGCAACTGCGCAAGCAAATGCAGATCTTAACCTATTGCACAATGTTCAAGTACACTCAATATAGGATTTCGGTGAGTAGACCTCATTCATCAGCTTGCCTCTTGAACTACTCTTGTGCACTGTTTTAGTTTTTTTATTGTGTTTACCTAACTATCGTTGACTCACTCATTTGCGATTAATTCTCGTGATAGAAGCTAAATTGTTTTACGTTAGAAAAACTGTTGATTTCCCAGCGGTCTCTTTCTCTCTCTTTAAACTTCTTCAGTGTGTTGAAATATTTCTTTTACACTGTATATTTGTTTTTATTTCCTAATGTAGTCAAGCGTTTAAACAAACGAAGATCCAAATTTCAGTCTACTTCTTTAGAAGTATTCCCGAGATTTTTAACAAAGCAATAAGTTTCAGAAAAATGATTTTAACTCTTTCCGGACTCATTCTTTCAGACACTAATTATTTATTTTTCAGAGAAAACATAGTGCAAAAAGAATTGAAATATTTGTCTTAAATTGCGGATGAAAAATGTGAAAGAGCAGCTCAAGACAAAAATGTTAGATGTTATCCAAACCCATACCGTAAGAATGTCAGTTTGCACAGCTAGAGCATTGTTTCCTTTTTAACAACAAACAGAGTAACCAGAAAGTGCGTCGTAGAAATGGAAAGTTTAATACGGAACCGGCGAAGCATTCAGAATAGCAGGATGAGCACAAAATATGGTGACCAGTAATTAAAGCGGTTCGAGATAATAAAAAAGCACGGAAATGGAAGAATTTACTGAGAGAAATTTCAGGCGGCATGTTGTTTAAATAGGAAGTAGATATATCAAAACCTAAAGCTAGTAACACAACACCATTTGCTTTCAGTCACGTACGTGGTACAAATTAATTAGTAGAACAGATATATATATATATATAAATGCGTTATTTACTTTCAAGTAATCTTTTTATATTTCATTTTATAATAAAATGCTTCTCGTTGCTCATTAAAACGGTCATAACTTTTGTACCCTTCAAGAAAGCAAAGAACGTTTGCCATTTAACATAAATGAAAAGATGAGTACAACAAGGTTTAGTTCGTTTCATTTCCTTTTGTTTTGTTTGCATTCCTGTTTTTTGAACTGCTATTATTATTCTTTTCCGATTGAAGTTTTAACGACCACCGTGAGCAACTCAGTGGAATACAAGCAATCGCCCGTCCCTACTTTAGGGCCACTCGTTCCAGGGAGGGTAGAGAGCCAGTGCTGTAAGACAAACATAATATCCATGCTTCACCGGGATTCGAACCCCGACAAATGGTCAAAAGCCAACGCTTAGACCACTGCGCCACGGGAGGGTGGACTACTGATATGTACAGCGTGGTTAAAAAATGACGTGGCCAAATGAAAAAGCTACAGGCATTGCTGAAATTGGGGTATGATATTGAAATTCTGAACTAAGATGCGATGGGGACGATATGTACAAATTGGAGTTCATGGTAGGTTTCAAGGTGTTCGCCATGCCATATGTAAAAAAATTCTACGAGACAGGTACCATTTGTGATGTTGGAATTACATGTAATGCGAAAGACGGCATGTGGCGTTGTAACGTAGTCACTAGATCTAAAGACAACGAAGAAATCTGGAGTGCAATCTTGCGCCTCACCAAGTCAGTACACCAAGGTAGCTGTCAGCTGTTCTGTTTGTATGGTCAAACAGTACTGCGTTAAACAAATTAAGTAGCGTTATACTATTGATTAAAAGCAGCTTTCAGGAACCTACAGAAAGGGAGATAGAGATCAATCTTGGAGCTCACACTAAAAGGACGTAGTGACATTGGGTAGCTTTATTACACGAACGGTTGCATTGCTGCAGAAGCGCTATGTCACCTTCGTTAAAATCACCACTTTTGCATAGCCACCATATTCTAAGAATGAAAAAGTGGTTGTACGTGTAATAAGGCTCGGTGTGGACTACCGATAATGGGCGTTGAAACCGTGGAGGAGGTCGACCGTTACGGAAGATCACGAAACAAGTGTGTGAAGTCTGAATGTATCCAGGAATAGCACACGAATGATTCTGTACGTGCTTCGGTACCGGTTTCAACGAATGGAAATGTTAAAAGATGGACACGCTAAACGCCGCTCCAGTGGCGCAGTGTTCTAAGCTCTGGCTTATGACCGTTCGTCCTAGAAGGATCTGGGATCGAATTCCGGTGAGGCATGGATGTTGTCTTTGTCGGAAGACCTTTGTTGAGGAATTTTCGATGCTGTTCGCTGCCGCTGCCACCTAACGTGGTTAGCTAACGCGAAAAATTGAAGTTGGCTGACTTCGAGTAATTGCACTAAGGACATCATCAATTTAGATCTAGTGGCTCCGTTCACGCAACGCAAGCTGTTTTTTTCGCATTGCTTGACATCCCGGCATCCCTAAATTAGTGGCTTTTATTCAAAATATTTGATATATGCCAAAGTTATCCATAGCTGTAAGACATGCCACACTCTTCATTTTATGTGGTGAGCAGTATCTGTGTACCGAATTTGAATCACATCCATCCATTACAGTTATCACAGGAGCGAATTGAGTTCGTCAAGTTACTTTATAACCAGCCTGTATATAATGGCAAATACTGAAGATGGGGTATATAGGATGTTGAAGATATTTGCTGTCTCCAAAAACTGATTATAACCACCCCATATATGTAGCGAATACTGAACATGGACTATGAGTTAATAAAAAATGATGAGCAAAAAGTTGAATTTTGAAGTTCAATAAGCACATGATTCAAATTACTGCTCAGACACTCTGCACATTTTTAGCGATGTATTGGATATTTATGTTTATTGTGTGTTATTTGTGTGTCATTCTTCCCGATATGTGTGCACAGATTTTCCATGGATTTACTACTGTGTTTTCATGCTATATATTGCGCTAAATTGTATTGAATAAGTGTAGAAAAGTTAGTGTTTCAGGTGGAATGAAGAGGTTCAAGCATCTGTGCTTAATTTCCTTACGGACAAAGTACCAATTTCTTTCAAGATGGTTTCGAATGACTGCGGTGGAACAAACAATTAAATATCGAAGACCAGATGAAAAGATGGGGCTACCTTTTTTCTGTATGTTTCATTTCTGTAAATAAATTGCTGCCTATTTACTAGATCCAGGAAACGTATGAACTGCATTTCCCTTGCAGCTGTGTTGTAAAATCATTTACGTACTGGAACGAAATGAAAAACAATAAACATAAGCATCCAATGCATCGCTAAAATTGTTGTTTCGTAAAATTTCCCTTAACCGACATTTCTTAAGTACTGACCTAATCGGACCTCTCTGAACTGCCGCTGTTATCTACGGTCCTCGAGGAACAGCGGGCGTTACAATGAGCACCCCCAATCTCTTTTGCGAACTATCTCTATTAGGGAAGCAGACATTCCAATTGCGTATTTGGAATCTACCAATGCCGCCCCGGTGGCGCAGTGGTCTAAGTGCTGGCTTCTGACCATTCGTCCGAGAAAGGGTCCAGGTTTGAATCCCGGTGAGGCATGGATATTGTAGTAGTCTTACGGCACTGGCTCTCTCCCTTCACCAAATTAGGGACGGGCGACGGGACTGCTGTCAGCCCATTGAGTTGCCCACGGAAGTCGTTAAACTTCCAATCAAAAAAAAAAAAGAACCACCTAATTATGGCCAAGTAACGGTAGTTCCTATGATGTTACCTTCTTGAATTAGTAAGATTTCCTTAGAGACAGTGCCGGCGATGGCTGCGTCCTAGTCTAACTGAGAAGCATCACTTCGACTATTGGCAAGAACCCATCGTCTCTGACTACTCAGAAGCCAGCGTTTCACCTTTGCCTCTCATGCTTGTGAAAACACAATCGTCTCATCAAATCCGTGTCCCCTCTCTCCGGAGTATGTCATTCTCGCAACTGGGCTACGCGGATATAATGTTTCGCTACAGATTAGTCGTCTTGACACATGTTTTCTTTCACCTCTGTAGACATCACATGCTGACATTTCTTTACTGTTAAATTTCTTATGAGTTTTCAATTGTATAACTGATTATGCTTACCTATGGCCAGTAAATGCAAAACGTAAACACTACCAGAAGCGTGAAATGGACTTTTGCATTACGTCTACATATTGTAACCAAAAAATAACGCAAAACTTTCTTTTAAGGACTCTTTCTATTACGGACAAAATCAATGTTCTGGGAGTGTCCCTAAATGCCGGTTTTACCGATTGTTAAATGAGGATGAAAAAGATTATTTCTATTGAAATCCCCTTTAACAAATTTAAGATTTCTACGATGTTACTCGCAATGCGGGACATTACAGAATAAAAATTATAACAATGTTAGCAAAACGAAAAAGAATACACAAGTCTCAGTCCCTGAAATTGCTGGTCAGTCCAGATATCACATTGGAACAGAAGCCTTTCTCATAACAGAATGTGAACCTATTCTTGTTAGCCTCCACAAAAATAGAACAATTGCCTATGGATACCGATCAATCCTATTCTAGTATCTTGTGATTGATCTGAGTTTAATCTGTAACTAATCGTGGGAGTAACATTAAAAGATTTTTACGGAAGTATTTTTAACATTGACAAAATGGCATTTTTTCTGCTGTATGAATGTGCGTTCATTATAGTTTTTAAATAGCAACAACACTTGTATACGATGCTTGGAATTTCGCAGCTGAAACTCAGATCGCAAATCTTTCCTTGTGTATGTTCGGGAAAAAAATAAATAAATAAAAGCACTCAGAGCGAGCCTGCAGCAAATGGCAACTGTGTCCTCCAAATCGATTTTTAGCCGCTAATAAATGGTATCACGTTAAGACAAAAGAACTAAAACACCAAAGCAGCATACTGACCTTTAACTGCGCTCTGGTATAGAGTATAAGGACCGCATGCAGTTTCATGCATTGTTGCGAATGGTTTCATTACAAAAAAAAAACAGATCGTAAGATCTATTCTAGCCTTCAGACGATGCTTTACATCTTAACTAGAGTAAGAAATCAACAAATTTTGAGGTAGCAATTTTATGGAAAAAGTGAATGGCGAAGAGTTCAACCTCCGTAATACCATTTGAAACAACCAAAAAAATCATGCTTTTCAAGCTTCCGGCGATTGATTACTGAGAGACATGTTACCTGTTGTCTTTCTGTAGATCATTTTGCACAGTATGGTTTAAAATAGAATAAAACATATTTTAAACCATACTATACAAAACAATCAGAGTATGGTTAAAAAGATTATTAATACAGGATGATTGTAACCTTCTTCAACAAAACAAGAGCGGTGATAGTACACATCAAGACGAACACTATTTGCAATGGAACCTAGGGCCGCATTCCACTCCTAGTGCAAGAAAAGAGTTAAGTTGCATATCCACGTTGAGCCTTCAACAGTGAAAACAAGGAGACACCTAATTTATGAGTTGTACAATTCCAATCGCATCAGAGAAAGACTCAAAGGAGCTGCTCAAACTGTCGTCCAAGGGCGTCGTTGCACAGCACACACCGGTGAATGAAGGGCTATCGCACTGTCTCGTAGACTCCCGGTGTGGTGTTGATCTTGTCCGCAGCAACAGCGATTCGCGCGACTTCTTCTAGGAAGGCCATAGGTGTCTCGTACAACAAAGTTTTCATGTGCCCCCAGAAGAAGAAGTCCAGTGGATTAAGGACCGAGGAGCATGGAGGCCAAGCCATGCTCCTCAGTATAAGTGCGGTACTTCCTAAATGCGACAGATCCACCGGGATATGTCGCATTTAGGAAGTATCGCACCTCCGTGGCAAAGTGTACTGGGGCCCCATCATGTATAAACCACATATCCCTCAGTGTGCTGAGCAGAAGATCCTGCAACAGACCGGGAAGCACTTACTCCAGGAACACATGGTATGATGCGCCGGTCAGACGTATTCGTCAATTATCATGTGATGTTTGCTCAATAATATCGCTGATCGCGTTCGGCTACGTTTTTAAATGTTTTCTCCTCATCATCTACGCACGTGTTCAGCGCACTTGATATGCATCTTGTTCCGCGTGCCTGCTGGACGCATTTCGAAAGTGCTCTTTTCTGGCATTTAGAGTGGAATGCGGCCCTGAGTTCCACTGTAAACATTGTTCATCTTGATGTGTACTATCACCCCTTTTGTTTTGCTGTAGGAGTTTACAATCACCCTGTACATTTAAAAATAAAAGTGAAGTTAGTAGTCGTCAAACTCTATTCGGCCAATACCTCAGGTAAAAAAATTACCGCTATGGGCAAATTGTAGGGCCATTAGTAGTCGTTTCGTCCGAAATTTGTATCTAAGAGTTCAGGGAAGACAGAGTGCGAGCACATTCGGGGAAACACACAAAGAACCTGGAACTCTCCATCTCGGGGAAATATCAAACGCCAGAAGACTCGATCAACGGGGAGGCAAATAATTATTTGTGTGCGCTTTTGTGCAGGCTCCCAAGGCTCAAATAATCTTAAGAGACTCATTTTCTGTTACTGAACTAACGCACGTAGTTTAATGGCATCCCTCTCAGGTGTCAAAAAGTTTTAAAATCACCTATGTAGCACTCAGTACCCTGGGTTTGAATCTCTAATCATATGCTCGCATTCTAATAATTCTTAGTTTTTAAGTAGTCTACAGCTTAATTTAAAATTGCTAGATAAAAATAATGCCACAGAGCTAACTACTGCGTCTATTTCCGATCGGTTCGGGACCAAAGTTCTCCGCCAGACAAGTTTGGAATCCAACCGATCGATCACCAGGCTTTAGCGGAGGGTTGAACTACCGAAAAAAATATTCTACATGAAAATTGCAATTTTGGGTCAACAACAGAAACATAATGGAATTACTAAAACAATAGAAACATAAGGAAATTATTAAAACAATAGAAACATAAGAAAATTATTAAAATAATAGATTGAAATTATTAAAACAGAAAACAACAGAAACGTAATGAAACCAATAAACAATTGAAGCACATAAATAATATAAATCTGTGCAATTGCAAACACAATGAAA
Source organism: Macrothele yani (assembly GCA_039090855.1). Taxonomy (NCBI): domain Eukaryota; kingdom Metazoa; phylum Arthropoda; class Arachnida; order Araneae; family Macrothelidae; genus Macrothele; species Macrothele yani. The sequence goes on along the minus strand of CM077011.1, from coordinate 74,713,159 downwards.
TTATTTCTTGTTATTAATTATGCTGTTTCTTTAGGATTCTAACTGGTTTTGCCGAAAGCTCCCGTTTGGAACAGGAAAAACAAACAAAAGGATAGCTGAAATATATTTATCTAGACCTCTCATTTATAATGACCTTACTAATTATAAGAAACGATCTTTTGCTTATGAAAATGCCGCAAGTTAATCTTGATTTACGCAAACGACCTATAGCTATTTTTAACAGTAACATAATTTATTTCAGTGAAATAGAGATAGAACACATCGCTCACGCTTTCTTGTTCCCTTTCTCCTTATGGTGAATGGTATTTGATGCTTCAAGTATATCTCTACTTATGTAAAAATTTCTGGTTCTAAGTTGTCGGATGTGTAGGAATGGAAGAAACCCAACAAAAATTAAAGAAAACATAAAAATCGGAAATGCAGCAGAGAGCCACGAGATAGTTTCTTTATCTTCTTCTGGTTTTTTCTGTGAAATTAGCATTGTTTTTTCGTAGTCTGTGAAAAGAATAGCCATAAGCTTATTCATTCTTTTCGTTGCACCATCTGTTATCCTCATGCTTTTCAAATCAGCATCTTGGGATCCCATTTTTAAGTTTGCAGAATAAGACTAGCAGGTAAAATTGTCCATCGTTGGAACGAATTGAATAAGAATTTTGCTCTTAAATTCAACGAGAAATAGTATTTTTTTTTATTTTTTGAGAAAGAACCCTCTCTCTTAATGAAACATATTTAATTTTGTTCATTTCTAAAAGAAATTCATGCCTCCCTGAAACACTTGTATAACTACACGGTATAAAAAAATACGCTTTTCTTGAATTCTTTTTCATTCCTTCCCCGTCCTCCAGGCTCACTGGTTTGCGACCACAATTTTTCCTTCAACAAATGAGAGCACGTACATCTCTCTCTCTCTCTCTTTCTCACTATCTCTCTCTCTCTCTCTGTGTCTCCCTCTCTCTTGCTCTTTCTCTCTCTCTCTGAGTCTCCCTCTCTCTTGCTCTTTCTCTCTCTCTCTCTCTGAGTCTCCCTCTCTCTTGCTCTTTCTCTCTCTCTCTCTCTGAGACTAAAATCATTTCTTACAACTTAATCTGAAAACATTAAATAAAAGTCGGAATATCTAGCTGAATGGATAGAGGGATAAAATAAATGGTATTCGGATATCTGCCACAAACAGAAGTTCTCATGGCATAGATACGACATTATTATAAACAAAAATTTCACATGATATGGTTTGAGATTTCACTACTAAAGAAACATCTCCTGGCGACGAACGATCAAGATGGCAGCTGAGTGCTGAGGTGCCCGAACATCCAGTCAATCTTCCCAAGCTGGCCCTGCTTTGTGTGTTACATATAGTATAATCCCATGGTGCTGGTTTCGGCCCTTTGCTGAAACTAGTGACATCTAATTGGGAATGGAGTACTCCTTCAATTTTAATGCTATTGGGATCGTTAAACCTGGAAGAAACCGTGGTTTCAAATTTCGTTGCAAATAAATAAACAACATGATATGGATGTGAGAAGCAACGGCCTCCATGTATTATTATAAGTAGTCGAACACTGCGTCTTCGGGCAACACATTCTACTGAAATATCGTGAAATTCTAATATTTTAAGTTTCAGGGAATTTATGAGTAGGAAACAAGGACTTAGAATATACTTTCGTTGTTTTCATAATCAAAGGATGGAAATGGAAATTTAATCAAAGCTTGCAACAACCGATTAGGAATAATTAAATAAATTTCGTCAAATATTCATAACTCAGCAATAAAATCACAAAGATAATTAAAACTATGATGCAAATAAAGGAGGAAATCCGTTTATCTGATGGTCTCTTACTGATGTCACTTAAACCAATTGTAATTAATTTCAGAGGATTTCTAGCCTTTTGCGAAAAGTTGTTCTTAAAGAAGGATATCAGGTGTGTTATTCCCTTGCACTTCTCTGTTTCTTCTATAAGGATCATACTTTCAGGTTGAAGAAGCATCTTTGAAGTCATAGTGAAATTATTTGGACTGCAAAGAAATTTGATATTCAGTTCTATTCCCTACATAATATAGACTTCTAAATTGAACCATTAGAGGTGAGCTCAAGCTATAAATCTACTATTTTTATCATATAGACGCCTTGATAGATAGTATTCATATACACCTGTATGAGTTTCTCTGAGATCATAATTCCAATTCAGTGAGATTACTGCGATCAAGTTCGGGAAGTCTTGCAAGCGTATTTAAAGGTACTTTGGTGCGTTAGGTTTCATAAAGGAAGCGAGGCATGCGAAATTTAGGAACGTGAAAACACAACATGACTCTGCTGCAACATTTCTGGTACTAATATAAGAGCTATAAACGGCAAATGATTTGCAATGTAAGGAAAAACAATACCTTCAAGCTAAGGTCTTGATTCTGTGCACGCGATTCCTCACGAAAATAAAACAAGTAATATGACACCAAATTTTTGTTTGTAATAAGCACGTCTTTTGAATTATTTCATAGTCAATTGAGCCTGTTAATAAAATCTACCAGATATGCAATCAATTATACACACAGAAATAGAAATAGCTGCTTACACCCACTAACAGCTGAAAAGTATGTTGCCACCCCTATACTTTCACATTACAACACTCATAAACAGGATTGCCAGATGACCAAAGCAAACAAACTTCAAAAGTAGCACACTGTGGCAACTCTGTTCAAGACACTGTTTAGTGCAATCCAGTTTTGGGGTGGGATAATCTCCATTGTCCACTTTTGAAAGGACTGTAAGGGATGGTAGTGAACAAAAGAATTCAAATTCAGAGCTTGGCGCAGTGGTCAGAAAACTGGCTCCATGGGATGTTCGAATAGTAATTAGGAACAGCAAAGTCCGTGCCTCACAGGAATCCACGTTCGAATCCCGGTGAGTCATCGATGTTGTGTTTGCCTTACGGCACTGGCTTTCCCATTCCTGGAACCTGTCGCCCTAAATTAGCACAGGCGACTGCTTATAAACCTTCGAGTTTCATACGGTGGAATTTAAACACCCAATCCAAAAAAAGAAAGAAAATAAGAAAAGAAAAAGCATGTTATACAAAAATTTACAAATTGTGCACAAAAAATTTTCCACTGCGGAAGGAAAATATCAAAGACAAAGGGATTTCAAAAAAAAAAAAAAAAAGAATATGCTACCGAAAAAAGATATTTTTAGGGGATTCTCAGAAAACAAATTAATTATGTGAAATAGAAATATGCACTAATTCCCTTTGGTGGTAGAATTATGAATAATGAAAAAGTAGAAAATATACTAAAAATATTCTTCACAGCAAAGGCTATCCTTGGAGAAAATTATTTTTCAAATGCGTGCCTTAGGAAAAGAGATAGCGAGGAAAAAGTTTTGACATTACGCCACCTGGCAGAAAAACTGTGCATTATTTAAAGAGGCAATGTTCCCCATTTTAGTTCAGCGAGTACCATATACGGTAAAAATTGAATGTTTTAAATATAATTTTACAAGCGGGGATATGATTGCAATCATTAATACGCACCAACGCCACCTAGCGCCAGAACTATGAACTGAAAAAACCACGAATGAACGCAAAGTGTTCCGCATGGTGAATGGCAGATGGGATCCTCTAAATCGGAATTTTAGAACCCGAATACTGAGAAAAATAGATTAAACGTTTGCATCCCTAGCAGGGAAATTGTGCATTATATTGGACAAAGGAACGCACACAAAATATTTTCGTTGTTAGTAGTATCGTGCGGAAGAAGGATTTTTTCAACTGAGTTTTTAGACTTGAAAATATTGCAGTAAACATTATGTAAAAGGAAAAGGGACTTATGTCCTCTAGTGGCAAACTTGTGCGTTAAGAAAGATTTTGTTTAACATGCAGAACATGTTACACCACAAATGCTCTCCGACAAAGAAAGGGTATTTCAAATCGGACAGCTAGAAGCATAGATATCAAGAACAGTATGATGTAAAACTTCGCCTTCCGGCGGAAAAGCTATTCATTGTTTTAAACAGAAAGTGCCATGGAAAGAGTTTTGGTGTTGAGCGGTAACTTAACTCAAATAATTTTTTCAGTCGAGGATATTGCTACAAACATATCAGAAATATAAATATATCCTTACGCCCCTTAGTGGCGAAACAGTTCTTCCCAAAAATTAGAAACCGGATGCAAAACATTTGACGGCAGGAGTTCTTTCCGATGCAATATGAATTTTTGAAACCGGACTTTCAGAAACACAGATATCGGGAAAATCGCAATTTAACTTTAGGCCCCTAGCAGAAGAACTAGGCACTGTTCGAAAAAGACACTGTGCCCAAAATAGTCTTTGTTATAAACGGTATCGAAGAGAAGAAATTTTTTTTCAATTGGATATTTAGAAGCAGTGATACGGTATAAAATGCATTTTGAAAAATCTATAGCAATCGCATTTTACGCCCTCTAGCGGTAACGTTATGTATTGGAAAACAACTGGAACGCAAGGATCATCGTTATCACATTTCAAGCTCCTTAATGCAAAAACAAATTTTTAAATGAGACTAATGGCTGCAGAGATATGGTGTCCACAGACGAACGGACGGACAAATTCATATCATAAACACTTATTTTTATTGCAAATGACGTAGTAAAAATGGTAACGCAACTTATCATCGTGCTGCTACTGTGGATAATTTCTTAGTGAAACAAAACTGATATTATGAAACATCAGATGAACTGGTCAACACATTGCTAAATGAATTCGATGATTACCGATGCTGGAAAGATGAGCTTCTTGGCGAGTTATTCCACACGGATCTAAAGATATTTGTGCGATTTGAATCTAAAATCACGGATCTAAATATATTCTTGGATTTTACATATTTTTGATCTAAATATGTTCTTGATTAGATATTTTTTATCTAAAGGTATTTGTTTATATTTTTGATCTAAAGATATTTTTAGATATTTTTGATCTAAAGATATTTGTATATATGTGTATTTCTAAAAATATTTATTTGTATTTTTGATCTAAATATATTTTTAGGTATTTTTGATCTAAAGATATTCTTGATTAAATATTTTTAATCTGAAGATACTTGTGCGATGTCCCATTGGGTATATCACGCTTCTTAAAAATACTCCGTTGCCACCTTTGCAGCTCAGAAAATAAAATAATAAAAATGTCTGGAATTTAAGGGGTTATATAGAAAAAAATGAGTATCAATCTTGTTCTATTAAAAATTTAGGAAAAGCAATTAACATATGCATGTATTTGAACACACTCTGTTCAACATTTGGGAATTTAACAATGAGTGTATAGTGAGTTAGAAGTGATTTTCTTGTTCCAAGAAGTAAAATGCATTTGATACACAATACGGTATCTTCCAACATTTGTCAACCACAAAGAAAGACGAATGTTGGTAGAGGAAGAAAGCAAAGAAGGAAAATTGACAATATGGCTAATTTGTCGAATTGCTAAGGATGGTGAAATTCATTCTGAGTATTAAAGAGCATTGATACTGAGGAAAATAAAAGTGAAGCTTATACCAGAAAAGTATATCCACTACTTTTAACAAAATGGAAGAAACAAAACCTCTTCGTTCTGTGTTTTGATTGCCTTGTGAATCACAGAAACCATTAAAACTTATGAGAAACCGAAGAGAATAATAAATGTCTACCTGTGAATTCTTTTTTGTTTATGAAATTTAAAAAAAGTTCTAAAAGGCAAACATTTTTGAGAACTGGAAATGGTATTAAACATGTGGAGCCCATGCTGCTGACTTTTCTAAATCCGGATTTTCAGAGATGCATGTTGCGAACTTGAAGGACGATGCATACGCAAGTATGTATAAAAAACGTACACTTTTTGTGGAGAAGCACTTTTCTCATCATTTTTTAAATTGAATTCTTTGCTAAAGGTATCTCTCAAAATATACGTCTATTTCTGAGGATTCTAAAAACTAAACTTGAGGGATATTCTTGATGAAAATTCATATATGAGTTGTAATAAGTCTCGTACTGCAAAAGCAATTGCTAAATTTAAATTGGTCAGCTGCCCACCTTTGTCGCCAGCAAGAAGTCTTACTATTTATATTTCAGTAGTGATATTTTTATTCAATTGTCTTATGTACTAGGGTAAGTCTTCCTTTTGGGGTACACATAATGTTTTATCTCCATTTTTGTGCGAAACATTTGTAAGCCCATTTTTGTGCGAAACATTTACCAGCCCATTTTTGTGCAAAACATTTGTTAGCCCATTTTTGTGCGAAACGTTGGTCACCGATGACTGGGTACCGTGATAACGAGCAAAATATGAGGCTGATGATGGGTATTTAGCACGAAGTCATATTGCGTTATCAGGGGAACAGAGGAAAGATATAGGGGTGCACTTAGAACATTATTCGGAGAAAGGTTTAAATGCGGGAGCAGCAGTTTGAAAAATAAAACAACAGGAACAACATATTGCTGCCAAATCCACAGGATGATAGGTTGTAGCTTCGTATCACCATAGGAGATTAAAAGCGTTATTCTACTTCTGGTATTTTGTGGCTGAGTCCATGTAAGGAAGCTCAACCAGTGGTGCAAAGAGTGCGGTGCGACAGAAACTCATGTTGTGAGGGGTTCTGTGCACTACGAACAGGTGCTAGATACACAGGCTGTGGACCGAAAAGTCTATGCCGAATAACTGCAGCGGGTCCATAATACTCTGCCCCAAAGCTACCCAATAGAAAGCGGGCATTACTGCTAGTGGAAAATGCCCAAGTCACACTTCCAAATTGATCCTACAGGAATTGGTAGTGGTTAAAACCCTACCACATCCTACATACATTTCGAACCTTGCCGCATACTACTACCACTTATTTTGACCTATGGCTCATTTCCTACGAGGACAGCTGTTAGTTTCAGCACTGGATGTCGAATTTGGCATCAGAGAGCTTCTGTCCTAGGAATCTTCTGAGTCGTACCAACGTGGGAACGTGGCTCTGTTGGAACATTGGAAAAGGACTATAGAAAATAACGGCCTGTACTTTGCAGAAGGAGGTGAGCGTGTACGTCTCTCTTACTTAATCAAACTTTTTAAATGCGAAAGGGAACAACCTTTGTTTTACGTTGATGTGTGCACGTCGATAGCAGAGCGCAAAACATGTCTGAAAATTGCGGCTGTGCGAAATTAATCTGATTAGTCTATCTCACAAAGAAACCACTAACCGTACTCTACTTGCGGTCCAATTGATGCTTAGGCACGTCAGTATAAACAAAATAAATTGCACCATGTTCTGCAATGTCTGGATTAATATGAATGAGTTAATTATCAAATTTGTTGGCTTAATTATCTTCAGGTTGTTTTTGTGGATGATAAGAACGGTTACCATATTTCGGGAAATATTCATGGAAGTAAAAATTCCAAAAATAAAGTAAAATAAAATAACCCTATTTGTGACAAACTACTGGAGATAAACCAGTGAATTCAATATACTTAATTACCTGGTGAAATCTAGATGCCGAAAAAAAGAAATCCTGTTGACCCTGGGGAAGAATTCGCCATAAAATCGTTTGACATCTGTTGACAGCTTGTAACGTACCAGGAGATGTGACGTACCTGCCAGCAGGACGCACACGACATAAAGGCAGATAGGAATCAGAATAATCGTCCGCGTAGCTTAATTGGTAGAGCAACTTATTCCGGAATGAGTGGACCCGGGTTCGAATCCCGACGTAGACCAAAAATAACGGAGAAATTTACTTAGTTATAATGGCGCCCGAACTATCCGGATGACCCGGCCGTTCAAAATCTCGCATTGGTGTGATGTTCTTTCCACACCGCGAGATAGGAAAAACAAGAGAATCCCTTCTCCAGCACTTCGAAAAAAATAAAAAAAATAAAAATAAATAAGGGGGAGATGATGTAACGTACCAGGAGATGTGACGTACCTGCCAGCAGGACGCACACGACATAAAGGCAGATAGGAATCAGAATAATCGTCCGCGTAGCTTAATTGGTAGAGCAACTTATTTCGGAATGAGTGGACCCGGGTTCGAACCCCGGCGCGAATAAAAATGACGGAGAAATTCACTTCGTTATAAGCTCTTATAAGTCGTTGTGTGTAAATCCTAACATCCACGAAAGGGACCAATGTGACTGAAAAATAGCAATACGCATCTTAATAGGACTTACATGAATTATGCTTATCATGAAAAACATCAAACCTAATTCAACAATTTAATTTCTGTCATTTGAGTAAAGATATTTTTCTGTAAAACACTGGAAAATGGGCAGGTGAAACTCTTTGAATCATCAGGATTTACACCCAGGAATCGAAATGTTTAAAATTAATCCGGTCATGGTGTTTTGAAACAGGATGTAGAACTGTCGTTCATGTCAGCCTTTTTTGAGGACCTTTCAGGGTTATTGTAAAATTTCAAATATAAGTAGCATTATCAGATAAGGAGGTTACTTTTCACAGTTTCATTTCTTTTTTCAGGTCACTGTAATTTTTGTAGAGTTTCCAACTTTTAATTTTTCCGTGGTACTTGATTTTTTGGGCGATGAGAGAGTTGTGCTTGGAAGAATATGGTACTAGAATGACGTTGCTCCCTTAAAATACGGGGAAGACATCGGAAATAAAAAGCTTGCTCTTAACTGTGGTTTTTGAGCTTCTCGTTGCCGTATTCCTGCCATGCGCCACTTAGAAAGCAAGCTCAACTTTAATCACAAAACAACACTGAGATTTGTTTCATATCTCGTTACACCATAAGTAGCTGAGACCACGCGTAAGACTGCTTTGCGATTGCTTAGAAAGAACGTGTACCGACTCCGTACCAAAGATGTAACAGTGTCGATTTCGTTCAACACGCTGTGATTCTGCAACTCCTTATGTTGCGCAGGCACGTGACACAGCAGCGCAGAGTGAAAGTCCTATTAAAGGAAAAATGTTCATTACCGACGTTTTCTCCATTTTTGCAGATACCAACATCATTTCAACGCCGTTCACGATTAACTTTCGCCAGGAATAACTTATTCTGTGACAATAAAATAAGTACGTAGGCAAAATTAAAGGTTGGAAATTCCATAACTGTTACCGGTAAGGGGAAACATTACTTGCGAATGGATGACTAATTTCGTTAATAACAATCACCAAGTTTGGAATTCTTCCAAAACTAGAGGCTTCTAAAAAATGCTACGAGACGTCTTGCTACACTCTGTAAGTACATTATCATTATCAACCATTTTATCAATCCACTGCTGGATGAATGTATCCTCAAGTCTCTTTCACAACTGTGTACCTTGAGCAATACACTTCCACATCACGCTGGTACATTTTAAAATTTCGTTTACCCATATCTCACATGATCAATTGGGTTTTAGTATCCAGTCTAGTATTGCACATGTCCAACGGTTCAGTTGGTCTAGAATTACGTCCAGCCCATTACCCGCTGAAAATCTTTACTTCGATTATGAGGTCATCCACTCCTGTCATACAAGGTCGTATCAGAATAATATGATCACCTCCGGAATCACATTATACCCGCCGAAGCGCGTCACAGAGTGCACGTAAAAAGGCCGACCACACGGAGATATAAACGGATGGCCAGCACAGATGAGCCATAGTGGGTTACGTGAGCACAACAGACAGAGGTAGTGATTTCAACGAAGTTAAAAACGGAATGATCATCGGCTACCGCTCCAAGGGCTATAGCATCTCAGAAACAACCGACTTCGTGGGCTGTTCGCGAGGTGCTGTATTAAGGGTGTACCACGAATGGACCTCTGGTACGCCGAGTACCTCCTGACGTCATAACTGTGGAGCCCCAAAGGCCATCGATACCCAGAGTCTCGAGAACGTTACCGCTGTGGACTGATAAAGGGCAATTGGCGCAAGACAGGGCAGCAATTGACCATGCAAATGAACGCTGGAACGCCCAGGTACGTATCGTCGATAACAGTAGAGCAAACCCTGTTGCCCATGGGTCTCCGGAGTCGACGCTGCGTCAAGGCGCCCATGTTAACCCAAGTCTATTGGCAAAGACGATTACAATTCGCATGCTGTCATCCGGGCCAAGTGTGCGTATTCCCATTATTAGGTAGGTGGTCATATTATTCTGATACGACTGTGTATTTCTCATCCACGAGTTCCTTTTTGTTATCTTTCTTGGTTACTCTATGTTCACGGTTTCTACGGGATTAGCGTCATTTGACAGTAGAAGATTGGGGAAATGTTGCGTTCTCCCTCCAACGAATCGGGGTTTCTACTCAACAGTAGGGAAGGGCTGTAGCGGATACGGCGTCAGATACCCGAGAACCAACACCCGAACACGCTTGTCGGTCAAGTACAGACCGGCGGTGGCAGTGCGCATGTCTGGGGGATGTTTTCCTGGCATGACCTGAGACCCCTGGTGCCACTGGATGGGTCTCCAAACGCCAATGGCTACATGCCTATTCTCGCTGACCACGTGCATCCCTTCATGTTGGACGTTTACCCTGGTGGTGATGGTGTCTACCAACAGAACAATGCGCCCTGCCATGTCGCTAATGGCGTGCGTGATTGGTTCCAGGAACACGACTGTGGTGCCTTTTCCCTTGGCCGGCGAAATCGCCTAACCTCAACTCCATAGAGCACTTGCGGGATTATTTGGATCGACAGGTACGACGTGCCGACCCACAACCAAGTAATCTCCGGGACCTCCGTGCTCTGCTGCAGTCCAAATGGGCACGTGTGCCGCGGGCAACCTTTGATAACCTCATTGCGTCCATGCAACGCTGTCTCGCCGCTGTCATCCGGGCCAAGTGTGCTTATTCCCATTATTAGGTAGGTGGTCATATTATTCTGATACGACTGCGTACTTCTCATCTACGAGTTCCTTTTTTTATCTTTCTTGGTTACTCCTAGCATGCATCAAACTATGCTTCTTTGAATTGCCATCAGTCTCTGTATATCTTTTTCATTACGATCTGCATCTGTCATTTATAAGTATAAAATGATAGATTGAATTGATTAACCCTTTAAGGATCATAACGCCCTTAACGTCCTTACACCCAAACTGTCACGACCGCCCGAAAATGCCGGTCTAGTGTGAGTAGAAATCCCAACCCCACACCTGTTCTTTTATTTTACAATGCCTCTACGGAATTAGCAGAAGTCACCCTCAGTCACCATTGTTGTCTCTAAACAAATAAGTAAAGGAGGCTGACACCTAAAATTATATATACACTCAAGGACAATGAATTTGCGCACCAAGAAGGAAGCATCGGATTGAATTGAAATTTTATGGACGTAATAATACAGATGATTGATACACATGATTTGCAAAAACACAGCTGCAGAACAATTGCAGAGAGATCTGTGGCACGCAGTCCGGTCATCTTCAACAGCGCGTCGGACTGCCTCGTGCGGCGATACATGCTTCAATACGGTCCGGCATGGAGTCGAACAGATGCCTGATGTTGTCCTACGGCAAGCTGGCCCAAATCCCGGATAGGTGGGCACGACGTCAGCCGGCGTTTCAACTGGTCTTACACATACTCGATAGCCGACATGTCTGGGGAGCGGGCAGGCCATAGAAGTGTCTGGACATGACGTTGGCAGTCCTGGGCAACCCGAGCCGTGTGCGGGTGGGCATTATCCTGCTGGTATATGGCACTTGGAATTCCGGCCAGGAATGAGAGCACATGGGGCCTTAGGATCTCACCCACATACCGCTGGCCCGTCAATGATTCACGTACCACTACTAGAGCTGATCGGCTATCGTAGGCAATGGCTCCCCATATCATAATGCGTGCAGTGGGGGAGGTGTGGCGCTCGATAGAAAGGTTGGGATTGTGCCGTTGACCCAGGCACCTCCACTCCCGGACATGATGATCATCTATCCCAAAAGCGAAGCGGCGCTTATCGCTAAACACCACAAGTCGCCAGTCTGTGGCGTTCCACGTCGATGTTCCAGTGTTAATTGCAGCACACGTAACGGTCGCTGGGATCGCAGATTTGCTTCCACGAGGCGTCGAAAAATGGTTTCTGGGCACAGAGGCGCACGATCCATCAATTCTCGCTACCGGTGGTGCTTCAGGTCCATCCGGAGCCACTCCGCCGTATGGCAGTGCTGTCTGGTGTCCACTGCTCCCAATACAGTCGGACCGTATGGTCAGAATGATCCACGTGGCGCGCTGACCAACCTGTGGTGTTCAGCCCAAAGTCCGTAAGTTGCGTAAATCGACGCCTCTGGCGTCTATCCGGCATTCTTGTCACTCTGTACTGTTGCTTGCGTCGGTCGGTGCTTTTCACTTTTATGGGGCATCGATTACACGACGGTTTATAAGGCTGCTGATTCGTGCTTTCAGCGCCACCACAGGGTGTGCGGATATGCGCACTCGCACCAAACGTGGATCACTTGCATACCAGCTCGCACTCTAGCTATATGCAAAGTTTCGCGGTTGTAGCATGTTTTCTTCTAGGTGCGTAAATTTCATTGTCCGTGAGTGTAATTTATTGACTACAAAACTTGTGGTGTTTAGATAAAACAAAAATAACAATTTTTACCACAATCAAAGGTTTGTGGTATAACAATTTTTACCACAATCAAAGGTTTCGACTATAGATTCTCAGAGCGTTTGGCTCGGCATCACTATTTGTCCTGATGATACCGAGCCAAACGCTCTGAGAATGTAAAGTCGATGTATAATAAACCTTTGATTGTGGCAAACGTTTATTTTTATTTTATTTTAAGTAAAGGAGGTGTTGGTATCTCCCGAGGATATATTATTTAATCTGATGACGTCGCATGCCTTCTCAGTGAAAGAATACAACGACCACTCCCGGGGAACATCTGAAGGTCAATGCACATCAAAACTACAGATTCGGAAGTTTCGAGTGTTGACCGATCACTTATCCCAGGCAGCACAGCCTTACAATTGAACTTAAGCCCAACACTTAGCCATCGTCTTCTATTGCTAAAAGACAGTGGCTCAGTGTTGGGACTTCGTTAACTTGCAAGACTGTGCTACCTAGGATCCATCTATTTTTAGCTTGTAAAAGGGAGGGGGTAAATACTGAATGTAGCAACAGTTTCGGGCGTTATGGTATTCTGAGTTTTACAAGATTTCAGGGCCCTGGTCGTTAAACGGTTAAACACTTTCTTCTTAAGACAAATTGGTGAATTGCCTTTGAAAACTGTATTGTTCCTTCTGAACTCACTCCAGCCAAGTTTCATTCGTCATTAAATTTCTTCTTAAATGTGGCCAGTGCTTGATAACTGATGTTGGCATCAGTATCTTCCAAACTTTCTACATCAATTTCAGAATCGTCAGTTCTTGAAATAGCCTTGTGCATAAGCTTTGTTTTCAGTAAATTCTTCTTTAATCCCAGTTCTTTACTCTTTTCATCAGGTTCCTGCAGCTCTGAGAAGGTACTTGCAAAAATGACTGGTTAGTCAGCAGAGCGAAAGTGGTTTAAATAATATCTATTGATATCTGTCCTGTTATCTTCTGATTTCAAGGGTTAAAATATATTCTCCAGCGTGGCATTGAAGATCTTCAGAGATAACGTGTAAGCTCAAGTTTTATGGAGCTGCATCGTGGAAAGTCGAAACTTTCCAATTTTTATAGGAGCTGTGTCCTGGAAAAGTCGAACCTTAGAATTTGCATTTTTATATATGTTATTAATACTAATAAAGTATGCATTGTCACTCCGTAGAATATCAGATACGTTATAACTGGCGATGATTTCTTAAAATCAAAGCGTTTTCATGATCAAATATATGAGTTCATATTTATTCGCTTTTTCAATTTTTTCTCTCAATACATGGACATGATTGATAGCAGCTACTCCGAAATCTAGCTATGTTTTTCGTTCTGTATTTCTTTCTAAAGATACGCCAATACCTCAATGAATAGACATGTTGAATTACTGTATGCTTTGACCCAAGGCTTCTGGGTATGATAATGTAGGAACAGCCTTTGTACTAGATATCTGGATATTCTTTTATACGCAATTCTTTTTGATATCCTGGTGGTGTATCATTATGTTTCGCTGAAAAATCGTATTAACATGAATTAAAACGCGTTAAAATTCCATTCTCATTGTTTGCTCATATAATATAAATCAAGAAACACAACCGACTTAAAATACCCACGAAAATGCTAAAGATGACAGCTTGATACTTATTCTATTTCATACAAGCAGATTATCATCATGATTGTTTTTGTTTGCTGATCTGTCGAAGAACAGAGTGATGGAAGATCGACGCATGTTTTCACTTTGCTGAAGCAGAATCAATAAACGGGGAAGTAAGACGGATAAAGACCACTGCATCGTTTAGAAGAAAAATCCTGTCATGTGTTACACAGCTTTATTACCATGCAATATAAAAGCCTCGTTTTTTCTGTCTGGATGTATAAACGTGGATGTTATTTATCAACGTGCAATTCTTAAAGTTGATTTCTGTTCTGTATTATTCTTATTTTTCGGAATCAGTAATAACTCTCCATAAAATTTTCAAATAAAACGCTAGCTGAGTTGACAACTCTCTCACAAATGGAACCGAGAGAGCCTGTTTCTCGAGTATTTAATGCAAACTAGTAAACATTAAAGTGTAAACATTAATTAAGCTTTATCTTTCCAAGAGAATAATCTGTCATTTACTAAAAGAAACAAGACTTGCAGGGTATCTAGACTTAATTACCATGCTTTATTCTAGTATATTAAAACTTTATTTGCACGCAATTAAAAGACAGAGCAGGGAATGCATTTATCGAATAAATGAGGCAGAGCCGACACTCCGAATAAAAGTGCAAAATGATTTAATTAATTCTTACTTCAATTTGCATAGCTGCTAGTACCAAATATTTTATTTTTCCTGACAGTTTTCAGGGTGATAGATTCAGCAGATGCTTTTAAGATCACTAGAAGAACACGGGAAATAACATTGGAATTTCAAAACGCCGTTGCAGAATTCTTTTCACGAAAAATTCCATTCATTTGCTTAAATTTGTAGTCATGGACTGTAAGAGCGAACGCGCCGTCACGTGACTTAGCGCCGCCTACTACTTTAGGATCTGAGGCGTCATGCGCTATATGGGCTCTCACAACAACAGAGACGTGTTTATGCTTCCCAGAAACACTTTCTCTCTCTCACTCTGTTCGGGCGAACAAACCAAGCCTTCCCCACTTTAATATGTAAATCTGTGAACCGGGAAGACGGTGTGACAACAGCTGATCATACAGAAATATATTCACCTTCAGATACAATAATTTGAAGAGGACTCTTGGTTAAAATACATACGAACCTTTGTTTCAACATCAATTAGAATTTTGCTGGTGGCGGATTACTCGATCTTGAACGTTAGGCCTCACTAGGACTGGACCTGGCAGGGAACGTGGAACGCGCAAGCTAAGATGATCGAATTCTGAAGAAATCTCGCCCTGCGTCGAAGTCCTAACTTAGAGTCTCCTTGACACTAGGTAAACCTATATCTCGTCGACGCTTAAGGAATAGTCTTCTAGCTATCCTTCTCTAACCGATGTTTCAGTAGACTGTACTAAGTCAGTATTTCCGTAGTGTAATATCCACTACCCCAACCGGAATCCCTGACACGGGCTTGATTCCGTTGAAGCGGCGACCTGTCTCTTCTAGGATAGATGCTCGCTAACTTCCCGTGAACTTCGAAAGTTGTCAATCCTGGAACCTCCCGGGGTCTACCGCACAATAAAGGCAAACGCGTCGCGTCTCCTTCTTTCGGAGACTGTTCCCTCCGATTTCCGAACTCAGACTGACAAACAGCTCCTCTCCGACTGACCTGCTTGCCTCACCCCTTTCGCTCTGCCTCCTCCGTTCGCCCCGCACCTATCCTCCCAAGGACGTCGGCGCTGACCTTGACCTCACGCTGACCGGTTCATGTTGCTTGCTCCTCTGGTCACGTGGGTCACCTCTGGCGCTCTTCACCTGCCTCACCCATAGGCGTTGGCTGGGTATCTGGCTACTGAACTTTTAATTCTAAATTACGCGTTCTCGTTTCTCCCCAGGCCATCCATTAGCGAGTGCCTCCTTTTCAGAAAGTAATCCTACCGCCGGAGTACACCCGTATAGTAATACAATACACATTGTCATATTGATACAAAAGAGTATGTCTGCATTTCAGACTTGTAAGCGCCTGGTCGAAATGAAAAATATACTGTGAAAGTTGCAGTGTCCTTGACGATGCTCTCAGTTCGTCGAAAAAGGCCTCGCCCTTCTAAGGCATGCGAACCTGAAGTTCTTTGTTATAATTCTCGACTTCAAACAAAGAAAAGAAGCATATTTGCAAACTTTCTGTCGCCATTTTGGGAACTTGCGATGTTTCTTTCGTTAGGAAAAAGCCACATAATGTTCATCATTAAAATGAATTAACATCGTTAATGTGTCCGTTCTTACATGGACAATGCTATTTCTGTCTTTTACGAGAGGAATTTATCCGTTAGCTAGATACTGAATACCTCTGTTCAAAATGTTTGTATGATTCATGGCACCGGCTTCTAAAGATTTTAATACGCTTATTTTTTGTCAAAAATGAGTTGCTTATTTTTTTGTTTCGGGGATTAACCATCGCCATGAGCAACTCGTCGGGCTACAAGCAGTGACATGCCCCTCATATGGGGCCACTGGTACTATGGAAGGGACAGACCCTCATGCCTCAACTGTGATTAGAATGTGGGCACACGTCGGAAGAATAGCCAGACGGCAACGCCTCAAACCATTCGGCGAGATGCTTATGTCTTCATTTTTTCCCTTTGTAGTTTGTCCAGCTCTTTGTAGATACACCAGGTAATCCAAAATTCGCGCAAAACTTGAAAAACCAATAATTCACTGAGTTTTGACCGTAACGAAATGAGGTTTGCACAGAAATGCAGAGAATCACAAGATGAAGGGGGGAGGTGAAATTAAAACTTTTATTAGACATTTTAGTTTTATTCATAGTCGCCAGATGGCGCTTTACCGGAGCTGATAACGGAAAAATGACAGGTACAAAAGCAGCTGCAGTTGGAACTGTAACGTGTCATCATTTTGCCATTACAAGATAAAGCTCTGTTGGTGAAACTGTTTTATCTCAATTCGGAATTTGCAACTTCAGCTTTGTGATGTTTCCGTTCACTCAGAACTGTTCGAAGTGTGAAAGGAACGATGTATTTTTAGGCACAGTAGCGGATGATTAAGAAATTCAAGGAGACCCGAACTTTGGTAGCAAGTCCACGACGTGGAAGACCAGCAACATCTGTTTCAGCTGCGGCTACAGTTTCATAGGAAATCGAAGCAATTTTGACGACATTGCACATGAGGAATCAAGTATTCGTGAATTTACGAGTCGAATGGCATATCATATGGGACGGTCTAGTCCTTCGCAGATATCGTACAACATTCGCCACCTTCAGGAACTAAAAGCTCCCGATTTCGCGAAGCAGGGATATTTTGAAACATGGGTTTTTCGGCAAATGGATGAAAACGTCAACTGCCGTCTAAATATTTCTAGTGTACAGATGAAGCACACTTCGCTCTCAACGGAGCAGTGGACACACAAAAATGCTACATTTGGGCAACGGAAAATCACCTGGCTGTTACAGAAATTCTACTCCATCAGCGGAAAGTCGCAGTGTAGTGTGGGTTCACGTCGTATTTTATTATTGGCCCTTTTTTCTTTGAGGAAATCCGTTGTTCCGCTTTCGAAACGGCCTATATCACAGGTGCGCGTTACGCAGAAATTTTACGAAACAGCCTCATATCGAGCTTGCAAGAGAATCTTGCACTGCATGTTGTAATACTCATGTAAGACGGAGCGCCACCGCCCACCGCGTCTCCTGTCAAGCGACTCCTGAAGTCTAAGTTTTTTTGTTTTTTTTTTAATTGGAGGTTTAACGACCGCCGTGAGCAACGAAGTCAACAATTGGAATAAATTGTGTAATCAGCCGTTATTTTCGACACGAATGGTCTCCACCATGTGACTTTTGGTTATTGGGCTACCTGAAGTCACGGGTATATATAGATCGACCCACTTCATTGTTCATGTTGAAAGCCTCTATCCGATATCATGTATCAACCACACCAACGGATAGGCTGTTTAATGCTGTCCATGGTGTCTTCTCTCGTCTGTAGGCAGTGCTCGCGAATGATGGACACCACGTTGATAACTTATTACCGTGAGAAATCTTGCGTGGAAGTTACGTAAAAGTGCACCTTAAACATCCCACGATTAATCATTCAGCTGTAGCGCTTCTAGCGACCATGAATAAAACTAAAATGTCCAGTAAATGTTTTAATTTCACAAAACCCCATGTTATGCTGTGCATATCTGTGCAAATTGCATTACGCTACAATTAAAACTCAGCGAATTGTTAATTTTTAAAATGTTGCACGACTTTTGGATCACACTGTATATATTCTTCCAATTGACGTAGTATTGGAACAATTATTCAGTTAAATAGGTGTCGGTATGATCAACATTTTGTATGCACATCTTGCCTTTCCGGATATGTAATTGTTTCCTACGAGACATAATTGTGTATCGACATTTTTTCAAATGTTGCTGATTTTAAATGATATGTTTTCGAAAAATCCCATTACGACTGAGCAGAAGTAAGGCTGACTAAAATTTTCTGCTGGTTTATGTGCCGATCTCCAGAAGGAAAATGGACTAAACATTTTGCTAACGATTCATGGATTTGCCCGAAGTATTCGAGAACTGCAGTTCAGGAGATTTTGTTCTCACAAATACTTTGAAAGATAGAGTTTTAAGCCTGATGATACATACACTAGGTTAGCTAGGAACGTACTACAGAGGTGAAAACATGTTTCAAGACGACCAGACATCCTGTCCGCGTAGCTCAGTTGGGAGAACGACTTACTCCCGAGAGAAGGGACACGGAATCGATGTCCGTCGCGGACAAACTTCTGTTTTCACAACCTCACTAAATCACAAATTCTATTTCATAACGGAGTCCTTGTATACTAATCACCATCAGTAAATGCGGTTTCTCAAACTTCGGTTCATACTCTGATTATATAACAGTAATAGGTATAGCTCGCTCCTGCCTCAAATCAAATTACCGCCACGGTGTCCAGTGGTCTATGCGACCATTCGACTGAAAATGGGTCCGGCTTCGAATGCTAGAGGGACATGGACGTTGCGCTTGTCTATCGGCACTGACTCGCTATCCTCCGTGGAACCAGTGTCCCTAAATTAGGGACTGGCAACAGCAAACAGCCCATCAGACTGTTCACGGTGATCGTTAAATCCCCAAACAAAAAGAGAACGAACTTAGCATACAGAAGTTCTCCCAAGCATAATCAACAAGAAAGATGACACCGAATTTTTCGTGTGTAATGAGCACGTCCTTTGAATCCGTTGTGACGCGAATCAAGTATATCAATGCTATTCAAAGTCAATGGAACCGGTACGGAAAACAGTATTATCTAACCGAAGAAAGAGGTTTTCCATGCGGGTGTCTAATCCTGCATATATTGCTCTCAACGCATTCGTAAGCTTACGCCCTCTGGTGACAAACTTGTGAGTTATGAAAAATTTGAAATTATATGAGAAATATTTTACAGCGGAAACGCTCTCTAACAGAGAAAGAATTTTTCAAATCGGACTATTAGAAGCAGAGATGTAGCCAAATATAAGATACGCATCTACGCCCCTGGCTCGAGAAACATGCATTATTTTAGGAAGAAAGTATTCTCAAAAATGGTTTTTCGATGTGAGCGGTATCGGTGGAGAAAAGAATTTCTTCAGTCGAGTTTTCAGGAGCTCAGATTTTGCTGCAACTACATCAGAAGTAGAAATTAACACTTATGTCCCATGGTGGCCAAACCATTCTTCTTCTAGAGATTATATGAAAAACGTTTTCCATCAGGAGTTGCATGTGATGCATGAACAATTTTTTTAAATCAGAGTTTTAGAAACAGAAATATCGAGGAAAACGCAATTTCCATTTACGCCCCCTAGCAGAAAGTCTATGAGGTACTTGAAAAATTTGAAAAAAACATGAAAAATATGTCGCACCGGAAACTCTAACCAATAAAGAAGGAATCTTTCAAATCGGATTCTCAGAACCAGAGATATTGACAAAAATAAGATATGTATCTACGCCCCTGGCGGAGAAACGGTGCAATATTTTAAGAACACGATATTCCGAAAAGGTCTATCGACGTGAGTGGTATCGGTTCACGAACAAATGTTTTCACTCCAGATTTTGTGGCAAATACATCAGAAGCAGAAATTATCATTGACGGCCCTGCCCCGTGCTGGCCAAATTATTCTTCACCAAAAATTAGGAATCATATGCAAAAAAAATTCCCTTCAGGTGCTGTATCCCCCGAAGAAAAAATGTTTTTAAATCGGAGTTTTAGAATTAGATATCAGGGAAAACGCAAATGACGTTTACTCCCACTAGCGGAAAATATATGCAGAACTTGAAAAGTAAATATAACTAAAATACTCTTCGACTAAAATATTCTGTGCCACTGTTCTTCAATGCTGTAAGGCTAGGAGGTGAATATGTAGGTGGCAAGTATCAGCTGCTGGTATACGTCTATGTGGAAACGCTATGTGAAATGGAGCTTTCGCAGACATTAAAAAGAGATGTATTTCGCGAGTATGAACTGGGCAATAACGCAGCCCAGGCAACGAAATCGATAGGCGACCAAGTGGTAAGTGAAAGAACTACAGAGAATGTTGTGCTAGAAATTTCAGTGTGGGAACGAATCGTTAGACGATGATTCACGTAATGTATGACAGTATATGCTATAGATAATGACCAGCTGCGCTCCCCACCGAGAAATACACGACGCAAAGTTTTTCCAGCTTTCCACAAGGTCTAAGTTCTGAAACAATTCGCTTACGTACTGACTAAGTTCCTGGATCCCACATTATTACATACAGATCTAGATTTTTTTTTACATTCAGACTGAGTTCCTCGATCCCACATTATTTTTCAGATATACCACCAAACAGGAGCAGTTAGTTGTATGCATGTCGTGGCTCACACGTTAATACAAGGATAACTTTCTCAAAAGTGTGCTCGCGTGCGATGATAAGTGTATTCCATATCGCACTCCAAAACGTACCCTACGCTTGTTGTCACGAAATCAACCGATACTGCATACCAGTAAGCCATCCAAGCATCCACATAATGCTTTTCTCTGCGTGTGTGTATGTGTGTGTAAGTGTGTGGGATCGTGAGGAATTCCGAACTCCGTCATTAGCCCCGGAATATCTGAACAAAAACACATACTATTCTGCATTTCATACAGGGTGTTCGGAAAGTAACTGTGCACCTATTTGCAGTTATCAAGTGCAGTATGTGTCACCGGAACGTAATAAAGTGGATTCTCCCAGTCGCAGCCGATCGCGGGAACCCATGGGGCTCATTGCGCATGCGCAGCAAGCTGCTCGAAGCGTCGGTTGCCGCATTGCGGCAGTTGAGGTCAACAGAGACGAGTCGTTGTTACTGTGAGTATCGAAGTTATCGTGTGTGATGTTCCTGTTCAGTTTTTCGCACTATGGTTCTTTCAATTGCGGAACGTGTGTTTGTGGTTGAATACGTCTTTCGAGAAGGCAATGAATACCCCGATTTAGTGCGGCAGCAATTTGCTGCCAAATTCCCAGACACACCTGTACCTCATCGTAATGCAGTTCGTCGACTTATTGAGAAATTTCGTGCTACAGGCTCAGTGTTCGACGCCGAACGAAGCGGGAGACCAACTAAACTTACCGATGGGAAGTTGATGGACATCTCTGACTCCCTGCTGCGGAGTCCATCAAAATCATTGCGCAAGAGGAAAATATCGGGCCTTGCGACAGCGCATAAAGCGGTGAGATAATCATTGCACCTCTACCCATACAAAGTAACAGCGGTACAACAATTGCAACCGGCGGATCACGTAAAACGACTCCGGTACTGTGAATGGTTTAACAATTTTATTCAAACGAAAACTGTTGCTGTTTTTGATGTCACCTTCTTTACAGATGAGGCGTGGTTCCACCTCTCTGGGTATGTTAACGCACAAAACACACGATGGTGGACCACAGAGACTCCTCATGCGGTGTCGGAACGACCCTTGCATGACCAGAAAATCGGAGTGTGGGTTGCGCTATCCCGACGGCGCATTGTCGGGCCGGTATTCTTTCAGGACTCCGTGAATAGTGCACGTTACTGTTCCATACTCCACGACTCCATCGGCCGCCTTGAAGAAGACGAAATCACCTACAGCTGGTTTCAACAAGATGGCGCTACTGCGCACACAGCTCACATCTCTATGAAACTTCTGAATGAGGTTTTCGGCGAACGTGTCATCTCAAAAAACCTATGGTCCCCCTCGCTCTCCGGACCTTACTCCACCAGACTTTTTTCTCTGGGGCGCAGCAAAATCTGCTGTGTATCGTGATAGCCCACGCACGCTTGATCAATTACAAACTGCAATAACTACGTTCATCAGAAACATCTCACAAGCAGAGCTGCAGCAAGTGTTTGCAAATAACCTGAAACGGGTTCAGCGCTGTATCGGCGCTCGTGGAGATCACCTCGAATATTTTTTTCTAAGTGCATAGCTTAGGTGCACAGTAACTTTTCGAACACCCTGTAGAAAGAACATAGACCTAAATGTCTCTTCCTGAAGCCGGGAACCTAAAAGTTCAGCTTGTTGTTTGGAAAAATGGAGGTCTCGAACGAGATCATTCAGTTCATTTTGCTTAATCAAGTGTGACTTGTCTAATTGTTTAGGAGTGTACACCGATGCGCCGTTACATTATGACCACAGGTGAAGTTTACAGGGCAATATATATACAAGCCGAGGACCGGCTTTCGGTTAGTAGAGTGTTCGGAGTCAGAATGGGAAAAGCTGCTGATTTATCGGAGTTTGATGAAGGAAAAATTGTGATGGCCCGGAGCCTCGGAACTACGATCTCGGGAGCGGCGCGGCTTGTGGGTTGTTCTAGCTGTAGTGAGTACGTATCAAAAGTGGAGCAAAGGTGGCCAAACGACGAACCGTCGTCCAACCGTGTGTCATCCAAACGTGTGTCGTGCAACCGTGTGTCGTCCACAGCTCATTGATTCCAGAGGGGAGCGGAGACTGTTGCGCATTATTCAGAGCGACCGCAAGGACAACGTTCGACAAATCACCCGCAACTGCAACAGTGGTGATCAAGGCAATGTGTCACAGCATCATCATAGCCTTCTGCGTAGGAGCCTGAGTTCATCATAGCCTTCTGCGCAGGAACCTGAGTTCATCATAGCCTTCTGCGCAGGAGCCTGCGTTGCCAAAGACCCAGCCGGATCCCTATGCTCACTGCACGTCATCGCTAACAACGCATGAAACTGGCCCAATATCATCGAGATTGGACCGTCGATGATTGGAAGAAAGTGGCCTGGTCTGACGAATCAAGATTCCTGGCGCATCTCCTAGACGTCAAAGTGCTGATACCCCCGATTACCAACGGAGGCTATGGAACCTGGAGGCACTGTTGGGCAGAAGCAGACCGGCGGTGGTGGCGGCGTTTTCCTGTGGGTGATGTATTTTTTTGGAGGGAGACTTTAGGCCCCATTGTTCCAATAGCACAATCCCTGACAGCTGTCTGATATCCGAACATCGTTGCTTAAAAAGTTCACCCATTCATGGTAACTGTGTTCCTCCGTGATGATAGCCATTACCAACAAGATAATACGCCATGCCACACTGTCAGAATCGTCCAGGAGTGGTTCGAGGAATATGTTAGTGACTTTCTGTTAATGCCCTTACCTCCAAATGCACCTGACATGAATCCAATCGAACATTTTTGGTTCTGCTTGGAAAAGCTGGTTTGCAATAGATCACCACCAACCGGAAATGTAAGTGAACTGGAGTACTTGCTGTTGACATTATGGTACCCTAAGATACCCATTGTTACCTCTAAGAATCGATACCACGCCTAGTGGCCGCTGTATGTTTTAGGGCTAAAGAGGGTTCTACAGCGTATTAGGTAGATGGCCATAATGTAATGGTTCATCGGTGTATGTAGGATCCCGATCTTTATGTGCATCCACGTCTTTATTGGATGAATTTGAATCTATCTCTTCACAGCTCAATGGAGGTGTTGGCACAAGAAGTTCTATAACGAAGTAAATTTCTCCGTCATTTCTGTCCACGCCAGGATTCGAACCCGGATCTCCTCATTCCGGAATAAGTCACTCTATCAATTGAGCTACGCGGACGTTTTATTCTGATTCCTATCTGCATTTATGTCGTGTGCGTCCTTCTGGCAGGTACGTCACATCTCCTGGTACGTTACAGTTCTTCCCCATGCGGACAGGCCTTAAGGTTGATGGCAAATTTGGATATTGTATTTTACTTTTATTCTTCTTCGAAGAGCTACTCACTTTGGTTAAACAAAGATAACAATCTTTCACGTGTTCAGTTGGCTTACGCCAAATAATAGGAACTGCGAAAGGCATGGATTTCAGCTTACAATTTAATCATTCACTACGGCCAATAAAACAGGGAATTCTGCAGACATGTGGAGCCCACGACTTATTTTGATCTCTAACATGACATCCAAGGTCCAAATAGTAGGCTTTCCTCAACCTTTGTCAATGGACAACTCTGCGATTTTATAATGTACTGTACATACACATAGCAAAACTTATCCGGAATATTAATACATCCGCGCAGATCCCTTTTCACCATTTCGCCAACATTCGCAAATAAACACGTGTTTCTCCTTTAATGTAAAAAACAGCAATGGCGATTGGGTTGTGGTAACATATTCTCTACCTGCGAAGAAATCAGTGTTTCTACCCATGGCATGTCCCGTGGCAAAATATGACAGTAACGATCAGATCAGATCATATGTAGAGGATTTTAGGAAGGGAGCTTCTGACCCCAGGTCTTAAACAACCCTTAGAAACAGGAAGACAAGAGATTTTGGGCCAGAGCGTCCGATAGGAAAGTGGCACGGAAGCGAGGTTGAGAGGGGGATGAGGATGCCCTTATTTATTACCGCGGGTCTAGTACCCGGGGTCCGACGGCTTAACGTGCACACCCGACGCACGGAGGATATTTAGTGGTTTGAGCGATCGTACCTGACTGGGATCGAACCAGACGTCTTCTCTGTGGCAGTCATGAACGTTGACCACTAGGTCATATGCGGCCCGAAATATGACAATAAAAAAAATTTAGTGTCCTTTTATATGCCTACAAGCGCTGATGTGAAACAATAGTACATATTTATTGCTCCATCGCAAAACACATGACGGGTTGGCCATTTAAGGTCAGATCTAAAATCAGCACCCAAAAATTTGTTAAAAACAGCTACATTTGTTCATGTTATAAAAATCTTGTAGACCAGTGTTATCGACAGTATCTGATTTCAGTGACCTCAAAATTGACTTGATAATTGTTGCAGGTTTTGCAGGAGTTTCAGTAACATGAACGGCAGCAATAGTAGTTGTAACATGAGGAACTATATCGAAGATTATGACTACCTATTTAAAAGGGATGGTGTTTCCTCCAAACGTGCAAATTGTGGAGGCCATACAAAGATGTCAGATAGATATAGGCGAAGGTTGGTTGGGATTGTTCAACGGGAGCGCAAGACCATTGCACAGGAAACAGCTGCAATGTTGAACACCAATCGGAAGGATTCTGTTTCTGTCATAATACTCTATCGGGAGCTGCATCATGCAGGTATGTATGGTCATGCTGCAAACTACAAATCTCTGATTACCAAAATCAGTCCAAAACACAGGTAAGGTGATGCAGACACATAAAAACTCGGATTCTAAACACTGACGTGTCATCTGGTCTGATGAATCGTGTTTCACATTGTTCGCTATCACAGTAGAGTGTACATCTGGCGAAAATCTGCAGAAACTTACCACCCCGACTGTTTGGTTCCGTACTATAGAGGTAGAACCCTGATGCTTTTTGGTGCCATATCATGGCATTCCTTAGGGTAATTTCATATTCTGCAGGGTCGGGGGCCACATTTGCAAAGTACGAATCAACATTTTGGGACCACCTGCACACAACTACGCAGATATCGTTCTCTAACGCCCGTCCATGATTACAAGCAGGTTATGAACCCATGCATTGTAGGAAACGTGTCAATTTGTGGTTTGCAAAGCATGAAGATGAAATACCGAAACTACCCTGTCTACCTCAACCTCAAGATCTAAGTTTTATTGAACATTTGGGGGAAATCTTCAGCGAAAGATCAGATCCTACCTTCTACCTCCAAATTCACTGGCACGCTTGAAATATATCAAATTCCATTATCGTATGTACATGACTTGTTTAAGCCTATTCCAAGTCTAACCGCTTCTGTCCTTAATGTTCGAGGTGGACCTACAGCTTATAAATAAAAAGTTCTTGCGAACAGTAAATGTTTCCATTATTTTGATAAACCCTTGTAGAACTTCTGGAGCCAATAAGAGCTCCTATACCCATGATGAAGATCATCTGGAGCTACATTTCATTTATTGCTGCTCTTATACTCACGAAATACAATAAGCTACTCCTAAACTTCTATATTTCTTTCAGAGTTACAGTAAGCATGGCAATCTGTATAACCAAACAGTGTATGTATAATGACGTTTTAGTGCTAAACAAACCAAAGCGTTTTCAATGCAGGCCCCAAGAAACATGAAATTTTTATGCTGGACATTTTTACGGACAGTGAAAAACATAACACATAAAAACGACAGAATTCACGCAAAATGAACTTAAGTTGAATGATATCGCCAAAAATGAAAAGCCTTTTGTGAAAGTCTTTTTGCCTGAATCATCTCCAGATTGACGCTCAGAGCTTTCGTGTTGGCGCAAAGTCTTCACTTGCTTTACCGCTTTATCATGCAAAGGTCAGATTTGGGCTCAGAGCAACAAGAAAAGCGATAATTTAAAAAAACTACAATGTCAGTTCCCGGTGGGAACTCGATCCCCCAAATATACCTTACGAGCAAATACGATAGTAGAACTAAGACAACGGAAATACCGTGTACACAGACACCATATATGAACCGCATTGATCCTTGTTTGAAGATCTGTTGTACTATAATCTACAACATTTTGGACGTACTTACAGTTATTCAATGTAAAATAACTTTTTTACTTCATCTTGTATTGTCGTCCGAAATGTCCAGTCTTGGGTTTAAAGAGCTTGCTCAAACGAGATGATGCAATCAGTGAAGAGCGGACATTGAGTCAAAAGGATGTCTCTTGTGTCCCACAATGCCTGTCGCCGAAGACGGTCGCATTATGAACAAGTGACTGGCTTTCAGCGAGAAAGGGATTGATGGTATGAGATAAATTGAATTTTCCTACTAGAATTTGCCACTCGTCCGGACCTAACTGACAGTACAGTAATGCGAACATGGCGTCAGCGGACAGATGAGGATCGGACGTAAAAAATTCCTGGAAATGGACCGAAAAATTGCATTATCTCATGGGGGAACTCTACCGCATGAGAGTGACTGATATCACAGCGACATCCACGGTGTTAGCGAAGCAGTGCAGTACACTCTCAGGTCAGGCTTTGTTCTCCACCACTGTTCAACGTCGTCTGCTTAACAGAGAACTGGTGGCTAACAGCCCTTTGCGTATTTCTCTGATCCTCTAACACAGACGCTCCAGGCTGCAATCTCTTCTCGAACATTGACATTGGCACTCTGATTGGCAACACGGCGTGTTTTCTGACGAGTCACGATTCAACTTGATGCACCAAGATGGTTGTATACGTGTTTGATGACATCGGGGTAAACGGCTCATTGCAGCGTGCATTTTGCATCGTTATACTGGCCAAACGTTATGGTTTGGGGCGCCATTGGGGTTCAATTCGCGATTTCGCCCGATACAAATTGCGGAAACACCTTAACAGCCACCTATAAACATAAGGGGTGTTTGAGAGGCAGATGTGATAACTTTCCTTCAGAGTTATCATGAAGCTGTATTCCAGCAGAACAATGCTCGGCCACATGTGGCCTGGAATGTCCAAGACCTCTTCCATGCACGGCAGATACCACTTCTTCCCTCGTTCGCCTGATGTGTCCCCGATTGAACATATCTGGGACATGACAGCTAAACGACTAGCTCGTCAAGCGCCTCCGCCGGTCACCACAAATGAACTGTTGTCTCGCATAGAAGCAGCCTGGCAAGCTATTCCTTAGGACGATTTCTGTTCAACATATATAGGACATGGTAGCTAAGTGACTGGTCCGTCAAGCACCTCCGACAGTCACCACAAATGAACTGTGGTCTCGCATAGAAGCAACCTGACAGGCTATTATTCCACAGGGTGGTATCAAAAACCTCTTTCATTCAATGCCGCGCTGTGTAGAGGCTGTTACTGTTGTTCAAGGTGACTACACACGATACTGAGTTTTAAAGCGAAAAATTCTTGTATAGCTCTGTAAATGTAATCAGTTATTACAAATTTTTGAAGATGACAATCCGATTTTTGGTGTAAATGTGATTAGGATGGTAAATCAGATAATATCCGAAAACTTGAAAATTTCATCGTCCTGGAGCGGGACTCGAAACCGCGTCTCCCAGATAGCGCCCAGGTATCCTAACCACTACACCACTCAGAACGACCAAGTCTCAAGTTTCCGAATAATTTGAATATAACCATCACAGGATTCGCTAGTCGAAGCAACCGTCACATTTACACCAAAAATCGGATTGTCATCTTCAAATTTGTTTATTATATGGTGTAATCCCGTATTTCTTTCATGATGTATCTGCTCCTCCGGGCAATCACGGGATAAGATTCTTAACCTCCAGATTAGCTAAACATGAATGCCGGTTGCTTCGACTAGCGAATCCTGTGATGGTTATATTAAAATTAATCGGAAACTTGAGACTTGGTTGTTCTGGTTGGTGTAGTGGTTAGCATACCTGGGCGCTATCTGGGAGACGCGGCTTCGATTCCTGCTCCAGGACGATGAAAGTTTCAAGTTTTCGGATATTATTTGGCTTACCATCCTTGTCACATTTACACCAAAAATCAGATTGTCATCTCAAAAATTTTTGTTATATGATGTAATGCCGTATTTCTTTCATGATTTCTTTCATCTAATCAGTATTTCTTGTAACATGAGGAATATGTGATATAAATTTCCTTTGAACAGTGAGATGCTTTTTTGTTGTTGGAATTTTCACAAATGGTAATGTATATCTAATTCAAAGAAAAATGCATAAACAATTGTAACGAGTCTGCTTTTATCTGGTGTAGAAAAAAACTTTCTTTTCATTCTGATTTCTGGGAACCGCTATATTGAAATTCTAACTTTACGCCAATTAGACTGGAAAATGTGATAAGAAGTTTCTAAAATATACGAGGAACCGTAACCATGCTTACATTTATCATGTACGAAACTTGATTTTTTAATATTTTTCTACATGCAGTCATGTAGTATAAATATAGTCATGCATTTTAATCATCTAAGGGTAAAACTGGGTCTTTATAAAACATGGAAGATAGACTGATAGTTTTAGTCGCGCAAAGCTCCATCTGATGCAGCTAATTTATTTGTTAATCGGACTTTAAGAAACTGAAATATTTTGTCCATAAACCTACGAACAGAACGAAAATGTTACATATTATGTTATACATCTCATACCGTAAAACATTATGGGCATGATATGAATATTTCCTTTAATAAAGACCAACTTTGGGTTGAACCATTAAGAATTTGTTTGCCATTTTATTTCAGCAGTCATTGACAAAACGTGAAGAATTAGGAACACAAATTTATGAGGCATTATTTTGGAATTCTGCTTGTCCCCATCCTATCAAATATCTTTTCAGCACCAAAGGACAGGTAATCGGAAATCGTTTCCCTTCGTTGTGCTTTCTTAACCGACGCGGCACTCACTCAAAGCTGCCTCGTATCGAATGGTTAGTTCGTTCAAATGTTAGCTTTGATGGGGAACCATTCACCGGATTTCTTTTTAATGTCTCATAGTCTTATCAGTTGAAAAGCATGTATTTTTTCTTCAAAAGATATTTTGAAAAGTTCTGCTTAATGAAAAATATATTGCAAGAAACCCTAATTTTCATAGAAAGATCATTTACCACAGATTTATTTGCGCAAAAACGCATTTCTATCGAAATCTTATCATTAATCGAAGAACCATTATGCCGAAAGTTTTATAGTCCATAGTGTTTTCTCTAAGATAAAATGTGAGTATATAGATGGAGGCATGATATGTCGATAATGTTATAATGCATTCATCGATAAAAGCTGATTATCCGATGATTCTGACAAGATAGTCTTCGTGTAGAAAACATATTACAAACAATATCTTTTTAGAACGTCTTCATCGATCTACAATGAGAATAGCCCTTAGTTTAGTTTATCTTTCGACACCGGTAATGTTTTACCGACTGATGTTTTCCATAGATTGAAAAAATAATGCTATTCGAAAATCAAAAGGGTTTGCCGCTGTAGAAGTAACGTTCCTGCGAAGTAATTGCCGATTGGAGACAATGCAAAAAAGGCATTTTCGTGTATGGAAACTTATACTCGAAAACACTTCAAAGTAATTAAACACAGAAGAAATTTCGCTCATCTGAAAGATCACGAAGTTGAAGATATTCACGCTCTATGGTTAACCTTATATTAAACTTTATTATATTTTATAGTTGAAGATATTAACGCTCTATGGTTAACCCTATATTAAACTTGCTTATATTATATAGTTGAAGATATTCACGCTCTATGGTTAACCCTATATTAAACTTGCGTATACAGTTGAAGATATTCACACACACATATATATATATATATATATATGTAGTTGAAGTTCTGTCCCACGATAGTAGAAGAGATGGCTGCTTTAGAAGGCCTAACATCGGAAGAAGTGGACATCTCTGAAGTTAACAGAAAAGTAACCAAAGCTCTTATGGAAACAGCAACAAAATTAGCTGGGTCTAAGAACAAGTTGCATGTGAACAAATTATCAGGAAAAACCAAAATGTTGATGCAAAAAAGAAGAGAGATGAGGACAACTAAAGAAGATGTGACTTCCAAAGTGGAATATATAGAGCTATGCAAGACAGTAAGAAAAAGTATCACTGAAGACGTAAGGAAATTCAACTGTGAACTAGTGAGGAAAGCAATTGAAAAACAGCCAAAGCCTAAAGATAGCAAAGGGACATCTCAGTAAGGGAAGAAAACAGATTATGGCACTGAGAAAAGAAGATGGTTCTGTAACAAGAAATAGAGGCGAAATTTTGACAAGAGTGAAAGATTTCTACTCCAAATTATATGAAAGGGATGATATATGCACTCCAGACATCATGAAAGATACCAGTACCAGAGTTCCTCCAGTCCTTCCAGCAGAAGTTGCACATGCAATCAAGAACATGAAGCGAGGAAAAGCTCCAGGAGAAGATGGAATTACTGTAGACATCATACAAGAAGCAAGTGGAGAAATCGAAACAGTACTCGCCCAAATTTTCACTCGATGCCTTAATGAAGGAAAGATTCCTGAGGATTGGAACACCGCTACAATGATCCTGCTACATAAGAAAGGTGACATTGAGGATCTCGGAAACTACAGACCTATCAGCCTCCTATCAGTGGTTTATAAAATCTTCACTAAAGTTCTTTCACACCGCTTGAAGGTAGCACTAGACATGGCTCAACCGAGAGAACAAGCTGGATTCAGGAGTGGCTACAGCACAATAGATCATATCCACGTGCTGAGAGAACTAATTGAAAGAGCGAGGGAATATGAGCTTCCATTGTGCATGGCTTTTATCGATTATGAAAAAGCCTTTGATTCGGTGAAACCATCAGCAGTTACAATGGCTCTGAAAACCTGCGGTATTGAAGATGCATACATTAATATTATTAATAACATCTATGAAAATGCAAATGCAAAGATTAGGCTGTTTGAAAATACAACACACGTAAAAATCGGAAAGGGAGTGAGACAAGGTGACACCATATCTCCGAAGCTCTTTAATGCCACATTGGAGGGTGTTTTTCAGTCGCTGAGCTGGGAAAACAAGGGGATAAAGATTAATGGAGATTATCTAACCCACCTTCGTTTTGCTGATGACGTAGTCATTTTTGCAACTACCCCATCAGAGCTGCAGAGTATGATCCAGGAACTTGCTGACAAGAGTAAAGAAGTGGGATTAAAAATGAACTTTCAGAAGACAAAAGTGATGTTAAATGCTTTTACAAGAAATGAAGATTTATCGATTGATGGAGAAAAGCTGGAGATGACAGACACGTACGTTTATCTTGGACAGCAGATATCAAGTGAGGGTCACATTGATGAAGAAATTAATCGGCGTACAAAACTTGCCTGGAGAGCTTTGGAAGAAACAGCATAATTTTCAAGAGCAATATGCCATTATGTCTTAAAAGAAAAAGTGTTTGATCAATGCATCCTTCCAGTGCTTACGTATGGTGCAGAGACGTGGACCTTAACTAAAGAGACATACAAAGGCTGCAGACAACTCAAAGTAGCATGGAGAGGTGCATGCTTGGTGTAACTCAGGAGAGATAAGAAGAGGAACTCATGGATCCGAAAAATGACAAGAGTGGAAGACATCATGATCAGAGTTAAATCCCTGAAATGGCAATAAGTTGACATACTGCCAGAAGGACAGATCATCGATGGACAGCCGAAATTTTAGATTGGATTCCAAGGGACAGGAAAAGACCCAGAAGAAGACCACATAGGAGATGGGTGGATGAAATTCGAAAGTATGCAGGGGTGACATGGAGGAGACTGGCACAAGACAGACCGTTGTGGAGGAAACTTGAGACCTTCGTCCAGCAGTGGATTGATAATGGTTGACAATGATGATGATGATGATGTAGTTGAAGATATTAATATATATATCATCATCATCATCATCATCATTGTCAACCATTATCAATCCACTGCTGGACGAAGGTCTCCCCAAGTTTCCTCCACAACGGTCTGTCTTGTGCCAGTCTCCTCCATGTCACTCCCGCATACTTTCGAATTTCATCCACCCATCTTCCATGTGGTCTTCTTCTGGGTCTTTTCCTGTCCCTTGGAATCCAATGTAAAATTTCGGCTGTCCATCGATGGTCTGTTCTTCTGGCAGTATGTCCAGCCCATTGCCATTTCAGGGATTTAACTCTGATCATGATGTCTTCCACTCTTGTCATTTTTGGATCCACGTGTTCCTCTTCTTATCTCTCCTGGTTACACCAAGCATGCACCTCTCCATTCTTCTTTGAGTTGTCTGCAGCCTTTGTATGTCTCTTTTAGCTAAGGTCCACGTCTCTACACCATACGTAAGCACTGGAAGGATGCATTGATCAAACACTTTTCTTTTAAGACATAATGGCATATTGCTCTTGAAAATTATGCTGTTTCTTCCAAAAGCACTCCAGGCAAGTTTTGTACGCCGATTAATTTCTTCACCAATGTGACCCTCACTTGATATCTGCTGTCCAAGATAAACGTACGTGTCTGTTATCTTCAGCTTTTCTCCATCAATTGATAAATCTTCATTTCTTGTAAAAGCATTGAACATCACTTTTGTCTTCTGATATATGTAGTTGAAGATATTCACGCTCTATGGTTAACCTTATATTAAACTTGCTTATACACTGCCGGAAAGTAAAACAGAACACCAAGAAGGAATTGGCGCACGATCATGAAATTTACATTTGTTAATGGGGTCGAGTTTACGTAGGTGTGATGGTAATTTCGGGACCAACCGGTGAGCGCTTACGCCACAGCACGGCATAATATGCAAATTACCGTCGGTGGTATTTAAGGAGTACGGCGAAGTGAATGTAATCAGTCGTCGGCGTACGGACACGTGCGAAGGCTCTGAAGAAGCTGCAATGCCTGTACATGGAAGACGTGTACGATTTCAGCAGTTATCGGACTTTGAGAGAGGTCGTCTAGTCGGACTCCGCGAGGCCGGGTCGTCATATCGTCGTATTGCGGAGCGAATTGGACGGGAGGTATCGGTAGTGGTACGATGGTGGCGTAGATGATCCGAGGAACATTCCCACACGAGAAGACGTGGAACCGCGAGTCACAGACGGACTGATGGGCGGACCGATCGACGCATATGAAAAGCGGCGTTGTCAAGCATAACATCTACTGCGACGTAAATCCGAGCTGCCGTTGCACCTGAGGTGACTGTGCAAACAATTCGCAACCGTCTACTGGATGCAGGACTACGTGCACGTTTGCCTCTGGCATGTGTACCTCTGACTCCAGCCAACCGTCAGGAACGGCTGCAGTGGTGTCGCCAACGTCTGCACTGGAGAACGCAATGGCGATCTGTCGTGTTCAGCAATGAAAACAGATTCTGCTTGGGAGTCCCCGATGGCCGTATGCGTGTTCGCAGACGCACAGGGGAGCGTCTCCACCCTTCTTGCATCCGCCAGCGACACACAGGACCTACACCTGGTCTCCTGGTGTGGGGAGCGATTAGCTATCACTCCCGTGCACAACTAGTGTTTGTACCGGATACGTTAAACAGCACCTCCTACATCAACAACATCATTCAGCCCGTTGTTGTGCCATTTGTAAGGTCGGTCTATCGTGGTGTTTTCCAGCAAGATAACGCACGACCACACACGGCACGTGCAACGCAACATGCACTTCAGGGTGTGAGACAACTTCCATGGCCTGCACGTTTACTGGATTTGTCCCCCATAGAGCACGTGTGGGATTTTAGGGGACAACGAGTTATCCGGTCTCCACGGCCAGCCACGACCATCCCCGATTTACGCGTCCAGGTTGAGGATGCTTGGAAGTCAATTCCCCAAACTTACATCCAACATCTGTACGACAGACTCCATGCCAGAATTGCACAATGTGACCCAGTTCATGGCGGTTCCACCTCGAACTGACCACGTTACATGGAAATGTTACTTTTCAGTTTACTAGCAAACACAGCTGTATTTTGCCATAATGTTTTGATCACGTTATCCTCTGTATTCCGTTATTATGCTGTATAAATTTCGTTCGTATCAGACGTCTCCTTCTCGGTGTTCTTCTTTCACTTTCCGCCAGTGTATTATTTAGTTGAAGATATTCATGCTCTATGGTTAATCCTATATTAAACTTGCTTATATTATATAGTTGAAGATATTCACGCTCTATGGTTAACCCTATATTAAACTTGCTTATATTATCTCTTCTTTAATTTACCTATTAACGCATAGTAAAAGGCGTTCTCACGGACCTGAAATAACGTATAAACTGAAGAAGCAGCTTGTTGAAAAAAATAGGAAATTTCAGGTCAAAAATAATCAGAGCAATACTAACACAGCATGAGCGATTCACCTACCAATCGAGATATCTATCGGGTAGTCTCAATGTACATTGCTCTTCATAGCACAAATGTAAAGCCAACATATGATATCTACCCTGTCCTACTAATGTGCGTCGAGGTCAAAACTTTTCTCTGATGGTTACGTTTGAAATGTGGCTGAATTCCAGTCCTTATTTTCCCTATGTCCTTAAACGGGATACACATTTAAAACATATAGTCGATGTGCTGCACAATAATGCTTATGTAAAAGCCATACTTCAACGTTCGTAAACAAGTTCGGTTTCACCTAGTATGCTTTCATAAACCATTTCATGACTTTTAACAGATAACTAGGTGAATATAGTGATTTGACCTCCGACAAATTGGGATCATTACTGCAAAAATCCTACGAAAAGCTACTTTATCTCGGTTTGTGGGACTAGGAAATAAGGAAAATGTAGCATAAATAAACATGTTGATGCGACCCTATACATCGCACTCGTCCTGGTCATCGAAATGCAGATGACAGATTTGCCGCTAGGGTGGCGCAGTGGTGAAAGCGCTCTAGATTCAGATCATTCGTCCGTGATGGGTCCGATTTCGAATCCCTGTGAAGTAGGGATGTCGTGTTTGTCTAACGTCACTAGTTCTCTCACTTCCTACCAGTGGCCTTAAATTTGGGACGGGCGACTGCTTACAATCCATTCAGTTGCTCACTGGGCTCGTTAAACCCCCAACAAAACAAATTAGGAATATTTGAGCAATGCGTTTCTAACATTTAAGCGTCATGGTCTTTACGGAAATTTAGACTGCAAATGGTCCTTGTAAACGGAATAAATGAAAGTGCACGATATATCTCAGGCTTCTCTGAATCTGACAGTGTTCTCAGTTCGTTATTTGGAACCGTCTTCACAAAACATGAACTGGGCATACTGAGAGAAATTGTACCTTTCCTTCACAATTTATAAAAGTGTTACACAAATTGACCGATGAGTTAAGACTTTACTGCTAATATGTTTGAGCAAAGGAATACTAATGTTCGTCCCAGCTGCTCCCGGGTTCGAATGCCGGTTGAAGCATGTGTAGTGTGCTCGTCTAATGTCTAATGGTGCTGGCATTGTCACTTCTTTGGAATCAGAGGCCCTAAATTGCGCTGAGAAGAGCAACTGCTTCTATACCTAAGAGTTGCTCATTGCGCTGCTGAAAACCGGAAAAAAATGTTAAGGGTAATCGTAACATTTTAATCAATAGTTATGAGAGAAAGATTACATGAAGGGTAAGTTAGATTTGGCGTAATTTACATAACAATCCTAAAACGGCTTGAGTTATTTGTTAGCAGACAATACGGTATTTTCCCTCTAATGTTGGATGAAATTTTGTTTGAGTAAAATTCCTAACTCACATACTGGATTCATGCATATAATGACATAGTTACGTTTCCATCATTTTAGGAAATTTCAGAAAACCTGCGAGACACAAGAATTATCAAGAATATTTAAATTTCAGTATTTTTGTAACGGAATGAATAACTGTCAGATGGGAATGGGAAATGTGAGTGTAGCAACTTTAGATGGACGCAATTTTCACCTTAATCCTTTTTCGAAGAAGTGAAGGGGTCTTTTCAATTATACACAGTCGAGTCACATTATTGTTACCACCTCCTACTTTTGACGTCAACAGTGCGTAGACAACACGTGTCGTGAGCTGGCTTGGAGGGTATATAAGGTGTGCTGCAGGCATTCTGAATACATATCACTCGTTGGTGTCATGGATAAAGGGAGCGATTTATCAGATTTGTAAAAACGGATGATAATCGGCTTTCGGTCCAAGGGTGGCAGTATTTCTGAAAGAGCATAGTCTGTGAACTGTTCGTGTGCTGCTGTGGTTAAAGTGTATCGTGATTTGAGAAATGGAACTATTGCGAATAAGCGACGTGGAAACTAAGGAACACCATGTGCCATTTAAGTGAGAGCTGAACGTCGGTTTCGAAGGTGCGTGGGGCCAATCGACAAGCTACAGTGGAGCAACTCACTGGCCGAATGAACCAGGGGGGCTACCGGAAGTGTGTCTGAAAAGACAGTTCAGCGAACTCTGCTGCATATGGAGCACCGATGCAGACGGATAGTCACTGCACTTATGCTAACGAAGGTGCATAGGCAGAAAAGGCTTGCATTTGCACGGCAGTATCGGAATTGGACCTCCGCCGATTAACAAAGAATTGCCTTTTCCGATATGTCACGTTTTCTGCTACATCGAATGGGTGGACGTAGTCGTATAAGATGAGAAACGTAGGAAAATAAACACTCTTCAATCATTGATGGAAGAACACAAGCTGGTGGGTCAGCGTTATGGTCTGGGGAATGTTTCCATGGCATTCATTTCTTCCACTCATACCTGCTTAAGGCATTATGGACCGAATTCGTTATGAATCCATCCTTGCAGACCACGTACACCCATGCATGCTGATTGTCTTCAATGGGTCGGATTGGATCTTCCAGAACGACAATGCGACGTGTCACATAGCTAGAGATGTGCGAGAGTGGTTGGAAGAGCACGATGAAGACTTCAAAGTACTTCCGTGGCCCCCTAATTCCACAGACGTAAACCCAATTGAGCATCTGTGGGGCTACCTCGATCGTGTTGTTCGCTCGATGGATCCTCCACCACGCACCCTCCAGCAGTTGTCAGATGCACTGCAGTCAGCATGACTCCACATACCTGTGAACACCTTCCAGCACTTTACTGAGTCACTCCCAACCCGTCTAGCTGCTGTCCGCGCTGCACACGCTGCTTACTCTTGATATTAGCTGGTGGTCAAAATAATGTGACTCGACCGTGTATGTACGTTAAGTAATGTTAAACAAATTAGTAAAATCATGCACTGCATACGCTTTCCAACATACTAGAAATCATTACTCAAGTTATTACTCAAATTATGAGGAAAATGGCTGTGGAATAACTCTCACTCGTGTGCCCTGACCTCTGATCCCATTTCGATGATATTCAACAGAACTGGTTCAGTATACCTCCAAAATAACATGATAACGTTTTGTCGCAATCGAAGCAATTTTACATAAGTTATGATGCATAAAAACTATGGAATAGATCCCGTTTCAGTATCCTTCCCTTTGGCCTCATTTCGCCCATTTACAACAAGATTCGTCCCCAGGCCGGTCCCTACAACACACTAACATTTCATCCAAATCGAAACATTTTTACGTAAGTTATGACGCATAATGGTGATGAAAGTGATTCTGCTCCTATGTCTTGACCTTTGACCACCATTTCGCCAATTTTCAATAGGGTTTGTCCCCAGGTGGTCCCCTACTACATACTAAAATTTAATGGAAATCGAACCTTTTTTACGTTTGTCACCACGCCAAGTCCCGGTGAGAACTTGAAGGGCATAGATTTTGTTAATGATTTTTGATCATCTAGATTGGCAACAGTGACAATGGGTTTCCTAGTATAGGCGACCCAGTCTCATCGTTGGGACTTAAAAGCGTTGTGTTTCATATGAGCTCGTACGAGGTTGTCTCAAGAACTCATATGCCGCAAAGAAATTGAATTTAAAAAAGAACTAACATTTCGGTTATATGCTTGAATAGGGGTATCTGTGAAGGAAGGCAACTATGGCTTATTTTAAACTAATACACAGACACTCGTACCCATTTGCATAGCAGCGAGAAGAAAAACACGTTGATTTAAGATTGAAATAATTGGACGATGTCTTGCCCTAAACAGAACTTCTGCTGGGCTGCACCGATCTGGGTTGAGGGAGGCGCTGGTTGTCTGGTGGCCGTAGGTTTTTTGACTGGTATCCTCCGTGGATAAAAACACAGCCGGTAGTTATCTAAGAATTTTCCTTTACTTTTCTGCAGTTCCTTCCTTCGCGACGACGGACTTCTGGAACTCCGGATAGTTAGGCATTTCTTGCCTACCGCTGACTCTTCCGACCAAATTTCCACACACCACTCCGACCAAAGTTACTGTGACTATCCCATGTTCGCAAAAAACAACATCTCTCTCCGTCTCTCTCTCTCTCTCTCTCTCGCTCGTCTCTCTGTTTTTCTGTCCGTTTTTCGCCTCGTGAAAGTTCAAGTTTCTGCCTTTTATTTTAGTTTCCGCTTTCCCTTATCGCCCTGCTACGAGGCGTGTCCTTACATCGAGAAGACGTCCCTTGCCCCCTCATTTGTTCTGGATTCCCCCCCCTCTCGTACGCAAGTGGACCGCTTGTCCAGTTGCTGCTGACCAGTGGCTACTTTGGGGCAGATGTTCTCTGGGCCTGATGACCATCTGCTGAGCTAAGCCCTTTAAAAATTTATTTGGCCGTAACTATCACCCCGTTGTTGGGTTCTATTATCGTAGACTCCGAGCAAACCCTTTTTAAAACTGCTCGAAGTCACGTATGTCTAGCCTTACCTTCTTACCAGCTTTAAGATTTCTTTCCTAAATTTCCGTCGTATAGCCACCACTACGCCATTGTTGTCACGGAAGCATTATGCAATTCGCAATGCTGTTGCTTCTCGCCTGCCGGGAATGGAAGAAAATACCTTCTGACTTGTTTACGAAATTTTGCACCTGGCCTGACGTTTGCAATTTAGATCTCCTTTCCCTCGCGGAAGGGAAAGTGGAGAAAACAAAAGAAAAGAACCCAGCGAATCGCTGTGCGGCCTGGGCTGGGATGATAGTTCGTGCACCTAATTACAAATTACTCCAATTAAGCAGTTACATAATTAATTATGTTAATTAATTAACATATTTAAAACAATCAAATTGGATCTTGAATCCCGAATTTGAGCATTTCTATACGGAAAGCAATGTGCCTGAAATCAGAATAAATGTCACGGCAACACGTTAGTTTTGACGCATAAGAGCAGTGGAATGGATCCCGCTCCTATGTCCTGACCTTTGACCCCATTTCGTTCACTTTCAATAGGGTTTCTTCCCAGGTGTTCTACTACCACATACTAAAATTTCATCGAAATCGAACGATTTTTACGCGAGTTATCGGGCGGACGAACATAAGCGCACAACGCGTGACGTAATGAGGCAGATGGAAATCGCTACCATTTGCTCGAAACAGCGTGACGTCATAAAACTTTAATAGGATCCACACACAACGCGTGACGTAATGAGACAGATGGCGTGACCGCGCGCCAACATCTAATGGGACGACGCCATGACACTACACTAAAAACGTGGTAATTCGGGGTGGTTATGTAACCCACTAATGGAATTCTCCTAAACTCGAGATCAAGCTAAATCGATTTCTAATACCAGAAAACGGTAGGTTAACGACTTTCATGAAAATTATTAGAGCCGTTTTCAAAATAAAATTTACATACATACAAGAATTGCTCCTTTAAGGTGAACGTTAAGTAATTTTGCTTCCTGTACTTCGAATGGAAACATTTCTGTACACATTTTCTTCCCAATTAAGGCATTCCCAAGCATGAAAATTTGAACATCGATTAGAATATCTTCATTTTATAACTTTCAATACTTAATATTTTCTAAAACATAACCATAATTATGCAATCCAACATTTGTTTGTTTACTGACGTCCTGAAATACAGGTCGCGCCATCGTTTTTCTGGACAATTAATGCGTTCACAAGGATGAAAATTTGAACATCGATTAAAATAGCTTCATTTTATAACTTGGTATACCTAATATTTTCTAAAACATAACCATAATTATGTAATCCAACATTTGTTTGTCTACTGACGTCATCAAAGTACAGGTCGCGCCATCCTTTTTCTGGTTTCAACACCACCAAAGGAAAAGTTATTGATTTTCAATATAATTATGGTTATGTTTTAGAAAATATTAAGTATTCCAAGTTATAATATGAAGTTATTTTAATCGATGTTCAAATTTTCATCCTTGGGAACACATTAATTGTGAAGAAAATGTATACAAAACTTTTTCCATTGGAAGTATAGGAAGCAAAGTTACTTGACGTCGTTCTTAGTAATATGGGATAAAGGCAATGGAATGGATCGCAATCCTATGTCCTCCCCTTTGAACCCATTTTGTCCATTTTCAATAAGGTTCGTCCCCAGGTGGTCCCCTATCACATACTGAAATTTCATCGAAATCGAACCATTTTTACGCACGCTATGACGCATAAGGGCAATGGAATGCATCCCGCTCTTATGTCCTGACCTTTGACCCCAATTCACCCATTTTGAATAGGGTTTGTCCTCAGGCCATCCCCTACCACATAGTAAAATTTCATTGAGATCGAATTACATTTACGCAAGTTATAATGCGTAAGTGCAATGGAATGGATCCCGATCCTATGTCGTGAACTTTGACCCCGTTTGTTTCATTTTGAATAGGGTTTGTCCCCAGATGGTCCCCTACAACATAATAAAATTGCATCGACATCAAACCATTTTTACGCCAGTTATCGTGCGGACAGACGGACGGACAAAGCTGGAGCATATACGCTTCTATAACCTACGGTTGGAAAGCTTAAAAAATACAATTAAGTATTTTACCTAGATTTAGCTTGTCCAACTTTCTCTGAATTCAGTTCGCATTTGGAAATAGAGCACCACATATGAGCTTTCTTGTTTTACATATATTGTGCTTTTAACAAAACG
The DNA here is from genome assembly GCA_039090855.1 of Macrothele yani. Lineage (NCBI taxonomy): Eukaryota > Metazoa > Arthropoda > Arachnida > Araneae > Macrothelidae > Macrothele > Macrothele yani. The sequence continues at coordinate 74,671,316 of CM077011.1, read as the reverse complement.
ACAGGAACGGTTTTTCACAAATGAATATTTATATCCGTTTTTTCACCTACGTCTTTTATGTACCTAGCATTGTTGCTTCGTTTAAAATGTATTGCCTTTCTCCATTTGAACAAATTGCTTCTGAAGAACGACAAAAAAAGAAAAGCTCTTGTTTAAAAATTATTTCCACTCCGCCGATTGATTTCGTTGTAGTATTCCGTACTCGGAAACTTTTTTAAGCATTTTAAGTGCGTTCAAGTTCACTATAAAAGGAATACCGCTCACAGATTCTAATCACTCTTGCATCTCTGCTACACATTTTTACTCTGGGCAACAAGGTTCTGAGAAAGCTTGTAATCGGAACTGATATCGCGAGCACTTACATCGAAGCAAAAGACTTCTAACAATGTGTACACATTTCAGAAGGCTGTGCCGTCAATTTCAGCCTCGTGTGCTCCTTTTCTGGACATTTCCTTTCGCGGCTGCCAAAATGTTATAAAAACGTCCGTTCTGCACGTCGTCTTAAAAAGAAGATGAAAAACCGTACGAGTACTCTCTGGAATTTTAACTAGGAGAACCTTCGCCTTTTCTTTTCTTTACCGTTTTTTTCTTTTAATTCTGGTCGTGGCGAGAAACTTAAGCGCCAGCAGATTTCTTTGTTCGAAACTCGCAATACTGAGCTGAAGAAGTGGATCACTCTTTATTTTATCTGTTTTTTTTCTCTTAGGAGATTAATATTCTCAGCACATTACGGTTTCTTACCCGGAACTTTTATATTTTCAAGTCAGGCGCTGTATTCCTTCATCCTGACGTGCGTGTATGGAGAAATAGGAAGTATATATAAAAATGCAGCACATTAACGCTAATTATTTAATGATATTGTTAAAACATGAAGAGGATATGGCGTGTACATATGCAAAAAGTTTGGAAACACCCACATGTTTCAATCACGAAAAGGCACCCAGCAGTAAAGAAGCTTTCATGAAGAACTTGCAAAGCTGCCTCGGTGGTGCAGTTGTCTACGCGCTGGCTCCTGATCTTTCGTCTGAGATGCGTCTTGGTTCTCATCCCGAATGAAGCGGATGGCGTGGTTTTGTTACTCAAGTGTCTCTCTTTCTCTCTATATATATTTACTGGCGCTAGTGTCCCTAAATTAAGAACGGACGGCAGCTTGCAGCCCAGTGTGTGTTGCTCAAGGTGGTCGTAAAATCTCTAATAAAAAAGACCCTCTACAAACCTATAATCGACAGATCTTCGGGAGACTGCAATTTAACTTTCTGTAATTTATTTCTGTACTGTTAGCTCATGAATGTTAGGCGTGTGGGATTTAAAACAGGAGGTTGGTTAAAATTTCATGAAACACAGTTTAAGTTTTTTAAATATTCACACCTCACTCGAAATATCTTGTTTAATGACTAGCGAAAGTAACGTAAAGTTCTGTTATAATATCTGTTAGACCTCATGATTCATCTTAAAAGTTGCATTACAGAAGTCATGCATTTCGCAGATTTTTTTTAATCCAGCTTCTAAAAATTAAAATAAGAAATCTGTGCCACAGATTATGAAATTCCTTTTGCAACTTTGATTCATTTCGGAATATATTCTGCTTTATTATGCGACAATTTTGGCGAGTGAAGTTTAAAAATAGGAAACTTCTTGTTCGACAAATTATCGTATAACGCAACTTCATCATCCTTGTCAGTAAAAAAAAAAAAAAAAAGCTTTCACTTTTGAAGATTTGTATATACGGCGCTCTGTTTGTAAGAGAACATTCAAATTAGAAGTAAAGAAAATGTATTTTGAATAATTGTGACATTTCAAACAGATTTCTGATTTGAGAAATTAAATACTCTCAAAACTTTATTCACCCTTCTATTTGCTGTGGATGGTAAAACTGCAAAATAAAGCTGATTTTATCAGTGTAACAATGGCGGATTGGGATATTTTGTCGAGATGTCTCTCGCACCTAGTTCTTAGTGGCTTCAGAACATTTCTGCCTCATCCTTTTTTATCTGTGTGTTGCCAAGGTAGGTCGTAAGGTATCATATCTACAATCTATAAGACACAGCCCACGAATTTTAAACTTGAATTTCTTTTTTCTTCTTGTGAGGGTTTAAAGACAAACGTTAGGAACTCAATGAATTATAAGTAGTCGCCCGTTCCTAATGTAGGGCCACTGATTCCAGGGAACGGATAGAGGCAGTGACGTGTGACAAGCACACCACCCATGTCTCACCCGGAATTCCAATTCGTACCCATTTAGGACGAATGGTCAGAAACAAGCACTTGGACCACTGCGCCATAGCGACGGCCAAAATTAATTATCAGGTTCTGATTTGATTGTGTTACCCCATTGATTGCTCGCAAATTGCTAACGCCACTGGGCTTTCTACTCTGGAATTCTTAACTGTTTCGTCAAAACATTATGCTGAACTAAAAATATCTGTGGTACATTTACCGCGAGAAGTCGTCTTAGCCCTTGTACCTGACTGCTCTTTTGATCCATAGCAAAACGTCTTGTTGGCTCACATTTCCAACTCTTGTAAGTTAAGCCAGTAGTCTACTTCGCTGATTTCCGTGTTTTTGAACTTATCTGTCTCCGCGAGCGTGTCTTTACGGGACGCTCGTACGTAAAATAAAAGACCTACTCTTACAATGGCCAATTCACGTAGAGGTTGTACACCAACAGGGAGGGTTCTGTCGCAGCTAAATACCCCCAGCGGAATTTCTGTACCACGCATGAGAAGCGAAGTTACTGTGACGTACTACAGAATTGTCAAGACGATAAATTCGCAGCGAGATATTCTGTCCGCGTAGCTCAGTTGGGAGAGCGACTTACTCTGGAGTGAGGTGGTGCGGACGAAGTTGTGTTTTCACGTTACATGAAATGGAACCTAGAGCTTCACGATAGGAAAAGTAGTAGTAGTACAGAGAACAAGAAGTTCCAGATTATTAGTGAGCGTCGCTAATGGAGTCATATATTATCACAGGCTACGCTAAACAGGTAGAGAGAGAATCCGGCAAAGGGGGTGACCAGACGATCTATTTTTTTAAACGGGATTTTAGTACTTCTGGTCCGACGGCATACTTACCCATCCGACGCACGGCGAATATTTTGTAGCTCAGCAAAATACAACCGTACTGGGATCGACGCAACGTCCATCTGGTCGGTAGCTTGTTGTGATAATCAGAAAGCCAACCGCGGCCCTTAAAGAGGAGCTGCGTTACTTTCCTAAGCGATTTTTATGCTGCAACTTTGTTCGTGTCCGTCCTCAATTAGGAGATAAATGGGCTTTCGGATGACCTTTTGTCACAACATGGAGGGATAAATCGCAAGGTTGTACGTAAACAAATACTATACACCACACCTTCCATCTGACACTTGACGGATACGCTACTTCTAGAGTCTATGCTAATAGGATGTTTTACTCTCGAAAGAGTTAAGAGAGGTTTTATTTCCGTTTCGACGCCATCGAAGATGTTAGTCATAAACATATAATGCACATTGTTAAATAAGTGTTAAGTTGGTATCAGTGTTGGTCACAGTCCGGTTATGGTTTTATGGAGGAACATATCCGTTACTAATGAACAGAGAGGATCTCTGCGTAAACAAAGAGTCTTTTCCCAGGAAGAAGCACAACACAAAGGAACTTGAACAACAAAACTAGGATTTCACTTGATCTGAGTCTATACACGGACACTTCCATATATGCAAATAAACGTGCATTTTGCAGTACCAGACGCACACCCTCGGTATGTTTTGGGTGCTGTGTGTAAAGGGGAGTATTGGTACACCCTTCAGTCCACATTGCAAGCTACTACACCTCGCGGAGCTGAACTGACGGACTATGAAATGGCCATAATGATTGGATGACAACTGAATAAGCAATTAGTGCGTAGCTTTGCCTCTCTTTTTGTTTATCCCAAATCCAGTGTGCGTGTGAAATGTTTCACCGATGGAAAGCAGATGGTACTATTACAGTAAAACCGGTCTCTGGTAGTCCTGGCAAAATAAATGGTCGTGCTAAGTGAAGTTTACCGCTAAATATTAAGAAGGTACGCAGTTCTTCTGCCACAGATCTGGCCTGCGACGTGGCATAAGTCACTGGAACCGCTATCTGCACCAGGCCAGTCCGTTGGAAACTGCATATCTACGGTAGGTAAGTTTCGGACATCATTTCAAGCAACGCTTACAACTACTTCAGGGAGATTTTCTCACAGTCCTTGGACAATACAAGAGTGTCGTGTAGATAGCGATAAATGACGAATACGCTTCTCGCTATTTCGTTTGGACGCATTTGGGGTGTAGCTTTTTCCCGGAGAATACCTTCAGGCTGATTGCCTTGTCCTTACTGTATACCCAAGCTTAGGCAGAGATCTGTGGACGGTGGCTGTTTCTGCTGGGAAGAAATCCTCTGATTGTGGAGCACTACATTCTAATGCCAGCCAGGTAAACTAAGTCCTTATCTAAGTCCCATAAAGTACATACGATACCATCTGGAACCCTGAATCTGATCTCCGCAGATAAGAGCTTCCTGTGAGTAAATTCTGGAGAAACTTAGCAGGACGAATGGAGGAAAAATCCGGTAGAGACCTACCGGCATCTCATGGAAATTATGTCTAAGGAAGTTTCTACAGTCATAACCGCCAAAAGAAGCCTTTTGATGTGTTGATTTCCGCTAATAAATGTTCTCGTTTCCATTCGTCCAAGATGTCCGGATACGTTTGTCTACATCGCGTTCATATTCATATTTGTTTGGTAAGCATCAAGCAACATCCTTCTTTATACTGTCCGTTTGCCGAGATGGTTAGACCACTGACAATTCGTACTACTGGCAAGTTTCAGTTCTAAAACTCACACATGGATTTTTTAATTTATGGTTCTTGAAGTCTACGTACCCTTAATAAAGCAAGCATAAATTAGGATCGTGCGACTTGTGGCATCATATATTCATAAAACGACACATTTCGCGAAACGACAGAATAATAACAGCTTTCATTTAATAAAACAAAATCATTCTGGTTACAAATAAACCCAAAAAGTCATTAAGCCTGAATGATTACGCGTAAACCAAGTATATCAAATCAAAATCTAGAAAGATTTTTAACAGTTTAATGTAGAAAAACAAACACGGCACATAAAACAGAGAATCCATGTCATATTTTTGAATATGGGAACTCATCCCACTTCGTGCTGAATTTGATTGCTTTTGAGGAATTTAATTAGATCTAGCTGTTTTTCAGAATGGTATTACACAAAAATACATTTCCTTCAGGGTTACTGGTATGTACGAGATATTTTCACATTTAGAAAAGCATCCATCTCCTACATTTTCAGTTTTTCGCTGTGAGCACTTTCAAGGTGTCTGCACACTATTAAGTCAGCCTGGGAAATTATTTCAAATACCATACGGTGTCACCTAATTTCTCTATGAATTCAGATTAGAAACACTTTTGATTCCGGAGTTTATTTCTGTTTACATTTGGATAACAGCAAATGAATTCTTTTAATTCCAACCTGCGAATTACAGCAGCGAAACGAAATAATTCTGCAATGCAAACATCGACATTCAATTACTCACTTTATTTATATGAGATACAATACTTTTGTTTTCGATTAAACCATAACATGTTTAAAGCATTTTTCATTCTTCCCTTCTTCTTTTTCATCGACGTCGCATGTCATTTTCTTTCTGCTGCGCAGGACATTTTTTCCTAGATTACCTCTATTTATTGTTTACTTCTCCGGTCGTCTATACGTGTGGTAGCATGGTATTAGAAGCGTGGAATTCAAATGCTGAATTTCCACTCAACGAATCTGTAATATTGTATTTATGAAATTTAGCCGTGCAAATAAACTGCCGAGAAAATAACATTTCCGATAATGTAATCGGCGAAAAAAAAACTTTTTCGTTCTCAGGGATAATTAAAAAACGGTAAAACATTTTCGATTATAATGTATTTCATACTGTACGATAGGGCTTAAACCTTCAATGTGTATATGCATCTTCTTTGTAAATTGATATGTTCTGCATGGCCGTAAATACCTAGCTTAATATTATCAGCACCATGGTATGTAACCCGCAGTTTTGCATAGAAACATTATCGTAATATTGTTCGCATATCTATGGGAAATATGAGCATTGTTAAAAACGCAAACAGAAAAACAATTTAGTTGATTCGACTGATACAACTGTCATTCTAAATGACGGTGCTCGGGCTATCGTTAACAGGACGCATTTATACACTGTTGAACAAAATTTAAGTAACAAAGGCAAAAATTGGGAAGTCTTTCAAAATAATTTAAAAACGAAACTTACGTATTTTCCATAAAACACTGAGGTGATTTTAAATTTGCAAAAACAGTTAGAATGAAACGTACGTAGTTGCGCATGTCATATTCTTCAGTATAAAAAGCACCTCGTTTGTTCGTACACTTTGTTTGGTCTTAAGAGTTTTGATGAACGAAACCCGAGATAGCCAATCTTCAGCTAATATCTCAAATAAATTATTTGAGTGAAAACATAAGACCCGTCCCCACTGGATCAGTTGTCTAAGCGCTGGCTTCTGACCTTTCGGCAGTGTGTTCCAGGGTTCAAGTCATTAATGTGGCATAAGCGCCGTTCTGGTGGCGCAGTGGTCTGAGCGCTGGCTATGACCATTCGCACGAGATGAGTGAGGGTTCGAATGCCAGTGAGGCATAGCTGTTGTGTTTGTGATGCGGCAGTGACTCTCTCCATTCCCTGAAACTAATGGAACTGAATTAGAGACGGGTGACTGCTGATAACTCATCGAGTTGTTCACGGTGGTTGTTAAAACCCCAAAGAAAAAGAAAAGATCCATGGGTAGGATATTTGTCCTACGGAGTAGGCTCTCTTCCTATCCAGGAACCAGCGCCCTAAATTTGGGAAGGGCGAAAGAGAATAAGAGGAACAAAATAAGTTGGGAAGCAATTGGAAGGCTCAAGGCCGAAAGCAGTGAGGAAACTAAATGTGAACCGATGTGTTGTTAGCCGTCTTTGGAATCGATCTGAAATAAGCCTAAGCATCCCTTGAAGAGATGTTCCTGAATGCTGTAGGGTGTCATGGGCTGAAGAAGACATTTGCCTTCTCTTAAATGCAAAGCAATATAGAACCTATCTACGTCCACGGAAAGAGCTGTAGTCCAATAAGCTGTGCTCAGCACCCTTCGTGGAGGTAAACTTTGTGCGAGACGAGCAATTTAGGTGTTTATGATGTCCTCCTAAAGAATCACCAGAGCAACGTGGTCTAGACAATAACGCCGCTGAACACAAAGGAAAAAGGTCTCTTCAATAATGAGTTCCGATTTTCTATTCAAAACGATTCCCGACAATTATTAGTCTGGTGACAACCTGGAACCTGATTTATGTTTCGTCGTCCCACTAATATTTGGGAAAGCGACAATTTTGAGAATAGTTGTATGTTGGTATGTGCGAGAATCACTCTCAATATTCGCCTAGACATTCATGTATTTCCAGTACAAATTACATTAACTTTAGGGTATTAGGATGAGATGTTTGAAGCTTTGGTTTGTCCATTTCTCGCAGCAATGGGTGCTGATTCGTTTAACTGCACAAACAACCCTTACCCCAAGAGAACTCGCTTGGTGACCAATACCTAGAGACTTAATCCGTAAGCCGTGTGGATTAATTATCAACAACATCTGACCTATATCTGACGGAGCATGTTTGGGACACCTTCGACGACGCATCTTTGGTCGCAATACACCTCCGAGGAACCTCCGAAAGCTGGCAATTAATCCCTCAATCTCTGATTGGCAACCTGATTTCCATCATGAAGAGCCATTGAAGAGCCTCTGAGGTGATCGACACAAAGTTAAAGGTGCGTCACCAATGAACTTTTACGTGTCATTTATAAATATTAATTTTCCAATAGGAATATGTCATGAAATATTAATGCGAAGTCATTTTTTTTGGTATCGTTGGGAGACGTGATAAAGGAACTTCACGAGAAAAGTTCAGTGAAATCCGTTAATTCGTGCATTTATGTTTATTGCTTGACTACTGACCACCAGAGAATTTCCTGCACTTGCAACATTTATCTTATGTCAAAAGCATGGTGATAAGTTCTTCAGGCCCGCACAGTGAAACTGTAGTATAAGCCTAACATATTTTTCCTGTTTAGGTAAACGTTGATGAAGATATCTATGTAAGAATCATAGAGACGTTTTACTCATTGGAGTTTCACTTGATTTTAAAGATGTTTTTTCAATTAAGATATTTCCATGCTAATCATCACCAGTCTCTATTAGACAGACATTAAAAAATAACGTTGTCTGATAATACAAATAAAACAGAGTCCAATATATTCGTAATACTGATTATAAATGCAGCGCAGTCCTGCAAAGTCAACCCGTAGAGTCATAAATGCACTGCATGCCAGCAGTGAATATGATGAACAAAGCACTCTGAGTCGCATTACTTACGTCGTGAATAATTGGATAGAACTAAATGGTGGGAAATTGTTTGTGTGAAATAATTCATAACACTATTCACGAACAGAACTCTAAAATCGTGTGTCGCCTAGAATACCATAACGTTTGAAACTATTTGTCGCTTCTTTTTTAATTTTTGTGTCACCCTATTTTACACATGAACAAATGAAGGATTAGTACTAAGTCACCACAGAGAACGTCGGATCTGCGTCGGCTTCAGACAGTTTCCCTGGGGCAATCACTGCATTCTTTCTTTTTTTTTTTGGATTGGAGGTTTAACGACCACCGTGAGCAACTCAATGGGCTATAAGGAGTCGCCCGTCCCTAATTTAGGGTCACTGGTTACAGGGAAGGGAGAGAGCCAGTGCCGTAAGACAAACAAAACATCCATGCCTCACCGGGATTCGAACCCGGACCCCTTTCAAACGAATGATCAGAGGCCATCGCTTAGACCACTGCGCTACCGGGGCGGCCTGCATTCTTTCACGCATAAAAGATGCGAGGTCATGAGAGTGATGGTTTCATCCTAGTAGAAACCAACTCCTGGTTCACTTCTTTGCTTAATGACAAAAATGATAAAAATTGAGACTGAGATAATTTCTAACACTTCCACTGAGTCTCGGTAAATTCATAGAACACGTGGGGTATGCAATTCGACTCGTTCTAGAATAGCGATTAGGGCTACCGTGGTCGTCTGCATGTACGGGCGTCTTGGTCGGTAAGGTCGTTGAATAGTTAAGAGAATGATTACTAAATGTTTTTGTCTTTGTTTGGGGCTTTTGGTCGTAGGTTTAGTAACGATCTTTCTCAGAAATGAGTATGGAAGCGTAAGACTACCACTGAGGACATGCAAGGGTTAAAAACACAAGTTGCAGAAATAAATAAAGGTAGACCTTGTTCACTCGGGAGAACAACTGGCTCCGGAGCGAGGAGACGTTGATTCAAATTCCACCATCGGCAAAAAGGGCTTTATTTTCACACAATTTTATGGAATTCGTACTAAATGAACTCCCTTCTGAAACGGGTTTGCTTTCTTTCTGTAGACGGAATAAATAAATGCGCGCTATGGTTTTCTTCAGCGAAATTCTATTTAAAGTTGCAGTCCCTTATTTTAAATTGCACGCGAATGGCTTTGATGTGCATTGCTTAACAACGCAAAACATGGTTAAAATTTTGTTTCTCATTCATAGTCTGTAAATTATTGATTTGATATTAGAACGGTGCTCTATAGAAATGGCTTTGTTCTTAAAAGACTATAAATCAAAGTTTTATCCGTTTCTTCCAATCTAATTTTGATTTATTTGAACAACGAATTAAGTAATCTTAACGAAATTAAAAGATAAACGAATGGAATTCATCCTTGCTGCTTTTGTGTCAACGATTAGCATACACCTTTACCCTTTTCCACATTATGAAAATGGGTACGGTAAAACCTACACATATTAAATGTAGGTTTCGTCTTTGAGGGCTAGTTGTTTGGAAACGTAAGTGAAATTGGCGGAACTGAGTGTCGATTGTCTAGTGTCATTACATAGCTTAAAATATTTGCTCATGTATATGAATGCAACTTTAAAAATAGTATTTCCGGCATGGCTGCTGCCAATTTTATGCTCTTTAGATCAAGAAAACACTGGTTTTGCTGTAAAAATATAGTGTTTTAAAGTAGCCTCCGACTTCAGCAGTGTTTACGTCACGAATAAATCAAATTCAATGCAACCTCTATTAACGGACATCTTCGAACAACGGTAACCTCTTCTTAACAACGGTACACCTCCGAAAAACGACACCTCCGAACAACGGTAATTTCCTCTTTTTTTGGTACAGAAGAGTTTCTATAAGATTAACATTAGCGAAACCCCTTGACAGAATACAACGGGTACACTAGTCGGTCCCGAAAGACGATCTAACGGAAACCTTGTCCTTTGGGATTTTACACAGGTTCTTCGGCACTTCGACAAGAGCAATAAGATAGGGACGAATAATATTTCTAAAGATCTATGTCTTGGGCGCGATGGTTTGGATTACGTGGGTACAGTAGAGTGCTTATGTAAACAGAGAGGAGTTTAATTTTCGTCTCCTCGTCAGACGAGCTCCAGATCCCGTATATATTTTAGTCTGCAACCGGAGGTTACGGGGCTGATTACTTGTGCGTGGCATGTTGCCCGTTGGCGACATGCCAGACACAAGCAATCAGGTTTGGTCTTTGTGAATTCTGTTCTTGTTTTCCGGGGCGTGGCTTCCCAGTTGTTCAGTTCCACTTCACTGTTTAACATTTTTATCTTCTGTAGCGTACAATAACAATCTCCTAGCTTGGGCTGTGTAAGACTAAGCCAGGAGATTATTAGAGCACGCTACAGGAACAAAACGGCTGTTTAACCAAACGTCAGACATTGCTTTTCTAAAATATTGTGTATCAATATTTATTTATTTAATCATTAAATTAAGTGTTGCTCAGTATTCAGCATTTAAAGAACCGTTTCTTTGTGCACAAGCTTCATAAATCTCTTCTGCTCTTTTTTTTTTTTTTGATTGGAGGTTTAACGGCCACTATGAGCAACTCAATGGGCTATAAGCAGTCCCCGTCCCTAACTTAAGGTCGCTGGTTCCAAGGAAGGGAGAGAGCCAATGCCGTAAGACAAACACAACATCCATGCCTCACCGGTATTCGAACCTGGACCGCTTTCGAACGAATGATCAGAGGCCATCGCTTAGACCACTGAGCGATGGCCTCTGATCATTGAGAAACAAAAGCAGAACGCCACCGGTGTTCTGCTTTTGTTTTTCAGACAAAAGCAGAACACCGGTGGCGGCTGTTCTGCTTTTGTACAAATGTAACGGACTAGCAGTAATAACTTTAGCCTAACTTCCGAGAAACAGACACTTCCCAACAACGGTTGCCACCCCGGTGGCGCAGTGGTCTAAGGGCTGGCTTATGACCAGTTGTCCGAGAAAGGGTCCAGGTTTGAATCCCGGGTAAAGAATGGATGTTGTGTTTGCCTCACGTCACTGGATCTCTCCCTTCCCTTGAACCAGTGGCACTAAATTAGGGAAGGAGACTGGTTATAGCTAATTGATGGAAGGTTTAACGACCACCGTGAGCAACTCAATGGGCTATAAGCAGTCCCCCGTCCCTAATTTAGGATCACTGGTTCCAGGGAAGTGAAAGAACCAGTGCCGTAAGACAAGCACAACATCCATGCCTCACCGGGATTCGAACCCGGACCCCTTACGGACGAATGGTCAGAGGCCATCGCTTAGACCACTGCGCCACCGGGGTGGCATATAGCCAATTGAGTTGTTCAGGGTCGTGGTTGAGCCTTCAATAAAAAAAATGTGTACAAAGTTCACTAAAATAAGTGATTTGACCATTATTCGGATATTTCACTGTTTGTGAAAAGTTTCTTTGAATGCAGGACTAATGCCAGCGAAAACAAGATGTGTAGCATCACATTCATGGGGATTTACAATTTCTGGGATGAATAACAAATCTTTATTGGGCACAATTATAACAAATTATGGCCAATATTCGTTGTGATTCATTGACGTTCATAAAAAAACCTACACCTCAAAGCTATATCTTTAAATTAAGACGTTCTGTAAAATTAGGTGTAGGAATGATTCACAATATTCGTGGAGGTGTCATAAGGTTTATAAAAATATATCGAACAGAAACAGATTCTCCCTGTCCCTTCAAAAATATTACACATTGATTGCAAAATACTGGTTAACTCGTTTTTGACGATCTGGTCGAGGACTCCACATACGAGATAATTCACGAACTTTTTTTTTACAAAAATAAGTTTTTTTTACGAGTTTTCGTGATGAATACATACTAAGTTTTGAATAATATATCATATCTCACTCAAATTGTCGTCAGAGATCCGATAACTCAATAAGCTATGACAGTTAGTGTGTTAACTTGTGTCCAAGTTTTCTTGTTTCGTGCTTGACATAAAAAATATCCCAGTCAGTGGTGTCATTTGCTCATTTTCGTATAATCCTCTACATTTTTGTTGCCTTCAAACACCAAAAGAAAAATGTTTGCTAAATGCATGCCTTATTTCTCAGAACACTGGACTTTATATAAGATAATGAGCGATTTTTCATGAAAATATGAACAATTTGTTTCCGTGTGCTATCAAGCTTCCCTAAAATTTAAGAACAAACACTGCAAGTTTAAATGTACAGGATTCCTACATTAGGTCGTTTTTATTGTATGATCTAAATATATTCCTTTAGAGACAGAGATGAAATATTAGAAACAACTTCTATTCTTTTGAGCCCATAAAAATCCAATCTGCCGAGCTTTGGCAGAAAGGAACTCATCAGTGTGACAAGGTCACATGAAAGCAGCTTTAAGTCGGCTGGTTCACGACCTCTCTTCTAAGATGACTTAAAGTTATACTTACTGGGTTCACAGAAGATGCCGTGTACGTCAAGAGCTCTCATTATGGCGATTGATGGAGATCAAAGGCAAACTCAACTGGCTCTTTAGAAAGTGGGAGGACCGCGAGTGAAAAGTCATTGAGTACATCAACAGAAGTAGGCCTTAGATTGCTTAGGTCGTTCAGACTTCAATCGATTTTGAAACATTTCGCTCTGCACCTTAACAAACTACATCTTCGTATATTTTGCTCATACGTCCAGGCTATTATGTACAGCGAAATGCACATTTCTGCAATAACAATTGCACATTGGTCTCTGAAAGGAATTTCAATACATTTTGAGGTTATTAAACTTTTTCTTTTCCCATTCTTTTCTCTAGAGTCACGTGGCGCACAGCTTTTTCGTCATATGCTATATGTGGGATTTTTCTTGAAAAATAGATTACGAGTGCTATAAATACCATGATTGTTAGAAACAAATAAATGCAGGACTTCTAAATACTTTTCACTCGCCAATGATATTGTATGACCATTTTACATCTATAAATATCTTTAGAAGTTTTGCACTTATTGGTTTCTAGTTAACTCTGGAGTTTATTCACATGATTTTGTCCTGATCCTTTCTTGCTGAATAGTAAACGTCAGCCTCAGAATATTTAGGAATACTTTCCTTTTCTTTATTTTTGATCTAAGAAATGCATTAAACATTACACATTTTTCGAAAATAAAAAACCCAACGGCCAGTGGATCCCCCTCACTCCGGAGTAGGTCGCTCTCCCAACTGAGCTACGCTGACAGAATGTCTCGCTGCAGATTTGTTGTCTTGATACATGTTTTCACCTCTGTAGTACGTTACACAGTGCACGTGGTTGTAGTTAAACGTAGTAAAGAAAAATAATAAAAACAAAGAGTGGCGAGATTTGAACAAAATACGATTCAAAAATATAAAAATTTAGATGGCATTATATCTAAAGGGAAAAAAAGAATTTTTTCATTGGCCATTTAGACTCGCAAATGTAATGCAAATATATGTTCCCTTCACTCAACAAAGATATTGGAGCCGCCAAGAATTAAAACTTTGCTTCACGCTAAGCAAGAATATTGCAGTATATAAATTTTTTAACAGAGATCCATATCTCGAGTAAAAAACAGAAATTTTCCAATAAGATTTCTGAAAATGAAGATATTGGGACAAACATTAAAAATGTTTTTATTCTATTAGAAGGAAAACTGCATCACCGAAATTTGATATTATATCAGCCAACGTCCTTGTGTCATTTGGTGAAAACGCGATATCATGCATTGGCATGCTTTTGAAAAGACGCACGGACATTCTGGAAGGTTTCATTACTTACCATTTATTTCATCTGAGTAGAAGTGTTTATTTGAGAAAAATCAACAAAACTTTGCCATTTTGTGTGTGTGTGTGTGATATTTCACATGATGTTGTTATATATGACTATGCTATTCGTAAATTTTCTGGTGACTGCCACTTTGCTCTCACATCCCTTCAAGAATATGATCATTAGCAATACGAAGGATTTTCAAACGTTAATTTGCTTTGATTGTCATGATTCATGGCATTATGCTGTCACATGTTGTTTTACATGAAGAACGTTCTGTTGCATTTTGTTGCCCAGAAAATAATAAAAGGTGTAAATGAATAATGTTTTCCAAATCAATGAAGATAATTTTTCCCTAAATTCTTCTTAAAAACAAGTGCAAATACACTGCTGGCCTACCAAAATGCTACACCAAGAAGGAGACGAGATAACAAAGCCAGATTTACTGGACAAATAACAACATGTACAAAGATGAAACGATTCAGCTTACAGGCCTGTGCGACTTGCGGAACACGCATACATGTATAGTTCGTGTGGCCCCCATGGCTGGCAATAACGGCCGCTACACGCCGCGGCATCGAACGAAAGAGGCTTTCGTTGTGGGCTTGGGGTATGTCGGTCCAGGCTGCTTCCAGACGTTGCCTCAGTTCATCAGGCGTAGCCGCGGGTGGTGCTTGCCAGGCCACTCGGTTGCCGATCAGCGACCAGACGTGTTCAATGGGCGACATATCGGGAGAACAGGTGGGCCACGGCAGCAGTGACACCTGGTGGGCCGTGGAGAATTGTTGCACGATGCGTGCCACGTGCGGGTGCGCATTGTTCTGTTGAAACGTGGACGCTGGCAGGTCCTGCAGGTAAGCGAGGACTACAAGCTCCAAAACGTCGGAGATGGAGCGGTGGCTTTTGAGTGTACCGGCGATGCGTACCAGAGAGGGGCGGGTGTCATATCCAATTGCGCCCCAAACCATAACGCCAGGCGACGGACCGGTATGGCGATGTATAATGCAGGCGTCATACAGTCTCTGGCCATTGTGCCGCCACACGCGGATCCGATCATCGTAATGTTGCAGGCAGAAGCGGGATTCGTCGGAGAAGACAATGTCGTGCCATTCCGTAGTCCAGGTGCGGCGTTCAACGGCCCACTGCCGCCGCACTCGCCGGTGGTATAATGTCAATAATAATCGGAAAAATTGGTGCCGTGCGACAAGTCCCCGCTCCTGCAGACGACGTCCAACGGTACGTGCTGACACAGGTTGTTGCGCAACACACCCTAATCCCTGCGCTAACGTTCGTGATGTGGCGGTGCGAGCCGTCAATGCCCGCCGCAAAAAATGCTGGTCCTTTTGATCGGTGGTGTGCCGCGGCTACGGCAATCGCCCACGTCGGTCCGTCCGTCCCTTCGGTACCCTTTGAATACATAATCGCCTCACTGTGGCTGGATGTCGTCCCACACGGGCGCCGATGTCTCGGTACGATAAACCGCTGTCGCGATATGCCACTATTCGTCCTCTGTCGAACTCCGAAACGTGCTGGAATGACTACGTATTCTGCGACGAGGCATCAGGAAGCTTCCCAAGCACAGGTCCGGCAGCACAACACACTTCCACTACTCATACCCTGCGTTCTGTGCACCCTTCTTAGAGTGCTTCTCTGTGGCGTGCCGGGCGCACATGATTTGCATATGCCCTGCAATGCTAATCGTTTGCATGTCCTTTCGCGGGCGACGCATGTTGCGAATTTCAGGCAAATTGGATGCTTCCTTCTTGGTGTTGCATTTTGGGTGGCCAGCAGTGTAGTTTGTCATGAAGAAACATTTCATTTTTTAAAGTTTTAATGAAGGAACAGAAAAGCGAAATAACGATAATACTTGTGAATAACATAACGAAACGTAGGTTGTGACTTGCCTGCTCCGCTAGACGCACATGGGATAAATGCAGATAGCAGTGACCAGTGTAATCTGATTCGGACCGCCAACTCTCGGCTCCGGAGCCACGCAGCCGAGAGTTAGGGGCTCGAATCCCTCCGCTGGCTTAAAAATGATCGAGAAATGTACTTCGTCATATTGGCGCCCAAACTTCAAGAATGATCTTGCCGTTAAAGTTCTCGCAATGGTGTGAGTTCTTTCCACACAGCGAGACAGGAAAAATGAGAATCCCTTCTTCAGTGCTTCGACAAAATAAATCAGTGGGATGTTACGTTCCACACACCAAAAATTGTTTGAGATTTATCTAATGCACGTTCTTCATCGGATGACTGCCTACAGAGACACTTGGTCCTGGCTGACCAGTGGGCCATACTCCCGGCCCTCTGTGCGGGGAGGGGGGGAGGGATGTCTCGTGCCTGCCCCGCAGGACGCACATGAGATAAAGGCAGATAGCAGTGAGAGCATATGCCAGTGCAGTATAGTGGATAGCACTCTGAGCTTCGGAGCCGAGGGGAGATGTGACGTGCCTGCCCCGCAGGACGCACAAGAGATAAAGGCAGATAGCAGTCAGAGTACATGCCAGTGTAGTATAGTGGATAGCACTCTGAGCGGCGGAACCGAGGGGAGATTTGACGTGCCTGCCCCGCAGGACGCACGTGGGATAAAGGCAGATAGCAGTGAGAGCACATGCCAGTGTAGTGTAAGGAATAGCACTCTGAGCTCCGGAGCCGAGGGGATATGGGACGTGCCTGCCCCGCAGGAAGCACATGAGATAAAGGCAGATAGCAGTGACAACACATGACAGTGTAGTGTAGTAGATACCACTCAGAGCTCCGGAGCCGAGGGAAGAGGTGACGTGCCTGTCGCGCAGGACGCACATGAGATAAAGGCAGATAGCAGTGAGAACACATGCCAGTGTAGTGTAGTGGATACCACTCAGAGCTCCGGAGCAGAGGGGAGATGTGACGTGCCTGCCCCGCAGAACGCTTAAGAGATAAAGGCACATAGCAGTGAGGGCACATGCCAGTGCAGCATAGTGGATAGCACTCTGAGCTCCGGAGCCGAGGGGAGATGTGACGTGCCTGCCCCGCAGAACGCACAAGACATAAAGGCAGATAGCAGTGAGAGCATATGCCAGTGTAGTATAGTGGATAGCACTCTGAGCGACGGAACCGAGGGGAGATTTGACGTGCCTGCCCCGCAAGATGCACAAGAGATCAAGGCAGATAGCAGTCAGAGTACATGCCAGTGTAGTATAGTGGATAGCACTCTGAGCTCCGGAGCCGAGGGGAGATGTGACGTGCCTACCCAGCAGGACGCACATGAGATAAAGGCAGATAGAAGTGAGAGCAGATGCCAGTGTAGTATAGTGGATAGCACTCTGAGCGGCGGAACCGAGGGGAGATTTAACGTGCCTGCCCCGCAGGACGCACGTGGGATAAAGGCAGATAGCAGTGAGTGAGAGCACATGCCAGTGTAGTGTAAGGAATAGCACTCTGAGCTCCTGAGCCGAGGGGATATGTGACGTGCCTGCCCCGCAGGACGCACATGAGATAAAGGCAGATAGCAGTGAGAGCATATGCCAGTGTAGTATAGTGGATAGCACTCTGAGCGACGGAACCGAGGGGAGATTTGACGTGCCTGCCCCGCAAGATGCACAAGAGATCAAGGCAGATAGCAGTCAGAGTACATGCCAGTGTAGTGTAGTGGATACCACTCAGAGCTACGGAGCAGAGGGGAGATGAAACGTGCCTGCCCCGCAGGACGCACAAGAGATAAAGGCAGATATCAGTGAGAGCACATGCCAGTGTAGTATAGTGGATAGCACTCTGAGCTCCGGTGCTGAGGGTTTATTTGACGTGCCTGTGACGCAGGACGCACGTGGGATAAAGGCAGATAGCAGTGAGACCACATGCCAGTGTAGTGTAGTGAATAGCACTCTGAGCTGCGGAGCCGAGGGGATATGTAACGTGCCTGCCCCGCAGGACGCACATGAGATAAAGGCAGATAGCAGTGAGAACACATGCCAGTGTAGTGTAGTGGATACCACTCAGAGCTCCGGAGCCGAGGGAAGATGTGACGTGCCTGTCTCGCAGGACGCACATGAGATAAAGGCAGATAGCAGTGAGAGCACATGTCATTGTACTATAGTGGATAGCACTCGGAGCTTCGGAGCTGAGGGGAGATGTAACACGTGCCTGCCCCGCAGGACGCACATGAGATAAAGGCAGATAGCAGTGAGAGCACATGCCTGTGTAGTCTAGTGGATATCACTCTGAGCTTCGGAGCCGAGGGGAGATGTAACACGTGCCTGCCCCGCAGGACGCACATGAGATAAAGGCAGATAGCAGTGAGAGCACATGCCTGTGTAGTCTAGTGGATAGCACTCTGAGCTTCGGAGCCGAGGGGAGATGTGACGTGCCTGCCCGGCAGGACGGACATGAAATAAAGGCAGATAGCAGTGAGAGCACATGCCAGTGTATTATAGTGGATAGAACTCTGAGCTTCGGAGCCGAAAGGAGATGTGACGTGCCTGCCCCGCAGGACGCACATGAGATATAGGCAGATAGGAGTGAGAGCACATGCCAGAATAGTATAGTGGATAGCACTCTGAGCTTCGGAGCCGAGGGGCGATGTGACGTGCCGGCCCCGCAGGACGCGCATGAGATGAAGGCAGATAGCAGTGAGAGCACATGCCAGTGTAGTATAGTGGATAGCACTCTGAGCTTCGGAGCCGAGGGGGATGTGACGTGCCTGGCCCGGAGGACGCACATTAGGTGAAGGTAGATAGCTGTGGAGCACATGTCAGTGTAATATAGTGGATAGAACTCTGAGCTTCGGAACCGAGGGGAGATGTGACGTGCCTGCCCCGCAGGACGCACATGAGATAAAGGCAGATAGCAGTGAGAGCACTTGCCAGTGTAGTATAGTGGATAGCATTCTGAGCTTCGGAGCCGAGGGGAGATGTGACGTGCCTGTCCCGCAGGACGCACAAGAGATGAAGGCAGATAGCTGTGAGAGCACATGCCAGTGTAATATAGTGGATAGCACTCTGAGTTTCGGACCCGATAGGAGAAGTGACGTGCCTGCCCCGCAGGACGCACATGAGATAAAGGCAGACAGCAGTGAGAGCACATGCCAGTGTAGTATAGTGTATAGCATTCTGAGCTTTGGAGCCTAGGGAAGATGTGACGTGGCTGCCCCGCAGGACGCACATGAGATAAAAGCAGATAGGAGTGAGAGCACATAACAGTGTAGTACAGTGGAAAGCACTCAGAGTTTCGGAGCCGAGAGTTGGGGTTTCGAATCCCTCTCCTGGCATGAAAATGATGGTGAAATTTATTTCGTCATAAGTTCTTTACATCGCTCTTGGAGTGTTTAACATTGAAAATTAATGAACATTATATTCTAGGTACCAAAACTGTTTTTCGTGGGAACGGAAGTATAATAAAAGTCCGAATACATTTTAGTGACTTTGCTTATAAGCAAAGTTAGAAATATTTTGTTTTACATCTCAGTAATAAAGAACAGAAATGAATGCCCTCTTGAATGCATTTAACTATATTCATTTAGAAAGAATTCATTTCAGCTCTGTAAAATTATTTAAAAATTAAGGAGTTTTGAAAAATAGAGTATGATAAGTGGCAACGCACATATGATGAACTACTCAAGGTATGTTGAAATTAGTGATGAAAGATTTGAAAGCTTTTTTTTCCTTTTATCGTAATTAAAGTGCATGAGTAGGAGAAATATTTCTCTTGAGTGCAGGATTAGTTAAATAAATCGGTTTGCGGAGGTAGTCATTTGTAATTGAAAGAAGAGGAAGAAGGTAACGAAATTGAAATAGCTGTTGAGTTTTGTTTAATC
The DNA here is from genome assembly GCA_039090855.1 of Macrothele yani. Lineage (NCBI taxonomy): Eukaryota > Metazoa > Arthropoda > Arachnida > Araneae > Macrothelidae > Macrothele > Macrothele yani. The sequence goes on along the minus strand of CM077011.1, from coordinate 74,651,343 downwards.
AGTGTACCGCAAAATTTTGTAAAAGGAACCTGAATAATTAATTCTTTTTAACTTACTTTTATTTATTGTGCACTCCCCTGGGAAACGAGAAGAGATGAAAAGTAGTAGTTCTCTCGGTAAAAGTTTTATCCTAAATTATGCCTGAAAATGAAAACTACTATACGATTTCAAATAATATAGTGTTGAATGTAGATCCTAAGCAACCATGAAATCAGACAAAATGAAGGTAAAAAGCTACCATGAAATTAGACAAAATGCACTGAGTTTTACGCAACTGCTTTGAATATGTGTCTTTATAATAACCAAAAAGGACTAAACGAATCATTAAATGATCCATAGTATGTTAATTATCCTATAATTATGTTAGTATTTTTCTTTTCCATCCATTTTCGAAATTTATTATTAAGGACTTGTGAAATGGGAAATGGCAAGGCTCGCATTTGGTTTAAAATAACAAAAGTTTATTTCAGTTAATCAAAGGAAAACGTTGTTCCCAGATGTCATATGAAATAAAAAAGAAACTCAAAGTCTTTGTGTTTCTTTGAATATCACAAAATCAATAAAGGTAGCCGAGTAGGCTGAGGCTCTGGCTTCTGATCATTCAACCGAGATTGGTCCGCATGGGGAATCTTGGATGGCGTCCGTCCGGATAAGGCATGGGTGATGTGTTTGTTTGATGGGCTGGCTCTGTCACTTTCGTGGAGCTTGTGGCTCTTAATAAGGGACGGATCACAGCTTATAGCCCTCCAAGTTGCTCTTGTGCTCGTTAAAACCAGAAAAAAAACCCCAATGATAATAGTAATAATAATAATTATAATTATAACTGCACTTTTTTTCTAGCTTATTGTGAGATTCTTTTTTACGCTTTCCAACCGTAGGTTGTAGAAGCGTATATGCTTCAGCTTTGTCCTTCTGTCCGTCTGTCCGCACGATATTTCGCGTAAAAATTGTTTGATTTCGATGAAATTTTAGTATTTGGTAGGGGACCACCTGGGGACGAACCCTATTGAAAATGGGTAAAGTGGGGTGAAAGGTCAGCACATAGGAGCGAGATGCATTCCATTGCTCTTATGCGTCATAACGTGGGTAAATATGGTTCGATTTCGATGAAATTCTAGTTTGTTCTAGGGGACTACCTGGGGATGAACCCTATTGAAAATGGGTGAAGTGGGGTCTCAGGACATAGGAGCGGGATGCATTCCATTGTCCTTTTGCGTTATAACTTACGTAAAAATGGTTCGATTTCGATGAAAATTTAGTATGTGGTAGGGGACAACCTGAGGACAAACCCTGTCGAAACTGGGCGACATGAGTCAAAGGTCAGGACATAGGATCGGAATCCATTCCATCGCCCTTGCGTTAAAACTTACGTAAAAATGCTTCGATAGAGACAAAACTTTATCATGTTGTTCCGGAAATATACTTTACCAGTTCTGTTGAATATCATCAAAATGGGGTCAAAGGTCAGGTAATAGGAGCGAGATTTATTCTACAGCCATTATCCTTATAACTTGAGTAATAATTTGAGTAATGATTTCTGGTATGTTGGAAAGCGTATCATAATCAATGCATTGCATGATTTTACTAACTTGTTAAACAATTCGATAGTTTGAAATGTATAAAACATCGCTGCACCTGATTTTCTTGTTACATTGCTATCGTTCTGCACCTGCGCAACAAAGTACTAATTCCCACCCGCACTTAATAGATCTGAATTGCCTGTTCTTCTTATCAGAGGAGAAATTTTTACACATGTTACTTACTTCTTATTACCATTGAATTTCATTAAAGGTCGTAACGAATATGTCAAATTTGTACGATTACTAAGATTTTATTAATCTTTCTCCTAGTTTCTTGTCTGAGTTAATTACATTTTCAGTTAGTCTACATTTCCAGCAAATATTGACTTCAAAATATTTGTTTTTATAGACCGTCTCGAAAACTATTTTAGGAGTTCACAAAGCGTTCATAAAGAACTATCAACAATACCAAGTACACATAAAAAACTGTGGACTCCACAGAGATTAAGTGCCAAACTGGGAACCCCTGAAAGAGAGAGTATACTCTGAACTAAAGAAGCCATACATAGAGCTACACTCTCAGGAAAATAATCACAAGTTTTTATTTCAAGGAGCTAATCGGATTCAAAAGCCAGAGTGAGTTTTAAAGTTAAATGATTTGAAAGCGTTTTTTATTTTCTAGCGGCTTTGGCTTTCTGATGCTCTTGTTCCGTTAAACTCTAACAACAAAATAGCCTTCTATATTTCACAAAACTACTATAAATTCACTTTTTCAAGTGCTGGTTTTTCCACGTGCATGAAAACAGCTCTCACACTGTTTCCGTTGATATCTCCAATGTTGTATTAAGGGAATATACAAATATTACTATTTGTGCTGATAAACCTCTGATATCGCTTAGCAAACCTGCAGCGAATAGGCAATCTATTTAACTGTTCCTAAAATATTTTTTTCAAATAGATATTCATATAACTTAAATTCTCACTGAATTACAGACGCCTACCAAATATTTCGTGATCCCATCTTTTGCTCTCAAAGCACTGCCACCAAACGTGGTATGGACTCCACGAGATGACTGTACAGCTGCATGGGGATCTGCAAGCAAATGTGTATTGTGGTTCACAGTTCCGTATATGCCACGGTGGCGTGTCCAACTGTCACGTTTAGCGTTTCACAGCATTCCAAACACGTTTAATTGGGTTGAGATCAGGCGAATTCGGGGCCATTCGAGGTAATGTGAAATAGCAAATTTGTCGGAGACGCGGATCGAACTCGCGCCTCGTCGCTCTGGAGCCTCTGGAGCCGACTAAACTACCCCGAAAGAATGTATCGCTGCAGATTTGTCGTCTTGACACGTGCTTTACCTCTGTAGTAACAATCTCTTGTATCAGTGTTAGTCGAATCGTTGACCGCGGATTACGTAAGTCTACTGAGCAGGTTTTTGTATTTCAGATACGGCGTTACTTACAAATATTGCGTTTCTTCAACAGTTCGAAATTAGGAAAAAAACTTTCCCTGGATGGAAATGCGAGAATTTGTTTTCTAAACCTACTCTTAGGATACATACACATAACCTAAGTTTTAGAATTTTTAGTGTTCTTGAAAAGTAGGAAGAATAAGAACTGATAGCACAAACAATTTTTTACCACCACGAAGCACCCAGTGCCGCCCTATGCGTGATAATGTTATTCATGCTGATTCAACTAATCGCTTCTTGAGGTACATCTATCGGAGGAATTTCCGTGAGTGTTGTGTTTCTGACGATGTTTGATGAATGCTGGCCAACACGTCGAATGTTAAAAAGTCTACAATCCTTGGCAATGGGTCAACAAGAAAAGAATGCTCTGAATTCATAATGAATCCAATGTGTTCCCTCTTATGTCAAGTTTAAACAAAGGCAGAAGAATGGATGAGAGCCAGGTTTTCTGCCTATCATCATAAAGTAGGTGAAGCTTAGTAAAAGTAACGACCCAGAGAAAGAAGGTATTCTTCTATCAAATGCGCATTTAGAAATGAAGTATGCATTTTTCATAGACTGTCCTTTCTTAAATAAATATTATTCGAAAGCAGTGTAGTTTTTTATTCGCAAAACCTGCAAAACTGAACTCTGAATATGCAAAATTATTTGCGAAAAATTTACTGCGTAATGAAGTTGTAATCGAATTGTGATGGGTACGACATTATTCAGTCTGTGATGTGGAAACATATTGAGTTGTGTAAAACAAATATTTCCGAATTTTTACACAAAAGTGTTTTGTAACCTTACTGCTTTATTAAGCCAAATTAGTACCATTATTACCCGGTACTTCTCACCATCTATCCGTTGAGAATTGCATTCGCACAGAATTTCATAAGTTTAGGGGGAAATAATTGGTCAAGATGATATTTGCAGGTCCAAAGACCAAAGTTTTCTCCGTTTGAGAGGGTTCTGCAGTAAGAGGAATAAATGGAAGAATGTAAGAGTAGACTTGTAGCGCAGTAGTCTAATCGCTGGCTTGTGACGATCCGAATCCCGGTGAGGCATGGATGTTGTATTTTATCTTACGGCACTGGTTCTCACTGTTCTCTGAAACTAGTGACCCAAAATTAGTGACAGGAGACTGCTTATAGCTCATCGATTTGCTCAAGGTGTTTGTCAAATCTACAAATAGAATATATAAGAGCAAGGTCTGGTGAGTTAGGAAATTTCAGCGAAGCTGCAATAATTTTTCCTGGCGACGAAAAAAACATGAAGACTAGCATTGTCCAGGTGGACGACAACGCCCTACCTGTTGACCATTTCTGGACGTTTGTCATAAGGTGTGGCCTACAACTGATCCACTTGGAAACAATGCCTATCAGAATTGATCTTTGGGTCGTTTGGCTGCAGTTCGTGATACGACAGTTACGCGTTGCTGCGAAACTCCACCACACACGCAGCATTACTTTCTTGGAATGAAGACCGGCATTTGAAATTGGCGGCTTATCTCACTAATTTCACGTTAGTGTACACACTACATTTCCCATTGCTCTTTAGCATTCTTTTCAGAAATCGGTCTCTTTCATTTTGCTTAGAGCAACAATTGCTTAGAAAACAACATCCTTAATTTAAAACAGCTTCCTACAAATACGGAACAGAAATACAACATTCGTGTCTCACGAGAGAGGCATTATTTTGACCATGTTTAATTAGAGGCAGTTTTGTGTTTACGATGTTACATAATTTCCAGTGTTTTTAACATTTCATTATTAAAATCTGTCAAACTGAGATCCGAGTTTAAGTTAAAAGAACTTTTGGAGAAAGTGTACTCACTTTTTTCAGGACTTTGCTAGAGGTGAAAAATAAAGTTTCTGGCTTGAACCATGAATTCAACATTCAGCGCAAATATTTCATCATCGACTGCCAATATACAGAAATACGTGTTGTCTGTAAAATCAAATTTGTATACTTATTCATCACTTCGAAATCTAAAACAGTTTTAGCGTGTTACAGGATGTTTTACGTGAATTCTGAATTTCGTTTCAGTGAGCTAGAAGATTACTGCAGAATGTTTAAATTTCTCAAACTTCAGTAGAATGAAATTATTAGGTAGTGGACATTTTACTTCTCTTAATTTCAATTAGAACACGCTTCTCATCGACTAACTTCATTCTTCATTCCCTTGTCTTCAATGAAGTCTCTTGTAACAGAAATTAGATTAATCAACCGAGCTGTGTTCCAAGCACATGGCTGCAAATCAGCACAGCTACACGAGGAATTTATCTTGCATTTAGCGTTCAAGGCCTGGGCTTTTAAAGCGAAATTTTCTTTCAAATATTAGGAATATTGTTTTTCAGATTTACTATTTTACACAAACAAAGACGATTAGTGTTATCACTTTGAAAAAACGCTAAAATATGACAAACGTTTCTTCTCAACAAGCTTGGCATGTTTAATATATACTACCTTCCTATTTTGGATATCTAGGAGCAACACCATTAAAAGGCATATTACACAGGACATTCTCAAAAGTCTTCAAATGACAACGTTTGAAAAACCCACAATAAATGACATCACACAGGTCAAAAACCAAACTCGAATATGACCCTGACGTGCGTTCTGGACAATGTTCTGTTTGGCATTATGACCAATTATCTAAAACCTAATTATATGTACGTTTATTTATTCTGGTAGAACAATGAACATTTTGATTCGTGGAATAGGTACAATTGTAGTGAAGCGTTTGATAAAACGCTCCATCAGAGGTATCATTCGATCGAAACGGTAAATGTAATAATAGTAACCTGCAACATTTATTTGTTACAAAAATGAGAAACATAATGAATTGCTCAAAAATATGATTAGATCATCTCTTTTCAAGTTCCCATTAGTAAACGCGCTATACAAATAATGTTTTCCAAAGTTAGCATTCAATATTATGTGCGTTTACGGACACAACTAATTTCAATCTGCGGAGTATCATCTTTGCTGTAACTAATAAAAGCCATTGTTAATTACATTTGATTTAGCGTATGCATAACTAAATTCAGCTTCCCTTCACAAGTAGAATGTTTTTTTATTGTTGGGTTTGGCCTTAACGATATCCATAAACAACTACAAGGGATATAGGCAGTCGTCCGTCTCCAATCTGGGAAGGGAAAATAGCCAGCAGAAAGCTGGAATGCAGATCAAACAAGTCACCCATTCCTCGTTCCTTTCTCGAACCCTGGCCCAGTTCGAATGTCTAGCCAGAAACCAGGAACTTTACCACTCGGCCACCAAGAAAGCCAAGGAAACCCCTGTTGTTATACCCAATGAGTGGTGATTTCTACTAACAGTTAAATGTGGGCTCGTCGTTATGTCTCAGGCACTGTGTTAGGAAGGTTCTGTAACGTATACTCTCGATTCACTTTCCTTTTGATTTTTACTATCTCTGGTTATTTTATTTTACTATGTAAATTATCTTCTTACTGAACGAGATGTTATTTCTCCTGCTGAATAAGATCTGGCAATGAGTGTAAGTCATGACGTGGTGGTAGCCAGTATAAATAGGCGCGTTCAACGATACTTAAGGAGAGCGTTTGTTGTTGTATAGGAAGAGCGTTTGTTTATGTGAAAGAGAGCTTTTTGTTGATGTGTGTAGGGAGAGCTTCGTTCTATGTGATTAGGTTTTTTCTTCATTATTGTTATACGATTAGTGTGTGTGTGTTGGATGATTCAAGAGTTTATCTAATAAAAGAGTTTTAAGTAAGTACGTCTTTCTCAGTTCATAGTACTGTCAGACCTCTGTCTGGCTGTTAGGTTTATTTCATTTAGTGTTGTTAGTAACAACCAGAATAAGACTTTATTCATCTTAATTACTACTACAACATTACTACCAGTTATAAGCTTGTTCATTATTATTACTACATTACTAGCAGGAAAGTTTATTCATGATATAATTAACAAACAACAACCATTTCAAGAAGCATTAGCTTAGAAGAATCTAAATTCATTATAGTTCCCAGAAAAGAAACATTCAAGGCTCCGCACTTAAGAAGGACACTTTTGGTTTCGTTTATCCTTCGAAAACCAATATGGCAGCGATTAGCGGCATCTACTATTGTCTAAAGCACACTCCTTTCTTGTTCGGTTTTGGGCTGAGTGCCTTGAAATGACGATTAATATATAGTAAAATGAAGGACGGTAGTAAATTTGTTCAGTATTTTTCGTACAAAATAAAGAATTTAAGAGTATGATATCAAATAATTGCATTTTGAAGCTTTGCGCGATATTACCTTTGGAAAGACTTGTAAAATTTTGATCTTGTTGTCCGTTCTTGTAGAGAAGATCAGGACTTCAGAAAAGGTCATGTCAAATTACTGTAGAACCGTGTGGAGGTGACTCTACTAAGATTCATCTGTCTCTATGTAGAGGCACATTCCTTCAGCAGCAACCGGCGTGAATGTCCTAAGTACTAGGAAACGGGACTTGTTAAATAATGAGAAACGTAATTGCTACCATGATCTCGCACAACCTTTGCAGCCTACACAAAATGATATGACCCTTCCCAAAACAAGCACGTACTTTCAGCCTGAAGTCACGTGACTGAGTAGCTTCGGCACCATGGCACAAATGGCACTTCTGTTATCGCAGCGAGCCGGCTATTGCCTTTCAAACTACACTCTACCACTGCCTCAAACAACAATGTGTATCTTTTTTGATTTTTTTTTATTGGAGGTTTAACGACCACCTTGAGCAACTCAATGGGCTATAAGCAGTCTCCCGTCCCTAATTTAGGGTCACTGGCTCCAGGGAAGGGAGAGAGCCAGTGCCGTAAGACAAACACAACATCCATGCCTCACCGGGATTCGAACCCGGACCCCGTTCGGACGAAGGATCAGAGGCCATCGCTTAGACCACTGCGCCACCGGGGCGGCACAATGTGTATCTCATAAGTATCTCATGATAAGATGCTTTTTCAGGCTTCCTGAGATACTCCGATATATCACTGAATTTATTATAATAACCGATTCATCCTAATTTTTAAAATGAAGTTTGTTTTTTAAATAAATTTAGATTTATTACATAGGCTTAGAATTAGGTTCTTTCATTTTGAATTCCGTTTATTCATCATAGCTTTGTTTGACATAAAATACAAAACTCGGCGCTGCCATACTTTATTCTGTGACCTGATTTTCGCACAAATTGCTGACATTAGGTTCGATAAGTTTCCGTTGCCATCGCCTCAATTGTGTATTCGATTATTTCGACATCTTGAAGTAGAGTTGTTAACTACTCGGAACCCAGTGGAATCCTTTCTATCGTGGAAGTGTATGCTTCTCTCTTTCAGGAGAACAACGCCAGGTCACCTAAAGACAACTTTACAGGATAGCGTGTACGGCCTGTTAACATTCCTCTGTTGCGATCAATATTTGAGGATTGGGCGATCATCATTTGCGAACTCATCAGGAACCCATGGAGACTTCAGCTTTTCTTAACCCATTAACCGGCACGAATGAATTAACTAGGGTTAGCAAATTGGTTTGAAATCAGCTAGAACGAATATTTTCGATGTCTGAAAAGTGGTCCGGACGCGGATGGAACGAGAGAGCGTATGCATTAGCGAAGGTTGCTTTTCTCTCAGCTTTGTTTTTAAAAGTGGTCATTTAGGGGATAAATGACATTATTCCTTTCTGAATGATTACCTGCTAAAAAGGCTGTAACGATGACGTAGAACCTAAGAAATGACAGAGAAGATGTTTAAGTACGAAGATGTTTCATCCTACCTTGAGTAGAAACAAGTGACTTGAACTTGTTTGTACTAGAGGTAGGATGTGGGAAGGGGACTAGATTTTCTCTGGTCATGCAAAAGTCTGAGAGTAGAGGATTAGAAGAAAACCGTTATCGCTAGTGACAGGTTCATGGTCGGTAATGGTAAGATGAGAGGGGAAAAGGAAATTTTTTTCAGAAGCTTTCGTAAAACGCGGTCGTAATGTGAACATTTCTGTTTCGAAAGCGCAGAAAAGTTTAGGAGTCATTTGGCTGATGCTTAAATGGTTAAAGACCAGCCTTATTAGGGATGTTGGACGTTGTCTCAGGACATTAATAACTTCCTATGTGATTGCACATAACAATGTGTGATAACCGTTGTTATCAACAATACGGGAATTCTAAGATATCGGTTGCAGCAACGTAATGCGTCTGTACATGATAAACATTTATGCCATTGCTGTGTAGCTGTTATCATGCTTTGCTCTGTTGCCAACAATATTCTTCTCGTGCTTCATCTAACTGAAATGAAACAGCTTCACCTGACTGCTTCATAACCGTTTCATATTCAGTCAGATGAATCCAACAGCTTCATCTGACTGAATATGAAACGGTTATGTTTCTCCAACGCCTACGAGTCGAAAATGGCATCCTGTTAGCAAATGTGTTTTATGTTGCATGTCAATGAAATAATTTGCCTAGACTCCACAAATTCTGTAGTGAGGTGAAATATTCTAAATTATGTAGCGTATCTTTAAAAAAAAACAGAATAAATCATATATCGGGGAGAGAGAGTGAGAGAGAGAGAAAGGTGGTTACCAATGTTAATGCAGTTGCATTACGGTGGTGGTTGACTGCCCTCTGCCATAACACTTAATAATTTCTAAATTTGATAGAAGAAGCTTTTCAGTAGTGTAAATATTATTAGCAGAACTGAGATTTTTCAGACATGATGAAGATACTTTGAAAATGATTTCCGGAGAACATGCAAAGATAAAAGGACAAACGTGTGAAGAAATACAAATGTGGCCTTCATGACGCTGAACACGAAATATTGTATCATACAGATGCCTTACATTTTACTGTTTCCAATGTACGACCAGCTACCCCTTCAGAAAACTTGAAAATTACATCGCTCTCGAACGGTAGTCGAAGCCGTACCTCCTAATTTAGAATCGAGAATGCTAACGTCAGCATGGTCAAACGTGAAATGGGAGATGCTACCTTTAAAGATACATCGAGACATGCCACTGTCAGTATGCTAGAATTCACATTCTCAAATGTAAATACGTTCAAACATATTAATTCTACGTGAAAGAAATCACTTCACAACATAGGTTTGACATATCTAACTTTACGTTTTGCCGACCTTCAGTTTTTTTATTACTATATCGCTTCTGAAATATTTAAAGTAAATAGAATTTATTTAAGCTATGATAAAATGCCTTGGTAAATAACTTATAAATTATTCATAATTCATTACGAATAAATTTTGTAAACGAGTGTGTGTATCAAAGTACTGCGTTATCTTGAAGTTTTATTTCTTTATTCCCTTGGCTGCCAAGGAAAATGAACAGGTATTTTACGAAATCCTAAATATTTATGTTGCAATTCTTCTCATCATTTAAAATATCTCAAACTATTATTTATTTGTTTTAATGTGATTCCAGAAATTACAAAATGTACAAATAATACCAGCTATTTAAAAGATATTTCATTAAATTCCCGATTCATCTTTATTAAGAATCAAGCACTTGTTTTCTTTCTGTGAATGTATGGAATTTCCATAGGGATCAAGTAAGTTAATCCTGCAAAGTAAATTGTGTGGGCATTCAAGGGATGAAGCAAAACATTAAAGCGTTGTGTTAATAATAATGTGCCATCACAAAAGATTTACCTCCGATAATTAGAGATGATTACGTTTCGCGTCTTTACGATTTCAGCGCTTTATTACTGTTTCCACCACTGTCGGAGAAACAACCGAGTGATCACTGTTATCTTCAATGCTTTAAAAATAAGGCAGATTGAGAAACCTTCGCCTAAAAAATTCCTAAAATGAGCAATTTGCAGATATCCTAACGACATTATGAATTTTCTTAAAGTGTTAAATCCCTTGATGAGATGGGTTGAGATACAGTCGGCGCGACTTCAGTAATTTTTTATTTATATTACATCTGCAGTCCGCCTTCCTCTACTGATCTCTTTCTTTCTTTATATAATTCTGTTCCATTAGTTTATGGATCTCAGTGTAGCATTTAGCTATGTTTCTTTTAAAATACAGTTCGACAACAGTGAGGACGTTTTATAATAGAAAACGCATTTAATTCAAGCTAATACGAGTTTATATAGTGGGGCGGGCCTGGATCCTCTCTTTTCTGTAAATAATCACACTTGCCTTTTTTATTGTATTTATAATTGATATTTTAACCACCAGCCAGTTTATCACCTCCATCGCCATCTAAAGTTAGGATGACTTTTTTTTTTTCTACGAGTTGTTTTTACTGATCCGACTGTTCTGATTCCGTGACCATAATCCCATGAGATTTAGGAGACGATTGATTATATCGACCTATTGTAGCTGTGCGCTGCAAATGTTTTGTTTCACTAGCTTACCTTGATTCCGAGGTCCCCCTTGCAGTAGATTTTCTTTTTTCGGAAGAAAATAACTTAAAAGTGTCGCTACAAAAATTAGCTAGATGATAAGTTTAATCCTAATATTTTTACGATTTCATACTCATTAAGGTGTTCACTATATAAGACATGTAAAATATAAATTATACGTGCCTTTTACAAAATAACATAATGAAACAAAACTTTGATCATTTTCCCCTTTGAGAAGCAATTTTTTGCCTGTAGAATCAAGCCCTGTTTTCGACTTTGTCTATGCGTCGAGCAGTCTTTGTCATTTATTCATCTTTTGCGCTGAAAATATTTAACCACATAACAGTAGGGAAATCATACAAGCATTCGAAAAACCTAGACGCAGAAAAGATGCTACACTAAGAAATACAGAATAGACAAAAGTTAGTTCACCATAAATACACGCACAGAAACAAATGCTTGGGCACACTTTCATTTATAGTTTTTTATACTTTCTTTCTCATACGTTTAAGATATTAGACTCTTTCCTTCCTTGATCCCAAATGAAGGACTGAATTTTGTGTGTGGCTACATATAAAGCATAAGGCCAATCCGAATAGTTTCGTACATAACCTCTTATAGACAGACAAATTTATCTTCTAAACAAATATATGTCAACCGAAAAACCTGTGCTGACTGGAGCGATAAGAATCCACATGAAATCATATAACAAGAACTAAATGTGTCCGGAATAAACCTTTGGAGTGACCCTGGTGGCCTCGAAGTTGAAGCACTCGCCTCCAACCGTTCGCCCGCATGTGTGCAGGTTCTAGTTCCGTGTGATTCTTGGATAGTGTGCTTTTCTTCCGGCACTGACCCTCTTCCTTTCTTGGAATACCTGATCCCAAATCTGGGGTGGGAAACTAGTTTTAGCCTTTTTAGTTGCTCACGGTGTTCATTAATGCCCGAAAACAAATAAATAATTGTTTGTGTTGGAACTTGGCACAGGCCTACCCCGGTGGAGCAGTGGTCTAAGCTCTGGGTTCTAATCATTTGTTCGAGATGAGTCCGGGTTTGAATCCCGGTGAGATATGGATTTTTCTTTGTCTTATAGCTCTGGCTCTCTCTCTCTCTTTCTCTCTCACTCTTCCCTGAAACCAGTGGCTCTAAATTGGGACAGTCGACTGCTTATAGCCCATCGACTTGCTCACGGTGGCCGTTAAATCTTCAATCAAAAAAAAAACTTAACCGGATGTAATTTTAGGTGTTTTCTTTGTTGAGGAGAATGTCACATCTACAAATTATATTAATCTCTTTGGTAAAACGTTATGACCTGAACTGTCACCTCATGGAAATGTTTTAAACATCTTTTTAAAATATTATGAATGTAACGTTTGTGAATTATTGGACTCAAATTGTTCTAGATGGATAGGACGTCGGGCAATATAATTGAATGGGTACCTCTATCACCAGATTTAACTCCATGTTATTATGCTATGTTTTGACTCATCAAGGAAGTAACCTGAAGGTTTGGAGACCAGGAAAGCATTTATCCAAAAAGAGTTTCAGAATCTAAGTAACAACTAAGACCTGAGCTCGTCCGTTTGTTAGTATGTTGTTCCCAAGAATCTTACACGTCTTAAGAATAATAAATCACATGCTAAACATATTTTGAAACAAATTGATTTACCTGTTTTTATCGCAATTATGTATCACCCTTAATGATATATTATAATCATGTACTTTCGGTAAACTGACTATTGTTCCTTCTTCTACTACTAACCTATATTTCAAGCAGCGATATACACTGGCGGAAAGTGAAAAAAGAACACCAAGAAGGAGACGTCTGATACCAAAGAAATTTATACAGCGTAATAACGGAATACAGAGGATAACGTGATCAAAACATTATGGCAAACTACAGCTGTATTTGATGGTAAACTGAAAAATAACATTTCCATGTAACATGGTTAGTACGAGGTTGAACCGCCGTGAACTGCGTCACACTGTGCAATTCTGGCATGGAGTCTGTCGTACAGATGTTGGATGTAAGTTTGGGGTATTGAGTTTCAATCATCCTCAACCTGGACGCGTGAATCGGGGATGGTCGTGGCTGGCCGTGGAGACCGGATAAGTCGTTGTGCCATAAAACCCTACACGTTCTCAATGGGAGACAAATCCGGTGAACGCGCAGGCCATGGAAGTTGTCTCACACTCTGAAGTGCATGTTACGTTGTACGTGCCGTGTGTGGGCGTGCGTTACCTTGCTGGAAAACACCACGATGGACCAACCTTACAAATGGCACAACAACGGGCTGAATGATGTTGTTGATGTAGGAGGTGCTGTTTAATGTACCACACGGGAGCGATAGATGATCGCTTCCCACACCAAGAGACCAGGTGTAGGCCCTGGTGTCGCTGGCGGATGCAAGAAGGGTGGAGACGCTCCCCTGTGCTTCTGCAAACACGCATATGGCCATCGTAGGCTCCCAAGCAGAATCTGCTTTCATCGCTGAACACGACAGATCGCCATTGCGTTCTCCAGTGCAGACGTTGGTGGCACCACTGCAGCCGTTCCTGACGGTGGGCTAGAGTCAGAGGTGCACATGCAAGAGGCACACGTGCACGTAGTCCTGCATCCAGTAGACGGTTGCGGATTGTTCGCACAGTCACCCAAGGTGCAACGGCAGCTCGGAATTTCGTCGCAGTGGAGGTTCTGCTTGACAACGCCGCTCTTCTTATGCGTCGACGGTCTGCTCATCAGTCCGTCAGTGACTCCCGGTTACACGTCTTCTCGTGTGGGAATGTTCCTCGGACCATCTACGCCACCATCGTACCACCACCGATACTTCCCGTCCAATTCGCTCCGTAATACGACGATACAACCACCCGGCCTCGCGGAGTCCGACTATACGACCTCGCTCAAAGTCCGATAACTGCTAAAATCGTACACGTCTTCCATGTCCAGGCATTGAAGCTTCTTCAGGGTCTTCGCACGTGTCCGTACGCCGACGAGTGATTACATTAACTTCGCCGTACTCCTTAAATACCACCGACGATAATTTGTATATTATGCCCTGCTGTGGCGTAAGCGCTCAGCGGTTGGTCCCGAAATTAACATCACACCTACATAAACTCGACCCTATTCACATATGTAAATTTCATGATCATCCGCCAATTCTTTCTTGGTGCTTTTTTTCATCTTCCGGCAGTGTATGTGCTCTAGTTCTCGAGTAATTAAAGACAGCTGAGCGCATAGCGCCATGCTGGAGACAAACGAGAAGATGAAGTTTGGTGTTTTCTTTTCGCATGAGCTAATACGCAAACTCAGACAGCAGACGTATGACTAGAATTTTGCACTGTGATCTCTCCATGGAATAAGTTCTACCGAAAACAATACATACAGTGTTTTAACTAAAACGTATACATCCGTCTCACATTGTAATTGGTGCATTATAGCAAAGAAGCATAAATGATGATCAATTAGGTAATACCACTTTCGGCTAATGGATATCATTCCAATTCCTTTGCTTTTAAATATCGCAAAAATATTTGATAAAGGAGATTTACCTGTGACACGAGTGAGCATCGTTTAGGTACGCAGCTAGCATCTCCTTAGACAAATGTTGAAAGTTCTAGTTGGTAATATCTCCTAAAGTTGCTAACGTTCGTTTCCTTTGACAGGGTGGGGAATGAACTATCGAATCCTGCACGACTGCTTCTACAAAGGACGACGGAGTATTCAACTTAAAGATGAATTGCAAGGTCATTTAATGTACTGGGAAATCGGGATTGACACTCAGTTCTCCCAGTGCTCTCGCTAGTCACACCTCTCGTCTCTAGCCCAGCTTCATGCTGTAAAGTTTGCGTCCAAATTTGAGTGTTAAGATGCTCTTTTTCTTTCATTTCCGTCTTCGTCAACTCTTTGCGCGTTTCCTATCTTCGTCAACTCTTTGTGCGTTTCCCATCTTCTTCAACACTTTGCGCGTACAGCCATCATTTCGTGTTAGCTTCCGAAATGGAAGCAGATAATCTCTGGCCACTAGAGATGATCCCTGCTTGAATTTGCCCCAAAATTGCATTTCTTCACTATATTTTATTCCAAAAGCCTGCCCCAAAATTTATTTCTTCCCCATATTTCATTCCAAAAGCCTGCCCCAAAATTGCATTTCTTCCCCATATTTCATTCCAAAAGCCTGCAACAAAATTGCATTTCTTCCCCATATTTCATTCCAGCCTGCCACAATGACACAATCAACGGCTATTTTCAACTACTTCTAGACTGATAGTTGCGTGGGCTTACTTTCCTTGCAACAGATTTTAGTAGTAGATTGATGGTTGCTATTACTTTTGCTAACTCGATGTATACAATACGATAAGCTTTCCAGGAGTTTTTTATATTAGAGCGTATTAATGCAACAAGTCATAGATCACTGGAAGTGACAAAAAATGCTAACAGATGCCTCTTTTTCCCCGGAAAGCTCTTTTCTGGAACGAGCATTGTGATCCATCTCCTTCCTTTACGACTTTTTTTATTTTCCACAGTTTTTTTCTCTTTAGATAGCGAAGTTAATAAAACTATCGATCCATTAAAAATTCATTGATTCCCAATCTCTTTATATAGCAACGCGAATGAGGGAAAAAAAGTTAGTGATTTTGCAGCAGCAACCAACGTGAAATGGACCCGGTTTCTTTGGAGGAATCGATTCAAACCTTGGAATGGCTTCTATCCGGTCTTCAAAAAGAATAAAAGTGTGAGGATTTGCAATTTAGTGTTCCGCCGAGATAAAACAGATGATGCAAGATTTTGGAAGAGTAAATAGCTAACAAAAATGAGATATATTACGAGTAAATAAGCAGCAGGAGCTAACTGTGTTATTTCAACGGCGTTATGATCAATGAAAGCTTCGAGAGGAACTACACCTTTTTTTCGCGACTTATTGTTATACATATTTTCTCTAGGAGGGCATATTTTTAACTTTCGAGGATTATTTCAGAGGTCTTGGAGCCTATGTTGTCAGACATTTCCTAATTGATAAAGATAAAATCGTTTGCACACCCCGTCTCGAAATGCCGATATGCACGATTTCAAATTCTAGAAATATTTACTTGTTCTGCTGTCCATTGAGTTTTCTTCCTACTACAGGAGTTTCCATGGAAGGGGAACTAACTGTGTACTATAACGATTGTAATTCACCTATCTGGGCTTTTGAACAAAAATAGCTGTACATAGACGAATCTGTTTTCCTCTGCTATACCGGATAATAATTTTTGCTTTTAAGAAGAGTGAATAGTTTTCATTAGTTCTGGTAGAAGTTGATAAAAGCAAATTAATTGGCTTTATTAATCCATTTACATTGATGTTACCTTTTTCTGAATTGTACCATGTCTCAGATGATTTCAATATATTAACTTTTACTGTTGGAACTAGGAATTGTACATACTATACAAAGTATACAGACGGTTGTTAATTTTTAAAATATATTTTTTTCCTATTGCTAGTTCTTTTACCAAAATTTGAATTTTCTTTTTCTGAATTTTTTTTTAGTATGGCTGTTAATTGTCGGATTTGGATAACCTCAGAATCAAGGCTTTAATGTTGGAACTGAGGACTGCGCATACACTTGGTTCTAGGCAGTCTAACTAAATCCAGAATCTTCAGTGTATTCTTTTTAAAGTTAGCGTTTTGTTGTATAAAGTAGGTAGTTTATGATAAAGGTCGGGAGGCCTCGTAGGCAGCTGTAAAGATTCAATCCCATGATTTTCCAGCTCATGAAGAACGCTTCTGGCACGGTGACCGGTTACATTGTCAACGAGAAAAGCGGTATGAAATAGTGTCACGATGGGCATAATGATCTCGTTTCGGTACACGAAGGCATTCACGATACCTTAAGAAATATACAAGGAAGTATGGCTATTAAATCACACTCCTGCCCAGACGAGAAATGACTGCCGTTAGTAAGGGGTAGACGGCCTGCACCTAGCGTGGTTGCACTGGTGTGCTGGATATCACATGTGTCTTCGTCGAGTATCAGGATGAAAATCAAAACGGGATTCCTCTGTGAAACGTATTTCGTGCCACTATGTATTCCATGACATGTACTGTTGGACATAAGTACATTTTTGATGACGGTGGGCTGATGTCAATCCTATATATCTCAGCGGCTTTCTTACTCTGAGTCCGTACTCGTGAACACGATTTCATATCGTCTGAATACATGCTGTGTCACCAGAAGCAACTCGAAGTGATTTCCGAAGTTGGTGAAGCAACTCGAAGTGATTTCCGAAGTTGGTGAAGTAACTCGAAGTGATTTCGAGCTAGTGATACTAAATAGGTCTTATTCGAGCATTATAGTAAGTGCTCGAGGAAGGCCTAGTGTCACCAGTTATAAAGGCCTATTTTGTAGCGATCTTGTCATCCTTAGGCAACCACTGTTGAATCGATCTGCAAAGTTTCCGTGCTGTTAAAATCTTGTGTGTAGTAAACTTTCCCCACTTTGCGAAGCTCCTAAAGCATCAGCCACATCTATACATTTCCCTGTAACATGCCAACAGCCTTATTTCTGTTGTCAATGCTTAAACGTCGTCTGTCAGGTTAATAGCACACTGAAGGCAATACATTCAGCGAACTTCTGGACCATGCGGTGAAACGATTCATTTTCCACTTCTCGCATGGTACTTTTATCGGAGCTTGCATTGTTACGTGCAGTGTTGTCATGATGGTAATTTACGTATGAATGACGTCGTTACCTAAGCAGATAACCGATCTGCAGTAGTCATTAAATTTTAATATCACCACATTTTCCCTTTGAAACTGCAATTTCCCTAATTTTTGTGACCAGTGTACATTTCGTATTTAATTTTCTCTCCTGAACACAATGTCTAGGTATGACACCAATGGATTTTCTTCCAGCTCTACTACTAGGTTGACCCTAATAAATACATTTGCCACAGACTCTTTAAAATGATTCAGAACTTGAGAAAGATGGTCTCTCCGCCTCCAAAATACAATAAAAAAGAATCGGGTGGGTACCAATATTCCAGTCTTATTGTAAGGGGCTTTGGCATGTTTTCGTTTGCCGTCACCATATTGATTTCTGCATGGAGGTTTTGATAAGGGTGAGCCCGTAGGGATTCCAAAATCCGATGAAAGATTTTTCTAATATAGATGAAATAGCTGCTTCATGAGAAGAATGGAAGCTCTTTCGCAATAACATTTTGGGGCGCTTTGACTCATTCAGGCCCTCGCGCCAATAAACGCAAGTCAATCAATCAATCCCAATATCGTCCAATTTGCATTCAGATTGATTTCTTCTAGTCGACTTTCTCCTATTATTTTACTGCTGTTATAGTTGGATTATTACTGTAATACTCGAGTGCTTACTAATCCTAGATTTTATAGCAGTTTACAATACGTCCTATACAGTCAGCAACCAGCTTGAAGAAAATATAAACAACACTTGCTGTTTTTACACGATATTATAAAACTCATACACGAATTAAGCTTTAAAATGCTTGAAGAAACTTTGTGAAAAGCAAAACCTGAACTTTGAACCACAATTAACATTACCAGAATACATTGTTTCATAATTTATAGATCATCTGGGTGCTTTGGAGAACACAGGTGTATAGTAAATCCTAAAAACAACATAATAAAACTTGATTAAAAAAGAAAATGAAATTTCTATAAACTTCTGCCAAAAATAATATAATACGGGGATTGTACAGGAAGTAACGCAAAAATGGGCATAACGTTTTTATTAACTGACAGAGGTCGTTCACATTGCACATTTCGGTAGAGTAACTCTATCTCTATACAAAGATACTACTCAACATAGTCTCCATTACAAGCGATGCATTTGCGCCATCGTTGAATATATATCTCGAATCCTCTGAAAAAATTCAGGTGTGGACTATTGTACCCACTTTTTCATAGCCACTTTCACCTCGTCTGTGTCATCAAATCGTTGTCCCCGGACACTGTCCGTCATTGGACCGACAGGTAGGTGTCGGAGGGTACCAGGTCTTGGCTTTATAGTGGATGTGGGACCACCGACGAACCTAATTTGCTGATTGCCTCATTTGTTGCAAAAGATGCGTCTTGTCTCGCATTGTAATGGTGAATTTGTATCCTTTTCAGATTCTTGTTCGATATTTTACTCCTTATGGCTTCTCTAAGCTTCTTGAGTGTCTCAATGTACCGCTCGCTAGTCACGGTACGGCCACGTTCCAGAAAATCAAGGAGGATGATACCCCTGTCATCCCACAAAACATTCATCATGACTTTCTCTGCTGATAACTTAGCTCTTGAACTTCTTAGGCTTTGATGAAAAAACACGACTCCATTCCATAGATTGCGTCTTCGTTTCCGGATCGTAAAGATGCGCTCACGTTTCATCCCCGGCCACCAGATCGGAAACTTGTGTGTCTATTGCCTTCAAACGCTTCCAGCAGGTCAGAGAAGACTTCAAAACTTCTCTTCTACAAATCAGGCGTCAACTGCCGAGGTACCCACTCTGCACACACTTTCCGATACCCTAAGTCCTCCACCATCTTCTGCATGGCATTGTGACCACAGTCCAGTTCTGCAGCAAGCTTACAGATTGACTCGTCTCTCCGCGTGAACCAATTCATCCACTCGCTGATGATTCGTATCTGTGGTCGCAGATGATGGTCTCCCACTGGGTGGATTTTCTTCAATGCTAGTTTCCCCTTCTTTAAACTCCTTCATCCAGCTGTGCACATTACTTTTATCAATGGTTTTCGTCTCTGTAAACATTCTGTAGCCTTCTGTGGATGTCGGACAGCCTGCACCCTTTTTTCGTCAAGAACGCAATGACGGCACGTTGCTTGTGCTTGAAATCCATTATCTACCTGCAATGAAGGAGAGTATTATAGAGCAAGGGTTACTCTACCTGCATGTGTGATTTAAATGACCTCTGTCAGTTAATAAAAAAGTTATGCCCCCTTTTGCATTACGTTCGGTACAATCCTTGTTATAAAAACTCCAACTTTATTAAAAGCTACAATTATCATCCGACATGACAGAAAAATATATTCTTCCTGCATAGGCAATTTTATTCCAGAAGACTGAGAAGCTGACTGTAATTTATCTAGTGCACAACTGTCTCCTCTTCCTTGGAAACTGCTCTCTTTTTTAAGTGCAGGAAATTAAAGCATAGGCGAAGCTTCTCTAGAGTTCTGAAAACTAAGATCTGTTAAGATCGGCGAGCTACCACGGTTGTCGACTGGGCATAGGTGTAGGTTTCTTGCTAGTGCGAAATGAGTCGTGGTTCAAGTCCCGGATGAAACATAAGCGGCGTGCTTTTCTTCAGGCGCTGGCTGTGTCCCTTCCCTAAAACCAGTGGTTCCCATATTGGTGAATACGATTGCTTATAACATTCCGAATCGCTCATGGTGGTCGTTAAATCGCGAAACAAAAAAAACGTAAAGGAAAGAAAATTGGCCCGAGCATTCCCGATGGCCTAGGGTGCGAAGTGGTGGCTCCTAAGCTTATTCCGAGATGGATCCGGGTTCGAATCCAGGTGAGACATGGATGGTGTGTGTGTCTTACGTCCCTTGGAAGCAGTGGCACAAAATTAGGGACGGGTGATTACTTACAGCTCATTCAGTTGCTCACGGGTGTCGTTAAACCTCCAAACAATAATAATAATAAAAAGGTGAGCAATATGAAAGTAGGTCTGTGATCGAAGTTACCTTTATCAGCCAAGGAATTCGCGAAAACATAGGATCCAAATCCTCTGCAATAATCAGTGAAAGTTAAAAAGAGACCCTCCTAGAAAAAACGCTAGGAAGGAAATTGGACGTGAGAAAAAAGTGGTAAGCATTTCCATCTAAAACGCGCATCTCGTTTTGAGAAATATATTCCTGCTTACACAATTTCATTTAAATTTCAATGAATGCGAGTTACAGGTAGTCAAAAATTTCTGGTGTACTACGCTGTCAAAATTTATAGTGCAACCGGTCTTTCTTGTGCTGTCGTCTGAAAAACATTATTTTTCAAAACTTGTTGTTTATCATTATTGCTACTCTGAAAATTTCTGATATATTTTACGCTGATTTCGAAATTTCTTTCTTACCAGTACCACAGCAGTTGAAGTTTCAGTTCAGTTAATGTAATTGTATTCTCAAAATTCTTCGTGTGGAATTGCTCCTAAAGTAAAAAATAAATTTCGAGAATTGTTTTGATTTTGAGGCTAAGTTCATAATTTCTACGAATAGCGGTGAATCACAGCACCACTATATAAATATGTTGATGGAAAACTGCAATACTCTTTATTTTTTTTTATGAGGTAAGATTTAATAAATCGATTAGTTTTGTCGACTTGAACGTCATGCTACCAAAGTGTGACAACGTAGCTTTTCTACGGAAAGATTTGTCATTTAAGAAAGCAAGTATTTAACAAAACTTGTATCATTAGGATCCAAAATATGTTCCGCAGCTGTACATAAGGAGATATTCGAAATATCGAGCTACTGAACTTTCTATACATCTTACTGAATAGTTTTTATTATTAATTAGCTTTCCTAAGCTACTTAGCACCATGAACCCTCAAGAGCATATAACTATGCTCTCCAAAGAATATTTATAACTGGGACACATGCTGTTGATAATGCCAACAGCCAAAGCGGACGTGTCTCAAAAAAAGGAAAATTAGAACACAGTCGAATTACTTCGGTATCGTCTCCTACCTCAGGCAATGTGAGAGATGAAACTCGTAGACATAGCACGGTACATACCTTCAAAACATCTACATCAGCATGAAGTGCATATAGATGCGTTAAAACACAGAATAATATGCACTATTCTCATCGAAGTTCTTTGAATGCTAAACTACCTGATTATTTTTAAATGAAAAGAAAATGCAACTATTTTTACTTTGCAGGAATTTATCCATTTAATTCGAGTGTTTTTGCGGATGTTTAGCATCTCTAATGTAAAGCAATTAGATCCTGAACGAACGAGAGAGATGTATGTTCGCCATGCAGTTTGGGGCAACCGAACCTATGACGTCTCGCAACTACTAACTGCACAGTACCTTAACTATATTGATACTCAGGCTGCTGCTTTATAAGGATGTTGTATATTTTTCTTTGGGAACGTTTCTTAGGATAGAATGAAACCCAACGCAAGCAGGGTTTAGTGCATCACAAACAACAGCAGGTCTAAACACTTTAAAGATTCTAACCAAATTGATGACCCGTGAGCACTTTTTTACACTGTAGTCCAAGACTTAAGGATGGGGCATATTTTTAATAGCCAAAATCGGAAAATGCGGCTTGGCTACAACAGTAATATGAAACTCACAACAGCGAAAGTCATGAGCAATATGTAATAGAGGTCGAAACAGAACAAAACGTTACGAAGGAGTTAGAGACTTTCTATCAACACACAAGTTTGGATTCAGTTCCGTCCGGAATCAGATTTCATTTGTATTGGAACTGTTCCAGGATGACTGTTTTGATTCCGAGAAGGAGTAACGGAAAAATATTCGCGTAACTCTTAACTCCAAGCAGTGATATCTTGATAAGGTAGTCTTCGTAAGTTAAAGTAATTAAAAACAGTTAAAACTGAAAATGTGCATGAGAGATGATATTACAGATATCTAGCTCTTTCTGAAAAGGATTAACAAAAATGAAACTCTTAAATGTTTTTCTCGGAATAAAATTCATTGCAGATTATTTTAAATTATGACAATTTGCTTCTTTCTTAAATTCAGTGTTGTTCTTCACTGTTTGCCCTACCCTAATATATTTATGGTGAGATACTTCGGTGCTCACTCAAATTTTTCTGTTAGTGTCGTCATCTTCAGAAGAAGAGTCTGAAATTCTGTCAGCAAGTGTATTGTCGCTTTATAATTTTTACGGTATCTGTCTGTACCATAGGGAAGAAACTTCTTGTTAATCCTAAACGAAACCCTTGCTTTTGGTATTAAAGTACTCCAAGTATTAACCCTTTAACGACCATAACGCCCTAAACGCCCTACTTAAAAAGGACCACAGCCGCCCGAAACGCCTGACTAGGGTAAGTCAGATTTCCTATCCTTACTTGTTCTTCAATTTTTTTGGACTTATGAGGGATCAGCAGGAGTCACCCTCAGTCACTATTGTTCTTATTAAACAAAGAAGTAAAACAACAGACAGTTTCGGGAGTTATGGTATTTAGAGTGATGCAAGATTTTTGGGTCATGGTCGTTAAAGGGTTAAACTTTTCTTATACGCGTGATAGTGAAACACCGAGTCCTTGTGTGATTTTCATTGTCCCAGAGTTTAGCATACAGTAATACCTATATGGAGACAGATCCCTAAAATTTTGGAAAATCAGATAAGGAGGTCCGTTTGCAAATATATATCGGTCGGCGTGACATCCGGCGTCCTCAAAAATTGTACATCTACACTAGTGTTTGAGAAAATTGCAACACCATGAAAGGCTGCTTGTATTAGCTTGAAACTTACAAAAGGTTAGGACATCTGAATGATTAAAATGTCAGTGAAAATCCTCATGCCGTTTTGGAGCAGCTCCCTCTGAACTGTCTGGCTTTCGGTATAAGGAGCTGGCTCAAACGAGATTCTGCGATTAGTGAAGAGCCCACATTGAGTCGAAAAGGAATTTCTTGTTTATCAATATGCACCGTCGCCGGAGAAGGTCGCGTTATGAAAACCTGACGGACTTCGAGCGAGGAAGGATTGTTGGGATGAGTGAAGATGGACTTTCCTACCGTGAAAATGCCACTCGTACGAGACCAAACGTCAGTACAGTGATACGAATGTGACGTCAGCGTACAGATGAGGCTAGGACGCACAGAAATCCGAGAAATGAACTGCAAAATTGCACGACTGCACGGGATGACAGACACCTGTACTGCATGGCAGTGACCGATTGCACCGCAAAATTCCCGGTGTTAGAGCAGCAGTGGAGCTCTTTCACAGCTCAGAGGGCCAGGCTTTGTCCTCCAGCAGAGTCCGACGTCGTCTGTGTAACGCAGGACTGGTCGCTAGCAGTTCTTTGTTACGTATTATTTTGACACTCAACCGCAGAAGCCTCAGGCTGCAATGGGGTCTCGGGCAAAGATATTGGCACGTTGATTGGCTACAGGTCGGGTTTTCTGACGAGTCAAGATTCAACTTCATGCGCCATTATGGTTATATACGTGTTCGAAGACAGTGTGATGAAAGGCACCTGGAAACGTGCATGGTCTTGCTAGGTATTCACGTCAGCGCATCAAAACAGCATACATCTTGTGCATAATCATCTAGATGACTTCATTTATGAATTCAACAACAATTTAAGCCTTTAATATCAACAAAACCAAAAATTATCGTAAAAGTAGGAATCATCAATAGGTAGGTTAAACTCTCTTAACATCTATTTACAAAGTAATACAACGCTGTCACAATATAGCAGAGTTCTAAAGAGATCGAGCCTCCTAACTGGAGCTCGCATAAAATCGTAAACTTGATTTTTATCTGTCTCGTTAACAAACGTCATTCAACTTTTGACCTCCAGTCAGGTTGCCAGAAAAACGTTCAGGAGGAGAGGGAGAATGTAGCATTAAGTTCAAAAAAGGCTTAAGGAGAATAAATGAAAATTTGTATACTGTTAGATTACAGAAACCGAAAGAGAAAGTTAAATTAGAGTATACGTCCCGCACGCGCACACACACACACACAAAAAACAAACACACACACAAAAAAAAAACACACACACACAAAAAAACAAACACACACACAAAAAACAAACAAACAAACACACACACACACACACACACACACACACACACACACACACACACACACACACACAAAACAAACACACACACACACACACACACACACACACACACACACACACACACACACACACAAAACAAACACACACACACACACACACAAAACAAACACACACACACACACAAAACAACACACACACACACACACACAAAACAAACACACACACACACACACACAAAACAAAACACACACACACACACACACACAAAACAAACACACACACACACACACACACAACGGCGACATCCGAAGTCTGAAAATTTGAAAAAAATCAGATTTGAAGGTTCATTCCATCCGTCTGTTACGAAAAACCTTATAAAGCTAATGCTGATCAAACAGAGGGAAACCCGAAGTAAATAAATTACAACACTCTTATTTTTTCCTACTTTTTTAACAAGAAGAAAAACGCTCAAAAGAGCCGCTTAAGTAGAAAGGAAACGTATTTTTTACAGCTAGATTTGTGAACAAAATAGAAAGCAGGTGGCCACTGGGCACATGAAACACTTCCGTGATGAGGAAATACGTTGATACTCAATCAGAAGATCGATGGCAGATTTCAATTTGAGGAGAATGAGTGAAAATTTAATAAAAAACTAAAAAACGGGAGCTTCTGATTGCAGATGTAATAATGACATGCCAGGTACTTAGTGATAAAATTAATGAGGCGTGAAAACTTTCTCGTGGCTAGTAATAATGGCCTTTCAATTAAAGTGCATTAAGATTATTAGGTTAGAAATAAAAAATCCTAAAAGTATCTGAAAAGAGGGAAGTTTATGAAATGGAAGTGGGGTTAATGGAAACTGGGATACCTCTGCATCGTCGCGGAAGTTAAAATATGGAGAATTTCGTGTAAGAGGATCAGAAACCTTTCTATTAATTAAAACTGTTTTGTATGTAGCGCTTTTGTCCTAGTACTTTTACTGAAATTATGCGCAGAAATAAATTCCTTTAATGAAATACGTGACCGCTTTAATTCCAGCAAGTTATTTTGAAATTACATAAAATATACCACAAGAAAAAATGTTTTAGTTAAAGTAACCAGCAAAATTCTTTGTTACATGTCCTGGTGGCAAGTATCTTTATATTAGACAGATATCCACGTATCGATGACATTTGTTTTTCTTTCTAATACGACGATGGAACGTTCCGAAATCAGGCATGGTATTTCTCCTATGAATAGCTATTTTTTTAGTCGGATATGCACATGACATTTTGCAAACATGTACAAATCTTCACGGGACAGGAATGTGTCCAAAGCGAAATAAAATAACAAAATTACATTAAAATCAGGATATAATTTCATCTAAACTAGTAATCCTAACTTAATATTTGCATATAATATAATTTTGGTGCTCTGTATTTTACAAAACATGACGACACCCAAAACAATCAGAATGTTATTTTTATTTTACGTGATTTTTCGCTGACCCATAAATCTAACAGGATAGGAATCCATCACTAACCGAACGAAATCAAGAAAAAAAGACACTAAATTCAAGATATAAATATAACTAAGATTGTAACCGAAATTTAATACTTGCATGTAACATACGTTTGGTGCTGTATGTTTTACAAAATATGATAGTACCCTAAATATTAATATTAATATAATCATTAGTATTGCAAGGGCATAATAGCGGTTAAGTTTTCTACTGTTTCTCTGGAATGTAAATAAATTCCCACTCCCTTGACATAAAATGTGTAACTATTTTGCTGATGACGAAAGTCTTCATACATCTTATGCCATAAATTACTGTAGAAAACCTAGTAAATCATAGCCACTGTGTCGAGCTTCTGTTTTCTCCTCAAGACTGAATTGATTTTTTATTGCGGTAGGAATAAGTCTGGTGAGAATTTTATTCTGGGAAACCTCAGGTCTGCTGGTATATGTAGCACACTGCATCAAAATTTCCTGTCTGTTTTTGTACCAGATAACACTGTTACAGGAAGCTTTTTTTGAGAGTGACTAAACGACTTCTGTCAGTATACAAAGCTAAAAAGAGATATCCATTCATAAATTGGGGACTCGGGTTCTGGAAAAGAGACAGAACCAGCACTGTCAGCCAAATTCAGCATCCATGTCTCCTCCAAAAAGGAAGTGGACCATGGTGAACGATACTGAGTGGACAAATTATAATATACAGTCCGAAAAGAACATGCAAAGCAGACGAATCGAGTCCACTCATGTGCGACGCTGAAACTGGCAATGCTCGTAAATACAGTAGGTCTGTACGAATTGGAAACAAGTCATGGAGAAGCATTCATGGGTAAAAGCAGAGACGTAAGTTTGATCGTGTCTAAATCGTAGCTGCGAGGAAGGCCAGTTGTTTAATCTCCTTAACTGCTGAACTGTTGTGATTTCCACGTGAGACCGTCCCACATGTTGGCCAAACAGTTCGTGAAATACTCCACAACTTCCAACAAACGAGAGAAATGCGGTCATAAACTTGCGATTGACTCTCGAATTGAGCACATATGTATTGCGTAGTTACAAAGAACAGCAAGGCAACCGCGCCTCAGAGAACGTCGAAATTTAATGAGGCTACGTTCACAAGCTTACGCACAAACCGTCGGACTATACAAAAATTACGCTATGGCAGTCGTGTCCTCCTGTTGACTGCAAGACACCAAAAACTTAGGCTGCAGTTCGCCAAGGCGTATCGTAACTTCAGAGCGGAGGGCTTGAAACACGTAATCTAGTCTGAAGAATCACGATTTTAACTCTATTATGCCGATGAGATGTTGTACTTTTGACATTAACCACACGAAAGGATGGACCCAGCATGCGGATTCGGGGAATGCATGAAGGTAGAGGCGGTGTAACAGTTTGGGGTGCATTTAACATGGGGTTTCTTCGGGGATATGTCGTATCCGTCGACATTGCCGTCACCGGCACAAAATATGTATCGATATCGATTCTCTGTCCTTAGCCTTTTTTCAACAAGGCAAGTCCGCACGGCATATTTCCCGAATGACCACCAGTCAGCTTTCTGAGCATTCAGGTGAGTGTGCTACACTCAAACGAACCCCCTTGATCACCAAATCTCAACCCCATTGACAATTTGTGAGACAAATAAGAAAGACCTGTTCGAGCCAACTAACTCCCTGTAGCTACTGTAGATGTTCTACGACATGCGGTCCTCGCTTCACGGACGGCAGTACCATCCCCGTCTTTTCAACATCACATTGGGCCCTTACCAAGATGTTTGGCTTCTGTTGTGGGGGCAAAAGTTGGAGCAATATGTTTTTGAGTAAATGTATGCAATACTTTGTCCATCGGATGTATTAGCCAGAAGTAGAGGTCTGCACGGACCTTAATTTGGAAAGCCCGGCACGGCCCAAACCCGCACGTCCAGGGCCCGGCCATAAAATTCAACAATTACTAAAACGCGAATTTGACACTTGGTGGACTCGGCAATTCGACTCCTGAAGAGTTTCCCATTTCTTAATTGCTACACGTATTCTATTACAATAAACTTTAATTCGGATTATTTCTGTGACTCTGTATAAGTCACGTGACGTCTGAGGAGTGAGAGGAAGGGCTTATATACTAAAAAATATTACACGCAAACGACAATTTCCATGTTTTCAAATTTTCTGGGTTTCCAAATTATCATTGCCTACCGTCGGACCCGGAATATCCTTGGGGATAAAGAAGGAGAGGGGTGGTTAATTCAAAAACTACGCAATATCCATTATTATGAGTCCGATCGTACTACGTTACATTGTCTACAAGTACATATTCTCCGGAAGCGATTTTTTCGCGAAAATCTTCTTTCGCATTCTTAAACTCCATAATAAGTATGGAAGATTATTTATCAGCAACACTGAACTGAGCATATGCTAGGGAAAACAACGACACACTGCCTAGCTAACCAGTGTCACAGAAGTTTTGAAAACGGCTGGGCTGGGGTACCTAAGGGTTCATTTGCCATCTGCTGACTCCCTGAGAGTACAAATGGGAAAAATAGGGTACAGATTTGTACACAGAAGTAAATTTTTCCCAGCGCATTTCTCCCGTGCCATTTTAGACAACTTAAAAGTTTTCAAACATCTAGAAAACAAAGTCCCCCCCCACCAGAACAATAAGAAAGATCGTCTGCGAGCGGGTGGCTCGGTTTATAAAGTCTGCAGTTAATAGCCTGCCCTGAAGCATGAGTGAACGGTGGAAGGTAGAGAGAGAGAGATAGAGAGAAGGGACCACATTCACATTGAAAAGCTAAAGGAGCTGGCCCACTCGAATTGTTTTATAGGAGGGGAGGATGTCGTAAAATTTATATTGTTTCCAACAGCGGAAATTATTAAATCATATCCTGCTGTTGTATGTTGTGAGATTTCCAAACGAGAAAGGCACCGTATAGCGATTGTTTTGCTTATAAAAAAACCCCGGCTCGGACTGTATCTGTTTTACATTAAATATTGAAAGCCCGGTCCCGTGCAGAACTTTAGCCAGAAGCCTCCACGTCTAAACACTCGAGTACCAAGCGTACACGAGAAGTTTTTCTCTTTGTGACATTGGTTAAAACACAAGTTATCGTTTGTACATGAAGTCGTTTGACACGTGACGACATGTAATTTTCTTCATTGCATTCTTTATATTGCATGTAGCCGTCCCTTCAGAAAATATGAAAATTGTAATTCTCTGAGACGAGTATCGGACCTGTATCTGAAAATAAAACAGTTTTTTCCAAGAATGTTGTAGCATGTGCCTGCGATGTACTGGAGATGTCAAGAATATTTTATCCATGTAGATTGAATGCAAATATTCTTCATATTGCAGAGAAAGCAGCAGTTCCTCTAATTCATAAATTTAAATCGACGACTACGTTCGTGCCATTAGTACCATGTACCAATTGTAATTATTACTTATGACGTAGAAGTCTTTTGGTACTTCTACGTTATTTTAAAAACATAAACATAAGATGAAATAGTTCCTAAATTAAACCTTAACGGCCAGACGAAACATGTAAACAACAGAAGTCAAACTTACGGAAAAGATGCTTTATTCAGGATGCAGCACTTCCATAACAAATCATAACATCACATAGTACTTCGCATTAAACTCTACACACACCACACAGCTCTTAACACAATGTTCTACAACACAACGCTCAACTTGCAACACTTCTCCAAGCAACTCTCTTTAACAACGCTCGCCAAGCAACAGTTTCGTGGTCGTTTTTATCGTTCGTATCTTATCTCAGGCATACGTCACGTTCATTCAACCTCAATTATGTTGCCAACAGTTTTCGTTTGAGAGAAAAGATATTACGTTAAGAGTGAAATATAACTGAGAATAAACTCAAGATTTACATAGGGAAAGAAACTAAAAAGGAAAGTTAATTTAGAATATACGTCACATTATATAGGCCCTGTTGTAGAACAATTTCTTCTACTGCTGGTGAAGCTGTTTGTGACAATGCTTTTGCTCGTTCGAAGAATTCTCATTAGCACCACGCATTTTGATATGAAAAAATTTAACGTATTCATATCTTTCTAACTATTTCCTTTGTGAATAATCGATTACAAATTTTACTCAGTCACCGACAATATTTTAATTCATAAATGAATGTAATTCAATTTCTCAGGAAATTTATATTATTGTTTGCAATTTCTGCAATATGTTTGACAGTTTAAAGAAGAAACTAAACATTTTAATTTCACAAATACTGCAGGAATGTATAATAATCATCATTCATAAATATTCTTGAATTATCCAAGTCTGCAATTCAGTAGAGGAGAACTTGATTTCTGGAAATTTAAAGATCACTAAATGGCATTCAAATTTCTGTACTGATGGCAACGGCTTTGCTCTTCCCAAAGCGACATTAGAACTTCAATTTGAACGATAGCTTATATTCAGACCTGCGTGCCCTAAGAGACTCTCGACATGGCTCAACCAAGATGACAGACAAGATCCCGGAGTG
The DNA here is from genome assembly GCA_039090855.1 of Macrothele yani. Lineage (NCBI taxonomy): Eukaryota > Metazoa > Arthropoda > Arachnida > Araneae > Macrothelidae > Macrothele > Macrothele yani. The sequence continues at coordinate 74,620,296 of CM077011.1, read as the reverse complement.
GCGTAAACAGTATAGGTGATATCCATGTAGGGATGGAACTAATTGAAAGAGCGAAGGAATATGAACTCCAACTAAGTCTGGCTTTTAGGAATTAGGAAAAGGATTTAGATTCTGCGCAATCATCAGCAGTTATAGCATATCTAAAATTCTGCGAAGATGTGTAACTTAATATTATTGTAATATCTGAGAAAATATAATTGCAAAAGTTCATTATTCGAGGACACAACAGATAAAAATTGGAAAAAGTCTCACTGCGCTTCCCAAGCTCTTAAGTGCCACGTTACATAACGTCATTCGATCATTGAACTGCAAAGACAAGGGGATGAGGCTTAAAGTAGGTTTTTCATCCCACCTTCGTTTTACTCATGATACAGGTATTTTGCAAGTACCCCCTTTCAGCTGCAGAGTACGATTCAGAACTTACTAACAGTAGTAAATTAGTTGACTTAAAGATATACTTACAGAACACAAAATCGATGTCAGATTCTTGAACGTGACCAGAAGAATCAGAGGTTGATGAGAAAATTTAGGAGTAACTGATATTCCCATCTACCTTGGAAACAAGCATTATGCGAGGGCGACATCGAAGAAGACATTTTTAAAAGAATGAAATTCGCCTGGAATGAATTTGGAAGAAGCAGTTAAATTTTTAACTGCAATTTACCATTATGTCTTAGAAGGAAAATATTTAATCAATGCATCCTTCCAGGTTTTACTTATGAAAAGGGACGTAGATCTTATCCAGAAAAGAAATACAGTTGCTGCGGGATACTCAAAGAAACACAGACAGAACGTATGTTTGATGTATCCAAGAAGAATAGAAAATTGAACTCATGGAATAGAAAGATAACAACAGTTAATGATATCATGATCGAAGTAAAATGCACAAATAAAAATGAGATGGCCATATTGCTAGAATTGAGCACCCTTGGGCAACGGAAATACTGTTTTTGATGGAAACGGACAGGAAAAGAACTAGAAGAAGATGTGGGAGATCAAAAGATGAAATTTAAAAGCATGCCGGAGTGACATCGAAGAAAACTGCTCATGGCAGAGAACTTTAAAAGAGACGTGGGAGACGTTTATCCAGCAGTAGACTCAGAATCGTTGTTGATGATGACTCAAATTATCAGTATAAACTCACTGACTTTTTAAAAGAGATAATTTTCTCAATTTAGCTCACTGACATTATAAAAGAGAGAGTTCTCTTTTTAAATCACTGACGTTTTAAAAAAGAAAACAATTGTTTTGAAAATTTGAATTACAATCAAAACATAATCCTAAAATAGACCATAACGCACTTTTCAAAATTTGCTTAGCCCAAACATTCACTCTCCAACAAAATACAATGAAAACTGACAATATACAAATATAAGGAACCATTTCGATAACAAGTACAGTAAAAATGAGACAAATCAGCTGGCATTTGGGCATCCTGTATGTATTGCAATCACATCTGTCATAACATGAACAGAAAATTTGCGCTCGCTAGAGACCAGGTAGTGTCAGTCAGTATGTTAAAAACAGTCATTTGTATTCGCGTATGTTCGATATACCTTTAATGTAACATATTTTAAATTTAACTTCACGGATGTGGATCAATATTCCATTTTTCGGATAACAGGAAGCAATTAAGACATTACTTTGTTCTGAAAGTTATTTCGACATTACTTTGTCCTGAAAGTTATTTCGACATTACTTTGTTCTGAAAGTTATTTCGACATTACTTTGTTCTGAAAGTTATTTCGACATTACTTTGTTCTGAAAGTTATTTCGACATTACTTTGTTCTGTTCTGTTCTGTAGAAACATTTATATAAATTCAGGAACCTGAGGTAGTGTTAAGATATTTCAAGCCTGTACTTTTCTAGTCACATCGATCAACATTGTTGTGGAGAGCTGTCAGGATGTGTTTGATCTCATAACTGTTCCTTCGAGCCGCAGTCACTCAATACAAAACATCGTGAACAAATGAGAAAGTATTTAACATTTGGTTTTGGAAAACTCAGACGTTCATGCCACATAAAAACAGTGGACGTCTTTGAAAGCTAATATTTTTTCAGATTATTATTGTCACCAAAGCTTCAAATTCAGTCCAAACATGTTATTGTTGAACAGTTCCACTCATTCAAAATATTATCACAATGTTGTAGAGTACAGACTTCACATGTCTGTTTTAATTATTTTTAAAATAAACGCAGTGAGTTCTTCTACGTGCGTTCATAACAAAAAACCGCGTGTCGTGATCTAAAACTGTTCAGTAAACCTTGGTTCTTGTCATCGATATCTCGGTATTTCCAGTGGCACACAGATAATTGTCTGTTGACCAAAAACAGTTGATTAAGTCATTCGTTCTTAGGCTAATAAAGTAATATTACTGAAAAGAAATTCTCGAAACATATCGTAATGGGGAAGAAAGCCATAAAATTCATCACATTTTTCACAAAAAACTGAAAATTCAAATTTTATGCATATTATTTTTTCGGCGTAGATGGCTCCTATTTGACTTTCGTCACGCAGCTAACAGCCTCCTTAGAAAACTCGCATGGACTTGTACACCGAAACATCATTTTATTTTTTCATTCTCTTTCCCGAGTTTAAATACTACCATGTGAATCTCTAAAGGCCATAAGCAGTGATATATCCCTAACTTGGAGCCACTGGCTCTAGGGAAGGAAGAGAGCTAACTCTTTAAGTCAAGCCCACCACTCATGGCACAGCAGGAACTCGAATTCGGACCACCTCGAAAGACTGGCAAGAAATCTGAGACACGTACCGCTGTGCCACTGGAGCCGCTTCCGATTTCTTTTTGGAGAGTGTTACATGTATTTGGGACAACCGAAGTCCTTGCATTTACAAAAAATCGTTCTTCATTAAAATGTATAGCGCATTTTCTTTCGTATCATTTCTTAAGAATGCATTTAGTACTGTTCTTTTTGCAAAGAATATTGCAGTATCGTTATTAAAATAAGTGGAAGAAAGTACACCTGTTGGATAAATAATGAGGTACTTAGTTGATGTAATATTGGGTTGGTGCGAATGAAATGTCCGGCGCGAACGAGCAGGAGAGACAGGCCACCACCACAGTGGAATGGAACCACCCACAGGTGTTATGGGTATTACATGACAGAGTTACTATAAATAGCTAGCACATGTCTGAAGAAAAAGGTTCAGGCGTGGTTTGTTTGGACGTAACGTGGCTTGCAAAGGAAACATGTAGACGCCGGATTTGAAAATCATCTTCTTGTATGAATTTAAACTGGGCCACTCTGCAGGAATTGTCGCTCGAAACGTTAGCAGAGCGTTTCGGGAAAATACAGCAAACGAAGGAACCATTCGGCGATCTATGAGAAGTTTCGAAGCGTAGATACGGACCTGCAAACGAAGCACGTGGTCACCGAACTGTTCCTGTTTCTGACGATGTTCTGTTATGTGTGGTTGAAGCGGAACACCCGAAAAAAGTGTCGTGAGATAACGGCAGAGGTAGGTGTCCACCGCATGACAGTTGTTCGGCGTCTGGCTGCGCTGCGAAAGGTCAAAAAGCTGGACATGTGGCTGCCGAATGTGTTGACAACTGCCAAGACTTGGCGTTTGGAAGTCTGCATGTCGCTGCTTTCTAGGATTAAAAAGGAACCTCTACTGCATCGAATCGTCACGTGCGACGAGAAGTGAATCCTTTATGAAAATCGGAAACGATTTGCACAATGGGTTAAGCAAGGCACAGCCTGCTAGACGGCATCCTAAGTCACCCCTACACACGAAGAAGATGATGCTCCTTGTCTGGTGGTCCACAGTCGGGATAATTCATCGGAATGTCTTGGCAAGAGGCCACACCATTACTGCAGAATGTTATTGTGCTGAATTACACCAGATGCACCGGAAATGTATGCAGAAACAACCGGCTTTGGTTAACAGACATGGTGTTCTTCTGCTCCAGGACAACGTCCGCCCTCATGCCGTACAACGAACGATACTGGCACTAAGTGCCTTAAGCTATGAACCACTGCCTCATCCTGTCTATTTCTCGGACTTGTTTCCGACAGACTATCATCTGTTTCGTCGCCTGGATCACTTCCTGTCCGGGGAAACTGCTCACGACAGACAACGAGGTTCGACGTGCAGTGGATGACGTCTTTGGGTCACAGCCACAAGACCTTTTTTCTGTCCGGGATCATGGCCTTGCCGGACAGATGGCAACTGTATGTCGATGGCGAGGGAGATTATTTTGCCTAGGTGTGTTGTCCTACTTTTCGTTCTCGCCTTCCACGTTTGCTGGTCCTTTGGCGGACATTTCATTCGTCCAACCCAATACATCTTTCCATTTCTGATTTTTTGTAAAATTTTCAGTTTGAAGATTTCTGTGAGGAGAAGATCTGAAGAAAACCAGAAATCACCTTGTGGATGAAATTCGTGTGCATTTCTGGATATGAATAAATTGTCACTTTCACAATAATAATATACATTCTTTCCTTTAGGAATATAATTACTTCAGACGATATCTAAAGCAGAAGATGTGTATTAAGGCATTGCCTATTGTGCATGTGTATATACTGGGCAAATACGAAGTTAAGGGTCACGAGAAATTGTATTGGTACATACATACGTACATATCATTATGCTGTTCTCTTAGATTCAAAGGTTAGCTCCTCAAAAAAAGACCATCTGCCAAGTAAATATTTGCCTGATGGAACTAAAATGTACTTAAAGTTTGCGTATCAAATGCTTCCATTTGCAGTGGTCTCGACGCACTGCTTCAGCTTCATTAACATTCATCAAACGCCGCACACAAGACTTTTTGTTGCAAAACCATTTTCTCATGCAGGCATTCCTGAATCTGGTCCTCCCAGGATTTTCTGGGCTTTCCTCTACCTTTCTTTTTCTGCCACTTTGACTGAATAAATTCTCTTAGTAAGCTCGTCATCACTCATTTTTCAACATGGCCAAACCACATAAAAATATGTCTCCACTTTACGAACAACACTTTGCCTCACATTACACATCTGCAACACATCTTCATTCCTGACATGACCTGAGCGTGTCTTGCCACTAACTCCCCGTAAGTAACAGATCTCCCCAGCACAAAAACGACTCCTTGTTGTTTTCTGCAGTACCGCAGTACCTAGGTTTCTCTGCGGTACATCAGAGTAAGAACAATTATCCCTTCGTACACAGCCATTCGGGACCTCCTTGAGAACACATCATTCCTGTGAAATCCTCTTAAAGCAGCTATGACTTTCAATGAAGAATTCACTTGCCGACTAATTCGCCATCTAATTTGTTCTCTCTGTCAAATATACTTTCTAAATATACAAACTCATTCACCTGATCAATCTCTGTGCCCTCAAGACTTATTTTTCATTCAGTACTAACAGTTCCTCGCTTAAAAACCACAACTTTGGGTTTTCCCTTATTTACACTCAGTTTAAATTTCATAAGAACTTCTTACATCCGGGACAACATACTCTGCATCGCACTTTTCCTCTCTGCAAACACGACTGTGTCATCAGTATAGAGCAATCTGCGCACACGGATATTACCGAAATATGAACCAGCATTATTCATTTTGGCATAATATATTTATGGATGCATGCATTGCAACACATGCATGCATCCATAAATATATTAAACAGCCATGGTGAAATTACACAACCCTGTCTGACTCCTGCATCAATAGAAAACTATTTCGATAAAACACCATTCTTACCCTATCATATCATATCATATATTCTTTCGTACACATGCTCAACTGCCAGCTTACATGGCTTTCACTCTATTAAATAGATTATCAATAATATCATATTTGTTCAGTACCTTCCACAGGAGAGTCCCATTTACTTTGTCATGAGCTTTCTCTAAATCTATGAAGGCAGCAAACACTTTTCTATCAGCAGACAAATACTTTTTAGTCAGCAAGCGTAATTCAATCACCATGCGAAATTCCACTGGTGCTGATAATAAAAGAAAAGTTTCAACACACGGGAGTGTTAGATTTCGCTAATCACCTAACAAAAATAATTGGGTATTTGAGGGGTGAGCGAGTTTGGACAGCTGTTCTTATTTATTAATAGTTTTCTGTATTTCACTGCAAATTACGATGTAACCCGAAAATGCAGTTGTATGTGTTCTTTGCGAAGTATCGTAAAGAAGGCTTAACGGTGATATTTGGCTTTTCCCTGGACTGACGCAGTTAAGAGAATATAAACACAAGAGACATTTTTTATGTATAAGTGTTTTTAGGTATACTTTGCTCTCCTAAATATCCAAGGAGTGCGGTTCCGTTTGCAATGATGCTTAGAAAATTTTCTCGTGAAGTCTTTTATTAACTGTCTGTAGCAACATCACATGGTTTGGAATCGTTTACAGTCACTAGGCATGACACGCATGGGCGATCCCTTTTTGCGAGTATTGATTGTCGACCTCCATGACGGCGACGATTAATGGTCCAAATGGACGTGCAACACTCTTTATATCAGATACACTCGTCAGACTTTTCGAAATACCACAAATTTCAGCTACTGCATTCGCAGCATGTCTGTGAAAACACGAATTTGTCTATGGCGGAACTCGAGCCCCATCACTCCGGAGTAAGCTGCTCTCCCAACTAAGCTACGCGGACGGAATGTATTGCTGTAGATTTTTGGTCTTGATACGTGCTTTACCTCTGTAATACGTTACTTGTCTTGTATCTCTAAGAAATGCAATAACGAACTTTTGCTGCTCAGTCACGTATTTCTTCTAACCCGTGATTCCCTGCAGGAAATGTGTGTGCTGGGCACTCCTCCGGAAATGACGATACTACGCTGCAAATGAACAGAACAGAACAGAGCCGAACATAATTTCGATAGGTTGATAAGTTAATTAACATATATTCACATGCAGTGACATGAAACGTTTAAGAAATGGTGGAGGGTTAACCGACTGAATAGAATTTAAAGGAAAAGGCGAAGTTATAACGTAACCCTTTTTTGTGAGCAAGATTAGTGTCACGCTATGTCGAAAACCATGTCTAAGGAAATGTTAAACTAAATGATAATACGATGCAATAGTTCCTAATTAAACTTTTACGGCCAGACGAAACATATACAGAAGTCAAACTTACGATAACCTTTTATTGGTCCAGCAATGTTTGAAGAACTCCACAATATGGCACTACAAATTTTTAATTTCACATTTATCTTAACAGCGATTGAACATCTCCACACACACACACACATAAACTGAGCAACTGCTGCATTGTCTTTTTTATCTATCGTTCTTATTACTTTCGCACGTCCCTCCCTCTGACCTGAATTGCGTTGCCAACCTCATTCTTGTGAGAGAGAAAACATCACGCTGAGTTTGGAAAGTGTTAAAGAGAACAAACTCAAATTTTCATAGGAAAAGGAACTAAAAACGAAAGTTATTTTAGAATATACGTCACACAGTATGAGAGTTTTGGAAATATGTCACTAATATGGAAACCAAGTATAAAGCACCATGCGTCTCAAATCACTAATCATCATAATTACCATCACAGGCAGGGAGTAAAAAAATATTTCAAATGATATTACAACTAATGGGATTAGTAAAGAATCGGTGGGCGGATAGATACACTTTCTGATGTCGCGCTGGTACAGTTACTTGAGGAAACGACAGGATCCAAAAACGAAAGTTAGAGATACAACACACGGCTACAATTTTGTCCGTGGTAAGCTTTGTGCGTCGCTGGGAATTTTATCAAGCAGGGCATTCGAACAATGCAAATTAAACTGAATAAAGGAAAGGGGAGATTGGAAATTTGGAAATATTTTTAAATTATCTGCGGAATTATTTAGGATTTCTGGGAGTTCTAGTAACGGGAGTTCCTTTTTTTTTTTTTTTTTTTTTTTTGAGAAATGTAATGTTTTTTGACGATTTGTTTAGAGTCAAGCAAGGATAATTATTTGTTTACTATGATTTAGAAGTGAATCGAATGTCAAACAAGAGATGTATACCGGGAGTCAGAAAATTTAAGAAATTATTTTGTTCGATGTCCCGCATTTCAAACAAATGTAGAATTAGGACCTCACGGAAAATCCGCTAAAATGGGTGATAGGCAGTGCACTGCGTAACTTCGAAAAGCGGCAGGTGAAGAAAATAGTGTGGTGACTTCGCTAAACTTCAATGATCGGACAAAGAGTGGAAGCCTGTTTCCGTGGAACTTATGTATATTTATACACATAGAAATTCCAGTTCGAGCTGTTTTGATTAAATGAAGTGGAATTTCTTGAGTAAGACGAATCTTGGCTGAATATGTATTTTCAGATATTTCAGTATGTACAGAAAGGAGAATGGGATAGACAGATTATAGTATTGGCTGACAGACCCAGGGACTTGAATGTGTCAAGCACTCCAATTTATAGTGAAATTATAGTTCCATAAATTGGATACTGACCGAGGGGGTCGCATCAAGTTACAGCTACCAGAAGAATTTGAGGATTCGTAGAGGACGAACAGCAAGAGACAGGAAGCTGATATATTTTGAAAGGCGTTTAAATTTCCGAAAAATATAAAAATGTACAGGCATTGAACATAGCAAATGCAAGTTCAAATGCCTCTATGCATTGCTACATTACTAGAAGTGCGACATCTAACGGTGTATTAAGTCAACTCTCCCATCTTTGGTCAGATGAATGAAGTTTTGTTTGTCCGTTGTGCCTATTTTCAAAGTATTCAGTACGAGAAACTCAAAAACACTAGCATGCACTTTTTATGATGTCCTGGCATAGACATGTAAAAGCAAATGTTGTGCTTGTGTATATCCGCTGGAACACATGTCGCGATTTGAACTAAATGTGAACAATCCACCTGAACAAGTGTGCGGGTAAAAGAGGCTTTGAGATGAATAGAATTTCACAGTACCATAATGCTTCAGCTGAAACTTCAGTAATTCCTGTACAATTTTGCGGATTTATTCTATTGTTCTAAATTTGCTCTTGGTGAATTCAGTCTTCCTTTAATTGCCGCACTTCCGAATTATTCAAAAATGAATTGAGAGTTTTCAGTTCTCCACGTGATTTCGAAACCATGGAAAACGGAAGCAAGTGAATGCTGCCACAAAGGCGTTGTGCATTTCCTCAGGCATGATTGATACCGAAGAAAGGAATTCATGAATGGAAATAAGGGGGAAAAACTTTTCCTTTCTTTTTTTTTCTTTCTCTCTTATTTTTCGTTTTTGTTCTGTAATTTAAAAGTATTGTGGGGATCGCCGGATAGGGATAGTCATTCATCCCTGCATTAGATTTAGTGTATCCAGAAGAAATGGGGAAATTGTAGAACATGCCATAAGGCCACTAAATTTTTAATCCCTGAACTAAAAATCGATATTTTCGCATTCTAACTAATCGATTCTTGATAACACGGCAGCGTTATCATCAGTTTTCTTAATTAGTCTTTCCTTACGGAAGAACAAAGCTTGTGTCATTTAAATTTAACTTATGTCTATAAATTCATCCTGCAGAGAAATGAATTTAGTAGAGTGTTCCTTGAACAACGTCATGAACTCATGATTTCATTATAACAACTTCATCGTGTTCCTGAAAAGGTTTTTGGCAGTGTAGCATTGGCTTTGGAATGTCGTTAAAAATTTATTGCATTTTTTAGTACTCCATTTTGAGATCAACGTCTTCAAAGTTTTAAGGCAGCTGTACTCTAATCAAACATTTTTTAACCCCAGGTCATGAAGTTTCTTTACCTGTAATTGCACATGTTTATTTTCTTCGTCTTTTAAAAGAGAGGAAGTGATTAATTGAAACGTAATTCGGTTTGCATTCTTGGTAACTTTGTTCTTTAAAATCTTCAAGAATTCTGTAGATTGACAAAAGAAAATACATTTCGTTTTCACATTCGTTGCATAGGCAGACAATGACATAACAATATCGATATGTGCTATACTTTCAGGGAAAAAGAGGCAGCATTATTATTTAGCGTCCAGAAAATTACTATCAGCTTTTTAAAAATTACAGAGAAAACACTGCAGATGTATAACGTTGAAATTAATAAAGCACCTCAGGAACCTAATGTAGTATTGTGATCCTCAACTGTGCTCAATCTACTGCTGCTTGAGGGTCTCTCCAAATCTGTTCAAGGAATTTCTGTCGTGAGCACTAACCTTCCATGTAGATTTGGCAGGCTTTTGGGTGTTATGCATACATTTTGCACGTCGTCTTTAGATTTATTTTTGTTCTGAGAATGTCTCTTGGTATCAAATCTAGTTTTTCAGTGGTCCAACGGTGTTCAGTTATTCTTATAATATATCCAGCCTTTTGCCATTTGTGGACATTTACATACTTTGATCTTGATGTCGTACTCTTTTCATTCTTCTTATCCATCAGTTTCTTTCCCTGTCTTTTATGGCCATACTCAGCATTCATCTCTCAGTGCTTCTCTGAGTTTCCGCCGAATCTGCATCTGTTTTTTCAGTTGAAGAGAATGTTCTCTGATCCACGTATAAAACCTCGAAATCTGCATTGATTAACCACTTACTTTTTAAGGCATAATGAAAAGTTGCTCTTGAAAATTGCACTCGTTCTTCCAAATGTACTTCGCCGCCCCGATGGCGCACTGGTCTAAGCGCTGGTTTGGCCATGGCCATTGGTCCGAGATGGGTCCAGGTTCAAATCCCCGTGAGGCATGAATGTTGTGTTTGCCTTACGACGGAACCAGTAGCTCTAAATTAAGGACGGGCAACTGGTTATATCCATCGAGTTGCTCACCGTGCTCGTCAAACTTTCAGTAATAAAAAAAAATGGAAATTCAGTCTAGTTTTATACGCCTTCTAATTTAATCCTAAATGTGACTCTCTCATGATATACACTCATTGTCATAAAAATCCTCTGACCAAGGAAAAACCGAGCGATTAGCGCGAAACTCGTCGAATAGCTACGGGGAGGGCAGTCATGTAAATGATTAAAGTTTCTTGTGATTCCTCATGCCCGCGCGTCCAATACCGGCTCTGCAAGCGCCCTCCTTGGTGCTCATAAGGCTCTGAGCAGGGGACTCCACATTCGTGCGGAATTGCACGGTAAAAGTCAGGTGAGATCCCTGAGCAGTAGCCATGCCGAGGAGCCGCCATTGATGTGCGTACGGGCAACTGACGGAGTTTGAACGAGGCCGTATCGTTGGGATGAGAGAGGCAAGGTGGCCGGCCTGTCGAATCGGCCGCCATTTGTGCCGGTCGGTGGGCTAGGGTTAGGAGCAATAAACCCGAGAAGGCACCCAGACACGGCGGACTGGCTCTGGACGACCCAGCCATACCACCAGCAGAGAGAACCAGGGGATCGTGAGAACCGCAAGCACAGATGCAACGACGTTCTTTTCCAATATCCAGAGACATGTGGCGCTGTACAAGAGATGCCTGTGTCCGCTAGAACCATTTCCAGACCCCTGGCAGAGGCGAATCTGCACTCACAAGAGCGCTTACGTTTTCTATTATTAACACCTGACCATTGTCGGCGTCGATTGCAGTGGTGTCAGCAGCAAGCAACGTAGAATTCTACGGATTGGCGACATATAGTGTTCAGCGACGAATCTCGCTTCTGTATGAAAACGGACGACCACCGTGTACAATTCCAACCACACTCTACAGTGGCACACATTCCGGACTGAAGGCGTGATGGTCTGTCGCGTATGACAGCCGGACTTCTTTCGCAGTGATCTGAGGAACGTTGACAGCCCAGCGCTACGTACAGGAGATTATGCAGCCCCATTTGCTGCGTTTCCTAGCGGGGCGGTCCGGAGACATTTTCCAGCAAGATAATGCCCGTCCGTACACGGCTCGGGTTTCCCAGGACTGTCTACTCCAGGCTTCGACGCCTCCGTGGCTAGCCAGATCGCCTGATCTCTCGCTCATCGAGCACGTGTAGGACTATATGGGACGCCAGTTTTCTCCACGTCCCAGTATTCGTGATTAAGAACATCAGTTGAAAGAAATGTGGGCCAATCTGTCCCAAGGCAGCATACGGCATCTCTTTGGCTTCATTCCGGACCGCATCATTGCATGTATCCGAGCACGAGTCCGTCCGACGCGGTACTAACGCTGACCGGAATGGGTACCGTATGTCCGCGGGAAATCGTCCTACTGATGTGATATTGTAATCACCTCTGTCCTTGGTATGTACCATCTTACTACTAAAATTTCATTTCAATCCAACCCCTCCTTCTTAGTGCACGGATTTTTATGGCAATGAATGTATGTTGACCACTTACTTTCAGACTTGACCCAGCAATTTGTTTTAATTTTTCAGCTTTATTAAAGCACTATATATCGAGTTTGTTTTGTGTAATTAGTTCATCTGTCATACTCTGCAAATTGCAGGGGTACTTGCAAAATTGACTACGTCGTCAGCTAAACGAAGTAACCTTCTTAAATCCTTGTTCCCTAGTCTTCCCAGTTCAATGATTGAACGACATTCTGTGATGCAGCACTGAAGAGCTTGGAAGGCATGTCTCGCTCCCCTTTCAACATTTAAAAATGCTGTGTCTTCGAAGAGCCGAACTTTTGCATGACGTTTTCACGGATGTTTCAATACTGAGAACGTATACATTTTCAATACCACAGGATTTTAAAGAAATGCAGCTGTTGACGGTTTCAGAAAAAAAAATTAGTGGTTCTGTGAGTAATCTTTGGAGCATTGTGGAGAACTACCTCTGCTGTTTGAAGACATTTGATTTTCAATGGAATTAAGTAAATGTACTTAGTAAATATTTTGGAAAATATTACTTCTTCCTTTAGAAACTGCTTAATAATGTAAATACACGTAGCGATACCTACAGAGTTTTTCTTATAAATTATTGATATCCTTTTTTAAACCTGGAAGGGAACAGTGGTTTCTGTGACATGAAGGGAACTGTGGGACACTGAGTACCCCAAAAAAATGGATTTCAAAACAACATTTAGTTGAATATTTGCTTAGTAACACATACACTAAAAACTTTAAGGAGTAATTAATTAATTATTCATCACTCGTACACCGGCAGAAGAGTACCCCACGCTTCCCTTCCAGGGTTAATGACGTGTGCTAAAAGTCCGACGGAGGTTTGATATTCTTGCTTCCACGGGGCAAATGGAGCAGCGAAACATTTTTATCATCAGATTCACCAAGAGAAAACAGTTCAGCTATTCGTTAACGTGCAAATCTCTTGCCAAGAAATAAGTCTGTTATGATCATGAACACCCAAATTTATTTGGTGTAAATTGCGCAATATGTTTTACTTTAATGGCAAACCTAGGTTATGTTTAGCTGAATGTGCACTGTACTCTCGTTGACTGAACAACAGAATCTTCTTTACGCGAAACATGTAGCATTATAATTTTTCTATGGCTAATACGGCCATGGCGCTCCATCCTTTGATTCTATGGCTCATACGGCCATCACGCTCCATCCTTTGATAAATATCGGGTGTCCGTAATTAAAGTTCTAATTTCCAAGGGCCCTACTGGTGGAACAATTACTTGGAATGGCTTCAAATTTGGTGCGAAGACTCCTGAGGAAGTGCAATTTGTTTAACGAAAAAACAAAGGAGAGAAAAACAAACTTTGGATTTGTCCCAAAAACAAGATGAACAACAAGCGTGCTGGATTTGTCCCAATGTGCAAATTACAAGTGCACGCTATGCAACGCAATGCAAGGGTAATGGCACTCTTACTAAAAGCTCGTGCCCTTCTCGTAAATTCGTTTTTTTTCAGAATAAAAACTGTGCCTTTACAGCACTGCGCACCTCGAAAACATTAAATAATCCGGAAGTTTAAAAGGACAGGTTCTTTCCATGTAAAATTTGGCAAATTAGGACGGACGCCAGTCAATCAGCTGACCATAAAGTATGCAGCCACAGAGTTAGAGGAAGGTAGGATGACAAATGTCTTGGGAAGCAGTAGCCCATGCCGTATTGCTCAGTTTCAGGCAAGCTATCAAGCACGTTCCACAACGTTCTAAGAGGAATACGGAGCTTACAAGATTTCCCATGTTCAGCATTTGCTTCCCCTGACCGGGCTGTACGAGAAGCGTTCACACTGCGAATTCTTGCCCTAGATTAACTGGACAACGAATGGTCATGGGACCTTTTGCGGACAGTCCAAGCCCATTTTCACCTGTATTGTTCTACACTGCTCGCCACCCGAAATTCAAAACCAAGAAGGACACGAGATAGCAATTCCAGATTTACTGGACACATAACAACAGTTACAAAGATGAAACGATTGAGCTTACAGGCCCGTGCAACTTTCAGAACACGCAGACATCAATTCTTTGTGTGGCCCCAATGACTGATAATAACTACCGCTACACGCCGAGGCATCGAACGAAAGAGCCTTTGGATGTAGGCTTGTGGTATGTCGGTACAGGCTGCTTCCATACGTTGCCACAGTTCATCAGGCGTAGCCGCGGTTGGTGCTTGCCGGCCCACTCTGTTGCCTATCAGCGACCAGACATGTTCGATGGGCGATATATCGGGAGAACAGGCGGGCCACGGCAGCAGTGACACCAGGTGGGCCGTGAAGAATTGTTGCACGATGCGTGCCACGTGCGGACGCGCATTGTCCTGTTGAAGCGTGGATGCTGGCAGGTCCTGCAGGTAAGGGAGGGTTACAGGCTCAAAAACGTCAGAGATGTAACGGTGGCTGTTGAGTGTACCGGCGATGCGTAACAGATGGTGCGGGTGTCATATTTCATTGCGCCCCAAACCATAACGCGAAGCGACGGACCGGTATGGCGATGCATAATGCAGGCGTCATACAGTCTTTCGCCGCGGTGCCGCCACACGCGGATCTGACCATCGTGGTGTTGCAAGCAAAAGCGGGATTCGTCGGAAAAGACAATGTCGTGCCATTCCGTAGTCCAGGTGTGGCGTTCAACAGCCCACTGCCGCCGCACTCGTAGGTGGTGTAACTTCAATGGTAATTGGAGCAATGGGCGCCGTGCGAAGAGTCCTTGCTCCTGCAGACGACGTCGAACGGTACGTACTGACAGGGGTTGTTGCGCAACACACTCTAATTCCTGCGGTAACGTTCGTGATGTGACGCGGCGAGCCGTCAATGCCCGCCGCACAACATGTCAGTCCTCTCGTTCGGTGGTGTGCTGCGGCTGCGGCAATCGCTCACGTCTGTCCGTCCGTCCCTCCTACACCCACCGAATCCATAATCGCCTCACTGTGGCTGGATGTCGTCCCACACGGACGCCGATGTCTCGGTACGATAAACCGCTGTCGCGATAAGCCACTATTCGTCCTCTTTCGAACTCCGAAACGTGCTTGAATGACTGCCGTATTCTGAGATGAGGCATTAGGAAGCTCCCCACGCACAGGTCGGGCAGCACGACACCCTTCCACTACTTACACCCCGCCTTCTGTGCACCCTTCTTATAGTGCTTCTCGGTGGCGTGCCAGGCGCGCATGATTTGCATATGCCCTGCAATGCTAATCGTTTGCATGTCCTTTCTTGGGCGACGCATGCTGCAAATTTCAGCCCAATCGGATGCTTCCTTCTTGGTGTTGCATTTTGGGTGGTAAGCAGTGTTTTATCACGCAGAACACCAAAATCTGAATACCAATCCTCACAACGTGCGCGGAATTCCACTCCATTCTCTAAAAGTCACCGTTTGGTGTGGTTTCAGAACGAAATTTGTCGTTGCAATCTTGATTTTCAAGGAACTCCGGCCGGGTCTCGTTACATGCTCCGTTAATGCCCAGCGATGTGCATCTCTTTTGGGAAACCATGTGATTCCAACACTTCAACAGTATCAGTCCTTTATTGCAACAGTTTCGTTGCTACTAAGATAGCAACTCCTGCCAAGCATTTGCTTCAGGCATATTTTACCAACGAAAAATCAATCAGCGATAAGTTCCTAACAACTTGGCCAGCGCTTTCATCGGATCGGAACCCGTTCGATTTTGCCTTTGGGAACATCTAAAGAATGTCGTTTATCGTGGTCACATAGAGAAACTTGGTGGACATCGAAGCAAACACTACGTGTCACATTAACATTTCCTTTGAAACACTTCAATCGTTGATTGAGCATGCAAGTTTGCAAATTTCAGCACGTTGCAAAAAATGGAAGACAGCATATCGAACATATTTTATAACTACAAAATATGCCTCCTCTAATGCAGGGTTTTAGCATTTTTCTCTACTGAAATAAGGTGCCACAAATCTCCCTTGAGAGGAAGGTTCGAAACTAAATAATTTGTGTTTTTACGTCAACAAAATTCCATTGCCTCTGGAGTCCGGTATTTAAATTTGATGTCATTCCGAGCAATAGTTCCACATGTAGCGCCATTGGAAATTTGAACTTTAATTATCTATACCCATTAAAACGAAACGGCAAGTTGTTCTTCTGGCTGTATTACTAACGCTTATCAAAATTTTGTGCGTGGAAAATAATGAGTCATTAGTCGTATTACAGTCTCACAGTCCATTGTTGCTTCAAGAAAGATTCTTCCGAAACAGACTTTGCTGACGTAATATTTTAATGTGTAATAGTATATTCACAATCACAAAGTATTTAATGTGTAATAGTATATTCACAATCTAAGATTTCATTATTCTTAATTTTTTCTTGCGCTTGGAGTTACAGAGCCTTATATGCTACCGCCCATTGAAATTTAATTCACTCCGAAGCCAATTCCATTTAACTATGAAGTGCATCTTTAGTCAGGAAACATACCGTGATTGTCTTCATTAATAATTTAGGTCATTTATTTTCACTAGAACGTCTAACACTGATTTCACTTACGCTCTCCAGAAATCATAGTCTCTAGTCATCTTCTGGGAAATTTAGAGGAATTTACCTTTAATCATCGAGGCATTAAAGAGATTCTTGGAGTAAGCAGTGATTAGAGTTTCGCCATTTTTTATTTAGATTACTGCTGAGATGAAAGCGTGAATCTATCTCTCCTAAGTAAAAAATGCATGCAAGGAATATGCAACAAAGTTACTCTCCTGGCTTAAGAGACATTCGTTCCGCAAGCACCAGTGAGCTACTCCGATGCACTAGCATGTCCTTCATCCATTAGTAAGAGTTTTTCGGAGTACGCATCTCCTCAGCTGGATGTAATCCTTGATTTTCTAATTCACAGTTCTGGTTGAGAGTGATGCCAATTTTCTTATAAAAGTTCCTAATGGTGCATATTTTACTGACCCGCTTAAAATGCACTTATAAATGCGAAATATAATTACCATCTTCCTCGATCAGAAATTGTGCGTTAAAATTCCACGTGGATTTCCGAACTCACTAGTGAAGTAATAGGAAACTATTCGACGTTGCTCTTATCTAATATAATTCGTATTTTGAATAACAGATAAATGGTAGGTGGACGTAAAGTAGCGTATCTCTATTTTGCACAGGATGAAACAATGAGAAACAAAGCGGCTACACGAATTGTAATTTTTTGAGTTTGTCTGAAAGGTGAACTGCGATAAAGTTAAAATATTATTTTTTTAATATTAATTACCTGCATTTAAAATATTTACACAGTACAGTAAAAATATTATGACCGCCTCATGCCGCCTATACCGGAGATATACTGCGTGGCATTTATTCAGTGAGGACTTTGAACGTTTCTGTAGGGATGCTATACCATGTAGAGACCAGAGCATCTCGCATATTATAAAGAGCCATCGGTGGTGGATCCATACGTCGAACTGTTGGTCCCGATAGTCCCACAATGGGATTGATGTCCAGAGAGTATGGTGGCCAGGATATTAACTTAAAGTCGCTGGAATGCTCCTCAAACTATTCTTGCCCACGTATAGCAACATGATAAGGTGCATTATCTTGCTGAAAGCAACTCATGCCATCGGGCTGACAATCATCATGAATGGGAGCACCTGCTCCGCCATAATCCATAGGTAGCCTGAAGCGTTCATCGTCCGATCCAGGGGGATGATTTCTCCCAATTATTCCCGGAAAAACATGCCCCACACGAACACACTGACACCTTCTGCGTGTTTCTTCTCGAGCATCGTGTTCGGAAGATTTTTGTCTTCAGTACTTCGCCGTACTCTCCATCGGCCATCCACACGGTAAAGCAGGAAACGTGATCCGCGTGAGAAGGCGACTTTGTCACAGTGTTCTATGGTCCAATGCCTCCTCTGATATGAGAATACACGCCGTAATCGTTGGACCTTGATCTACGATACGCTCCTCGATGAGCCTGCATTAAATGCCCTGGCCAGTTATTCTGCTATGGCTCACATGTTTGACCGTACTAGTCGGGATAGTCGTCGCTGGTCACGGTCGTCAATGCTCCGGCTCCGTGGACGTCAACTATTACCCTGATTACTGCAGGTCGTTCTGGTTTCCTTCCATTTTTGGAATACGTTAACAACACGTGAAGAGCCAGAACATCGACCGTTTCCGTAACTCTACCGCCCTTCAGTCTGTAGCAAACAATCATTTCACTTTCAAGCGCCGTCAGTTCACGTCCTTTACCCATTTTCACGCGAAACTGTATATCTACCTCGAGTTCGTGTTCTTTTAAATATCTTACATGATTTGCATACGTTTCTATGCATGCCATCTGGCTGCTGGTTACGATTCCTTCTTATATTAGTGATGGTCATAATTTTTTGACTGGACTGTGTACTTCCTCCTTAGTTTTTTTTTTTTTTTTTTTCTTGATTGGAGGTTTAACGACCACCGTGAGCAACTCAATGGGCTATACGCAGTCGCCCGTCCCTAATTTAGGGTCACTGGTTCCAGGGAAGGGAGAGAGCCAGTGCCGTAAGACAAACTCAACATCTATGCCTGACCGGCATTCGAACCCGGACCCCTTACGGACGAATGATCAGAGGCCAGCGCCTTAGACCACTGCGCCACCGGGGTGGCCTCCTTAGTCTTTCGCAGAGAGATCTGAACGATGCAGACCTCCTGAATCGTATCACGCTTTTCTAGTTTTATCTTTGCGGTGCTATCATATATCTGAATAGTATCACGTTTTTCTAGTTTTATCTTTGCGGTGCTATCATATATCTGAAATTTGGTTACGTTAAAAAAGTGACACGAAAACTCAAATTATCATATACTCTTCGTGTCGACCAGAACTTTCGGTAAGTGCTTTTGTTTTTTTTCTTTTTCATGAAAGATAAGCTTTGTGCCAAGTGACATCCAAGCAGATGTACATATACTTCTGCCGTTTGCAATGCTGAAAAGATCTCCAAAGAGAATTTAGAACAAAATAGGCCAATAATGTATGGGCTGTTCAGAGTAATGTCTGATTAAAATACACTTTGATTCTAATATTATAAACGATTTGTGAGGGAAATAGTCGGATACCTCGTAACCAGAATGCACTCTATTTATTTATTTTAACGTACTAGGTTACGAAATAAGTAAGGCACTAAGGTGCAAGGAGTAAGTTTGAAGCTTCCAATGGATCTGCCTTGAATGCTGGCAAAAACAAGTTGTAACTGTGACGACTTAATGAACATTAAAATTCTGTTTCACAGGTTTTAAAGATATTTAAACAGCATGGAATGCTCCTGTATAACACGTATCTATGAGAAACACCATCTGACATATATACCAATATTTACTTATGGATACTGAACGTTACATTATAATACATATACATCTGAAAATAATAAGTATGGTTCTGACAAGGAATATTATACAATCATTCCCTTTGTTATGGGAGGAAGACCAAAATGGACTGTCTGAGCCTGTTAAAAGTCACTACCACTATATGAAAGGGTGTTTTTCATACCCATAATCATCTCATATGTGCGGAAATTTTTATTGATAGACTAATTCTTTCAAGACAACGAAAGGCTGGAACTACGATGATAGATTCTTACAATTTTTGATTAATCCATATACTAGTAACCCTTGAAACAGAGTTCACAATATACCATACATAATTCTGTACAACATTTCATATACAAACATTGCGCCAAACTCAGGGAGTCGCTAAATATTTTCTTAATAAGGAGAATAAAAAGAAAACGCTCTAATTCAATGGGAAATCTACATACCACATACTTCAATGGCATCAACCTAAATATAAAAAAATCCTTATCCATTGGAGTCCAGAAAATCCCCGCACGGTATCTAATAAAAACTAATCCCATGAACATATGGTAGCAAACAAAATGGAGAACCAGAACTTCGAAACTAACTGACTTTTAAGTGATTCCGGCAGAGAAACAGCAAGATGACCCTAATCTTACGTCTGCCCTTCACTCAGAATCAAATCCATCCAACATGAAGAACCTCCGGTAACTCTGCCGATCAGTTGGTGCTAAATACCTCCAGCAAATGAAGAAATGTACTATACCTGAAAAATTTTCTTAGATGTAAAAAAAAGTTTCTGCCAGAGATAAAAATAATTAAAAATTGGAGTTTCTGAAGTTTTACAGAACACAGTTCTAGGAATTAATCTTCCGGCAAACCTAATCCAATAAGGTACAGATATGCAAGGGATGTCCAATAAAAGATACGAGAGGTATCAATAGTGTATATAAGGTTCCAATGACTATCTATGCTTTGCATGTCAGCAATATCCTAGTGCAACCCCCTTTATGCACCGTAAGTTGGGGTAACTTTGGCCCAAAATTTCATCCTTGTCTAACTTATGAGCAAAATTTGAAAGAAATATTCGATTATTATTGGAGCAATATTTTTTTCGTATGCAGTATGAAACAAGATACATTTAACTGGGTCGTATAAATGTTTTCGAGTTTTTAAAAGCCCCCCCCCCCAAAAAAAAAATTATTCAAATTTTGGAACAAAGTTGCCATGACTTGTGGTAACTTTGCCTCTGATGTGATATTACACTGATTTGGTAATAAAATATTATGGTGATATTTATTCACATCATGATATATCATACTATCAGATTGTTCATCTCGGGAACAAAAAATTTATTCCTCTTTGAAATCACTTGTGGGAAATTTATTTTACAAAAACATCTTGCCATTCGTATGAAATACAATCCTTCTTTTGAGGCCATCCCCAAAATTTGAAGTCTTTTTCCATACCATCAACTGTTGGTCCATCTAAGATGCTGACGATTCTTCCGGTGTAACTTTGACCGTTGAATAAAACAATTACAAAATCATCAACAGCATAATCCTGAAGTGTATATTTTGGTGGTATGACAGATGCATCATTTGCATGCTTTTGTAAATCAGAAAATGCTTCACTATCTGTGTCAGACTCCAAGAGCATATCAAGATTCCTTTCATCTGAAGGTTCGCTTAAGGAAATACTCGTAGATGGAAACTTTTGTCTTTTAGATGGAGGCTGGGGTTTTGGTTTTGAAGGGATCAGAAAGTACGACATCCGCTATACAAATGTTTTTGCCAGCTGGTATTTGCAATTTCTTTCTTGTTTTCTTCGGCCCTTCAGTTCCTGAAAGTAATAAAAATACTTTTCGAAAGAGATTATGTGCAGTGTTATAATAGATGCGCCAAGAAGTTTAAAAATTGCGCTTGGACTAATGTCACCCCAAATCTTGGGCCAAAATAACCCCAAGACATTGGAACGACAACAAAGAAAATAATATGAAATAACTTTAATTTTTAACATTACTGACTCATTCTATACGTACATATAAGTATAAAAATGTACTTACCGAAACGTATTAAATTCTAGGTTGAGTCACACAGATCGAAGTTAGGGAGGTATGTATTTACTAATCACAACAGCTGTCTACACCAGAGACACTGTATGGCGTCCCGGAAAAACGAATTACACTTAACTGTTGGTCATCTGTAACTAGTGCTGCAAATTACTTTTCGCGTCAAAATTATCTGAAGCAGGCAAAATGCAGGGTTTCAACATACAAAACAAACACTTTCAGGTTTTGGGCCAAAATTATCCCAACTTACGGTACAGCTTTGTTCCAGTTCTGCTAGTTTGCTGTAGTAAAAGTCTTCATCACGTCCTGGAAATTACTACTGTCTGTCTTTTCCAAAATCTTCTTGATTTGTGAAAGGCATTACAAAGCTTCACAGAAGATGAAGAGGACCAGTTAAGTTTCTAGATATGCTGGATGTGTTTGTGTGTGTGTGTGTGAATGGGGGGGGGGGGGGATTTTGATTAGATTCTAACCACGTGCTCGTGTAGATTACAATACGCAATTCCTTCATTTGTTTCATATTTAAAAGCCTCCAGCATCTTTATATTTATAAATTTCACGGTCGTTGGTAAGTGACGTAGTAAAAATTTCCTAATTTGTAAGTACTAATACTGTATCTATCGCTTACCTTCGGGTGTTTTCTGTCGAAAGGCAGTGAAGGGTTCAAATAGCATTGTCTGTGGATATTTACGTTTCATTAAGTTTTACGATATGCTGGCTTCAATCCGTATTTTCAAAACTTAACAAAATCTTAATTACATATGTCATGTACATTTTTATGCATTAAGAAAATGCAGATAAAAATATCAAAATACACTCACGGACAATGACATTTGCGCACCAAAAAGGAAGCATCGGATTGAACTGAAATTTATGGACGTAATTATACAGATGAATGATGTACATGATGGGAAAAACAGAGCTTCAGGACAATTACAGAGGGACTGTGGCACGCAGTCCGGTCATCTTCAACAGCACGTCTCACCTACTCGTGCGGTGATACATTCTGCAATACGGCAAGGGATGGAGGCGAACATACGCCTGATGTTGTCCTGCGGCAGACTGGCCTACATGTGTTGGACGATGTGCCACAAATCCTGGATAGTGCGGCACGTCGGTAGCCGGCGTTTCAACTGGTCCCACACATGCTCGATAGGGGACATATCCGGAGAGCGGGCAGGCCAGGGAAGTGTCTGGACATGACGTAGGAAGTCCTCAGCAATCCGAGCAGTGCGTGGGCGGGCATTATCCTGTTGGTATAGCGCACCTGCAATCCCGGTCAGGAATGGGAGCACATGGGGCCGTAGGATCTCATCAACATATCGCTGGCACGTCAGTGATCTATGTTCCACTACTAGAGCTGAACGGCTACCTCAGACCATAATGTCTGCAGTGGGGGAGGTGTGGCGTTCGATAGCGAGGTTGGGATTGAGCCGTTGACCCAGGGACCTCCACATCCTGACACGGTGATCACCTGTCCCCAAAACGGAGCAGCACTCATCGCTAAACACCACACGTTGCTAGTCTGTGGCGTCCCACCTCGCTCTGGCCGGGCACCACTGAACACGGAGCCGTCGGTGTTCCGGTTTTAATGGCAGCACAAGTAAGGGGCACTGGCGCTGCAGATTCTCTTCCGCGAGGCGTCGGGAAATGGTTCGTGGACACACAGAAGCCGCTACATCTGCCTGTATAGTGGACCAGGTCTACGTGGGATCCGTTCGTGCCTTGCGCACGATCCGTCTATCCTCTCTACTGGTGGTCCTCCTGGTCCGTCCGGAGCTATTCCGCCTTGTGGCCTTGCCGTCACGTGTCCACTGCTCCCAACGCAGTCAGACGGTATGGTCAGAACGATCCACGTGGTGGGTTATACGGCGCACCGACCACCCAGCGGTTTTCAATCCGATGATCAGGCCTCTCTCAAAGTCCGTAAGTTGCGTAAATCGACGACTCTGGCGTCTCCCCGGCATTCTTCTCACTCTGTACTTTTGCTTGAGTCGGCCGCTGCTTTTCATTTTCATGGGACAACGACTACATGCCTGTTTATACGGCTGCTGGCTAGTACTTGCTGCGTCACCACCGGGTGTACGGTCATGCGCACTCCCTGTGGTGGCGCAGCAAACGTGAATCATTTGCATACCAGCAAGCACTCTAGCTATATGCAAAGTTTCGCGGTTGTAGCATGTAATTTTTTAGGTACGCAAATTACATTGTCCGTGAGTGTAGGTACGTAATTTTGTTCTCTGATCAATTATATATGGGTTGTCCAAATGAAACAGACTCGGATAGACTGGTAGCGCTGCAGTAAACACACATAAAAGAAGAATGTGGTGTGCGAAGCACAGCATTTAGTTGATGAGACGCGACGGATGTAAGTAATATCAAAGGAAATTAAACGACCTATCTATTTCATTGCCAAGCGTGCATAGCGACAAGTGATCGAATTTCGGAAAAAAGAGGGAATCAAATAGCAGAAATCTTACGAAGCATGCAGGTGGTTTACGGTTATACGTACCTTGCACGCAGCCCGGTCTTAAAATAATGCAAGAATTTCAGAGTGGGCGTGAAAACGCTATATATCGATGTGCCAAAACCTGTCCAAGCACACGCCGGCATTATGCCAGACACAATCGCAGCATTGGACGAACTGGTGAAAATTAACTGCAGAATAACAGCGAGTTGGTAGCTACAATACTCATCAGCATGGGGTTCACTGGCGCATTCCTTCACCAAGAACTGGGGTGTTCGAAAGTGAGCCTGCAATGGGCTCCAAAGCACCTGACTGAGGATCCGTGAACTTAACGACCGATGCGACACCTGTATAAATGTTAGAGTGCATATTTCTTGCGCTATCAGCACCTATGTTATATACAATATCTACCAACAAGTAATTGGACACCTGTGATAGCAAAGGAAAACGAAGTTTATTCACCTTCAATAGTTGGTTCGAGCCTCCACGAGCGGCGTTGTACGACGGCTAGCGGTATTTTCTTCCACTCGGCTTGGATAAGACAGGTCAGTTCCTTCACCGATTTCGGACGGTGGGGGCACCCCTTAAGTCTACGCTCCAACTCGTCCCAGAGGTGCTCGATAGGGTTAAGGTCCGGGCTCTGCGCAGGCCAGTCCATTCGATTAACCCCATTGTCACCATACCAAGCCATAGTGGACTCCGCAACATGACAGGTGGCATTGTAATACTGAAAGTAACATGTGTCCACCCCGTAAAACTGCTACAACATAGGAAGCACATGGTCATCCAAAATGGTGCAGTAGGTCTCGGCGTTGAGTCTACCAGGAATTGCGACCAAGGGTCCCGTGCCATACAAGGAGAAACACCCCCCCCCATATATTATTTCACCGCCGCAGAACTTCACAGTTGGCACAATACATTCCGGCAGGAGGCGTTCTCCAGGCAGACGCCAAACCCACACTCTGTCATCCGAACGGTAGAGGATGAACCTTGATTCGTCGCTCCAGAGAACCTGTTTCCACTGTTCAACGGTTCACTGTCGACGTTCTTTGCACCACGTTAGCCGAGCAGCGCTATTGGACTTGGTGATCAAAGAAAGGCCTGTGGGCGGCAGCACGTCCATGGTAACCGAGCAGATGGGCTTCGTTACGGATGGTATTCATCAAAAGAACACTCCCGGGTGCCTGTTGAAACTCTTCGCGGATGTGCCCCATCGATTTGGTACGGTTCTTCCGAATTTCTCTGGCCAGCACCCGTCGGTCTCTAACTCCCAGTTTTGTGGGTCTGCCGGGAGGGGCACATTCCGACAGTCATCTCTCATCTTCCACTTACCAATCACGTAAGCCACTGTCGATTTTCGGTACTTCAACTCGCTGGATATGTCACGTATGGATCGGCCATTTCTGTGATACCCGACGATTACACCTTTCCCGAAATCAGAGAGCTCCGAACTGCGTGGCATCTTGCATGCGACTGGTTGCGTTGTTGTTTCCCACATGATATTTAACGGCGGCGGTCGTGACATGCATCAGGACCGCAGATATCGTCGATTGCAAGGATGTCCAATTACTTGTTGGTAGATAGTGTATATATATATATATATATATACAATCAAACCTCTATTTAACGAATTTCAAAGAACCAACAGTCTCGTACATAAAATCGTGGAAGTCCAGGAAGCCTTTCGAATGCAATATTCAAATTAAGCCAGTGTTCATAAAAGAGTAGGAAGCAGCTAAGTTCTCTTTCGTTCAGTGAAATTTAAATTATTTATATTATTTAGTACTTTTAATTACGAAATGTATTATTAAAAATGTTATAATACGTGCACATTTACTTTGCATATCAAATACATAGTTCGTAGATATTAGATTTCAATATGTAGCATCAAAATTTAGGCGCACTTTAAAATTGTGAGGCAAATACGTTGGTTGATTTTTTCGAGCACTTAGCTTCTTAAATAACGATTTCAGTATTCTAAGCTGCACAACGAGTTTGTTGTGTAATTTGAACTGTAGGTTTAACAGCGAGAAGAAAAGAAGAAGCGCAATTTTGGGAAGATTTTTAGAGGTTCAGAAATGGGTACGTACAGTGTGTGTCCCCTGAGTTCACAGAAAGCTCTTGTTCTGTCTGTAGCTGAAAACAAGAATCTCCCAGGGAACCCTAGATTTCCTCCCCCACACCTCCTTTCTTTTTCCTGCTTCCCACTAATGCAAGAAAAACGTGACCGCTCTTTTGGAACGTGTTGGTCATTTGAATCTACCTATAAGAAGCTTACACTTCATAATCGCAGAAAAGGCAAACTGATTTATGATTCCGTCAAAATGTGTCGCAGATATTGTTCTTTGAAACGCTGGTTAACTGCATGCGTAAAAATTTCCTGTTACGCGAGGCTCTCTTTCTAGCTAACTTTTAAGATGAAAATGCTGGTTTACATACCCAGGTAGCACAATTTTACCTACGCCCAACACTCAGCCACCGCCTTCTATTCCTAAAAGTCGGTGGCTCAATGTTGGGCCTACATTAGATTGCAAGGCTGTGCTACTTGGGTAGTTTGGTGGTTTTAAAAAATGTTCGCTAAATTGAGGAAATGTTTTCGTTAAATCGGAAAACAACAAGCATTAATTTCAATGTGATTCCATCCGTACTATAAAAAATGTACGTAAAATAGCGGAATTCGTTAAATCGCCGTCCGTTAAATAGGGGTTTGACTCTATGTATAAACAGCAGGGTTGTCGTAAAATAACTTGGGCCAGTTACGAGCCTCTAGTGACTACAGGTTTTGACAAATTGGGATGAGATTTGCGATTTAGAGGTTTAAAGATATGCGCTCAAGATTTATGCAGAGAAAGTGAATCGTGCGCTCACGGTTACGGTTTCCGCTCAAGCATTACGGAAACTTTTAAAGGCAACACCCACTATGTGATATCTCATTGTGATTAGCACCTTAAAAAACCACTAATGGCGCTAACAGTTTCTTTCTAGCCCTAAAATCCACTGAGCGATAACACCTTCAAATGATATCAGAAGTAACAACAAAAGAGGGAGAAAAGTCGAAAGAAACGGTGACATCCTTTCGTCACTCATTTGCATTGTGTCTGCAGCAATGATGATGCACATCATTTGCATAAATCACCTTCGAAATGAAAACCATCAATTGAAATGAATTCAGCCGCCCCGGTGGCGCAGTGGTCTAAGGCGCTGGCCTATGATCATTCGTCCGTAAGGGGTCCGGGTTCGAATCCCGGTGAGGCATGGATGTTGTGTTTGTCTTACGGCACTGGCTCTCTCCCTTCCCTGGAACCAGTGACCCTAAATTAGGGACGGGCGACTGCTTATAGCCCATTGAGTTGCTCACGGTGGTCGTTAAACCTCCAATCAAAAAAAAAAAAAAAAAAAAAAAAAATGAATTCATGTGAGCCTATATATTCTAAATGTTTATTTCTCTGTCATTAAGAAATAAATATCACACCTGAAATAGATTTTTGTGGTTGAAGTGTTAACAACTATTGCTATTTTGGGTAGAACCTTTTATTCCACAGTGAAATTGCTGAGTCTCAAAATGTTTTATGTACCTGGTTGTTTCAGCGCTGAATGCTATTTACACCACTCAGAAAATTATACTAAGTTACCAAACGGTTTTATGTACTGTGAAAACGCAAATTTACTAGTAGCGTAGATAGAATCCGGGTCCTTCCGCTCTGGAGCCGAATGATTTCCCAATTAAGCTACACTGACGGAATTTATTGCCGCAGCGTTTCCGTCTTGATATGTGCTTCACCTCTGTAGTACGTCACAGTAAAATGATGCTCACGGAAACATTGCATATATAAAAATGTGAAAGTCAAATTGAAAACTCAGAATAAAGAAAAGGATCACGATATAATGAAGTAATGAAATAAACTGCGAAGGTTCACAAATGCTCACGCATCACATTTTAACCCGCATTCATTAAAGCCAGCCGTGTCTTATTCAGTCTTGTGTCTAGGATATAAGTTTACTAATACGATTAAAGTTGTTTTAAGTATTTCGGAATATTTCTAAAAGTAGTACTCGCCATTACCTATTTTTCACGACCCAAGATTTGCCTTCGTGAGTTTAGTGGTCGCAAATATATACAGCAAATCCTAGGGTAAGTAACATTTAGGTCCGTCCCTTCATATGAATGCCCATCAATCATGAGACATTAATATTTAAGGTGACTGAAATATCATGAGCTACGCTGTACCACCAAAGACTGAAGGGATAACCGTAGAAACAGAATAAAAGAGCTGCTGCACACAGCAAAGGGAAGCAGCAAGAAATAATAGGAAAGGCGAAAATGACAAGGGATCTCAGAATGGAGGAAATATGTCACGAATCGAAGACAGGCAAATGACATCCAAAGATTCGATCCAAGAAGCATCGAAGAAAAAAGTAAGAAGGGGGAGGGGGCTAGTGTAAGAAGAAGAGGAAGAGAAAAAAGGAAACACTAGAACATCCGGTGTTGCTAACAAGCAAAAGTTCTTGTGATTCTTGAAGCTGTATGTTTTCTTTAGAAATTCTTCGATGTGAGATTTTCCGCTTGGAAGGATTTTTGTTAGATGCGAAACATTCTTGGGAGATGTTTAATACACTAGACACTGGGTCACAAAAAAGTGGCTGTTTCTTTTGGGGAGAAGGATGGTTAATTTTGAAGATGTCTGAAGAAAGATTTTAAACCATCGTGTTTTACAACGTCTTCGATTCAGAAGTTTTCCTTTTTGACATATAGAAGGAATTGCATCTTTGGGTGAACGACACAGTTAATGAGCCTTCGTATATCTAGGGACGGTCTCCACAACTGGTGATGTTCAGAGTTAATCAATGAAGATGGCAACGTGAATTACACTTTCGCTTTATTAATATTTTCCTTTAAATCACCAAGCGCTGCTTCTGCCTGAGAAAATTATTTACTTTAAATTCAAAATTTATTTCAGTACCTTTGGTAATCTACTTCATTATAATTGAAGAGTGTGAAGCGGAACTAAGATTCATTTAGCTCTATTAATTTCATTTTTAGCTCTATTAATCACAAAAATGTACGAGAACTTATAAAGACATACTTCGCCAAATATGTTGCTCTTGTAGTGCTGCAATTAAATTTAAATTTAAGCATTTTAGAGTATTATATCGATAATTCGTAAGTTTCATATTCATGCAATTCCAAAATGAAGTACTGAAACAATGCCCTTTAAATAGACTTTGTTCATGATTTAGAAATTTCTATGTTTATTAGAAAATGTTATGTCTGTTGTCTCGGGAATCTGAAAATTCCTCTACACGAGTGTATTCAAATATCAGTGACCATTGGTATTTTTATATGCCTATGAAAACATAATAAATTATTATGCAGCGCGTATGAATGTATCCTATTCACTAAGCAGCTTATTTAAAGAACCGTAGATTCACTTTACTCTTAGAATAGCAGGAAACTATTGGTATCAGTGCAGTTTCAATAATCATTGTCTAAAGAATTATGGTGATGTGAATTCTTCTTCAGAGAATATAAATTGGCAGACGTTCTTTGTGGTTCATGTACTCACGGCGTTCCTAAATCCGCGAATATGAATGTTCCTTTTTATGCAACGTTAGTTCGCTGCTGATTAACAAACACGGATATTTAATATACAGCACACAAGTCTCAAGAACTAAGTCACTAAGCAGTGCGAACAGCGTACCACGTCTAACAGATGGTACATTTCCATGTATAGGTTGTGACGTGCCTGCCCAGCAGGACGCGCACGGCATAAAGGCAGATAGCAGCGATAACGAACGTCCGCGTAGCTTAATTGGTAGAGCGACTTATTCCGGAAAGAGGGGACCCGGGTTCGAGCCCCGGCGTGGACTAAAAATGACTAAGAAATTTACTTCGTTATAATGGCGCCCAAACTTTCCGGATGACCCGACCGTTCAAGATCTCACAATGGTGTTATGTTCTTTCAACACCGCGAGAGAGGAAAAATAAGAGAATCCCTTCTCCAGCGCTTTGAAAATTAAATGTGTGCGACGTTGCATTCCACACACCAGATTGAGTGGGAGTTCTCAAGTACGTTCTACAGCAGATGGCTGCCTGCGAGGATTCATGGGCAGGGCTGTCCCGTGAGCCATGCCCCCTGCCCTCTTTCGGAGGGGGTGTGTGTGTGACGTGCCTGCCCAGCAGGACGCACACGACATGAAGGTAGAGAGCAGTGATAACGAACGTTCGCGTATCTCAATTGGTAGAGCGACTTATTTCGGAATGAGGAGACCCGGGTTCGAGCCCCGGCGCGGACAAAAATGACGGAGAAATTTACTTTGTTATAAGGTCTTTCCCGAAGATCGTTCACACTGGAGTTTCTGTGGAGTGCCAGAATTGTTTTTGCTTGGATGGGCAGAGTGAGTTTCTTTATTATTCATACAGCTGGAGCCGATCTTCAAATCCTATGTATAAATGTTCAGTCAAATTATTATTTATATAGCGAATGTGTGACACACACATGCGCTCGCATAGTCGCTCTTACGAGCCATATACCTGCAGTAGTTCTTAGCATTTATGTAAGTGCCTCACAAAAAAAATAAAAAAAAATATATCGCAACAGTCAGGTTTTTGACAAGCCGTGTGTGCAAAAGATTCGAAATAAAGCTGTTTTGCATAGGCAGTGATGTTGAATAGGCAAGATACCTATGGAACAGAAAACTACCACATAAACATCAGATGGCAGTCCTGGACAAAGGCCTCTGCGAGCCTCTAGGCTACACATCGCAAACCAATAACAATTCCCAGGAAAAACAGTCTTGCTGGGCCAGCAATGGCCCAACACTATGTTGTCGCTGCCGAACCGTCAATAAAATGTCCGGGCTGCCAACAGAAAGGCCAGCAGTTCAGGCCAACAGCTGGCCAACAGTTGCCACCCCATCAGTTGTCATATGCCACAACAGGGCCATCACTGGTCCATCACAGGCTGTAGCTGCCACAAGTGGCCCTTCAGTGGCCCTGCAAGCACGTGCCAGAAATGATGGCTAGCCTAATGTGGTCCGTTAGTGTGCCGTTAGTGGCAGCCACCAACCACGTGACGTAACTGGTGGCTTGCCGAATCTTGTCCGCCAATTTCCCAGTAGTAGCCATAATAATAATAATAATAAAAAACAGCAAGGGTAACCGCAGTTTCTCAAAGCTACATTTTTTTTCCTACCCTTACGAAGCTTGTGAAATAACGCACTGCGCTGGGGAAATTTCCTCAACAGACCTAAATATCGCCCGCTTGCATCTGAATAGATTTGAACCTGGGCCGTTCGCGTGGTAGCTGAGCTCTCTACCGACCGGACTAATTTGCCACGCCCGAGCCCATGCTTGAACTGTTTATTTTGTACATAATGTGTAACCGAATGCTTCCCTCTTTTATTTTACGATATTGCGAGGTATTTTGCACAAAAGTCAGTTTCATATAATTCATAAATTTATTTTTTCAACGTAACGATAGTTTTTTTTTTACCTTAAGGGAACTTCACTCATTTTCAAGGTGAGTACATACTTAGAGTCGCTTTTCAAAGTTTTGTACTGTCCTTGCCGTCTTGAAAAGAGATTGTTGAATTAATATATATTTACCCGGGTTCATGTTACATTTTTAACGTTGTGTCTTTTCTTTCCGTTGTCGGAAGCTACATTGGTTTTAAAGAGTAAAAGATATGTTATTTTACTTCTCGTTTATTTTTAGAAGTGAATTCCTCCCAGTCTTGTGTATTCAACCCACGGATGAGTACACCACATAACGTCGCTTTTTTTTCTTTCAAATAATTAATAAATTTTGTACGCGTATAAATCTTTTTTTTCAACAAACGTTGTTTTAATGGTTTTCCAGGATATTTGTTTCAAGCGGTTTCAAATTTTTTCTTGTTATTCATGCACTCCATTCCATGAATTGTTGTTCATGGAAATGGAGTGGGTGTATTTCATGGCTAAAATCTAGTATTTCACGGCTTAATCTGATATCTTCGTCGACGTAAAATTTCATTAGGAAATTAATTCGCCTCTCCACATATGGATTTTTTCTTAACATCCACTAAAATAACACAAAGGCGATAGCGTCGTCTTCAACTAACTGGTACCATGAGAGACACATCAAGTGTTGCTTCTGCGCCCGTTGCTTCCACCTGCTGTTGGGGGTTGCATTGGTTGCCAGCAACGGGCCACTAGTGGCACTTGCTTGGAGGCCCACAATTCACAGCGATGCTGCAGGGCCATCAATGGCTCGCCAACTGATAGCGCTGCTACCAACGGACAGCTAATGGGCCGTGAGCGGCAGATTTCAGCCAGCAGTGACCCATCACTGCCAGCTGGTGGCCAGCAGTTTTCCAGCACTTGTGTTTCAGCTGGGAAATCTCTGTTCACAGCAGAAATTTGCGCCATGCTTGGCAGACATGCAGGTACCTACCCTTCCTGGCACGCGGTCCATTAGGCCATTGAGGATGTTTTGGTCTAGAGCGCCCTACTCTTTAACAACGGTCCTCCGGAGCACTTTCCGTGTGCCAGATAGATTTCTGCAGCGTCACATATCTTATTTGCATTCGTCCCACGCACATTCTCAATGGAATTCAATTTGGAGGACATTGAGTTTCATCTAAATCCCTGTGTTTAAGAGCGTACATACCATATAAGGGATTTCTAAATGTGTGTGTGTATGTGTGATTTTTGTAACCTTTCAGCTTTTAAACATTTCTTTTGGTCTGTCACACTTCATTTTTTAATATCTTTAAAATCAGTTTATCGATCGATTTCAATTGTGATATTTGGTCAGTAGAAAGTAGATAGAAGCCGACTGTACGGACTTCCACAAGAAATGTATAAACTCTCAAAGGATAGTATATTTTTCTTTGATTGGTTTGGCAGATGTTAAATCAAGAACGTCCGTTCTGGACGTCTTAAGACCTTATTTGGTAATTAGTCATCATAACTGGCGATAGTATGAAAAGTCCTTTTCTAAATTTAACAGACTGTTCTAAGAATTCAAACATAAAAACAATTAAAAGTTTAACTTTATGCCATGCGTAAGAACACGACGGCCTGTGGACCACTTTTAATTTCAGACTACTTGATTAGACTCAGTGTCGAATTTTTACTAACTCTTAAAAGAAATATATTCCTGCATATCACTTATTTGTTGCATGTTTTTGTGTCTTATCGTCGAAAGATGGGAAAGAATATAAGTTCACAGCCGTCATAACTGTTTTCTTTCTTGCCTCTATAGGAACAACATACTTATATACGTCTTGATTTCATCTATTACAGTAGCATCAAAAATGTTTCTCATCAGTAACATGCAACAGTCACATTAAAGAAGAAAATATATTTGCGTGAGATTTAATTGCATTAAAAATTTCACTGTTCCTCAATTCCATGAGGATATTATTATTTCGGTTTCACAATACCATAATACTTTAGAACACCCACACAACATAAACAGAACTTGATTTCTGAGAAATGCATCATCAAGATGTATCATCCATCTCCATAACGATATATCGGAATTGAAACTCTGGGTTATTTTCGTCATACTATTGAATGTATACAGGAATGGCAGTAGAGAAAGACTTTAACTGACTCACTAATCCAGTGACCGGGATCTGACCTTTTACGGCAGCTATTTTTCATAAAGTAGCTGTTAATCTATAGCAATGAAACAAATCGTCTGTGTGTGCCTTTCTGTGGGACTATAATTCATTGGAAAATTACGAAAGACACTTTAACATTTGGCAAATTGGTCCTCATTGCTCTAAGAGTTGCACTGACCGGCTTCAAGTCGGAATTCAAACAGGATGTTTGCTAGAAACAAAAATATTTAAAATGCTCTTACCATGAAGGTATGAAGGACACCGATGAGACAGTGTAGTTTCTTACCAGACTTATGGAATACAAATACAATGTTCGGAACGGGTCACAAACGACTTCCTTGGGAAGAGCAGTCAGCAGTGCTAAATTTTTTCCAGATTGGGACAATATGACAACACTGTCTTCTCCGTCATGTAAATCAACTTTGTTATTTACAGAAAGTTTATTTATACTTAAAAACTTTGATATTTGTTGCAATGATGATTACCCTAATCACATTTCTGAGGTTTGGAAGACCCTTATTGTGAACCCCTCCCACAACGCGTTGACTCTCGTGTACGTGTTTTGTGATTGACTACGTCACCTATATGTCCTTGGTTCTCACATTTAAAGTTGTAATCTGGCATCGTTCATGATATATAACTCTATGTAATTTCTGAGTACGGTTCAATTCACATCTGATGATGGATCTATAGTAGACCCGAATGTGTTTCTGTATTTTCAGTTTTAAACTTTTAATTAAAGTGAATAAATAAATCCATCGCTCTTTCCACGTTAAGCAACGCACAGCAACAGAAAAATTGTTATTGGGCCGCCGTCGGGGAATCGAATCCCGAATCTCTCGATATCTAGCCGAGCGCGTTAGCCTTACACCACAGCGGCCAACAATTCACGGCGTTATGTGTTTTCTTTTTCTTTTTCAGTCAGCATCTGACATCATAAATCCGTAAGATGGGCTCAGCTACGTAGACGTCTCCCTCTGGTGGGCATTAACGGCACTCTCTATATATAATTATAGCAGTAATCCGAAGGGCGAGATCCAAGGTGAAAATCATCTAAATACGTGGCGTCAGTTGAATAAATAAGTCCATCGCTTTTTCCACCTTAAACAACAAACAGCAACCGAAAAATTGTTAGTAGGCCGCTGTCGGGGAATCGAATCCCGAATCTCTCGCTATCTAGCCGAGAGCGGTCATTCCAAACTTTCTGTAAATAACAAAGTTGGTCGAATAACATTTTTTAATAAAGTTTCTGTAAAAATAAACTTCCGAATAACAATTTAAATAAACTTCCGAGTAACAATTTAAATAAACGTCCTAATAACAATTTAAATAAACTTCCGAATAACAATTTAAATAAACTTCCGAATAACAATTTGAATAAACTTCCGAATAACAATTTAAATAAACTTTCTGTAAATAACAAATTTGGCCGAATAACAATTTTTCGGTTGCTGTGCGTTGCTTAACGTGGAAAGAGCGATGGATTTATTTATTCAACTGACTTCCGAATAACGATGATTTTAATTAAAGTTTTAGATGATTTTAATTAAAGTTTTAAATGTCACCACCATCAACTTTTTTCATATATTCTTGACACATGCGTACCAGAAGAAGCAAAACAACGTCCCATATTTAGGCATTTACATTCTAATTGTCATCGCTTCACTAAGTGGTGACGAATCTACGTTATTGTCCTTTGCAGTGCCAGGCTGCTCGGTTTTTACACGTTTCTTTAAGTTTAGTAAATTATTTTACCAAACGATGTATTCATAGAAATCATAAAAGTACATCAGTGTGGGTGATCAGCACACAGCTAACGGGTATACTTGGTCATTCCACCTAAGGATTCTGGAACAAAAGCCGACTGAGTTGGGGTCTGTTTGCCAATGACACACAGAACTAGCTGGTACCTCTCCAAAATTCTCAGTGGTCCTAGTTGCTGTTCTGTGTGCCATTGTCGCGCATGAAGCGCCCCAAGGAGGCAAACTTGTCTCTCACTAAGACCGCCCACAAACAGTAAATACATTCTAGTTCTGTCAGTTAAAATATGTACTTGGCACATTGTCTTTCTTTGGGGAGCTAATCTCAGAAAACAGCTTAATATGTATGTATGTACGATTTATAAAGAATTATTCACGGTGTGTACGCAATGATTACTTACTCAGATGGCATGCAATCGCCGCGCCGTCCGTTAGTTCAGCTCCACGTGAAATATTAGCTTCCAATGTGGTCTGTCAGGTGTGCCAATACTCCACTGTATAAATACGGTACACAACACTATCCATGCGTGTCTAGTTTTTCAAGTAAACGTTTATTTGCGCATGTGGAAATGTCCAAACACTTTTGTCCGCGTAGTGTATATGAAAACAAGATTGCCGCCCAGCTGGCACAGTGGTCTAAGCACTATCTTCTGACCATTCTTCTGAGATGTGTCTGGACTCGAATCCCAGTAAAACGGTGTCACGTCAATTCGTCGCGTGCGTCAATTCGTCGACTACGTCAATTCGTCGACTGCGACGATTCGTCTCGCGTCAATTCGTCACGCGTCAATTCGTCGACCACGACGATTCGTCGAGCGTCAATTCGTCGCAGACAAATTCGTCGACTACCTCAATTCGTCGAATACGTCAATTCGTAGCGTTTACAGATTTTGGTTACATACAAAACGAATGCAGGAAAACGTACGATTTAAAATTTTCGTGAAATCTAGTTTTCATTTCAGAACCATCAAATTTGGTATCATGAAACTCTAACTTAGACGCTAGACGGTTTTTGGAAGGGGTTGGAGCCCGACGGTCAGAGCCCCCACCCTCACAAAAAAATTCGTAAAATCTACAGATTTCATGTTAGAACCACAAAATGTGGTATACTATCACAAGGTACTCTAACTTAGACGGTACACCGTTTTCGGAACGGGTCAAGGCCCGGGGGTCAGAGCCCCCAACATACAAATTTTTCTTAAAAACTACAGTATTCAATTCAGAACCACCAATTCTGGTATACTATCTCATGGTACTCTAACTTAGACGCAAGACGATTTTTTGAAGGGGTTGCAGCCCAGGGGGGTAAGGGCCCCCCTCATAAAAATAATTCGCTAAATCTACACTTCAAAATTGCCTTTATTCTTCAGTTTTCAATTTAGAACCACCAAATTTGGTATACTATCACATGGTACTTTAACTTAGACGCTAGACGGTTTTTGGAAGGGGTTCGAGCCCGGGGGTAAGAGCCCCCGGTCATAAAAATGCCGTAAAATCTACAGTAATCAATTTAGAACCACCAAATTTGGTATACTATCTCATGGTACTCTAACTTAGACGGCAGACCGTTCCTGGAACGGGTCAAGGCCCGGGGTCAGAGCCCCCCCCACATACAAAATTTTCTTAAAAACTACAGTTTTCAATTCAGAACCACCAAATCTGGTATACTATCTCATGATACTCCAACTTAGACGCTAGACAGTTTTTGGATTGGGTTGGATCCCGGGGGTAAGAGCCCCCCTCATAAAAATGCCGTAAAATCTACAGTATTCAATTTAGAACAACTAAATTTGGTATACTATCTCATGGTACCCTAACTTAGACGGTAGACCATTTTTGGAACGGGTCAAGGGCCGGGGGTTAGAGCCCTTCGTAATTTGTTTTTACAGTTTTCAATTCAGAACCATTCAGTATGGTATCATGAAACTTTAATTTAGACGCTAGACGCTCTTTGGATGGGGTTAGAGCCCGGTGGGTGAAAGCCCCCCTCATAAAAATTTAGTAAAATCTAGAGTTTTCCATTTAGAGCCACCAAATTTGGTATACTATCTCATGGTACTCTAACTTAGACGGTTGACCGTTTTTGGAAGGGGTTGCAGCCCGGGGGTAAGGTCCCCCTTCATAAAAAAAATCGCAAAATCTAGTTTTCAATTCAGAACCACCAAATCTGGTATACTATCTCCTGGTATTCTAACTTAGACTGTAGACGGTTTTGGAAGCGGTTGGAGCCCCTACAAAATTACCGTAAAATCTAGTTTTCAATTTAGAACCACCAAATTTAGTGTCATGAAACTCTAACTTAGCGGAAGACCGTTTTTGGAACGGATCGGGGGCCGGGAGGTCATTACCTCCCCCCCCCCGGTACAAAATTATCGTAAAATCTACAGTTTTCAATTTAGAACCACAAAATTTGGTATACTATCTCATGGTACTCTAACTTAGACGGTAGATGGTTTTTGAAACAGGTCGTCGAGCACGTGGCCAGAGCCTCCCCCATAAACATTTTTCGTAAAATCTGTAGTTTTCAATTTAGAATCACCAAATTTCGTATACTATCTCACGAAACTCTAACTTAGACTGTAGATGGTTTTGGAAGCGGATGGTGCCAGGGGGGAAGAGCCCGCCACATACAAAATTTTCGTAAAACCTATAGTTTACAATTTACAACCACCAAATTTGGTAACATGAAACTCTAACTTAGACGGGAGACGGTATTTGGAACGGGTCGTGGCGCCGTGGGTCAGAGCTCCCCCCCCACACACACACGGACAAAATTTTCGTAAAATATACCGTTTTTAATTTAGAACCACCAAATTTGGTATACTATCTCATGGTACTCTAACGTAGTTGGTAGACCGTTTGGAACGGGCCAAGGCCCGGGGTAGGAGACCCCCCCCTTAAAAATTTTCTTAAAATCTATTTCAGGACCACCAAATTTTGTTTCATGAAATTCTAACTTAGCGGAAGACCGTTTTTGGAACGGATCGGGGGACGGGAGGTCAGGACCTCCCCCCGGTACAAAATTATCGTAAAATCTACAGTTTTCAATTTAGAACCACAAAATTTGGTATACTATCTCATGGTACTCTAACTTAGACGGTAGATGGTTTTTGAAACAGGTCGAGCACGTGGCCAGAGCCTCCCCCATAAACATTTTTCGTAAAATCTGTAGTTTTCAATTTAGAATCACCAAATTTCGTATACTATCTCACGAAACTCTAACTTAGACTGTAGATGGTTTTGGAAGCGGATGGTGCCAGGGGGAAGAGCCCGCCACATACAAAATTTTCGTAAAACCTATAGTTTACAATTTACAACCACCAAATTTGGTATCATGAAACTCTAACTTAGACGGGAGACGGTATTTGGAACGGGTCGTGGCGCCGTGGGTCAGAGCTCCCCCCCCCACACACACACGTACAAAATTTTCGTAAAATATACCGTTTTTAATTTAGAACCACCAAATTTGGTATACTATCTCATGGTACTCTAACGTAGTTGGTAGACCGTTTGGAACGGGCCAAGGCCCGGGGGTAGGAGACTCCCCCTTAAAAATTTTCTTAAAATCTATTTCAGGACCACCAAATTTTGTTTCATGAAATTCTAACTTAGCGGAGACGGTTTTTGGAACGGGTTGGGGCCCGGGGGTCAGAGTCCCCCCCCCGTACAAAATTTTCGTAGAATCTACAGTTTTCAATTTAGAACCACCAAATTTGGTATACTATCTCATGGTACTCTAACTTAGACGGTAAAAATTTTCGTAAAACTTAGACGGTAGACGGTTTTTGGAACAGGTAGGGGCCCGGGGTCAGAGCCCCCCCCCCTAAAAAAATTTCGTAAAAACTACAGTTTTCAATTTAGAACCACCAAATTTGGTATACTATCTCACGAAACTCTAACTTAGACTGTAGACGGTTTTTGGAAGCGGTTGGAGCCAGGGGGTCAGAGCCATCCCCTTCCATACAAAAATTTTCGTAAAATCTACAGTTTTAAATTTAGAACCGCCAAATTTAGTATACTATCTCATGGCACTCTAATTTAGACGGTAGACGGTTTTTGGAATAGGTCAGAGCGCGGGGGGTAAGAGCCTCCCACATACAAAATTTTCGTAAAATCTATAGTTTTTAATTTCGAACCACCAAATTTGGTATCATGAAACTCTAACTTAGACGAGAGCCGGTTTTTGGAACGGGTCGGGCCCGGGGGTCAGAGCCCTCCCCCCGCACAAAATTTTCTAGAATATATTGTTTTCAATTTAGAACCACCAAACTTGGTATACTATCTCATGGTATTTTAACTTCGACTGTAGATGGTTTTTTGAAAAGGGTTGGAGCTCGGGGTTCAGAGCACCCCCCCATAAAAAATTTGTGAAATCTACAGTTTTCAATTTAGAACCACCAAATTTGGTATACTACATCCTGGTACTCTAACTTAGACGGTAGACGGTTTTCAGAACGGGTCGGGGTACGAGTGGTTAGAACCCCTCCTCCCCACACACACACACACAAATTTCGTAAAATCTATAGTTTTCATATTATAACCACCAAATTTGGTATACTATATCATGGTAATCTAACTTAGACGGTTTTCGGAACGGGTAGGGGCACAGGGGTTTTTATCCCCCCCCCAATTTTTTCGTGAAATCTACAATTTTCAATTTAGAACCACCAAATTTGGTATACTATCTCATGGTATTCTAACTTAGATGGCAGACGGTTTTTGGAACGGGACGGGCACTGGGTCAGAGCCCACCTCATAAAAATTTTTCTAAAATCTACAGTTTTCAATTTAGAACCACTAAATTTGGTATACTATCTCATGGTGTTCTAACTTAAACGGTAGACGGTTTTTTGGAACGAGTCAAGGCCCGGGGGTTAAGTGCCTCGACATACAAAATTCTTCTTGACAAGTGGTCAGAAGCCAGCCCCTAGATCACTCCGCCGCCGTAGCGGCACACGTTGAAATGTATTTTTCATACGGCCCTGAACGCTCTTATGGACATACTAGATTGAACTGGACGCAAATAAATCAATAATATAATTTGTACTAGCAGGGATACCAGTTATTTGCCAGGTACATATTACTATTTGTGGAATCACCAAGTTCAGCGGGTGAAAGTTAATGAATGAAAAAGATATTCCTGCAATTTTCCAGTAAACTTATTTTAAATTTTTTGATTTAGTTAATTTAATTTTGCGAAACAAAAAGAAAGAAAAAGGAATGGGAATACTTTACCTTCTAGGAGACATCTATAGAACTGAAGTACATCTGGCGTGTGCTTCTGTGAATCCCGCAACAAAGAAATGCAATGTACCTATGTGATGTCGATTGCGTTCGACTTCACATTGGCATTGATCATCTTTTTCTTACCGTTTTAAATTTTGAATATCTTTAACTCTCGTTTTACATTACATTATATTTCTTCCTGATAAGCCGTTCGTTGGTAGTGAAAGCTAAACTATATTGATTTGTGTTTTTAATACACCATTAAACGCATATTTTTGCACTTTATAGTTATCTACAGTCTCTAACTTACACCGTAAGTTGGTTAGTTGGTTGGTTGATGGTTTATGGTGCAAGGCCCTCAAAAGGCCAAAGAGCGCCTTAGAACGTAGATAGGGTATTCTTAAGAGTAAAAAACGGAGCTTTTTATGTAAATTTTGTTTGGGGCTGCCTTGACCAGGGCCCCGACCACTTCCAAAAACCGTCTACCGTTTAAGTTAGATAACCATAAGATAGTATACCAAATTTGGTAGTTCTAAATTTGAAAACCGTATATTTTACGAAATTTTTATGAGGGCGGGAGGGGCTCTCTCCCCCAGGCTCCAACCCCTTCCAAAACCGTCTGGCGTCTAAGTAAGAGTTTCATGATACCATATTTGATGGTTCTGAATTGAAAACTGTAGATTTTACGAAAAAAAGTTATGGGGGCGGGCGCTCTGACCCGATCCAAAACCGGTCTACCGTCTAAGTTAGAGTACCATGAAATAGTATACCACATTTGGTGGTTCTAAAGGGAAAACTAGATTTTGCGATTTTTTTTATGAAGGGGGCCCTTACTCCCCGGGCTGCAACCCTTTCCAAAAACGGTCTACCGTCTAAGTTAGAGTACCATGAGATAGTATACCAAATTTGGTGGTTCTAAATAGAAAACTGTAGATTTTACGAAATTTTTATAAGGGGGGTTCACCCCCGGGCTCTAACCCCTTCCAAAAAGCGTCTAGCGTCTAAATTAGAGTTTCATGATACCATACTTATACCCAGAAAAAACACAAGTGCTGGGAAACTGCTGGCCACCAGCTGGCAGTCATGGGTCACTGCTGGCTGAAATGTGCCGCTCACGGCCCGGTAGTGGTCCGTTAGTGGCAGCGCTATCAGTTGGCGAGCCATTGATGGCCCTGCAGCATCGCCGTGAATTGTGGGCCTCCAAGCAAGTGCCACTAGTGGCCCGTTGCTGGCAACCAATGCAACCCCCAACAGCAGGTGGAAGCATCGGAACTACGCATGCTCAGAAGCAACACTTTCTGTGTCTCTCATGGTACCAGTTAGTTGAAGACGAGGCTATCGCCATCGTGTTATTTTAGTGGATGTTAAGAAAAAATCCATATGTGGAGAGGCGAATTAATTTCCTAATGAAATTTTACGTCGACGAAGATATCAGATTAAGCCGTGAAATACTAGATTACAGCCATGAAATACACCCACTCCATTCCCATGAATAACAATTCATGGAATGGAGTGGATGAATAACAAGAAAAAATTTAAAACCGCTTAAAACACATATCCTGGAAAACCATTAAAATAGCGTTTGTTGGGAAAAATAAAGGAATTTTACGCGTACAAAATTTATTAATTATTTGAAAGGAAAAAAAGCAACGCTATGGGTTGAATACACAAGACTGGGAGGAATTCGCTTCTAAAAATAACGAGAAGTAAAATAAAGTATCTTTTACTCTTTAAAACAAATGTAGCTTCGGACAACGTAAAGGAAAGACACAACGTTAAAAATGTAACCGAATGTGACATGAACCCCAGTAAATATATGTTTATTCAACAATCTCTTTTCAAGACGGCAAGGACAGTACAAAACTTTGGAAAGCGACTCTAAGTATGTACACGCCTTGAAAATGAGTGAAGTTCCCTTAAGGTAAAAAAAAAACTATCGTTACGTTGAAAAAATTAATTTATGAATTATATGAAACTGACTTTTATGAAAAATACCTCGCAATATTACAAAATGAATGAGGGAAGCATTCGATTTCAAATGGCATACCAATCAGATAGCTTCCAGCACGTACCTGAACGTTGTGAATTAGTCCGGTCGGTAGCGAGCGCGGCTTCCACGTAAAAGGCCCAGGATCGCATCTAGTCAGATGCAAACAGCGTTTTTCCGGTCTGTCGAGAAAAATTCCCCAGCGCAGTGCGTTAATTCACAAGCTTCGTAAGGGTAGAGAAAAAAATTGTGGCTTTTGGAAACTGCGGTTATCCTAGCTTTTTTTTTTATTATTATTATTGCTACTACTGGGAAATTGGCGGACAAGATTCGGCAAGCCACCAGTTACGTCACGTGGTTGCTGGCTGCCACTAACGGCCCACTAGCGGACAACATTAGGCTAGCCATCATTTCGGGCAAGCACTTGCAGGGCCACTGAAGGGCCACTTGTGGCAGCTACTGCCTGTGATGGACCACTGATGGCCCTGTTGTGGCATATGACAACTGATTGGGGTGCCAACTGTTGGCCAGCTGTTGGCATGAACTGCTGGCCCTTCTGTTGGCCGCCCGGACATTTTATTGACGGTTCGGCAGCGGCAACAAAGTGCTGGGCCATTGCTGGCAGTATTGGCTGCCAGCAATGGCCCACTGCTGGTTTTTACAAAAAATATTTGTTTTTACAAAAAAAATTTTTTTTTGTAAAACTGTAGATTTTACAAAAACAATATTTGTGGGGGCCTCTGACCCCCGGTCTTGACCCGTTCCAAAAACGGTCTACCGTCTAAGTTAGAGTACCATGAGATAGTATACCAAATTTGCTGGTTCTAAAGTGAAAACTGTAGAATTTAGGAATTTTTTTATGAGGGGAGCTCTGACCCCCGGGCCTTGACCCGTTCCAAAAACGGTCTACCGTCTAAGCTAGAGTGCCATGAGATAGTATACCAAATTTGGTGGTTCTAAATTGAAAACTAGATTTTGCGATTTTTTTATGAAGGGGGCCCTTACCCCCGGGCTGCAACCCCTTCCAAAAACGGCCTACCGTCTAATTTATAGTACCATGAGATAGTATACCAAATTTGGTGGTTCTAAATTGAAAACTGTTGATTTTACGAAATTTTTTATGAGGGGGGCTAACACCCCCGGGCTCTAACCCCTTCCAAAAAGCGTGCAGTGTCTAAGTTAGAGTTTCATGATACCATACCTAATGGTTCTGAATTGAAAACTGTAGCATTGACCCGGTCCAAGAACGGTCTATCGTCTAAGTTAGAGTACCATGAGATAGTATACCAAATTTGGTGGTTCTAAATTGAATATTGTAGATTTTACTGCATTTTTTATGACGGGGTAGGGGGGCTCTTACCCTCCGGGCTCCAACCCCTTCTAAAAACTGTTTAGCGTCTAAGTTAGAGTATCATGAGATAGTATACCAGATTTGGTGGTTCTGAATTGAAAACTGTAGTTTTTAAGAAATTTTTTATGTGGGGAGGGGCTCTGACCCACGGGCCTTGACCCGTTCCAAAAACGGTCTACCGTCTAAGTTAGAGTACCATGAGATAGTATACCAAATTCGGTGGTTCTAAATTAAATACTGTAGATTTTAGGGCATTTTTTATAATGGGGGAGGGGGGGCTCTTACCCCCGGGCTCTAACCCCTTTCAAAAACTGTTTAGCGTCTAAGTTAGAGTATCATGAGATAGTATACCAAATTTGGTTGTTCTAAATTGATTACTGTAGATTTTACGGCATTTTTTATGACGGGAGAGGGGGGGGCTCTTACCCCCTGGCTCTAACCCCTTTCAAAAACTGTTTAGCGTCTAAGTTAGAGTATCATGAGATAGTATACCAGATTTGGTGGCTCTGAATTGAAAAACTGTAGTTTTTAAGAAAATTTTGTATGTGGGGGGGCTCTGACCCCCGGGGCTTGATCCGTTCCAAAAACGGTCTGCCGTCTAAGTTAGAGTACCATGAGATAGTATACCAAATTTGGTTGTTCTAAATTGATTACTGTAGATTTTACGGCATTTTTTATGACGGGGGGCTCTTACCCCCGGGCTCCTACCCCTTCCCAAAACCGTCTAGCGTCAAAGTTA
Organism: Macrothele yani; assembly: GCA_039090855.1. NCBI lineage: Eukaryota > Metazoa > Arthropoda > Arachnida > Araneae > Macrothelidae > Macrothele > Macrothele yani. The sequence goes on along the minus strand of CM077011.1, from coordinate 74,575,567 downwards.
GAGTATCATGAGATAGTATACCAAATTAGGTGGTTCTAAATTGAAAACTGTAGATTTTGCGAATTTTTTTTATGAGGGAAGCCCTTACCCCCTGGGCTGCAACCCCTTTAAAAAATCGTCTAGCGTCTAAGTTAGAGTACCATGAGATAGTATACCAGAATTGGTGATTCTGAATTGAAAACTGTAATTTAAAAAAAAAAAAATTGTATGTGGGGGCTCTAACCCCCGGGCCTTGACCCGTTCCAAAAACGGTGTACCGTCTAAGTTAGAGTACCATGAGATAGTATACCAAATTTTGTGGTTCTAAAATGAAAACTGTAGACCCCCGGTCTCCAACCCCTTCTAAAAACTGTCTAGCGTCTAAGTTAGAGTTTCATGATGCCAAATTTGTTGGTTCTGAAATGAAAACTAGATTTCACGAAAATTTTGTATGTATGTGGGGGTGGGGTGGGGTGGGGGGCTCTGACCCCCTCCTGGCCTTAACCCGTTCCAAAAACCAACAACCGTCTAAGTTAGGGTACCATGAGATAGGATACCTGATTTGGTGGTTCTGAATTTAAAACTGTAGATTTTACAAAAATTTTGTATATGGGTGGCTCTGACCAACCTGGCCCTGACCCTTTCCAAAAACCGTCTATCGTCTAATATTTTTAGTGCCAAAGAAAAACGTAATATTCCTATCCTGTCTGCGTGGCCAAACTTTATAAATTTGATCAGGGAGCAAGACGTTCCAAATCGTACGTTTTCCTGCATTCGTTTTGTATGTAACCAAAATCTTTAAACGCGACGAATTGACGTAGTCGACGAACTGAGGTAGTCGATGAATCTGTGCGCGACGAATTGACGCGCGACGAATTGACGCGCGACGACTTGACGCGCGACGAATCGTCGCACGCGACGAATTGACGTATAACCAGACAGGGACGTTGTATTTGTCATACGGCGCTCTCTGCCTTCCCTGGAATCAATCGACTTAAATTAGAAACGGGCTACTTCTTATAGCCCTCCGAATTATTTGTGGTGGTCTTTAACTCCCCCCCGCAAAAAAGAACTAGAATTCTCCGTTAGGTAAATTTTCACCTAAACTTTATACTTTTATCGTTATTTTTTTGGAAGGGAGACAAAAGAATCTGAAGAGAACTATGTTTTAACAAAAATTTGGAAAATAATATAATCATGGCGTAATGCGGAGCAGATATTTCCTTTCGTGATTAATTCTCAGCCGAAAAAGGGCTTCAGTAAAAAAATGATATTTTTTGTATAAAAGGGAAAAACTTTGCATGGTTTCGGACCCAGGAGACACGTAAATATGTATATTCATGAAAAGCAGGAATATATTTAAATTATTTTCTTTCTCTTATTCTGGAAGAGGGTAACTATAAACCATGATTTATTCGAAAACTTTTTCATCATAAAAGTTTGAGTATAAAAACTAAGAAATGGAGAAAGAAAGAAGGAGAGCAAGAAAAATGATGCTGAAAATTATGGTCCTATTCCTATGTTAATGAGGACAAGGCTTCGGCCTCCATTAACGATGACAAGGGGAGTAAATGACGTTCATAACCAAAATCAATATCCCAGTATTTGCCGTAAAAACTCCTCGAAAGCTTTCATACTTGCATCAGCAAAAAAGGGTATTGTGCGATATCGATTTTCTTTTACGACCTTTTGAAATACGTCTCACATCACCTAGTTTTAAGTTACGTAATTAAAAATGTAAGCAGGTGTCTTTAAATTTACAACACGGAACCCCTTTCGGCAGCACCCATTCGTCAGAATTTATCGACTTCGGTCTTTTTTTTCTCTTTACTGCGCTACTATCCGCATATTTGTCACAATGTGAATGCCAAAACCGGAATTTGTGATTTGCTTTCTCATTAACAAAAAATGCTATTTCGCATATTTGCCATTCATTTGCACATTGTTAATGTCACAAGTACCGAGGGAAGAAGAATAAAATGAAATGAACTGAGGGTTAGTGAAATACTTGTGGAAAGAGGAAAGGCCATCAAGTAAAACTAATCAACAGCGACAAGTAAATGAGAAGTCGCAAGTTCACAAACTGAAAGAGAAAAACCTGAAAAGCAAATGAGAAGTACACAAGATAGAAAAGAAATCTTGAACGTATAACATGGAAAAATAAAAGATGTAACATGAAATCCATGAAATGCAAAACTCGTGACTAACTAAGCTGTGTACACCAAATGTAGGATGACACCGATGCTCAGCACCACAATGCTTTGTCTTTCTGTGAACGTCTTTGTTGGGTCACTTGTGCTTCACATTGGCAGTAGTGCTTCACATTGGCAGTAGTGCTTCTCATTGGGAGCTTAGTTTCGTTGAAGGTATTCCGTTTTCCTGTTCGGAGTTCTTAAACTCTTCGACGGAGATAAGTTGACTGTTCATCAAACATCTAACAGACTATGGGGAAATACATACTCCGTATGAAATGCAAGCAGAGAGTTTCTCTGTTCTTCAAAATCTAAAACAGATATTCTTAGCGCATGCGTTGTGATCTGAATTAGCGAAGAAAAACGAGACAGACCTTATAGTTGTGAAGAAACATAAAATTAAGAAAATAAGGTGTTCTGAAAAAATGTAAAAGAACAAAAGATTTTTAGAAGAAAAAGTGTATTTAAAATTAAGGTTTCAGAGGTAAATAAACTTTAAAATAAAATTCTAGTTTCTTGTTCTTTTGAAGAAAAAGTCGTAGATAAGTTAGTTGTAATATTTAGAGTTGTAATTATAATAAAATTGATTTTGTAAAATTTGTAATTTTTATGTTAATGCATTTCGTGTCTTTTCTTTTTTATATTACATATGTATACCTTTAATGAATCTTTATAATCTTTCATGGCCAGTTAATTTCATAACTAATTCATGAAATATAAACCAAAGATACAGAAAACTAATATAGAACTCTAAGAAGAGAAAAAAAACATTCTTCGGCGAAAGACTCGGAAAAAGTTCACAAAATGTATTTTAAAAAAATTTAAGATCTGTGAAATCAGTTCTTCCTAAACCTGATCTCCTACACAGCGAATTAATAATTTTGATTATTTTCTGTGAAATTGCACAAGGAGAAATTTTCCAAACTGACTTCTCGTTATAAGGGTATTGAATTAAACACAAATATACTTATGTACTGTGGAACATAAAACATAGAACCGACGAAAGGCCAAATACAATATTGCTGACATTTGAGAACACTCGAAGAAATATAGTTTTCACTCCGTCAAAGAGAAGTCCGAATTTCTGGCTTGCATAAGTGTACGAATCCTGGCAGGGCAATTTTTAATGAACAATTGTTTTGAAATGCATGGGTAATAATATTAGACACAGTACCAGCTTTCCATAGTTTTCTAATCCAATATACTGCTGAAATATGATGCAAAATGAAGGTATATCTCTTAGCCAGAAAATTAGGCAGCTGGAAAATGATGGAAGATATTCCTTATGATTATGGTTATTCGATAAACAGTTTGTGAGATGCTAAGATCGATGTAAAAGAAAGCTTTCCATTTTAAATTTTTTTAGTATCGTTAGTTTTGGGTTTCAACAACTACTATGAGAATCTCGTTGGACTGCAAATAGTCGCGTACATCTCTAATTCGGAGCCATTGGTTTCAGGAAATAGACATGGGCAGCGTCATAAAACAAGCACATCCCCCATGTCTCATGAATGTCTCAAACCCGGGCCAGATTTGGATAAACGATGCGGAGCCAACGCCTGAGACCGCCCATCTACGTAGGTAGTTTCAGTGGTTTATACTGGGAAAGAACCTTCTTTCCCAATATAAAGGTTTGAAGGAATATTTTGCACGTAATCTCAATTTTTTCGTAACGAGCAATTTCGTCACTAGGCGGCGTAAGTTCCTGTTTCCACTCATTTGCAGTATGAATGAGCGAACAAGTCTAGCATAAGTTGCATATAAGAGTGAGGTATGATATTTGAAATTGTAATTATAATAAAATTGAATTTTGAATTTATAGAGATCAAAGTAAGCGTTTAAAAACCCGATTTAAAAAAAATGTCTTTTCAGTCAGACACTACTAACTACGAAACAATTTTATTTGCATTTCCTGTCCAAAATAATGCACAATTTCCCTGCTATGTGGCGCAAATGTTTACACGATTTTTCTTATTCTAAAAGTCCGATTTAAAAACATTATCTCAATCCCTGATACAATTTACCTTGCAGGACATTTTGTAAATATTCCTGTTTTTTTAGTAGTTCACAGCTCTAGCGCTAGATGAAGTTAGAGTGCATTTCTGTTTACAACTGTATCTCCATTTCTAAAAATCGTATTGAGAAATCCTTTTCTTACTGTATGACATTTATTACTGTAAGGATTGGGAACATTTGCCTCTTTATACAATGCAGAGTTTTTAATCTACACTGCTGGCCACCCAAAATGCAGCACCAAGAAGGAAGCATCCGATTGGCCTAATATTCGAAGCATGCGTCGCCCGCAAGAGGACATGCAAACGATTAGCATTGCAGAACATATGCAAATCATGTGCGCCCGGCACGCCACCGAGAAGCACTATAAGAAGGGTGCACAGAAGGCGGGGTGTAAGTAGTGGAAGTGTGTTGTGCGGCCGGACCTGTGCGTGGGAAGCTTCCTGATGGCTCGTCGCAGAATACGGCAGTCATTCCAGCACTTTCGCAGCTCGACAGAGGACGAATAGTGACTTATCGCGACAGCCGTTTATCGTACCGAGACATCGGCACCCGAGTGGGACGACATCCAGCCCCAGTGAGGCGAGTATGGATTCGGTGGGTGAAGGAGGGACGGACGGACCGACGTGAGTGATTGGCGCAGCCGCGGCACACCACCAAACGAGAGAACCGGCATGTTGTGTGGCGGGCATTGACGGCTCGCACCGCCACATCACGAACGTTAGCGCAGAAATTAGGGTGTGTTGCGCAACAACCTGTGTCAGCACGTACCGTTTGACGTCGTCTGCAGGAGCGAGGACTTATCGCACGGCGCCTATTGCTCCGATTACCATTGACGTTACACCACCGGTGAGTGAGGCGGCAGTGGGCCGTTGAACGCCGCTCCTGGACTACGGAATGGCACGACATTGTCTTCTCCGACGAATCCCGCTTCTGCCTGCAACACCACGATGGTCGGATCCGCGTGTGTCTGCACCGCGGCGAGAAACTGTATGACGCCTGCATTATGCATCGCCATACCGGTCCGTCGCCTGGCGTTATGGTTTGGGGCGCAATTTGTTATGACACCCGCATCCCTCTGGTACGCATCGCCGGTACACTCAACAGCCACCGCTACATCTCCGACGTTTTGGAGCCTGTAGTCTTCCCTTACCTGCAGGACCAGCCAGCGGCCACGTTTCATCAGGACAATGCGCGCCGGCACGTGGCACGCATCGTACAACAATTCTTCACGGCCCACCAGGTGTCACTGCTGCCGTGGACCACCTGTTCTCCCGATATGTCGCCCATCGAACACGTCTGGTCGCTGATCGGCAACCGAGTGGCTCGGCAAGCACCACCCGCGGCTACGCCTGATGAACTGTGGCAACGTGTGGAAGCAGCCTGTACCGACATACCCGAAGCCCACACCCAAAGCCTCTTTCGTTCGATGCCGCGGCGTGTAGCGGCCGTTATTGCCAGCCATGGTGGCCACACGAACTATTGATGTCTGCGTGTTCCGCAAGTCGCACGGGGCTGTACACTTAACCGTTTTATCTTTGTATCTGTTGTTATGTGTCTAGTAAATCTGGCTTCGCTATCTCGTGTCTTTCTTGGTGTTGTTGCATTTTGGGTGGCCAGTAGTGTAGATTGTGTAAATGACAAAATATTGTTCACCGTATATTTGATTCCGGGAGATGTATTTAAGGAATTCCTTTTCCTTAACGCTATGAAGAATACTATTCGATATGCGAAAATTATTCGTCATTCGCTATGAAGGATACTTTTGGCATATTTTCTAGTTTTACATCATTCATAATTCTTCGGCCATGATGCGCCAGCGTGCATTTCAATCTGAAAGAGTTTATTCAAACCTAAAAATTCCCTAGAAAAATTATTTTTTGGTAGAATACTCTTTATTATGAAGGGTGTGTTTGCGCCCATTCATTGTTTTCCTTAAATAACGCATTTCGTTTTTAAAAGGAGGAATATAATTATATCTCGTCTTCCTATACATCTTTGCTTCAAATTTTTCAATTTGAAAATTTATTTTCCTTCTGATTTCTTCCGCTATGAGAAACTTCTTGTGCATTATTTGTTAAATTTCGTAATACATTTTTCAGCTATTAGTGGATGTAATTTGCTATTTTTATTTTGGTCCGGTTGATTCTTTATTCGTAACCGGTTCCATTCACTGTGAATAACACTGCTCGTGTAGAATATTTTAAATTATACGTAGTTTTTCCCTAGGTGCCGTAAGTGTATTCTCGTTGTTGGCTGATTATTTAGATTTTCTAAAAACTCAGTTTTAAATATATTTTTACCTGTTCGAAAGGATTCAAAATACATGCTCGTTATAACGAAAATTGGGTGACATCTTTCATGTTTCCATGTGGTTTCGGTTTTTAAAAGATGTGATCCAATGATGAAAGATAGCATGAGTCTCCGCATTGTAGAAATTCACGTTATTTTCATTTCTTTATTTCAACTGAAAGCAATGCAATTTTCCTTCTGTTTAATTTAAAATTTGTGTTTGGAGCAGCGACTGTATTGTATAGATATTAAATTACGCATTTATGCGCTCAACAAAAAATCAATTTCACTTGAAATGAGAGACGACTGACTAAAGGTACTTATCCAATAATCAAAACCTTTTGCATATTAAAAACATTAGTTTTCAGATATCCACAAAGTACATACTTTTACACCTCATAAGATGCTTTTTAATAGACTGTGACGATATGTATGGGGTGTGAGGATATTTTCCTCAACACTAAATGAACTGTAAAATGTACATTTCACCTATTTGCACTGACTGTTCTACCAGAAATGCCCAGCCTCTGCATATCATATGGTGTTCATCAAAATATACCACTGCAATCTTAAAGTATCTATTAGAATACGCCACTGCAATCTTAAAGTATCTATTAGAATATACCACTGCAATCTTAAAGCATCTATTAGAATATACCACTGCAATATTAAAGTCTATTAGATCACATCAGTTTCCTTTCATTAAGTATTTACCTCGAAGCACAGTTAATTGTAATGTAAAACTGGGGACAGGGTTTTCTGCATTAAGAGGGAAAACCTTTCTGCCTTCCGTAACACACACACATATATATATATTGTTTCCTTTGAAGACACTGTCTCTCACATTTCGTTTGAAACTATATGACCCACCTAAAGCATAGTCAGTAAAACATAAAATGCTGTCCATACTTAGAAATTAGAAACAGAGAAACTCGATTTTGAGAAAACCTTTGTAGCGTATTGAAGAAAGCATATGACTGGTCAGAAAATTTTTTGGTGGCGTCGTAAAGCTTGACAAACCTGAAAAAGACGCGACGCCTACGGCAATCACCAATTATTTCCGGAAAGCTGGCTTTGCTAGTCCACAGACTTGCTAAGCGGAAATCGATGATAATGAAGACACAATGGATCTTAGGCCCCAAGATAAATGGCGCATCTCGCAACAAACAACGAACATTCCCTAAGGCGCTAACATCTACGAATTTTTTGACACTGGGAGGCAATCATCTTGATGCTGTCTATCCTTCAGTTGCAAGGATTTTAGAAAGTGTGCTGTGAAAGATCAATTCTGGTTCAGGAACGTTGGCCAGTAATTCACAGAAAGAAAGCACTCTTATATCCGTAATCAGAAGAGCCGCTGGAATTCTGCGATACTTCCTTGAAATCATACCAGGTTTTATACCATCCGACATATCTAACAAGATGACACCGAATTTTTTGTTGAAATGAGAACGTCTTCTGGATTCTTTCCGAAGGAAATACAATTCATCAAGGGTATTCAAAATCAATGTCACCTGCTAGAAAAAATCAACCAGATTTCTGAAATCGATAAAACATTCAGAAATAGAAACTGCTACTTTCTTGCATTAGCGGCTAAAAACTATGCTACGAAAATTAACAAATGACGCACAAAAGAAATTCTCATAGCAGGAGGAAGGTGTCAGGAGCAAAGAAATTTTCAAACAGAACAGTTAAAAGAAGAAATATGAAACATAATCTTCGTCTTCCAGTGGAATAATTTTAAACAATGGAAAAGCTGACAAAATGAGAGAAATATTCTTAATGGAAAAAGCTATGCTAAGAAAAAATAACTTTCCAAATACGTCTCCCGGAAAGGGAGATAGCAAGTAAAAAGTTTTGATCTTTACGCCTCTTGGAGGGTAAGCTGTGCAGTTTGTTTTGTTTTTCTTTTGATTGGAGGATTAACGTCCACCGTGAGCAACTCAATGGGCTATAAGCAGTCACCCGTCCCTAATTTAGAGCCACTGGTTCCAGGGAATGGAGAGAGCTTGTGCCGTAAGACAAACACAACATCCATGCCTCAACGGAATTCGAACCCTGAACCCTTTCGGACGAATGATCAGAAGCCAATATTTAAAGAGGTTAATGTTCCCCATTTTTATTGTAGTGAATGGCATACAGGAAAAAAAGAAAGTTATCGATAAGGGTTTCAGAAGCGGAGATACAGCTACAAAAAGGAGTACACAAACACCACCTAGCGACAGAACTGTGAACTATAAACTCATGTTCAAACATAAAGTGTTCCTCAAAGTAAATGGTATCAGGTGATAACAGATTTCTTTCATCGTGCATTTAGGAGCACTGATATTAAGATAAATACAGAGGGTGTTTCATAAGTAATGAGCCATGTGAGAGGTAGTTTGAGATGGCGTTGTTTTTTCGGAAATAAACAATCGTTTGAACTGGAACTTGTGTATAGGTAGAAAGAACATTCCATGGACTATGAGAATTTGCTTTGGTGGGGGACATGAATATTAATTAATTGTGTTTTTTTTTTTTTTTTGCTTTCAGAACATGGACGAAAAAATGGCAGTTCGAGAACTGGTGCGTCATTATTGGAAAAAATGACTACCTGCGCATGCTGCTGTCGCCGAAATTTGTGCAGTGGAAGTTGTGGGTGTAGTCAGCTAAGCCACAACAAAAAGAGTGGAAGTTGTTGGTGTAGTCAGCTAAGCCACAGCAAAAAGATGGTTTGTTCGCTTTAATAAGGGGGACACCCAGCCTTTAAGATGGGCCTCGCTCTGACAGACCCCAACGGTGGATTCGGAAGCCCTGTGTGAAGCCGTAGAGGCAACACCAACCACAAGCACTCGCAGATTGTCGGACAAGATTGTGATATCACCATCCAGTAGGGTTCGCCATCTCCACAAGCTTGGGAAGGTCAATAGGAGCTGCCGAGTGGTACCCCACGAACTGACCACAGCACAAGCTCAAAGGCGGATGGAATTGCTGAACCACTCCATGAACGAAACATTTTATCAGGCGAATTGTTACCTCTGATGAAAAGTGGATTTTTTTCCGTAATCCCGACATGCGAAACCAGTGGATTAACCCGGACCAGCTTCCAGAACCCGTCGCTAAGCGGGAGCGCTTCGAACACAAAGTCATGTTGTGTGTTTGGTGGAATTTTGAGGGGTCCATACACTTTGAATTCGTTCCAGCTCGGCGAGGCGTCTCCGCTGCGCTCTACTCTCAACACTTACAGAGGATATATGAAGCTCTGGTCCGTAAGTACCCGGCCCTGGTCAACAGAAAACATGTTCTCCTTCAGAACGATAACGCACCACCCCATATAACCCGTTCAACGAGGGATAAGATCCGGGAGCTCGATGGAATTGAACTTCTTCGACATCCTGCCTATAGCCCCGACCTTGCCCCAAGTGACTGCCACTAATTTCGGTCGATGGCAGATTTCTTCCATGGCACAACCTTCCGAAACCGTCATGAGGTGGAAGCCGGGGTCCATGAGGTTTTCACCTCAAAACCCAAGGAGTGGTACAGAGCGGGAATTCACAATTTGGCAAAAAGATGGCTTCAGACCATAGAACATAATGGCTGTATTTCGAAGATTGAATTGCATTTGTTTGTGTTTTACACATATTTGAAGTTTTCCTGTCCAATGGCTCACTACTTTTGACTCACCCTCTGTAGATTAAAGATTTGATCCCCCTAGCGCCGAAATGTTTCATTATTTTGGGAAGAAATTATACACAAAGAGGTTTCTTATTTAGTAGTACCTAAACGAATAAAAGTTTTTCAATCCGGTTTTTACTCCGGCATATATTGCTGCAAACAGAAACGTGAACTTACGCCCTCTACTGACACACTTGTGCGTTAAGGAAAATTTAAAATTATGTGAGAAAGGTTTCGAACGGGAAACCCTCTCGAACAAAAAAAATATTTTTTTTCAATTTGGACTTTTAGAAGCAGATATATTAACAAAATATGATATATATCTACGCTCTGGCGGATAAACTATGCATTATTTTAAAAACAAGGTATTCTGAAAAGGTTTCCAGAGTTGGGCGATATGGGCCCATGGAAGAAGTTTTTCAATAGATTTTTCAGAAGCAGGGATTTCGCTGCAAATACGTCAGAAGCAGAAATAAACTTCTACTCTCTCTTGTGGCCAAACCATTCTTTACCAAAAATTAGAAATTATATGCCAAACATTCCCCATCAAAAGGTGTATCTGATGGAGAAAGAATTTTTCAAATCGGACATTTAGGAGCAGAGATATCACGGTAAACACAATTTCCCTTTCTCCCTAGCGGAAAATCTATGCATTACTTGAGAAAGAAACTGCACCAAAAAAAATCTTCGTTATAAATGGCATCAAAAGGAAAAGTTACTTTTTCACGCGGATATTTAGAAGCAAATATGTGGAATGAAATGAATTTTGAAACCGATATCACCTGCATTTACGCCCTCTAGCGGCAAAGTTGTACATCTAGGGAAAAATAGAATTCAAGAATCGTCGTTCTTATATTTCATGGTTCCCAATGCAAAAATAATTTTCAAATTGGATCAATAGCTGTAGAGATATGGTGTTCATAGAGAGACGAACAAAGTGATAACATAAACACGATCTTTTTTTACAAATGACGTGCTAAAAAGGGAACAAATTCAAAAACATAACTCTTAAATTTGTATCATCACAAATGGAGAGTAAAATTTAAATAACCACCATATATTGGAGAAGTAATATAATGGCAATCGTTTTGCATTAAATGGCAGAGGTACCCAGATCCCGTGCGAATATATTTCCAAAGATAACTCTAAAGCCAATTTCAGGTTAATGGTTTCAAGGTCAGTAAAGAAGGAAACCTGTAAGATTACACACTACTTTAGTTTATCTTCTGGCTCTGCATAGTCCGCAGTCGTTAACCAGGATACCCTTTTTGCAGTTGTTTGCCAAAATTAGTGCCTTTTGAGCTGAGTTGCACTGCAGTGAAATAATGAACAGGTAGTTAAGGCATATATACCAATATTTTATTTATGAAACTACCTGAGAACTATTTTTTCTGCGCAGTTACGAAGTTTCAAAAATCAAGCTCGCAATGGATATATTGTTAACGGCTCGTTTAATTTATACATATGGAAACTGCATAACTATGCTTTCGTGCGGTTTTTGATCTTAGTTACAATTTTTGTAACACTTGGCTGGTACTACATTTCAAAAATTTAAAATTTTCAAATGTGTTCTTTCCGGTTTTTTTTTAAGTTGCGTTACTTTTTTTGCTTCATATAAGATGTGCTTGTCGAAAGGTTCAACAGCACTTTAGATTTCTCCTAGTGGAATGCTTAGGTTAAAATTCCTTGTAAAATACGTGCTTATCTAGAAGACATTAATGATTTCTTCTCTCTAGAAACAGTGAGCTTGAATTTGAGAATTCTGCTGCTAGAATTACGCAGATGATCATGGAAGTCGTAAAATTAAAAACGAAACAAAACAAACATAATCCTTATATATTTCGAGGCTGGGTAATATTGGGATACAGGATATTGAAGCGGATTCACCTTTCCATTTGTGACAAGAATCGTTTAGTGTAGAAAGCTAAAACGACATATTTATTTCCATCTGAATTCTTTTCTAAATTTTATTTTATGACACATCATGCTATTCATAAGGTGCCATCGTTCTGTTTTTGATTCCCCGAAGATAAGTTTTCGAAGGATTTGCCCTCTACATTAACAGCTGGTTTTCTATTGCTCTGGATATGCTCATAGGGGAATAGATATTCTGCTTGTAATTTACCCAATTTCTGTTCAGACTTATGTTGTGGTTGAACATTATACACTGACGGAAAAAAATCCCAACACCACGAAAAAATAGTTGTAGAGGAATGAAATTGAAATGGCGGCAATACATTTGTATAGGTATCATATTTAATCGATTAAGGTTTCAGGATCACAGCTTATTGTAAGAGCGAGAAGAGCCATTTTGAATGTGAAATGCTGGTACATTAATAACCGGTGTAACCGCCAGAATGTTGAATGCAAGCACGCAAACGTGCATGCATTGGGTCGTACAGGTGCTGAATGTCAGTTTGTGGGATGGAGTTCCATGCCTGTTGCACTTGGTCGGTCAATACAGGGACGGTTAATGCTGGTTGGGGGTGACGCTGGAGGGCTCGTCCAATGATGTCCCATACGTGCTCGATTGGTGAAAGATCTGGTGATCTAGCAGGCCACGGCAACATGTCGACACTATGTAGAGCATGTTGTGTTACAACAGCGGTATGTGGGCGAGCGTTATCCTGTTGGAAAACACCCCCTGGAATGATGTTCATGAATGGCAGCACAACAGGTTGAATCACCAGACCGACGTACAACTGTGCCGTCAGGGTGCGTGGGATAACCACGAGATTGCTCCTGCTGTCATAGGAAATTGCTCCCCAGACCATAACTCCAGGTGTAGGTCCGGTATGTCTGGGCCGCAGACAGGTTGGTTGCAAGAGCTCACCTGGCCTCCTTCTTACCATCACACGGCCATCACTGGCACCCAGGCAGAACCGGCTTTCATCAGAAAACACAACAGATCTCCACTCCGTCCTCCAATGAACTCTAGCTTGACACCACTGACGTCGCAAACGGGAGTGGTTTCGAGTAAATGGAATACACGCTACAGGGCGTGTGGCTCGGAGCTGTCCTTCAAGTAACCGATTTGTAACAGTTCGTTGTGTCACTGTGATGGCAACTGCAGCTCGAATTACTGTCGCAGACGCGGTACGGGTCGCCACGGCCATAAGCCGTACACGGCGGTTTTCCCTCTCAGTAGCGCCACGTGGCCGGTCGGAACCCGGTCTTCTTGAGGCAGTACCTTCCCTTGACCACCGCTGCTAACAATCATGCACAGTGGTTACATTCCTGCCAAGTCGTTCTGCAATATTGCGGAAGGAAAATCCAGCGCGAAATTTGCATAGACGTCATCTTAGAGATGTACTCTCACCGCCTACCAACTGTCGTTTATCTAACACAACCCCTTCTTGGTGTTGGGATATTTTTTCCGTCAGTGTACGTAGCAACCCCTGTTTGTTTATATAAGCGTTTCAGAGAGCTTAACCACGAATTTACGAGCCGTATTACTTTCAGTACATCTGTGCTGATACCCTTATTGTTAGGATGCACGGAGTGAGGATGACAGATCGAGATTCGTATTGCGCAGCACTCAAGCATTCGCCTTGCTTCATTGCTGCGTGATATGGTTTAGGAGTGCTCAGCCTCTGCCTTCTGGTTACAGAATATTCGGTAAGAACAGACTTACGTGTTCCACTCCAAATAATGCAATTCTTCCGTTCCGTGGTTTCAGCATTTTACTGCAAGAGTACTTTTCACCGCATCCCGGTATTTTCATTCTTCCGGCTCAGATCTCCACAAGATACTGAAAGGCTGAATAAAACCTACTCAAGGAATCAATCCAGTATATCACAAATAAATTTACTTTAAATGAAAAACGAAGTCCTGCTTTCAGTAAAGCTTTCATTTACGAATATTTAAATACAACTGGGTGTAATTTCGTGCAGTACTGCGAAGTATTTTACGCTGGATTGTAAAAAATTAACTGTAGATTTTACGGTTTTAAACTGTTTTCCAGGGTGCCAACACAAAACCGTAAAATCTACTGGTTTAAGCAGTGTTTGAGCAAATCTATAGCTTTGCACCAACACTACATTTAACAAAGAAAACAGCACAGAATGTGGCTGGAGCGAGTCACAGTCCACATAATCACGAAAACACAAAAATCTGGCTGGAACGAATGTGTTGATTGTGTTGGGGCAATGCTATAGCTTTGCTCCAACACTGCATAAAACTTTAGATTTTACGGTTTTGTGTTGGCACCCTAGAAAACAGTTTACAACCGTAAAATCTACAGTCAATTTTTTACAGTGTAGTTGCGCTTCCATATGCTTAAAAACTTACACAGAAAATAGGTTAGTAGAAATAGAACTGACTTTTAGCTAAACTATGCTTTTAAATTTATCCAGTTCAACCTTAATCAAATGTTTCTAGTAAAGTTGAGCTGGAAACACTTCCGGAAATTTATCGACACAAGAACTTAGGTTTAGGGGAGGAAATGATACATGAATTATGGAAAATTATTGGACACTAAATGTAGTTTCACTCGCAAGAGCGGCACGTAAACAGCAGATCATTAAAAAGATTGCCTTCACCCATTATAGATGTTGTTATACTGTTTTGTGTTCCTGTCTTTTCTTCGGACAGTAGAGAACTGCGAATATTTTGGAACGATAAAAATGTGGTTTTCATGTGCCGTCAAGTACGATGATAAGAAAGGGAAATGCAAGAGAAAGAAGGGAAATCCTCTTTCTCTTCCAAATTCCCTTTCTCTAAAAAGGGAAATCCATTTCCACAAGGGATGTCCTCTGTGTTCTTGTGTTTTTATAAGAGAATTCTGAATCTAGGAAGAATGGAATTGCTAAAGTATTTTTCTCGATATCTCCGAGAAGAGAACGATCCACGTCAAAGGAGGATAAAAATGTACGCCCATTCGGTGTTAGCTACACCACACTATTTTACTTCCAAACCCAGATCAGTAGTTTTAGTGTATTGTAGCGTATAATGAAGTGAGCTTGTTCCTATAGATATGTATCATGTATGAATTGTTCTTCAAGAAAACACTAAATTCTTCTGCCAAATAAATGTCAGGGCAAGGGTCGGGTGCACCGTTTTGTTATTGTTGACACCAGTGGCGTTACGTAGCCATTGCCATTTAAGCTGAGGTTGCGCTGTTACGGAAAAAAAAAACATGCAAAAAATGTTACTACGTAACTCGAGCTCAAAAACTCACGCATTGTTTTTGAACATACAAAAGTATTTCTTTTTTATTTAGCGGTCGTTGAATAACAAAAATGTATGAATTTTTGTTATCATATCCTATATGGATAACAAATCTTAAAATCCTGTTTTTAAATCTGTGCTCATAAATTAATACAGACATTCTGTTTGATGTGCTCATAAACACATCGATTCGCACTGTGTTATAAAGACAGAAAAACTGCAATTCGTGGCAGACCGTTGAATTGCATTTATGACTCCACGCGATTCCAAACGCAAACGTATGACCAGTAGCGCTTTTTTAGGCGCGTACACCTTGGGACGTTGCCGCTGCGTTGAAACCAAGAGGGAATAAAAACATGATCTGCAGCGCCATCTGGACAGCTTTGTATCACAGTTGCTTTACACGCCTCGGGTGTCCGCTGGCCAAACAGCACACCTACGAATGCGAATATTCCCAAAATATGTTTTTTTTACTCAACAAAGCAACGAACCTTCGCCACTTTACGAAAATATTGTATAAGGAAATTAATTTTCGCCACACGCAAAGCCTTGCTAAGGACAAAGTTTGGCGTGTTTTGTTATTAAAAACATAGTATAACAGCAACTCGTATCACAACGTTGAATTGCGTTGCTCCATGGGATTTCCAGCGGTACTATATTTGGCTAGCACACCCTGAGATATCAGCTGCAATATTTAAAACCACAGGGAAATTAAAATGTGACCTGTAGTGCCATCTAGGACGCGCTTGTACCACAGTTGCTTAAAAACCGTCGGATGTCCTGTCGGGAAAGCGAACACCCGAGGATTTTAGCACATATGTGACATCATGCTTAATGAACAAACCTTCTCTTCTTAATGAAAATATTGGGTGGGGTAATTAATTATAGCCACCACTCGAAGCCCTAGGATAAATTCTGGCGAGTTTTATTAGAAATAAATACTAAAATGTAATGCCGATAGTATAGGTTAAATAAAATGCGACGACTCTGTGTGTGTGTGCGCTGCACACCTAGCACACACCGAATATTCACTTCTGGTTGACACCATGTCATACAGTATGTTGAAGCTCTTAAGCTTCGCTCTTAACGGAACACTGATACGTGACCACTGGCTAACAGATCCCTTTTGTCCTGTTTTGAACGAAATTTCTCCCAGCAATTTAGATCACTATTATCCGAGCAGTAAATGATTCCACGCCAATCATCTCGCACAAGTTCTACTGTTCTGAAATTGTCACTACAGTCTGTGCAGAAAAATGCTACTCACATCCAGATACTTCACAAGGTCAGCCTAGGTTCGGTAGCTTCGGCGCATGTCGACATCACCCCACTGTACTTCGTCACTTATAGACGTCGTCAACGGGCCGCACTTAACTTGAGATTAAAGACAAAAAGCGAATCTTTTCAGTTACACCACAGATGTGGTTTATACACTGCGATTCCGGCTCCTCCTTGTAAGGGCCCAGGGCTTTGCATAAGAAGTCGTTTTGATTAGAGTGACAGCTTTTGTGTTCCGTGCTCTGTTTTCTGCGGATACCTCTGGTCATTTAGTTTTGAGGTTTATTATCATACAGACACTACACGAATTTTACTCAGAAAAATCGGCCATTCCTTAAATTATTAGTTGCAGTAGTGCAAACGTTTTCGTTCATGAAAGGAAGTTAGATTCCGTTGTAGTCAGAATCCAGAAATGTTTTGATCCAAAATATACTGGTGCGTGCGTCGTGTGTCTGTCGGCTCATATACACCGAAGGACGAAAACATTATCACCGGTATGTCTTCATGTAAATTGAAACAATTGCAGGTAAACGTAGGCACGTGTGAAGGTCGTGTAACAGTACATACAATATAACACCTGATACTTGCTCTGTTAAGCAATGTTATTCTTGTTCTTCAGATGGGAAAGGCAACGGACTTAAGTGGGTTAGACAAATGCCAATTTGAAAAGGCCAGATGACAGGGTCAGAGCACTTCTGAGACGACAAAACTTGTACGGTGCTCGCGATCAGCCGTGGGTAGTAGCTTGAAAATGTGGTCCGAGGAGAAAAAAGCCACGAACCGCCGGCAACATGTGAATGCGCGAAAGATAATAGTGCGAGTCAACAGAAGAGATACTGGGGCGTAACTCGCGGGTAATATGAGTGCTGGTGACGAGAGTAATCACAACACGCAGAACATCAAACCCTGGTGAAAATAGGGATATGTAACCGCAGGACGTCCCGAGAACCAATACTAACGTTCGTTCATAGTCGAAATCGTCCACAACTGGCACGCGAGCATCAAAACTACTCTGTGAATGACCAAAAGAAAATAGTCTGGTGAGATAGAACCTTAGTGAAGATTTTATAAACCACGGATAGGAGGTTCATGGGCCTGTAGTTCCTTAGATCCGCATTTAACCTCTTTTGCGTAGCAGAATCATTGTAGCATTGTTCTAATCCTTAGTGCGAGTCTAGTTTCAATATCTCCACTTGCTTCTTGTGTAATGTCCACGGTAATTCCCTCTTCTCCTGGAATTTTTCTCCGTTTCATGTCCTTAATTGCATGTATAACTTCTGTCAGGCGGACTGGAGGGACTTTGGTACTTTTATCTTCCGCATTGTCTAGAGTAGATCTATATCTCTTTCATATATACACCGGCGTGCAAAAATTAAGGACGAGACGGTTTTTCGAATGTAACGTCGTGCAGAAGTGCTCCACATCGACTCAAATCAAACCATAAGATCCCCAAGATGTAAGAATATGGGTCAAGTGAGCAAAACCGTCCAAACAAGGAATTCAAAGTTTACAAAGCACTTTATTGAAAAGGTAGTTTCGAGCACAACTGGGCAGAAGACAGAAACGTCCATGTAACAGGCGGCTTCCAAGAAAAATCCAGTCTTTAGTAGGGGATATGATCACCCCTGACTGCGTTGCAGGATTTACAACGTCTGTCCATGCTGAGGACGAGGTTGTCAAGGAGCAGTTGAGACATCACGGACCCGTTCTCTTGTAGCGCCAATCGTGGATGCGGAATCGTTGCTGGCTGCTGGTGACGTGCAGCCAAGCATCTCCCGCGAAGGTCCCAAACGTGTTCAATTGGATTTAGGTTCGGGGACTTTGCGAGCCAATCCATGCGTTGAATATCTTCACTCTCCAACGGCTCTGCGACAGCCAATGTACGATATGGTGTAGCGTTGTCGTCCATGAAGAGGAACTCAGGACCCACAGCACCTCTAAACAGACGCATGTGAGGCAGGAGAACCTCGGTACAATAGCGGACACCAGTGACTGAACCTTCTTGGAAGATGTGTGGTCAGTACGGCTACCAAGCATGATACCACCCTAAACGAGAAGTGCGCCACCTACAAAACGGTCGCTTTCGATGATGTTGGAGGTGTGATTACGTGTTCCCTGCTCTTCCAGATGTGACGTCCAGAATCGCTAGTCAGACTAAATCCGCTCTCATCTGTAAATAAAACTCGACTCCATTGCTGATGTGTTCAGTTCTTGCGTTCCTGGCACCACAGAAACCGCCGTCTCCGATGAGCAGGCGTTAATGGCACACTCCGTACTGGCCGTGGTGCAAATAGACCACCTACATGCAGCCTGCTGGCCACGGTAAAACGCGATAACGGACGTCCAGTTGTCTGTTGCATGTTCCTTGCGATTTCTCCCACTGTCTGCCGTCTGTCTCTTCTTGCCTGTGGGACAATATACCGGTCGTCCGCCGCCGTTGTTGCTCGTGGACGTCCACTGCTAAAATCTCGGGCAGCTGTTCCTGTCGTTTAAAATGATCTCCAAGCTCGTGAAACGATGCTGTGAACGATCTGGAGCTCCTCGACCACACTAGTCACACTTCGACTTTCTTCCAACTTCGCAATGACGCGACCTCGGGTAAAGTCATCCAGATGTCGTATACAAGATTGCCTGTTGGCCATATCACACTGTGGCAGCAACTCGACGTCGTTCCAACCGATGTACACCGTGCAATAGCTTTCACCGAATTGCTGAGCGTACACCACCCGTGTCTTTTATACCCTTCCGACACCCCCTCCCTACGTCATGCTGCATATATGCGCATGCCCTACCGTACCGAACCCTAGTCTATCTCCTGAGTGGTCTTTCGGTCCGTTCTGCCTGCTCGTTCCGCTGTTATGCTAATTTCTCCTCTTCGTCCTTAATTTTTGCACACCAGTGTAGTTTTGAGAAGAAATCTTTCATTTTGTCAAAATTTCACCTCTATTCCTTGTTACATTGCCGTCTTCTTTTTTCAGTGCCATAATCAGTTTTTATCCCTTACTGAGTTTTTATCCCTTTGCTCTCTTCAGGCTTTGGTTGTCTTCAGTTGCTCGGAAGTGACATCCTCTTTATTTGCCATCATCTCCTATCTCTTTTGCATCAGCAATTTTGTTTTTCCTGATATTTTCTTCATATGCAACTTGTTCTTAGTACTACGTATTTTTGTTCCTGTTTCCATAAGAGGCTTGGTTAGTTTTCTGTTAACTTCAGAGATGTCCACCGCTTCTAATGTTAGATCTTGTAGAGCGGAAAATTTGTTCTTCAGTTTCAGTTTTTCCAGT
The DNA here is from genome assembly GCA_039090855.1 of Macrothele yani. Lineage (NCBI taxonomy): Eukaryota > Metazoa > Arthropoda > Arachnida > Araneae > Macrothelidae > Macrothele > Macrothele yani. Next base: position 74,555,706 of record CM077011.1, on the reverse strand, counting down.
TTGAAGGTATCATGATGCTTTCTAAGTTTGGTCACGCAATCTCACACACACACCCACACACACACACACACACATTGCAAAAACGTGGACTCTTGACCCATCCAAATTTCATTTCATATACTCCGAGCTTCGAAACAGGTTTTAAAGTCAGTAAGTATCTTTAAATTATTAAATAACGCATACCAGTTGTTTAATTTAATTCCACTTTAAACTTTTCTCAAAAAATAAAATGAAGGCTACATGTAAATTTGCTTGATTCTCTAAGAGTAACATACTGTATCTCCGTAATGCCACAGGGCTTCACTTGGTTACGAATATTAACTGAATGTTTTAGCTTAGTAAGTGTTTATCCCTGCCCATAAGCAATTAAAAATTATTTGCAGAGCGCTGAGATTCAAAATTTTTAAACAGAATAATTATTTCTGACGTAAATTTAAGTTATTTCTGGCAAATATTGCATTGAGATGGGTGTAGCCCATTACCTCTGACAGATTACCGGTAGTCATCGGATTAGTAACACATAGAAACAAGTAAATTTTATTTTCTTTAATCAGTAAATATGAACAAACACTTGGTCTATTGAGTTTCGTTTCAAATTCGTAGGAAACGTAATTATTGAGAGGATAAAAAGGTAGACTGCACTTTAGTACACGTGGAAATTATTGCTAAATGTTTCGTTGAACAGTTCGACTGATATTTTCAAATTTAATGATCTTAAAGGAACTAACTTACCTTGCCAGATTCTTTGTTCTTAGAAAAACAGAGAGTGGCTTTCAATCCAATATGCTAAACTCCAGAGAAATTTTGTCTTTGTATTACCTCATTCTTAAATTGTTTTTTGTAAATTGCATTTAGGTACTAATGTATGCAACAATACAGCAAGTTTAGAGCAAAAGAGAAAAACTTTCATTCTTGCGTTCTTTTAAAAATTACTTAAATAAGCTACTCATGTTAATTGAAATTGAAATTTCGTATCTGCTTACTGCTAAAACATATAAGAGCAGAAAAATCCGGTATTAGGCGTAGAGCGTTCACCTTTCCGATTTTTACCAAAAAATAGCTATCATGTAACCCATTAAGAACTTCATGCAATCCATTTTTCATTAGAGTTCTTGTTACTTGAAGATTGGAAGTCAAGCAATCATCTTATTAAAAATTTCTAGATTTAATCTCTTAATTATAGCGCAATAACCATATCATCATCATCATCATCATCATTGTCAACCATTATCAATCCACTGCTGGACAAAGGTCTCCCCAAGTTTCCTCCACAACGGTCTGTCTTGTGCCAGTCTCCTCCATGTCACCCCTGCATACTTTCGAATTTCATCCACCCATCTCCTATGTGGTCTTCTTCTGGGTCTTTTCCTGTCCCTTGGAATCCAATCTAAAATTTCGGCTGTCCATCGATGATCTGTCCTTCTGGCAGTATGTCCAGCCCATTGCCATTTCAGGGATTTAACTCTGATCATGATGTCTTCCACTCTTGTCATTTTTCGGATCCACGAGTTCCTCTTCTTATCTCTCCTGGTTACACCAAGCATGCACCTCTCCATGCTTCTTTGAGTTGTCTGCAGCCTTTGTATGTCTCTTTTAGTTAAGGTCCACGTCTCTGCACCATACGTAAGCACTGGAAGGATGCATTGATCAAACACTTTTCTTTTAAGACATAATGGCATATTGCTCTTGAAAATTATGCTGTTTCTTCCAAAAGCTCTCCAGGCAAGTTTTGTACGCCGATTAATTTCTTCATCAATGTGACCCTCACTTGATATCTGCTGTCCAAGATAAACGTACGTGTCTGTTATCTCCAGCTTTTCTCCATCAATCGATAAATCTTCATTTCTTGTAAAAGCATTGAACATCACTTTTGTCTTCTGAAAGTTCATTTTTAATCCCACTTCTTTACTCTTGTCAGCAAGTTCCTGGATCATACTCTGCAGCTCTGATGGGGTAGTTGCAAAAATGACTACGTCATCAGCAAAACGAAGGTGGGGGTGATAATCTCCATTAATCTTTATCCCCTTGTTTTCCCAGCTCAGCGACTGAAAAACACCCTCCAATGTGGCATTAAAGAGCTTCGGAGATATGGTGTCACCTTGTCTCACTCCCTTTCCAATTTTTACGTGTGTTGTATTTTCAAACAGCCTAATCTTTGCACTTGCATTTTCATAGATGTTATTAATAATATTAATGTATGCATCTTCAATACCGCAGGTTTTCAGAGCCATTGTAACTGCTGATGGTTTCACCGAATCAAAGGCTTTTTCATAATCGATAAAAGCCATGCACAATGGAAGTTCATATTCCCTCGCTCTTTCAATTAGTTCTCTCAGCACGTGGATATGATCTATTGTGCTGTAGCCACTCCTGAATCCAGCTTGTTCTCTCGGTTGAGCCATGTCTAGTGCTACCTTCAAGCGGTGTGAAAGAACTTTAGTGAAGATTTTATAAACTACTGATAGGAGGCTGATAGGTCTGTAGTTTCTGAGATCCTCAATGTCACCTTTCTTATGTAGCAGGATCATTGTAGCGGTGTTCCAATCCTCAGGAATCTTTCCTTCATTAAGGCATCGAGTGAAAATTTGGGCGAGTACTGTTTCGATTTCTCCACTTGCTTCTTTTATGATGTCTACAGTAATTCCATCTTCTCCTGGAGCTTTTCCTCGCTTCATGTTCTTGATTGCATGTGCAACTTCTGCTGGAAGGACTGGAGGAACTCTGGTACTGGTATCTTTCATGATGTCTGGAGTGCATATATCATCCCTTTCATATAATTTGGAGTAGAAATCTTTCACTCTTGTCAAAATTTCGCCTCTATTTCTTGTTACAGAACCATCTTCTTTTCTCAGTGCCATAATCTGTTTTCTTCCCTTACTGAGATGTCCCTTTGCTATCTTTAGGCTTTGGTTGTTTTCAATTGCTTTCCTCACTAGTTCACAGTTGAATTTCCTTACGTCTTCAGTGATACTTTTTCTTACTGTCTTGCATAGCTCTATATATTCCACTTTGGAAGTCACATCTTTTTTAGTTGTCCTCATCTCTCTTCTTTTTTGCATCAACATTTTGGTTCTTCCTGATAATTTGTTCACATGCAACTTGTTCTTAGACCCAGCTAATTTTGTTGCTGTTTCCATAAGAGCTTTGGTTACTTTTCTGTTAACTTCAGAGATGTCCACTTCTTCCGATGTTAGGCCTTCTAAAGCAGAGAACCTGTTCTTCAGTTCTAACTTGAAGGTATTATGGTGTTTTTTAAGGTTGGTTATGTCAATAGATTTTGTTTGTCTTATGAGCTTGCCACGTTCAAGTTTAGTGTTGAGGTGCATCTTACATCTCACCAATCTATGGTCACTACCTGTGTTGAACTTGTTTAGCACACTGCAGTCTTCTATGACGAATTTTTTGTTACACATAATAAAATCAATTTCACTTGTCGTCCCATTTGGATGTCTCCACGTCCATTTCCTGTGTGGCTTTTTCTTGAAGAAGGAGTTCAAGATGAAAAACCCTTCTGCCTCTGCAAACTCAACGAGAGTATTTCCACGCTGGTTTCTGTTGCCATGACCGAATTTACCTACTGAAGTTTCATTCTGTTGCCGTTGCCCTATTTTTGCATTGAAATCTCCCATAATTATTTTCAAGTGCTGCTTACCTTTATTATTTAGATGACAAATTTCCTCATAAAATTCTTCAATTTCTTCTTCAGGATGACTTGTGGTGGGTGCATAAGTTTGAATAATCTGAGCCTGGTATCTTTTCGAGAGTTGGATAACAAGTCGTGCAGCTCTGTCAGAGGAACTTTCAACTTCTACAACTTTATCCTTCAGTTTCTTGTTTATTATAAATCCAACACCACTAGTTCTGCCAGTATCTGTCCCACGATAGTAGAAGAGATGTCCACTTTTCAGTTCGATGAGATCTTCTCCTTTTCTCCTTACCTCACTTAGCCCCACGATGTCCCACTTGATCCTTTGTAGTTCCTCTTCCAATTCAAGAAGCCTTGAATCAGAAGATAGGGAGCGTCCATTGTGTAAGTAGCCAAGGTCAGCATCAGATGGCAGCCTAGTCCGGTCCTCCGGGGATTCTTAGCACCCTCTGCCTTCATGTCGCACTGGCCGCTGCCTTGGCCAGGTACATTCCAGCTGCCGGAGACTGAGGGCCAAGATTTAAGTTGTGGAATCATTTTGGAGGGGTTTGGCCATAACTCACCACGTTGGCCAAGCGGGTTGGTGAGTGTGGGATAGAATTTCCTCTGATCCCGATGGTATAGTTATACCGCTATGGGCGGTCGTCAGAGCCCCTTTAGTGGGAACAGGATGCACCACGAGAAGGCGGGGTTGACATTTGTCAAGGAGAGGCTGTGATGTTACGCATCACCTGACCTTGCATCCCGCAATAACCATATACATTCTTCTAAATATCGAGACGAAGAAAATATGTACATGTTATTAGAGTAGTAACACAAAGGGATCTGAGTTATCCGAAATGAAGATTAAAGCATTGCTACTTTTGACGCAATTTTAATTATAACTTGTAATATTGTTGAAGGCCATTTTTTATCCTCTGATTTAATTGCTAGCTTTCAGTAACGCCTATCAGCTACTAGAGGCAAAAATATTCTTTTAATCAAATACTAAGCTGTAGCAGTAAAAAATAATATCGCAAAGTTCAGAACTGAAATGGTTTTATTGCATCTTTGCATTAGATAATAAATGTATTGCAATTTAACGAATCGACCGTGGAAAAAAATGTAAGAGTGTATGGTTTTACAGTGCTTTTAGCCTCAGTGAGAATAACAATATATTAACACACATAAAATGTTTTAGCTTTTAGCATTTTTCGTGAGGACTGATTAAGCTAAAGTCATATCAAAAACATACGTATGATTAATATTCAAGTGAAATTTAGAAAAACCTCATGTTTAGTTTCGGAAACAATACATTCTTCAATATCTAAGAAGAGAGCGTAAAACTTTGAAATCATTTCAGCGTGAAAGTCCATTTCTCAGCGAGAGCTAACGAGTGTTGCATCTCATAAAAAAATTACCTCTGGGCTATAAAACATAAAGTATTATCACCTCTTCCATTTTAATAAACACGCCGTATAAGTTTATTAGGAAACACTGCAACCCCCAAAATTACAAATGTTTTATCAGAACTGAAAACTGAATACAACACGAATTTATAACTCCATTAATGGATTCATAATCAGACGTTTTAGTTTCAGTTAAGGCTTTAAATCATCCATTCCTTATTCATAGATTCATTAGTAGTAAGAGTACGTATACCTATAGATATTTATGTTAAACGAACCTTCATAAACTGTTGGCAAGAAGAGTGGTAAAGCAAATACAAACAACTTTCATAAGAAAATATTTCTAAAATGACACTGTATTCAGAAGAGAATGTAAAATGAAAATGTATTATTCAGGTTCGCAAAGACGTATAGCAACGAATGTTAAAATGTGCCGTGCCTCTAAAATAACTTTGTGAGCTACTACGGAAAGTTAAATCGCATTGAGCCTGCCTTCGCTATTTTATGTAACTACCGTTGCCGAAAATGAGATCACTCGTATCTGTGTGCATTTTACTGTAAGATACAAATATTGTAGCATGAAGAGCTACTATTGAATTGTCTAGCTATAGCGCAAGGTTCGTAATGAGGCTCCCACCAGCAGCTGAATTCGCCGGCAGTCACGGAAAACTTACACATCCTGTATGACTTCAAGAATAACTTGGCCATTTATGCACGCTCAGTATAGTCACGATTCCTCGTATTATGGAGGTTATTGACTTAGAAGTCATTTCGAAGTGGAAATAGGAAGAATAATCTATTTATCGAAGGTAATGTTGCTACAAAAAGGACAAAATTCAAGAGGATGATCGTTCAGCTCGTTAGATGCAAATTACTACAAGCAGCCCTAGTGCTCGTTGGTCAGAGATGAGATCTGTCGGCTAATCGTCTCCGCTGGGTCTGGATTTCAGTCTTGATAAGATTTGAGTGTTGTCTTTGTCCTAAGGCCGTGGTTGTTGAATTGCCTACACCTAATTTAGAGCCACACCTTACTGTCCTACAGGCCCAGTGGAACTTTTTGTACATGCTTCCACAAGTCTTCCAAGGTAAAAGGCCAAATTCCTCCTTTACAGGTACGCATCACTGGCACAGGGATATATTTTGTATAAGAACCAAGTTATTAATGCAACTGAATAATTTAGCAAGATATTCTGCCTTGTTGGCCTGTTTGGAAGCACCACATATCGGTAATACGACGGACGCGCTGCTTCGAACTGAAGTACTGAACGAAGGGTAATAGGAGATCACTTCCTTGACGAAAGTCACTCCACTCTATTTTAGTTTTTTCACCCTACCACCAGGATTTTCCATAACATGTCGTCTTCTTTGTTTTTTGGAATTTTACGACCACCGTACATATTTAAGGCTATAATCAGTCACTCCCGGTAATTTACGGTAATCGGTTCTAAGAAATCGGTGACGCCATCCCTAAGCTACGGCCATTGACTGATCGGAATAGAAAGCCAGCGCGGTAAAAGAGACTGGCGTACCACTCAAGCCTTATCCAGGACTCAAACTTGGTCCCAGATTTGATGATTATCCATACCTGTACCTCTGAACACTGAAGACCCTCCTTCGTACGACGAGGTAATGGGAGCCGTAAGAAGAGCGGCTGTGCTGAACTATTCAGGCTGGTGCAGGCGACGTTTCTGTACTTGGCACAGTCCGTTGACACATAATGGATCTGCTCATATTGTTGACTGGTTACCTGACGTCCAGGATATATCTAGTCTGCAGGCAAACCGCGTGTACTCTTCTGGGGTGCAATGTTACCCTGACGGTTTGAAACACTTCTAGGAAGAGAACTTACGAATTCACTATTCCTCGATCTAGGACATTCCTCGTGCTGTTGACTTCCATGGCTCAGTTTCACCTCGAGACCTCGATACGCACAAGAATATGTGCAATGTGTTTCATTTCACCTTCGATTGCTGCCTTTAGGAACACACAGCTTGTAATGAAGAGATAAAACCGAATATTAGCAACTACTTGCATTTTCCACGTGTCACTTTGCGGGGTTCAACTTTTTCTTAATCGATAAATCATGTGCAGCAGTCTTACTTCATTGCTCCTTGTTTGTGTTATGAAAAAGTAAAGATATCTTTTTCATATCAGATTTGCATAGTTCTTGAAATTGGAAATACTGTAGGACAGTTGGATCAAGTTAGTAGTCGCAACAAGAAAAATGAAGCCGAAATCATAGCTATCTCTGACTAGATTGGAATAGTCCTTATGCTATTCATGGCAGAAACTGTATTGTTGTTTTTTGAAAAATCATTGTAACACGGTTTTTTGACTCATGATGGCATCTTTTTTCAACATGGTCAACCGTATGACTAACGGTTATCTGAGAGCGTAATTCGTATCCTCATTATCCATGATGATGAGGATACGAACAATTCCCATGGCGATGAGGATATAATCAGTCTGTGATGATGAGGATATAAATATTGAACGTGATATTGAGGATATGAATACAGATCATTTCTCACATTGGTCTTCTGTTTCTTTCTTTTATATTCGTCTTGTGTTTTTGTATTCGTCGAAAGCATCGTTTACTGATTATGAAACATCGTCGCTCTTTAAATTACTAGGTATTAACATGCAATTTTGATTTTAATACCCGCTAAATATCGTTTTAATACTTTCCTATATTTCGTTCTCACTCTTAAACTTCAAATTATCCGGATATAACAACCTGAATCAGAAGTATACTCACGTAAAAATTTCTAAATTTTGTTCTCGCCTTTTGAAATATTGCTAAGGACGGAATCTGCAAAATCACCTTCAACGTGGTGCAGATCTCATTCTTCCAAGTTGTTATTCAATTCATGAGAATGGATAATTGGGAAATGTCTCTCATTTTGTGCTGCGCAGAGCAAAGAATATGAACTTCATTTGATTTTGTTTATGAAATAACCTTCGCAATACTTTAATTCTGAGTTTAAGCAGACGTTTTACGTTAGCTCTACAAACATAACAACCATGCGTTTGCATCAAGCATTACGAAACTAAACACACGTTTTGGCCACTTTAACTGAAAGCAGTGCTTGAATGTATCAATAAAGCCGACAAAACTTTCCAGCTTGATAAATTCATTCTAATTCAAAAGCCCCTTTACCTCAAGTGAGCCCGTACTTTTAGATGAGCGATGGTAGATGTTTCCTTCTGTCCTTTTCTCTATCTCTCTCCCTCTTGCCCACTCTCTTTACTCGTCTTTGTGTTTCTTTTTCTACATCTCTGCTTTCTGTATAACATGGAAGCTTTCGAGGTTAATCATGACAGGAAAAACCTAAATGCGCTTGACCCAGGTTTGTAAATTTCATTAAAAATGCTTAGATATAGAACAAAGCATCGATTAACGAAATAAGAAACGAAAGGTCATGGTACTGTTGAAAAAGAAGAGATGCAATCTGTAACTTATGGCCAAGGAATGTAAAGTAATAACCTTAAGAAAGAACAAAATTGCTTTATTATTAAAATCTCAGAAATGGCTGCTAGTACTGCTTGATATCTGTGACAAAACAACAGATAATTAACAAAAATTATTACAGAAAACTATGCTCATAATTATTGAAGATAAAATTGCATCCAACGTACTGGATTTCTAAGTATATTAAAAAATATATATATAACGTCAACGAAAGTTCTACAATAAACTGTTAACAGCAGCAATAAATTTAAAACCCACTTTGCTTCTGGATTTTGTAAACCATTAATTTATTTAAGTTTTAAAGGCACTTAAAGTTTCGTGAAGATATATATATATATATATCATCATCATCATTGTCAACCATTATCAATCCACTGCTGGATGAAGGTATCGCCAAGTTTCTTCCACAACTGTCTGTCTTGAGCCACTCTCCTTCATGTTAATCCGGCATGCTTTCGAATTCCATCCATCCATCTCCCGTGTGGTCTTCTTCTGGGTCTTTTCCTGTCCCTTGAAATCCAGTCTAACATTTCACCTGTCCATCTGTGGTCCGTTCTTCTGGCAACCAATCCAGCCCATTGTCATTTCAGGGATTTGACTCTCATCATGATGTCTTCCACTCTTGTCATTATCCTTATCCACGAGTTCCTCTTCTTATCTTTCCTGGTTACACCGAAGGTGCATCTCTCTATGCATCTTTCAGTTGTCTGAAGCCTTTATATGTCTTTTAAATCCATATCCCTGTTCTATACATAAGAACTGGAAGGATGCATTGATTAAACACATTTCTTTTAAGACATGAAGGCATATTGCTCTTGAAAATTGTACCGTTTCTTCCAAAAGCTCTCCGTCCAAGTTTTATACGCCGATTAATCTCTTCATCAATGTGATCTTCGCTGGATATCTGCTGTCCAAGGTAAATGTAGGTATCCGTTATCTCCAGCTTCCCCCATCAATTGATAAATCTTCCTTGCTTGTATGCATTGTACATCACTTTTTTCTTCTGAAAGTTCATTTTTAATCCAACATCTTTACTCTTGTCAGCGAGTTCCTGGATCATATTCTGCAGCTCTGAAGAGGTAGTTGCAAAAATGAGTATGGCATCAACCAAACGAAGGTGAGTTAAATAATCTCCATTAATCTATATTCCCTTGTTTTCCCAGTTCAAAAATTGTAAGATATTTTGCAATGTGCATTGAAGAGTTTGGGAGAAATGTGGCATTTAAGAATTTGGGAGTTCCAGCTGTGATATCCGCAACCTGTCAAACGCTTTCTGAAATAGTTTGTGGCTTCGCAATTGCCTGATGATATATATTGCGTTCGATGCATGCTGCCACCTGCTTGACTGCATCGATCCCGCTAATGCGACTGGCTGTGCCTTCTCGCAATCGCTGTTGCTTAAAACCTTCAAATCTTCTGGTATCTCGCTGCACATTGGCCACGATTCGGCGAATCATCCAATCAGTTTCACGGAGGCCTACGATGCTTTTTCTCTCAAAATTGTCCAGCTAATGATAGTGCATGCGACGAGGTCCACGATGCGTCTTCGGTTCTTGGATATACTGAAGCAGTTCTCAACAAACTTTCTTTTGTAAAACCTGAAGGACACGACATGGTCTTGGCTGTTGCTATTTGCTCTTTTATAATCTCTCTTTCACATCTCACACGACAGGTTATGTACTCGAATGATTCGTGTATCCCATTTGCCTGCATACACCTACCAATATGCATGCAAATACGCCGGTCCCTTCTGAGTGGAGCAATTTCAATGTCTAGCGGTGTGTCTTCGAAAACATGATTATAATTTATTAAAAACCCACCCGTTTGTAAGAAAATTGGTAGTTTAGGGCGGACCGGGTAAATGTTTTAGTGACCAAACAGGCTATATCTAATTCATCAGTTTATTTAATGGTCTTGTCTCAGCATTTTCAAATTAACGGGCTTTGTCTCAGATTCCAGCTAATTCTGTTTCCAGGGGGAAATTTTTAAGCAAGTAAATGGCACTCCGATGGGATAATCGCTTTCAGACATCTTCACGGAAGCAATACTTTGCCTCACTGAGCAACCTATATTCACTCACATCACCACAAGACCTGCCACCAGGCTGCGTACGCTGACGACGTATTTTTCATATGGCCTCATGGGAAGGAGATTCTCCCATTTTTCCTCGATACAGTCAATTATATACACTCTACGATCACTTTCACTATGGAACTTGAACACAGTGGTACCTTACCTTATCTCGGCGTCTTAGCGAGCTAATCGCATGCCAACCGCCTTCGTACGGAAGTCTATTACGTATAATTCCACCTGCCCGTCTCCTCCGATGTCCGTTATAGACAATCCGAACTAAAAAACATCGTCAAATTGGCCACTGAGGCAGCATATACGTCTAAACCAGATGCATAACGTTTTCGAAAAAGCCAGAACCAGCCGTGTTAATTTTTCTATGCCACAACTTCGCTAACTGGGCTCTATTTCCTACATACCAAATTTTCAATCAACTCAAAAACGCGTTGAGGAGGATGAATTTCGGTGTCGACATAAGGTTTCCGGCATCTTTATATAAGATGCTTAATAGAAATATTGACAAGCCCTTTCTTCTCAATGGCCCAGGTATTTATGCCATCCCACTACGACATCCGAACGGCGCCAGGCGTTATTATGCATTTATACCATCCTGGTGTCAGGCGATATATGTATTTATGCCACCCCATTACGACATCCGAACGGCCACATCGGAATGACTAAACGTTTGTTTGGAATTAGAATCAACGAACATAAAAGGAATACAAAAGACGGAAAAATAAACACTACCCTATCTAGAGAAGTCACGTTCAAGCCGGCTGATCATATGCGGAATGATATAAAGAAATTAGCTTCATACTCTACACCCAAATCTACTGCCATTCGCGAAACCTTGGAAATATTGACCAGCAGCGAGGCCTGCAATGATAACGTCTCTCTAGAGTTCCCACGCATTTGGAATCAATTCCTCAATTCTTCAAATAATGCTACGTTTTCTACCACGGTATCCGGTGTCCAACGAACGTGACCTCGTTTTTCCGAATGATTGATCACATTGGCGCTTATTCATTTACTGTCCAGTCAAGTCACCGCGTTCAAATTGTTGAAGTGGTCTATTATCCAGTTTGCAGTTAGCTGTCTACTTTCCTTGAAAAATCCATCTGGTTGATGTGTGGAAGCTTGGAAATTTTAATTTTTACTCTACGCCAAGAAATTCGAATTCCTAGTATAGTTATAGTATTCTTAAATCAAATACCATATCTTTACTTTGCAACTTAGTAGGGCGAAATTATAAAGTCAACATAATATAATTTTTCTTGCTAAACTGTGACATTACTTAGCTTAATTGCCACAGCGATTACCGGCAACCTGATTGCTGCCGCTTTTATCCTGCCAGACGCATCATGCAAAATTTACAAGTGAACATTTGCATATAAAACTTTCTATGTGCACGACGTGCAAATTCTTGTATTTCAGCAGTGAGGCTTCTGCTGTGGATCCCAGCCAACCTCATATCATGACAATCCATAGTAATCATTACATATCAATCCGTAGTAATCATTACATATCAACCCATAGTAATCAATACATATCAATCCACAGTAATCATTACATATCAATCCATAGTAATCATTACATATCAATCCATAGTAATCAATACATATCAATCCATAGTAATCATTACATATCAATCCATAGTAATCATTACATATCAATCCATAGTAATCATTACATATCATTACCACACCAACTCTGAGACAAATATTTGCATGGCATTTCCAATTCAGGATCATTTCTTTGAGTGTTGTTTATGTTTTGGGAAATTAGTGTATGATGTTACTCATTTCATACAAAGTGGACAGCGAAAGCTGAAGGTGGGACACAACTGTCTCATCTGCAACTCGGACCTCAGCTCTACTTGCTGAAAAATACAATTTAATAGCCCTGCTAGCGGGCAGCTCATATATGTTTTGCTCTACAGTGAAATAATTGTAGCTGAACATAAATATTCCCTAAAGACAGGCACTGCCTCCACTACCCTAAGAAGAACTGTGAACCAGGAGAATACTTACCTGATTGTGACAATTGTAGGATTCCGCCAACTACTAGCAACAGACGCATTTTGCTTTCATCTGAAAGCGTGTATATCACAAAATTTGGGAATTCTTGCTGCAACCTTAATCTACCCTGTTTCATTGAATTTGTGTACCTGACTACGGAAGTTCACCATTCGTCACTATTTGAACTATATGCTCTATGACTCTCGTTGACTAAAGTTGGCAACGATGACTTTTATAACTGTTGCATCATTGGTGTACCTCTTTGGATTTATTGCTTACTTGCACTTAGAACTGTGGCACTAAAGCTGATGATGGGGCCGCGGCGGCCTTAAAATATATTGCTTTTAGTTTTTTAACCTATTGGTGTCTTAATTGTAGATAAAGTTTTTAACTTAACTGCAATTTGACCTAGTGAGTTTTAACACATCGTACTGAGGCAGCCTAATTATCTCTGCTTATACTGTTTAGTAGGAAAAACGGTTGCTGCTCATCTCTCTTCTTATATTTTAAATCGTTTCGAAAAACATTTACTGACATATCCTCTCCTTTATATAACCTCGCATATGAACAACATTATCCGTTATAGGCTCTTGGGAGTTTTACTCTTCTGCATAAATTAATCGGCAAAATATTTGATTAGATTTTGTGATAGTTGTTCGATTTCTCCTTCGTGGAGCCGCAGTTCACAAAATACGAAATGCATTGTTTCAGTGATGTCCCTATTCTGCGGTTTTAAACTAATCGAATTTTAAGCATGAATATTTTGATATTCTTATATTTTCTCTTGCGGCATGTCTACATTTTGAATGTTTTCTGGTTTAGTGGTTTCAGCTCATTTTTCACGAATACATTTCATACTTGAAGTTGGGATTACTTTTTAATGTGATACGAGTAAAAAATGAATTTACCGCTTTCTCATGAGACCATAGCCATTAAGATTTCGTGGATAATGATCGCATGTAACGCTATACCTTCGATGCTCATTTAAAATTCCAAACATGTTTTGTGTCTCATTAAAATCAAACATTCACGTACTTCTCCTTTGCATCGCATCGTGACTTAAAAAAATAATGTTGCATTCCTTGCTTCATTAGTATATTTTTTAGATAACTAGACCAAATAAAAACAATAATTTCTTAATAAAAATTTCACCCCACAGTGTACTACTGCGGAATTCATTCAAGCAATAATTCTGCATTAAATTCAGGTGCTATCAGTAAATGCAAGCACTGAAATAATTGCTTGTCGACCCGAAGCAACACAATGATACCTTTTATCTTGTTTGCTCTTAAAGTACTTATATCTATTACCAAATTTACATTAATACATTTAATTTCATCTTTTAAATACATTTCGACATTATCGGGTGTGCTTCCAATATTGATGTCATAACCTTTAAGCTTTCCATCGTTGTATTTTTAAACGGTTAATTAAGTAGCCAACTAATTGGCTAATGATTATAAATAGCTTCGTTGCAAAGAAATCACACTTTGCAAGCAATGAACTAAACAGCTAGGTAGAAAGGATTAGTTATTTATTTACGTAATTCTAACAATTCATTTTGTAAGCATTTGTACTTAAGTACTTCAATATTATCCAATGTCAGAATATAATATCGCTGATATTAAATTGTAAAAGCTCTTTGGGGAAGTAATTGGCCGTTCAGAATGAAAATACCTTTCCGTGAAGTTACTAAATTTTTATAAGAAAATAGAAAGTAAAAAGGAAAGTTCAATAGAGGTAAACGTTAGAATGTACTTTTATCTTGTGCTTGTTTGACAGCACAACTTAAACTTCCTTTTGAAACGCTTACATGACTGGAGGTGAAAATGGGTAAAGTAGGAGATGATGAAGTAAAACAATTATACTGAAAATGCCTCCAGCCGAATGGGAATATTTGCACTAATGACAAATTAGCACGGTGAGATATCTGTTAAGCTCTTTTGGTTAACGTCAGTGCATGAGTAATGTCACTTTAACATGTCACTTCTGTGGTCAGCTAAATAAATTATGAAGCTGGTGCATACCCGATGGTGTAGTGCATATTAACATTTCTAAAAAGTATTATTAGAAGCTTTGATGTTGATCTTTTTCTGGTATCACGTAAAATATATGTTTTATGTAAGCATCAGTGTTGTTGGGTTCCAATGATAATGGGAGTAGGTGATTTAAATTTCTTTGTTGAAATCTTTTCCCCGTGTTCAATCCGGTGGATCGAAATTCTCGCAAGTAATATTCAATAAATCTAAGAATCAACATTTTCAAGCAAAATTTTATAATGCTTACACTTCGATTACTGGATGTGCTGGGGTGAAGAACCTATTGTCTTGTCCGTGAAACTTACTTTGGACTTACAAAATGGCCTACTTAAATGCATGCCAATATATCAAAATATTGGTTTTGTACAGATTTTCTTTCATAAATCTCGACATCAGTGATAACTTCTGATTAACTTGTTGGCATAAAATATACGTCCAAACATTTGGCTCCAAAATTCTGTTAGATTTCAAGCAGTACCTTGTTTTTCATGAGAAGTACAAAATGTAATCTGTAAAGACTTAGTCAGATGCCGGTATGTACCTTTAGTAAGTATTGTTTATTTGCTTACATCTGTTGAGTCGTCTTCAAGATGAAACCTCTAACTGATTGCAGCTCTAGAAGAGTCGACTTTAGTTTTCAAGCACACACTAGAATTTATCGTTTGGCAATACCCTAGAAGATGTTTTGGTAGGTATAACGACTGTCTCTGGACAGAAAAATGGCATACTTTGAGCTATGTGTTCATATTTGGAAACATCTTTGTGCAAGAAGAAGGTTTCGACTGTACGAAATATGAGGTAATGAAATTTATCAAATACAACAAATGCCGAAGTTATTTAGGACATAGAAAAACTTTCACGTTTGCCTATAACGTACTCAGTTTAAAACATCCTGTTCAAACGAATGCCTTTCTGCGAATTACATGTCAAAGGAAATGTCAATACCAAATCTGGACACCTGCTTTCATGCATATACACTCAATGGATGAAACATTAAATATACCTACCTAATAACGTGTTGGTCCTCCTCTAGCGCGATTAGCAACCTGCACTCTCCAAGGTACCGACTCCACCAGATACCTGTGGGTTTCCGGAGGTAATTTCAGCCATGCCTGCTGTAGCACTGTCCACAATTCTGCCCTGAACTTCGGTCCAGGATCCTGGATCTCATGTTCCTTTCTACGCCATGATCTGATGTTCATCTGTGATATTCCTCTCTAGAAACCTAGTGGATGTTCTCGGCATCCCAGAGAACTTCCACAGGGTTTAAATCAGGCGACATGGGGAGACTGGACGGCTGCAAACTCAGATGAGTGTTCATTGAGCTATGCCTGTGTGGTGGCGATCCGGTAGAATGATTCATTTTCCTGTGAAGCAGACCACATGCCGCAGGATGCTTGAGGGCAATGAAAGCTTGTAGGTGATCAGCCAGCACATGCAATTAACGCGCGGTCGCTAAGTATCTGTCCAGACATATTAATGGATCTAATATGTCACATAAGAAGGTTTCCCAAACGATCACAGGGCCCCACAGCCTTGAATAGAGCCGATATGGCACGAAAGTGCCATGGCCTGATGCTATTGAGGCTACACCTTAACCCTCCCGTCAGCTCGGTACAGCTGAGAACGAGATTCATTTAGCCATGCGACACTGCGACACTCTGCAAATGTCCATTTTTGAAGTTCCCGGCACCAGACTAGGCGTATTGTCCGATGATAAGCAGTCAATAGTGGCACACGAGTAGGGCGCCCGCTCCCAGAGCCCAGGGTATAAAGCGTGCTCCGTACCGTTCCTCGCTGACGCTGCTTGGACCTCTGACTTTTAACCTAAATGTGATTTGCGCAGCCTTTGGCAAGGGGTCGGTCAGTACGAGTCCGAATTATCTACGTCGATCCCGGTCATAGTGGAATGTCGTCGGCCACCGTTTGCTCTCTGGACTGTGGTACGTCAGTCGATGGAATAATCGCGGTACACATTTGATACGGTTAGCCTCGGGAACTCTGAGGTGAAAGACACATCTGCTTTGCGCCGACAATGCGTCCAAGATCAAATTCGCTTAGATCACCATATTATTCAGTTTTGTCGATTGTGATACACTGTTGGGAAACCCTGCTGTTAGCCTATTTATAGCTGGCTTTCGTTTGGGTATGTTCTAGTCTGTGCGCGGAATGCTCATGTCAACTGCCCATCATCCCTCTCTGTAATGATTTATCTACTGAGTGTAGATCGTAACTTAATAGTACTTAGAAGTGATACCGTGTGGAAATTATCATATCCTTAATAAATTAAAATGGATGTACGAGATCTGAAGGGCCATAGTGACTATGACGTGATCTGCGGCTAAAGGAGACAAAATGTGTCTCTTTTTGTTTGCATTTGTTGTTTTAATTTGATGTTTAATGACCACCGTGAGCAACTCAATGGTCTATAAACATTCGGCGGTTCCTAATTTTGGGGCGCCTGTTTCAGGGAAAGGAGAACGCGACTGCCATGTGAAAGACAAAGCATCCATGTTTCACCGGGATACGAACCCGAACCAGTCTCGGACGAAAGGTCATGAGCCAGCCCTTAAACCACTGTGCCACCGTGGCGGCATCTTATGTTGGCATACATCAAATATGCTTTTTTTTATTTGTTATAAAAACTAACAGAACCCATTTGGTTCAAAATTTAAAATATTGTAGATCAACATTCCTTCACCAAAAGCGTACTTTCGTGGTTATACACGAAACACTTGAGCCTAAATAGCAAACGGAACAGTGGATACTTCGAAAATGTGACGTTCCATGACGGCTGGAAAACATTGTGAAAACTATGAAATTTTCAGTTTTCATTTATATGTTTTTAACAATTTGCGAACAAAACCCCATATCAAATAGTTATTGCCAAAAAACTGATTTACCTTACAACGAATTCTCCGTCTTCAATTTTTCTGCTTTAGCACATTCAGTGAGAAATCCTCCATTATGCACTTCTTTACAGTCTTAATCCCGATTCCCAGCCCACTTGGATCCATTTCCAACTGCAGAGTTCTCTTTACCTCTTTTGAGGGTTTTTTCTGCCTCTTGGATGTACCAGGAGAGAGTGGTGTTGCGACGGCCTTCTTTGTGTTCCCTCTTGGGGTCTCTTTGCCACAACTTCAGCTTATGTTCTCTGCGCTGGCTGTTCTACTATCGGCCTGGGTTATCTTTCTTCTAGTTTACCCTTCAAGTAGCTAATCTCAAGTAGTTGTTTTTCATGGGTCTCTTGAATACTTCTGAGGATAGAACGTATCATTCCTCTTGCCCGTGTTGGTCACTATACGTTGGACTGTCTAATACTTCATCCAACTGGGTGAACAGTCTGTTAATAGTTTCTGCTTCCGTACTATTAATGTGATGGCTTCGTCTTCCATTTTCTTCAGTTGTTCTTTTAATCTTTTAATTCTCAAAGTTCTCTTCTGGCTCGGAGACACAAAACTGGTATCTTGTCAAAACTGTGTGTGCTGTCCGTGGGTTGCTGGCACTACTGTCTGGATGCTGTCTTCTGCCCTTGCTGGGAGGTGAACAGTCCGAGCGAAATTGCTTTTGTGTGGCTCCCGTGTTGGACCTTCCCTTAGGAAGGTGGATCCCCCCTCTCGCGACAGCGGAAATGTCGCCGGAACACGAGGACGTGCAATGCAAGATTACGCTGACTCAAGACCATGATCAAAGCTCTTAAGAGAGCTGTTTTCTTCTTTGGAGCCTTTCTGCTCTTCCTCCTTGTATGCACAGTGTCGCCTGTTAGCCTTACGCAACCTGCACATATAAACGGCATACGAAGAAAACGAGTATCTAAAAGAGGAGATGGAAATAATACGACTAGTTAAGAGACTCCCGAGACTAATTATCTACGTTGATGATGAAGAATCAGAAAACGAACACATAGATCATGACCTACAAAGACAAAACAACTTAAAGAGCACGCTCAATAAGCTATACTTTCCCAATCAAGGGAAAAGAGAATAGGGTCCACTGGGTGATTGAGCTTGTCCCAGAGGACTTCAGATGGTTTCGAAAAAGAGAACCTGGGTTGGGAGATACACTGAATTTGAGAGTTGCTGAGGGACACAATATGCTTTAAACGCAACGGGTTTGGCCACTCCAAGTCCAAATGCACCGAGATATTCTAAATTTGTGCCCGTTGCGGCCAAGCAAGGCACTAATATTGGAAGCACAACAATGAAGAGAATTGCCCAAACTGCTGCAAAGCCAATACCAAAATCAAACTTAAACCAGATACCAAGCATCCCAGTTTAGCCGAGAATTATCAGAGAATTGCTTTTGCCGCAAAAGAGAACTTGAGCTGCAAGGAATATAGTCAACTTTGGCTGAGGTATCTCTACTGGTCTCAGCGGAACCAAGCAGACGACAATAACGACGTTCTAATGCGAACGCTAAGGTTGGGATGTGATGCAATCCAAGCGTCAGTGAGATGTCACCCAAAATACTGATTTGCGACATCCCGGGACGGCGTGCCTGTCGTATTTTTTAAACGCAAAATTGTGTTTGGGTTTCTCTGTCGCTGTAGAAGTATAATAACTGAAGCACGTATTTGTGTTTTGTGTTTATCAGTAATGTTTGCCTGTGAAGGGAATTAAAGGCCTTGAGCCCAAAGAAAGGAAAACAAATGTTCGCGTGAACCATTTTCCCAATTTGGATTTCGCTCGCACGTCCGTTCCCCGCTCGCACCGACCCTACATAGGTCCGTAGCCCGTACCTGTGGCTCCACGACGGGAACATTAGCGCAACGTTTATCCAAGTAAGCGTGACTACAGAGTTCTATGAGTCCCAGTTGAGACTGCAATTAGGCTGTCCAGGATCATGGATTTTAGCCTCACGTGAAGACATATCTTCATGGAGTATTTGGATGCTGCTTTTCATCTATTCAATGTCTTAAGTCGTTTATTTTGTGGAAACTAAATTTTATTTTTGCTACTATTGCTTTTCAGTAAGAGTGAGACATTGACGAACATCTTATACAATAAAGATGCTTACTCTGTTTATGTATAACTTACCAATTCATAAAATCTATGACATGAAGACATTCAGTAAATGGCATCGATTTTATAAAGACTGCTCTGGTGCTCGAGTGATAAGAGGTGTAATTAGTCTGACGCATGTAGTCCGTGGGTTCGAATCCAAGATGGTTTTCTTGTAGATCTAACCTCCCCCACTGGAACCAATGGTCTCAAATCAGGGCAACACGTCCCGGTGGATTATTGGTCTAAGTGCTGGCTTCTAACATTCTGCCGATATGGGTCCGGGTTCGAGTCCCAGTGGGGCATGCATGCTGTATTTGTCTTAGGGCACTGGTTCACTCCCCTCCCTGGAACCATTGGCCGTAAATTAGGGAGGAGTGTCTGCTTATATGCCATCGACTTACCTACGGCGGTCATTAGTTCCTCAAATAATAATAAAAAAATCAGGAAAGGGCGACTGCACATAACACTTAGAGCTGCCCAGGGTGTTCATTAGCGCTCGCCTTAAATTAATTTTATCAGGAAAAGAAACAACAGTTTACAGATGCCTTTCCTCTCCGCGAAACTATTTCAGAAGTATTTAAACAAATATCTGGGCCCGAAGGTATACACTTCCGGAGTTACAACATGAATACTTCAGAGATTTGAAAGAGCGTAGAGGAGATATGTATTTTAAATAAGCACCGCGCAGGATTGTTATATCTATTTGCTTTACTAAAATTTATGAAAAATAATAGTAGCAATAACTGATTACCACCCCTTTTTATTTTAGATTACTGAATTTAATTGAGACACCATTGACAGAGAAACCTTAACTGAAATAGTTCTTATTCTTTTATCAATGAAACTAAATCCACGGCTTTACAATAGGGGCAATTCATATACTAACTTTAAGGCGATTCGATAATTCAAAGTAATACATTTTTTTTATATTGAAGGTTTAACGACCACCGTGAGCAACTCAACGGGCTATTAGCAGTCGCCCGTCCCTAATTTAGGGCAACTGGTTCCAGGGAAGGGAGAGAGCCAGTGCTGTAAGACAAACACGACATCCATGCCTCACGGGATTTGAACCAGAACCCTTCTCGGACGAATTGTTCGGCCTCTTCCTCATTTTTTTAAAACGCGAAATATTAAAATGCGAAATTAATTCCGGATTATTGGCTAACCAACATAAATTGTGAATGTCATGTATTACTGTCAATTAATGAAAGTTATATGAAGACAACTTTCCTACATTTTCATTTACTAAAATTTATGGCATCTAATGTTTGGAAGATCTTGCAATTTTTTATTAACAGAACTTACGTGCCTTTGTTAATATAGAATTATTTTGCGATGATTCGCAAATTATCTCTACCACGAAAGTAAAATTATGTAGTTCTTGCATAAGTTCTTACTAGATTATATCCGTTCAGATGTTTTTATCTGAAATACATTGGCGGTAAGGAAATTCAGCTTCGAACATTTATGAATGAAATAATATAGTATATCGCAGTGAACTAAAAGCAAAGACATTTTTAATTTTTATTTGGTTATGTCTACACAAGCCGTTAACTATTTAAATGTTGTGTTTCTATATTTATCAAAATATTGTCAAAACTTTTCCAATACAGCTCGTGTCTTATTTGTTTATTTGCAGATTGTTCTAGCAAAGTGCATTCCAAAGAGTTCTTCATTGCTGTGAGTTTTACAACATTAACTCAATTTCTTCGCCCTTTTGACATGTTTTGATTTCTATTGCTGTTGTGCGATTTTGTGCTGAACAGAAACAGTAATTTTATGTTGTGAATGCAAACGAACTGATAAAATGTCTTTCATAAGCCAGCTAAAACTCTTAATCATTATAGGATTTAACTTAAAATCTGTGACACACTTTACAATTTAATTTACTTTTTATGTGTGAATGGTTTAATTTACTTTTCATATGTGCTTTTCTGTTCATCATATTAATAATAACAATTTTGAAAAATTTTATGCACTTCATAAATATTTTCTTGACCTCGGAAATCTCCATATTTGTTAATAATTTATGCAAATGATTCTTACCTTATAATATTGAACATTGCCAAACCATTTATTCATATGTAGACATATGTGTTGCCGCTGGGATGCTATCAATCGAGAAGAACATATGGGAGTAGCTCCTGTTCAGGTGATGCATGGGATATGTCGGAAAATAGTATCTGATATGATATCATATCCAAACTTACACGGATATTTGTAATTCTTTAGTAAGGGATTAGATTAAGTTTAAAACTTCGACCCGATTTATTTTATCGTATAGGAAATTTGCAATCCTTGTTCCTCTTGACATTTCTTTTTTATTTCGGGGTTTAAAGACCAGGATTGACAATTCTGAGGAACATAAACAGTCACCTCACCGTAATTTACGGTCACTGCTTCCAGGAAGGGAGAGAGCCAGTTTTCTAAGAAAAGCGCACATTCCATGCCTCATCTGGGACTCCAACCGGGGCCCACTTGGACGAATGGCCGGAATCCAGCGCTTAGACCACGTCGTCATTGGGGCTGCAAGCCTGTTCACTGGATATACATGATTTGTCTCTTTTATTGTAATGCAGTAACAAATAGATATCTTCATGCCTTTGCACCCGGGCTAAATGTTTAATTAACATTATTCAATTTTATTTGTCATGGGTACAATTTGCCAAGCGTTAAACAGCCCTCACAAACAGTGATGTGGTGCATATTTTAAAAGTAATTTCAAATAAAACATAAAATCTCTCTTTCTCTTTCTATCTTTCTTTCTCTTCTCTCTCTCTCTCTCTCTCTATCTCTCTCTCTCACACACACACATACATACACACCAGAATCAGCCAATACTTCCTAGCATGAGATTGTTATAAACGATGTTTCGCTTAAATATTGCCTGTTGTGCAAATCTTATGTTTGCAAGAGTCGTACCTCAAAAACAATCTTCCTTTCCGTTGATTTCCCGAAGCGAAAAAGGAAATTGACTTGAAGAGCCAGTGAAAAAAAAAAGGCCACAGCAACAGTAATAAAAACGTTGTGATATAAAAATTAGTCATTATGCATTTGCGGCGTGCAACCAACCCCATTTGTCTGGAGAGACTGCGTCAGGTGATTTAAGAGTGGTCCATTACCACAATTCCTTTTATATCCACGTACAAATCTTGATTAGCTATGCATTGAATACTCCCGTAGACTTTCCGGAATACACAGGTGACAAAGCGAGGTCATTAATTTAAAACGTATAATGCCAGGCCTGCTATTAAAGCTCGGAGAAGAAACAAACGATCTGTCCAGTTGACCTTTGATCTAAATGTCGGTTTGTTTTTCAAATATATTTTAGAAGAAATGGAAACTAATTTTGGAAAAAACTAATTCATTATTCAGAACAAGTAAGTTCTAGCTTCCTTGAAATAAAAAATTAAATGCAATGAAGTGAACTCCAGGTAATACACTACGACAATTTTTTCGACTATTTGAATAAGATGAATAGCAACGTTACAAGCCTGGCAGTATTACCTCCCATGTGGAAGACACTGAAACTTTTACACAGCAAAGACGAGAAACTGCAATCTGTAGCGGCTTCATCCGTAGAATACTATACAGGGACAAGCAGAAAAACCCATCATTCAAAGATCTTTTTCAGGAAAAACATACTGTATTTCTTAAGGAAAATTACTTATCTCACGAAAACAATAATTTTCATCCACAATTAATTATTATTGCGCGTATGAATATCCCGGTTAATTAATCTTTCTTTTTTTTCTACAAGTGTGAAGGAACTGAAAACAAATAAGGGCTTTGCTCTAAAAATTCATAATTACTGCGTAAGCATGACTTCTAAATGCTTATCTATCTATATTTTCATATGGAACATAAAATATATATAACAATGTTTAAAATTTACCTGAAATCTCTTCAAGAAAGTGATTCTATAAATAATTGTACTAATTAAAGTCATACTTTTCTTTTATGGTGAAGGAAAAAATACTAAACTAAAATTGAAATAATTATCTCAACACAGCATTGAATTTACAAACAGGATTTTTAAAGCACCTTTTGTAATTAAGTTTTTAGCGAAAAGAAAATTTCATCTCAGTAGCTCACGGTTTTATTTTTCGCCAGTAATTAAACTGTTGTTATCAGTTACAATTCACATAAATCCTTACCCACTGGATGATATGCAATTCATCTCTAATAAATTCATGGGAAAACCTAAAGCTCCAAATTAAAAAAGTGATGACCTCAACTGAGTTTCAAAGAGAAAACAATTAATTTCGGTACTACACACAATAAACTCTTTATGGACCGAAGCCTCGTAGAATATTGAAGAGCAATAAATCAATTACAGAAGCAATTGGAAATTCAAAAAGAGAATTTGTCTTTCCTTCAACAACTTTTGTATTTCTAATTTGATGAAAAACAACAAAAGGAAGGAAGGAAGAAGGAAACGAGTTCCTTAAATTTTAAAATCCGTAGGTACGTTGATACGGAATTACCACTTTAAAATGTAAATAGAATATCTCAAATAAATTTCGACGAATTCTGTTTTCAGAAAATGCGACAGAGACTTCATATGGGCAGCAATGTTTGAATATTTTTAACATTTAACATTCTGATCTTAGTTCATGCCGTCTCAAGTATATAAATTTAATGACTTTATCGATATAGGAATAAGCATGAAGTGAATCAGGTTTTTCATTTTTTTATGCGCTGTCCATTTGCGTTAATTTTGTAGTTTGAACTATGTACAGGGGTTTATCAAACTAATGGAAACACATACTCTTTGTGGAGAACGTTTTATTAATAAGCTATAGGCCTACCTCGGGCTTTCAGAACAGAAGCAAAATTTTCGATACATTTTCTTGGGTTGTACCTAATATTTCTGCCGTTCTAATGACTGAAGTTACCACAAATCGCGCATCAATGGTCATGTCTTTTTTAAGGTCACTGAGATATGAAATTGCCGGCAACTACTCCATAACAGCTGTTTCACCTGGGACTATGAAATTGCAACGTCATAGCAAACATCGTACTGCACCCCTTTATATGCCTCACATCACGGGTGACGTCGTCCCTACGATTTGCACAGGGCGCACTGCGTGTGTTTCAGTTACAGTACATTTTTACATAAAATACATTTTCGGAATCATTAAACTGAAACATATTCATGAAGCTGAAAAAATTATTGCTTCCAACATTTGGCAGCTATTTAAATGCATAATGTACGTGTCCCTATTGAACAGGAAATTAATTTCGCGTTCCGTGTTTGAACGAATCCTTAAATGATCTCTTTCTGTTAATTATATGCTGTATCTTTTACTACAGCAAACTTCTGGCTGCAGTGAATATCTTGGCACTTAGGTATAAGGCAGCAAAAATGTACAAGGGAAACAATGATTTTTTTCCATGTTAGTAAATACTTAGTCGGTATTTTCTTGTTATAAAAAAGGTGTGCATATCTACAGGGGTATATCACAATAATGGAAACACCGATTGCGACTGGAGTACACGCAATGCACCGTATGTAAATCACAGGGACAAGAAAAATGATAGCAGTACGATATCGGCTATCATGTAGCAGTACCACACTCACAGGTGAAACAGCTGTTGCGTGTAATTTTCGAAAATGTCAGATCTCAATCATTCAAGAAACGCATGTTGATTGGTGCGCGTTTTGCAGTAGTTACAGTAAATTAGAACTGAAGAAATAGTAGATGTAGTACGAGGAACTTTATCGAAGATTATAACTACCTATCAAACAGTACACGGCGTTGCCTACAAACGTGCAAATTGTGGACACCATACAGATATGTCAGATTGAGATAGACGAACGTTGGAGCGGATTGTACAACGGAAGCAGAAGACCACTGAGCCGCATATAGCAGCAGAGTTGAACACCAGTCGG
Source organism: Macrothele yani (assembly GCA_039090855.1). Classification (NCBI taxonomy): domain Eukaryota; kingdom Metazoa; phylum Arthropoda; class Arachnida; order Araneae; family Macrothelidae; genus Macrothele; species Macrothele yani. The sequence goes on along the minus strand of CM077011.1, from coordinate 74,530,174 downwards.
AATGATTTCGTTTCCGTCATAACCGTTCGTCGGAAACTTCATGGCACCGGTATTTATGGTCGTGCTGCAATACAAAAACGCCAGATTACCAACATTAATGCAACACAATGTATAAGGTGGTGCAAAACACATAAAAACTAAATTCTAAAGACTCGCAACGTGTGATCTGGTCAGATGAATTGTGCTTCACATTGTTTCCCACCTTTGGTATAATGTACGTCTGGAGGGAACCTGCAGAAGCGTACTACTCCCACTGTTTGGTCCGACTGTGAAGCATGGAGGTGGATCCCTGATGTTGTGCGGTACCATTTTATAATACTCCTTAGAAATACTGGCTATTCTGCAAGGTCAAGCCACATATGCAACGTACGAATCCATTCGTGGAGACCTCCTACAACCAGTGTAGCAGGCATTGTTCCCTACTGATCGTGTCTGCTTTTAACAGGATTTTTGGTTTGGTTTTTGACACTTTTCTCACACCCTTGCATTGAGCGAAATATATCAAGTTGTGGTAAAAAATACTGATTTCATTGTCCCGTTCCGCCAATCTGTCTTGGCTCCACGGGGACTTATTGAGCACCTTGGATGTTATTTTGACATGTTGCGACAATTATCCTGCCTTGAGACGCCGGTTCGGACCCTGGCCACCCCAATGGCCCAAAGACCAGCCCGTGGTGACGTGCTGGCAGGCGACCTAGTATACCTTGTCTGGGTTCCCGCTCTGTCTGGCGGGGTAGGTCGTTCATTACTTTATCGTTGACTGGAAGATTCCTTGCCCTCGAACGTTTTTTGGGGAATAATTTCCCTTTATTTTCTTTTTCAAAACATCTACACACATGTATACACTGTCCTCATGCTTAGGACTCACAACATCAAGAGATAGCAAAAAAATTTATTTACAGAATATTTACATTGGTGGTCTCTTCGTCTGCTTGCCCACAGACTTTCGCCCTCATTCCTCTTCCGAATCGCTTTCGGTGTGCACGTTCACCTCCTGCGTTTCGGTCCCCATTTGATTGGGGAAGATCGTATGTTGCTGGAGGGTTAGCCTCTCAACCAAGGCTATTATCCCCCTCCTGTTAACGGAGGATTGGATGAGCAGATCCAATCTTCGCGTTCTTTGCACACCTGGGATCAGTGTGTTTCTCCATTCGGCGAAGCCACTGCATTCAAGTACGCAGTGTTCTATGCTTACCGCTCTATTTCCACAGGAACAAGTGCAGTTCCTGATGGCAAATCTGCCCAGGTATTCAGGGCTGATGCCATGGCCACTGAGTACCTGATTCAGGAGCTTGTTTGTTTGTGCACGTTTGGTCGAGACATTTGGAAACACTCTGTGTGTCTTCCGGCCTGTCTCTCCCGTGTCCCATCTGACCTGCCATTCGGTCATGGTCTTTCGTGCTAATGCTGCGCGAATACTCCTTCGCGGCGTTCTGCATTGCACGTCGACCTTCTTTTTCAGCGTGGCTGCCCTCGCCAGCTGATCCGCCCTTTCGTTTCCCTGGGTTCCGACATGGCTTCGTACCCAGTGGAAACTGACTGCCCCATCTCCCTCTGCCCTCAAGAGGGTTTTGATCCTCTGGACGATGGGGCTTCTTCCCCTGAATCTACTCAGAGCCTGCAGTGCTGCCTCACTGTCCGAGTAGAGTTTTATCGTTTCGTCACTACGCCTGGGGAGTGCCCAGGTGAGTGCCTTCTCGATCGCCAGAAGTTCTGCCTGGAAGACAGAAGCGTTCTGCGATAATTTCACGCATCCTGCAGTGGCTTCGTTCCCATCCGAGAACGCACAGAAGCCTGCCCCCACTTGTCCCTTCCACTTTGAGCCGTCCGTGAACAGCTCGTGCCCAACTCCCGTGGGTTTCTCCTTGTCCCACGGTGGGCAAATCTCCTCGGCCGGGTGGATCTGCCAATCCACACTTTCCAGCTCCATGTTGGAGGCTCGATGTGGAACACCGAGTAGGTAGGCGTCCTCGCCTGACCTAAGGCAGTGTATTGCTGCCTCCCTTTCCACTACCAGGTCTGCCGGCTCGCACCCCGCCAGCACTTGGAGTGCTAGGGTCGACGTTGTGCGAAAACAACCGGTTATCCCTAGTAGGGCCAACCTTTGGATTTGGTTTATCCCCTTCTTCATTCTGACTGTGGGAGTCCACCATGCTCCACTTGCATACGTCAGAATTCTTTCAATTCCTCTCTGATAGATGGCCTTCTTGGTTTTGCCCGATAACCTCATGCCATTCAATCTGTTAAGGATCACCGTGCACCTTGTTCTAAGATGCCTCAGGTGTGGCAGCCCTGATAGACTCTGATCCAGGACCACACCCAAGTACTTCATTTCACGCACCGCTTTGATAGTGCACCCTTGGAATTTGCACTTAGGTGGTGTTTTCATTACTCCACTCTTAGCTATTGCTAGCAGAGTGGTCTTCTCAGGAGCAAAGCAAAGTTTATTTTCTTTGCTCCAGTTGTCTGGCACATCCAAGGCGCTATGTGCTTCCCTTTCGATCACATGTCTCCCTGAGGCGGAGACCACGAGAACGAAATCGTCCGCATAGGCTTGAATTTCCACTGCCGGACCCAGGTCTAGATTCAGAGCCGCGTCTGCCACTACATTCCACCAAATCGGTCCGGAGTTGGATCCTTGCGGACACCCTCTGTGGTACGCGCGCGAGGCTTGCCCATTCCCCGCTTCGAACTCGACCCTTCTATCAGACAGGTAGCTGCTGATCAACGAGAACAAGTTCCTTGGACAGCCAAGTTCTTTCAGTCTGGTTAATACCATTGGCCACCAGACACTGTTGAATGCCCCCTCACGTCTAGTGAGATGAAGCAGGTGTGGAGCCCCACCGCTTTGTTCCTCTCTGCCCTCTCTCTGAGGCTGCGAATTGCCTGCGTTGCGCAACGCCCCGGAAGGAAACCAAACTGGTTCCTGTTTAGCTTTCCCTGCTCCATGAGAAAGCTAAGCGCTCTGTTCGTTATGAGCTTGTCCAGTACCTTGCTCCACGCTGAGAGGAGACAGATAGGCCTGTAGGCTGCGGGATCAATTTTTGTTCTTTTCGGTCTTGTTGAAAAGAACTAGCACCGCTGTTTTCCACAAGTCTGGGAAGATTCCCCTCCCGAGGCATTCGTTTAGGAGCGCCACAAAATACCCGGGATTTGCATAGTAGATTTCTCTGACTATGCTGAGGTCGAACCCGTCCTTGCCTGGTGCTTTGCCAGTGTTAAGACTGGAGAGGGCGTTCTCCACTTCCTCTCTTGTGAAGGGGGGGGGTCCTCACAAGTGTCCGGTGGGATCCGACATCCATCCCTTATTTCTTTTTGTCGTGGGGAGTCCCCTTCTCCCTCGTCTCCTTGGAAGTGGTAATCCAAGAGACTCTCTACGGTACTATCAAGAGTCTTTGATAGGCTACCGTCTGCCCTTTCGACCGCTGCCAGTTTTAGCGGTTCGGTGATGGATCCCCTCGAGATCTTATAGGGGATCCCGAAAGGGTCTGCCGGTGTTTGGAACTCACACAGTTTTCTCCAGTAAGAGATTTTCGAGAGATTCAGTTCTCTCCTATATGCTGAACGAGCCTTTTTGTGCACTTCTGTGCACTCCCTGTCTTGCGGTGTAGCTTTCGCTCTTTGCAGAGCTTTCCTACTCCGCCTAGCTCTCGCCCTTAGAGCCTTTAGTTTCTCCGACCACCAGGGGTGGGGATCCTTGGCTCCCCTTTTGTTTCCCCTGCTACTCTCGCATAGCGCTGTGACTTCGCTGGTAAGTTCTTCAAAGAGGGAGTTGAGGTCCGATGTTTCTCCGGCCTCTTCTGCCCTCCTACTCCCCAACAGGGTAGTTAGTTTGGCTTTAAAAGCCCACCAGTCGAGGTTCTTCATTAAGAACCTTTTGCGCTTGGGTCGGATGGGCTTTTCCGATCCCAAAACGAAAGATAGGGCTAGATGGTCACTGCAGCTTTCATCGTCCAGTACTTGCCAATCCTGGACGAGGCTGCGCTGCGAGACTCTGACGAGAGTCACGTCGATCCAAGAGGAGCCCCTCGCCCCTTGGAAGGTCGGGGTGCTCTCTGGATCGTTCATGACACTCAGGTCTGCCACGTTGGCGAAGTCCACTAGTGCCTGGCCGCGTTCATCCTCCTCTTGTTGGCCCCAGAGAGGACTCTTCGCGTTGAAATCGCCTGCTATTATTATCTCATGACTGGGGAATTCCCTAATAGAGCCATTAGCTCATTCAGCGTTTCTCTCAAATCGCCTGCTGGAGAACTATATACGTTCACCATTAAGAATTTCTCGACTCCACATTCCACCCCCAGGGCGACCACGTTCTCGGAGCATTTTACCTCGAGAACCGCTTGGGACGGGTCTTTCACGACCGTGGCCACCCTGGGTTTCTCCACCCTGGGGTGGTAGATCCGGTAGGAGTTAGGGAAGCCCACCACTCTTCCCCCTGTCCAAACGGTTCCTGCAGAAGCAGTAGATGAGCTTTTTGCTCAGTGGCTGTCACCAGGGCCTGTGTTGTTGCTGCCCTTGCATGATGCAGATTGATTTGCAGCACCTTAACGCCTCTCTTTGGTCTTTTATCCATAGTGAGTGCGTTCTTTTAGTAGAGCCAGTTCTCTGACAAGGCTTGGGCATTCCTTGTCGAGGCTCGAGTGGCCTATATCCACTCGACGCCTAAATTTCTTATTACTTGCCAGGCAGTTAGTGCAGACCGGGCTGTTGCTGCACTCCTGGCGCTTGCGCCCGGTTTCCCCACACCGGGCACACCTATTCTGCTCTTCGGGACACCTTGCCTTAAAGTGCCCGAACCCGTTACACCTGTAGCAACGGACCTCCCTCAAGTATTCCCTTACTGAGTGGACGGACCATTCCACCCCGAGCTTGCCTCGCTTCATTACTTTTTTGAAGGTTAGTGGGTCCGCCTCTACTACCCAGTGGCGTTTCCCACCCTTCACCTTCAAAGAGAACTTGAGTTGGAGGCTGCTCTCCTCCAGCTCTGGGTTCTGTTCTACGAGACATTGCTCGACCTGTTGCCTTGACAGGTTTTCATTAATCCCATAGATTATGAATCTCGGGTTTCTCTTCGCTGGCAACCGCGACCGAAGGTTTTCCTTGGTCACTTCGTTGCTCTTAAGCTCCGATTCCAATTTCTCTATGTCTCGGGCGGAGGAGCACTCCACCATCACTCCTCCGCCGTTCACCTTCCTGACACTTTTCACTCCAATTTGGAGTTTGGCGGGGCAAATCTGTGTTTGCAGTGCCACCTTGACCTCCTCAGACGTGGGAGAGCCCTTGTCTGATACCGGGTACACGAGAAGTACGTGCTTCTTCCCGGCTAGCTTCTTAGCCACTTTTTGCCTTGGGGCCGTGCTCCCGTTAGTAGGCTTAGCTCGTACCGCATCTGCGTACGATTTTGGAGCCGCGCTAGCGCTCTCCCTTCTCTCTTGGAGTCTCCCTTGGGCGAGACTCATTTCTATTACTTGCTTGGTGCAAGCCTCTTGTAGCGAGTTCGCTACCTTTCTAATCTTGGTCCTGGTGTTAACCAGAACCTTATTTGCTGGATTCTCTATAATCCTCTCCAACTCTTGGAAGAAGGAGTTGACTGCGCTTGCGAATTCCGACGGAATTGCCAAGCCGCAGTCTGCCTCAACGGGCTCACTTGGACCGGGGGTTTGAGCCCCTGCGTCCTCTGCCATCTCTCTACTCGGGTTGCTAACCGAGTGCAAGCCCTGGGACCTGTGTCCCTGGTCGGTCAGACTTAGTACTTTCGACAGTCAAGTGCTCAGCGGTACCCTAGGGTTCTTCCGCTGTAACCTGCACTTGACCCTGGTTGAGTGCGGGATTTGGCCTGATCCGTAGATCAGGGGGACCGGCACGACGACGACGTACCCGCTCGTATGTCAGAGTTGCGCACCGTGCTTTGACCGCAGCTTGGACTTTGCCCTGACAAGGACAGTTTTTCTAAGTCCAAACTGACTGCACCAAAACACTTTTTTCAAATTAATATAAAAAAAAATTTTCTTCCCTTCGTTTTGAAAAACGAAAGAGAAGAAAAATCAACTTTTGAGGGGAGAAACAACTCCCCTCGCTCTGCTAACAGAGTCTATCGGAACAGCAGTCGATTTGATTTGCAATCAATAGCACAGTACTCACTCAACCAGCCTCTGACAAACGGCCGGTCATCAAGTTGTGGTAGAGAGCATTAGGATGAGGGACAGGAGCCACCCTGGAAGCAGTCTCTTGATCTCAATATTACTGAACATTTGGGATAATATCTATAGCAAAAATCCAGATCGCACTTTCCAATTCGAACATTACTGACAACAGTTGGGACATATTTTACAAGAAGAATGGTCTCGAATTCCACCATCGTTGTGCATGACTTGTATACGTCCATCTCAAGTCGAATGTTATATACGCGTACGTCTATTCCAATTCGAATTACTTCTGTATTTATTAAACAAAGTTTTCAAACAGTAAAATGTTTCCAATATTTTGATAAAACCCTGTAGCTTGGTTGAAAATAATTTTACATTTCTCGTTCTAAAATAATCCATTTATGGTGTTCAACACCCACAACGCATATATCTATGATATATAAAGTCACGGGCTACATATTAAATTTCAAATACAATACAATGTGAAAAGGAATCATCCAGGCATCTATAAAAGAATTAGCATGATCTCCTTTCTTTATTTTTATTGGGGGCTTAACGATCGCCGTGAGCAATTCAGTGGGCTATAACCAGTCGCCCATCCCTAAATTAGGGTCACTGGTTCCAGGGAAGGTAGAGAGCCAGTGCTGTAAGACAAACAAAACAATCATGCCTTACCGGGATTCGAACCCGGACCCATCTCGGACGAATGATCATAAGTCAGTGCTTAGAATACTGCGGCACCGGGCCGCCAGCATGGCAATTCACCTCTTTTCGTTTCATCATGGTAATGAATAATTTCAAACTGAAAAATTAATTACCTTCAGTATATTTTGGACATGCTAATAATAAAAAAAACCAGAAATTCCCTAAAATTTCGACTGGAAAAACTATCAACAGCACGTAAAATCCCTGGTTTAAATGATTATTTAAACGTTCTGGAGAAGACCCGTTTAACGTAATTAAGAAGAGGGTTCTAAAGACTCACAACGTGTTATCTGCGCATTATCAGGTATAGATAATCACTATCTTATGTATTATTATTATTATTATTACGACAGTCGTACCGAAATTAATGCAAAAGTGGGCATAACTTATTTATTAACAGACAGTGGTCGTTCAAATTTCACATGTTGGTACAGTAGCTCTTCCTCTATAGTAACCCTTCTTCATTGCAGGTAAATAATGGATTTCAAGCAGAAGCAACGCGCCGACATTGAGTTCTTACGAAGAAAGGGTGCAGGCTGTCCGACATCTACAGAAGGCTACAGAATGTTTACGGAGATTACACCGTGCACAAGAGTGATGCGCAAAGATGAATGAAGAAGTTTAAAATAAGCGAAACCGGCATTGAAGACAAACCACACAGTGGGAGACCATCATCTGCGACCATTGTCAGCGAGTGGATGAATGTATTCGCGCGGAGAGACCAGATGCAATCTGTGAGCTTGCTGCACAACTAGACTGTGGTCACAATGTCACAGAGAAGATGGTGGAGGACTTAAAGTATCGGCAAAGTGTCGGCAGAGTGGGTATCTGGACAGGTGTAACCCGATTTGAAGGAGAGAAGCGTCACGCCTCTTCACCAAGGCCTAACAATTTCAAGAGCTCACAAGTGGCTTTATTAAGCAAAAAGATATTTACACGACTGCAATAGCGCCAAACAAAACTGATAATACTATACAGTAGCTGGGTACCCCCAGCATAACATAACAGATACTGATAAAAGATAAAAGGTAAAAAACACCATCGAGACGGGAGAGCATGATGCCTGCAAAAAATGACATAGAGCACCAGTGTAGGGGTAGGTATAAAGTATGCAGGCACGAAATATTATTAGCAGTGCAAGTCAGTATTATAAGGCTGGACATTGGCACAATGAAGACAACGGCGTGTACGAGCCAAAACAGATGTACAAGGGCATCACAATTCCATTGACAAAAATATATTACGCCGACAGTCAAGGCCAACAACTCGATAAAGCCAATCTACCAGATAGAAAACATTGAAACACAATAACAATTTAAGAACAGAGCGCACAATGAGTAACAGTATCGGGATTGTTATAACATTCAACAAACTCACAAAATAAATATATCAGTGTATTGCAGTATTACAAAAAGCAGTGCAACATCAAACAAAAGCATGAACGTGGAATGTGGAAGAAGGAAGGAGCCTAGGGAACAAAGGCAAGCAATAGTCATCGAAGAAAACATATTCACTGGACTGTCACAATTATATTTACAAACAGTATTCTAAAAAATTCATTATAAACCGACAAACATGGGCACTAACCATAGGGAGGCAATATACCGGAAAGTTAACAATGATACACAATAATGATAATAACACAGAGGTCACACAATACGAAAACATGCAACAAAAGTGAAGACAATAAATAAGAAGACATACAAGGGCACGATCAAATGAATATAAACACATTACAATGGAAGAGCCAGCGATTAGCACAGAAAGTTACGGCGACTGTTTCTTGGAATGACAGGGGTGTCATTCTCCATATTTTTTTGGAGTGTGACCATACGGTGACTAGCGAGCGCAACATTGACACACTCAAGAAGCTTAGAGACGCCATAAGGAGGAAGAGACCGAACAAAAATCTAAAAATGATCCAAATTCACCATGACAGTGCGAAACTACACACATCTTTGGCAACAAATAAGACGTTCAGCAATTTAGGCTGGACGGTAGTCCCCCATCTACCATACAACCCAGATCCGATGCCCTGCGAATTCCACCTGTTCGGTCCAATGAAGGACAGTCTTCCATGACAACGATTTGATTACAAAGACTAGGTGAAAGGGGCTGTGAAGAAGTGGGTACAACAGTCCACACGTGAATTTTTTTTTCGAAGAGGATTGGAGTGTTGAGTTCAACGATGGCACAAATGCATCGCTTGTGATGGAGACTATGTTGAGTAGCCCCTTTGTATAGAGAACTAGTTACTGCACCAACATGTGCATATTGAACGACCTCTGTTATTTAAAAAAACGTTATGCTCACTTTTGAGTTACTTTCGGTACAACCCTCATATTATTATTTATTCATCATCTTATATCTTCGTTTTTCATCTACGTCTCTATATATTACATAAACGAAGGCAAGGAGAAATACTGTGCACCTATTCCTGTCTTTTCTTCGAAACTAAGTTGTGTTTTAAGATGTTTGTCTGTACGTATTTTGAAAGTTACACAGAAACATGTTTTTAATTTTTTACCTATTCTCATTAGCTTTTTGGAACAGGAAAGTCGCCCATCCATAATTTTGAGCTACTATTTGCTAGCACGGGAAAGAGAGAACGCTGCAGGTTATGTTTCCTAAATGGTTAATGCTTCATTAATTCTGACGCGTAACACAAATATTTTTTTCTGTGTTTCACGTACCCATGAGCGTAAGTTTCGAATGCACGAATTCGCATTAGCTATAGTCGTATGTACCTGAAAACGGAAAAATCTGATCAACATTAATTACTGTAAACTGAAGAAGAAATATCGTAAAAGTATGAGCACAAAAATGAGCTAGTCTTGTGCAGAATTTAAAATGTGAAGCAGAACTGAGGTATGACATTCAAACAAAAACCCTGTGGCAGTGGTTTATGGAGATATTAAAAGTGCAATTTAGGAGACGGTTCGCCGGGTTCTCTTTAGCACCGAAATCAGTAGTTTTGTGAGCAGCAGATTTGTTCGGCATTGTTTTCTGCTCTGTGTTTTTCTCAGTGTAACAACTCACACGGTCATCAAAAGCTTTTAGGAGCTACTTGTTCCTTATTTAGCACTGCTGGTTCCAGGAAAGGGAGACAACCAGAGCAGTAGGGCGAACATGTTGCCCTTGTCTCATCAACTGCTGGATGAAAGTCTTTCCAAGTTCCTTCCACAACTGTCTGTCTTGAGCCTCTCTTCACCATGTTACTCCGGCATGCTTTCGAATTTCATCCACCATCTCCCATGTGGTCTTATTCTGGGTCATTTTCTGTCCATTGGAATCCAGTCTATAATGTTGACTGTCCATCGGCGGCCCGTTCCTCTGGCAACATGTCCAACCCATTGCTCGTTCTATACAGACGTTGTATACGTGGCTCCTACATTTTATGCATTCTAGTGTGTTATACCTCGTCCCGCATTCATCTGTTGCGTTCCTCAGCTGGTTAAAGTCACTGAGTACGTTCTGAGATACTTTTCTGGAGATATCGTTCCTTGTATTTGTTCATAATATTTCGTTTTCATATCGTTAGCTCGTTTGTTTGCGTTTGGAAGCTACCAACATGGCGGCTTTTGGTCTATCCCTACCATCTCCGGGCGTGGCGGATGCACGTCACGTCGCACACCTCGCGTCCATGGAAGTTGACGTACTCTCGTCCTCATATGTGTCTGCTCAGGTGCTTTCCCAGCTGCCTCGTACTCTTGCTCCGGTGCCTTCACTTGGCTTGGCTACGTCTCTTTCCGCTATTGCCGCTGCCTCGGTGCACTCCCTGTGGGCTGCTGGGACTACTGTCTTGCCTTCTGACTGTGGACCTCTTCCCTCACTGCCTTCTATACCAGTCGACTCATAACAGACTTCTCATCCGAGGATGTCATTTTCCTCTACAATGCAGCGAGGCTCTGCTTCTCCGTCAGCTTCTTCTCAGCCTGATGGTCTCTTGCAATCAACAACCATTATTCAGGTATCCAACCACAAGGTGTAGGTAACGATTGATGAAAATTCGCAGATTGGCTGTGAGTTCCATAATCTCCTGGATAGAGGTGTGCTCTTTCATACCTTACCGATTACTCGTCTGCTACGCTACATGGTGGCTCTCTCAGGTCATGTGTCGTCAGCGTGTATTGCCGGAATTTCTCGTACCCTTCGAGGTATCTCAGTGCATTTCCAGCGCAAGGAGGATGCTGACTTTTTTCTTGCACACGGACTTTCGATTGGAACAAATCATCTCATCCCTTCGCTTCCTTCCAAGCGTCCGATGAACATCACGTTCTATCCTATTCCACAGGAAGTGCCTGATACTGCGCTTACTCTCCTTGTCAAACATGTTTGTAAAGTTGTGGGTAAGGTCCGTCGCCTTCCTGACGCTCCACGCGGAACTCGATTTCAACATGTTACAGTACCACGCCGTCAGTTGTTTGTCGTCCTTCCCACTGAGAATGCTTTGGCGGACTATCCTACAGAGGTTACTGTTGAAATTGACTCACGCACGTACACTTTTAAGGTTTTCATCACCCACTATTGTACTCAGTGTATTACCAAGGATCACACCACTGCCTCCTTTGTGTGCCTACGCCGTGTTTTTCTTCCAACTCGCAACCCACTGCCGATCATATTTGTCTTTATGCCATACCCTCTTCTAGTGTTTTGCCTGACCCGGCCTCTCCTTCTCTCCGTCAGACACACCTTCCAGTCCAGGACAATGATCCCTTTCCTCCTCTTCCGCACCGTACGGTAGTGCATCGTCCTTCTGGGTTAGCAGAGATGTCTACCACTACTGATGTGTCACCAGCGGAGTGTTCCGACTCGTAAGTGTCGAGTGGTGCTTCGTCACTCCGGCTTATTGTCTTTCCTCCGTGTGTCTCGCGTAACGGATCTCCAACTACGACCATCTCTGCTGTTCCCTCGTTGCCGCACCTTCCTGCTGCCTCGGCTGATGCTCCAGTGTCCACCGATGCTGATCGGGTACGTACTGATTCCCTGAGCAACGTATGATCTCGTCTCCCGTTTCGGGTGTTCTCTCAGATCCGCCAATGGATTCACCTGCATCAAATTCGTCTTCAAAACGGTCCGGAACTTCCAAAGGTTATGTGAAACAGAAAAAGACAAAACATCTTTCTATTGTTCCCGATGTTTCCTGTTCCAATGTTTCTCCGCCTGATGACTCCTCGAACAGTATGCATCTCCGTTCTGCTCCTGTCAATCCTCTCTCAGATGATGAGGTTATACAGACCATTGATAAGTTTCCTTTAGTTCCTGAACCACTTTCTAGACAACAACTCTTACCCCTGTTCCAATCTACTCGTACATTTGTCTGTACTGAGGAATTTCTCCACTCATCTGTGTGTAGCCGTGATGCAGTTTGAAGTTTGTGTGTCGTTTGTGAAATCTTTGAGTGTCACAGATCCTAGGTACCAGGTTTTCATGAGACGATAACACTCGAGGTCTTTCCTTCTTGAAAGACCTCGCAGAGAAACAATTTTGCGATACCTTACTTCCTCCAGCCGATGAACTTTAGCGCCCCCTTCCAAACCTAACACTTTTCGTTCTCTCTGGCGACGTTTTCCACCTTGTGGTCGCCCGAAATTTTCTGGTTTTGCGATTCTTCATCTACTGTTCCACAAATTTTGTGCTGTACCCTTCATGTTATCATTCTCCTATTGCAATGCTGCTTCCTGATCTTGTTATTGTGCTTTGGTATTTTTCTTTTGCTGTCTGTATGTCCTTGTTGTACTAGTGTTTTCCTCCGTCGCGACTTATGTTAGTGCTACAATTGTTAACTTTGTTTTCATAATGTAGTTTGTGTATTCCTGTAATGTGCCTTGCATTATGACTGTCATTATGGTTTCATCAGTTGGGGTTTTATCATACACTTGTATATCTGCTCATAATGCTGTACTTGTGTTACTTCGTATCGAATGATATGCCTTATGCTATTCCTTGTTTGTGTGTATCGTCTTTTTACCATATGTACAAATCCCTCATATTATGTTCCGACCGCTTATTGTTTATCTTTCACGCTGAACTGTTCTCTAGCGTTGGTGTTATCCAACTGATTCCGCCTCTGTTGATACCGATGTTACTGCGCCATGGTAATGTACTCTTTCTGTTTGCTCTCCAGTCTGTGTTGCATTGTGGATATGTCTGTATTTTTCTCTTTATATTTTCTGTACTGCAATATTCAGTGATACCTCCTATGTTTGTGATCCCATTATAGCAATAAACTGGGTGCAGCTTTGGTACCCACAGTTACCAAAACCCAAATCATTGCCATTTCAGGGATTTTACTCTGATCATGATGTCTTCCACTCTTCTCATTTTCCTTATCCAAGAGTTTCGCTTGTTGTCTTTCCTGGTTATACGAAGGATGCGTCTCGCCACGCTTCTGTCAGTTGTCTGCAGCCTTTGTATCTCTTTTTTAATTAAGGTCCACACCTCTGCTCCATATGTAACCACTCGAAGGATTGATTAAACACTTTTCTTTTAAGACATACTGGCATATATTACACACTCACACACATGAAAATCATGTAAGGCTTTAAAAAGAACACGAACTCACAGACGGTACGCAGTTTTGCGTGAAAATTGGAAAAGAACGTGACCTATTGGAGTTCAAAAAAGAAATAATTGTTGGCTACCGACTGAATGGTGGTAGCAGAAGGGAAATGGCTGGTATTGTGGGCTGTTCAAGTTGCTCGGTTGTTAAAGTGTTCCAAGAATGGAAGGAAACCTGCAAGACCTGCAGTAATCGAAGTAATAGTGGACGCCCACGGACCATTGACGACCGTGGTCAGCGACAGCTATCCCGATTAGTACGATCTCACAGATGGGCCACAGTGGAACAACTGACTAGAGCAGTTAATGCAGGCACATTGAGGAACATATCGCAGACCACAATCAAATGAACTCTGCAATCTGTTGGTCGCTAGAGTCACCGTTCACTCAAGGTACTCATGCTGACGGCCAGACATCGATAATTACGGAGTGAATTTCCATCTGAGAGGTGGCATTGAACCATCGAACAGTGGAAGAAAGTCGCCTTTGCAGGCGAATCACTTTCTTTGCTTCATCGTGTGGATGGCCGATGGAAAGTATGGTGAGGCACTGCTGAGAGAAGTTATTACAACACAATGCTCAAGAAGAAGCAGGCAGGAGGTGGCCGTAGGTTCGTGTAGGGAACGTTTTCCTGGGAAACAATGAGAACAATCATACACCTGGATCTCACGATGAACGCTTCAAGCTACTTATTTATTCACTGTGGCGAATGAGGTGCTCTCATTCATGAAGACTGTCTACCCCGAAGAAATGGGTTGCTTCCAGCAGGATAACACCCTTTGCCATGTTGCTATGCGTGTGCAAGGAGGGTTTGAGGAGCATTCTTGTTATTTAACCTAATATCCTGGGCCACTGTACTCGCTGGACATCAGTCCCATTGAGCATCTGCGGGACTGTCTTGACCAACATGATCGATCTATCGATGCACCACCGATAACTTTTGATAATCTGCGAGAACCCCTGGTGCCCTCCTGGTATAGCATCAGCACAGAAAAGTTCAGAAACCTCACTGAATCAATGTCACACCGTATATCTGTTGTGTGGCGGCACGAGGAGGTGAAGCCTCATACTAACAGGTGGTCATAATTTTTTGACTGGACTGGGTATATATAAAGTATACGCTAAGTAACAGCTTTTTGTCTGTTATGCGCCCAAGAGGACAACACACAGAGTGTACAGCGATCTTCTCTCGAAGCAGCTGGTAGAATGCGAATATCTGCTACCACTGTGCGCAGAAGACCCTCATATGTACATTTTTTTGTACACGCTGGGTGAGCTGAAGTGTACTTACTCCGAAGCCGTGGCACAGGAAGAATTGCCTTATCACCTGCTGACTTGTCGACTTTGCCGATCAGCGATACAACCATGCATAGGGCTAACCTCAATTCATTGGGCAAATTACCTGGTATGGGAAAAAGTGAAACTAGAAACGCGTTATTATACACCAAATGCATGTGTAGGTGTCATCTACCTTAATACTATTCTCAGGCATGGGGAAATATATATCTTTGCGGATCTGTATTGCTTTCAGCAGGCTCCGTAGCACACTCTAGGCAAAAGAATAAAATATGAGACAGGTCGGGCCATTGTCAGAAGGTGAGGTTTAAATTGTTTTGTCTTAGAGGATGAAAACGTCCACTTCAAGCGCTGTCGTCCTGTCGCCCGCTCTACGCAGAATAGTATTATTACAATGTAAAGTGGCCAGGCCGGTCACACTATCTGAATCCTATCGAATACGTAATGAATGAATTCGGGAGGCAAGTATTCTTTTTTGAATCCCACGTTTTGCAGAAAAAATAAGGACTCTTATCTTAGAGCAATTGTATAGTCTTATCAACAGTTTTTGACATTTTTGTATGGACAGTGTAGACGTAGAAGGTACCAATGCTACGTGATGAGAATTAATTTCGCTACTTCCGTTGACCATCACCTTTTTATCATGCATCAGTATGCGCATAGAGTTTTGGGAAATAGAAGTGGTGCTTCATTTTTCAAATCTATACCTCATGCACTGTATAGATTGTATAATCGATTCTGTAAAATAATAAGGGTTTTAAGCTGTAGAACTACCGGTTTTAAAGTTTGAGCTTACTTGATGACTTCAGCCTGTTTATTTTACCTTTATTTTTTAATTCTTACCGTTGCTTGTAGAAGCAGAAAACTTAATTACCATTTTCACATTCTCTAATTATTAAACTCTTTAAATTTGGGAAACGGGATGAATTATTCATCAGAAGTATTACTTACAAATTCAGTTTTATTTTATATTCATAGATATAGCACACCAACAAGTTGTAGGTAATTCACAAATACTAAGACGAAAATGTAACAATTCAAATGTATAACACAAACATAGTGCAGTCAGCATATATCCATATATCTTTCCGTAAAACGCTTATAGTTCGATCTGTTATTTCTCTTCATCTAGCACATAGATTACGCACTCCGCTCACCAAAAACACTCTCATCAAACATTTCTTATTTTTTATTGGCCTTTGTCCCGCTGTCAGGTTGCCAGCTTGAAAAACTCGTTGGGAGGTAAAATGTGTTTTTAAGTAGGAAATAAAGTTTAACGAGAAGAAACCAAATTTACGTATGAACTCAGAAACTCCCAAAGAAGGTTAAATTAGAGGTGTACTTCACAATTACAGGCTCTCGCGGATTTAAAGAAGGACAGGATATCCAGAAACGATATATTCATAACGGATATATCGAATTTTAATTTGTAGAAACCAGCGTATAATATAAAACATCATATTTCATTCTTTCCTTATTTCTCCCATTAGATGTCTAAATAGTACACTGAAAGAAATCCGAAATCATGACACACAACGGAGTATATAAAGTTGGGTAATTTGATCGACCTATAAAAGATCATTTAGAAGATGGTGTACGAATTGATCATGTAATATATTTTCCCGAATTTTTCCCGAGTGTAGGAGGGCAAGCTGTTCTATTCGTCCTTGAGATTTGATTAAAATTGGTTTTCCCAGACATCCATTGATTTCCCAAGAGCAGTTACACTGCTAATTCTTGTTTGTTCTTGTACCATGATCATGGTTCAGCAAAGAAGCGGACCGAAACAATCATTATCTAGAAGGAGCAAAACATTTTGAAATCGTTGAAACAACAGAGCGCTTAGAAATTTCCCTGAAGAGTATAGATATAAATGAATCATCTTTTAGATAGATTGTTTTCACATGTTGGCTTGGAAATTAGCATTTAAATTTCTCACTCGCAACAAAAACAGAGAAATAAATTAATTTTCATTTGCTTTACTTAAACTTTATGCGAGATAAAGTTCATCAGTTGTCTTCTGGACGTATTTTGTAATTAAAAAAAGCTGTGAAAATCATGGTTTTAGAATTTCTAAATGTAAAATAAGCAATATTACTGTGAAAATCCTCCAAATACGCGGCGCCAGTAAACAAACATGAACATCGCTCGTTCCACGTTCCAGAAACACGTAGCACCCGGAAAATTGTTTTTCAGTCGCCGCCGTGGAAAATGAACCACAGAACTCATGATAACTAGCCGAGCGCGTTAGCTTTGCTATGTGTTTCTGGAAAGTGGAAAGAGCGATGTGTTTGTTTGTAAGCAATACTACTATTTATGATTAAGGGAAAAACTGTCAAGCAGTGCGTTTAACTAAAACAAAATACAAAACGAATATATAAAAAAGGTAAGTTGTTTTACGACTGTTTTCAAAGTATGGTCTTAAATGAAAATCCCCCGAACCCCAAGGGCAATCGCTAAGTAGTTAAAAATCTCTGTATCAACTGTAAACAAGGTCATAAACAAAGATTTGAATCTGGAAAAACAAACAAACGACATAATGTTCTCCGCGTTTTGCATAGGAACGTGTCTGAGCGCAGAACACGGTGTATACTTCTTTATGAAAACCATTTAGCCGGAGACAGATGGATTGTGACTATTGATGAAGCATGGATGTACCTGAATTACTCCAACAAGAAAACGTCAATTTAACCATCCGTGTCTCCCCCGGGATTCGAACCCGGACACATGTTGGACGAATGGTCAGAGGCTTGATTGAGAAGCAGTGTGTTTACCGGGACACTGGCTCTAGGCCACTGGCTCCAGGGCCAGTGGCCCCAAATTAGGGACGTGAGATTACTTATAGCCCATTGAGTTGCTCACAGTAAAGGTTGGACCTACAATCGAAACAAAATCTTCATAAAAATCAATAAAAGCTTAGCTGTTGTTTCTGAGCTTTCCTTGATAAATCCGTTTTAACGGAGAGTGATGTTGAACATATGGCACATTTTTAGCACGTCTTTTGTAAAAAAAAGATCGTACTTATGCTATCGGTTTGTCCGTCCGTTCGCCTGTACCCACGATATCTCAGCGACCAACTGTCCGATTTGAAAAAGTCTTTTTGCATTGGGAAGCTCGAAGTATGCGAATGATGATCCTTCATTTCGTTTTTTTACGATGTACAATTTCGCCGCTAGAGGGCGTAAATGCAGATGATGTCGAATTCAAAAATACGTTTTATTCCACATATTTGCTTCTAAACATCCGATTAAAAAAAATATTTTATCTTTCGATTCCATTTATATCGAAAAGTATTTTTGATATAGAGACTTTTTCAAATTGCGCATAGAATTTCCGCTAGGGAGCGTAAAAGTAAATTAACTTTTTCGCGGTAACTCTTCTTCTAAAAATCCGATTTAAAAAACATTTTCTTCAGCGGATACATCTCGTGATGGAAACTATTTTGCATATAATTTCTAATTTTACGTAAAGAATACTTTCGCCGCCAGGGGGCGTAAGTGTTAATTTTTGCTTCTGATGTATTTACCATAAAATCTAAGCTTCTAAAATATCGATTGAAACACTTCTTTCGTGGGCTGATGCCACTCACTACGATAAACTTTTTCGGAATATTTTCTTCGTAAAATATCCCACAGTTTCTCCGCCAGGGGGTTAGATGTATATCTTATTTTTGTCAATATCTCTACTTCTAGGAGTCCGATTTGAAAAATTCCTTCTTTGTTGGAAAGTGTTTCTAGTGTGACATGTTTGTCATATAATTTCAAAATTTCCAAGTAATTCATAGACTTTCTGCTAGGGGGCGTAACGGTAAATTGCTTTCCCTCTATATCTCTGCTTCTAAATCTCCGATTTGAAAAGAATCTTTCTGCACCGGATACAGCTCCTGATGGGAAATCATTTATACATATTTTCCAATTTTTTTTAAATGGTTTGGCCACCAGGTGGCGTAAGTCTTAATTTCCACTTCTGATGTATTTGCAGCAAAATATGAGCTTCTAAAATCTCGATAAAAAAAACAGTCCTTTGTTGACCGATACTACTCATGTCGACAAACCTTTTAGGAACATTTTCTTCTTGAAATATTGCATGGCTTCTACGCCAGGAGGCGTAGATGTATATCATATTTTCAATATCTCTACTTCCAAGAATCGGATTTAAAAAATTCCTTCTTTGTTCGATAGTGTTTCCGATGCGAAATGTTATTCCTATAAATTCAAAAATTTTAGGTAGGTCAGAGACTTTCTGATAGGGGGCACAAAGATAAATTGCGTTTTCTGCGTTATTTCTGCTCCTAAAACTCCGATTTGAAAAATTCTTCCTGTATCGCATACAAGACCTGATGGAAAATATTTTTCACATAATTTCTAATTTTGTGTAAAGAATGGTTTAGCCACCAGGGGCATAAGTGTTAATTTCTGCTTCTGATGTATTTGTAGCAAAATTTGGGATTCCGAAAACTCGACTAAATCTTTTTTTTCTTGGACCGATACCGCTATTATGCATATACCTTTTGAGAATACTTTCTTCCTAAAATAATGCATGGTTCTCCACCAGGGGACGTAAAGTCACATCTTATTTTTGCCGATATCTCTGTTTCTAAGAGTCCGATTTGAAAAAATTATTTCTGTGTTGGAGAGCGTTTCCGGTGCGAAATGTTTTTCATATAAATTGATGTTTTTCTTAACGTACAAGTCTGCAAATAGAGGGCGTAAGCTCACGATTCCGTTTACAGCAATATCTCAGGGATTAAAAACCCGATTGTAAAACATGTTTTTTCCGTCAGATACTATTGCTTTGCATACCGGTTCCATTGACTTTGAATAGCTTTGATAAATTTATTTTGCGTCAGAACGGATTCAAAAGACGTGCACCTGAAAATTCGATGTAATCTTTCTTGTGCCTCATTTGTATTAATAGACAAGTTAGCAAAAGCATGCAATGCATTGATTATGATATGCTTTCCTACATACCAGAAATCATTACTCAAGTTACGAGGATAATGGCTGTGGAATAAATTTCTCTCTTGTGCTCTGACCTATAACCCCACTTCGATGATATTCAACAGAACCGGTTCAGTATACCTCTGGAAAAACATACTAAAGTTTTGTCGCAATAGAAGCAGTTTTAGTCAAGTTATGAGGCTGTGTAATAAATCTCGCTCCTATGCACTGACCTTTGACCCCATTTCGATGATATTACAGAGAACCGGTTCAGTACATCTCTGGGACAACATGATGCAATTCTGTCGCAATCGAAGCATTTTTACGTAAGTTATGACGCATAAGGGCGATGGAATGGATCCCGCTCCTATGTCCTGACCTTCGTCTCCATTTGGCCCATTTTCAACAGGGTTTGTTTTCAGTTTGTCTCCTACCACATACTATAATTTCATCGAAATCAAACCGTGTTTACGCTAGATATCGTGTGGACGGGCAGACAGACAGATATATTGACAAAGCTGGAGCATATACGTTTCTTCAAGCTACGGTTGGAAAGCGTAAAAAAAGGTGTTCTATAAACTGTACAATGGTGTGGTGCGCGCGATATTTTTTCCGATCACAAAATTAAAAATTTATGAGTAGGCCTATTACCTCACTGTACTATACATAATTTATATGCACATTTAAACTTATAATTATTTCTGACTGAATCAATGATAATATGAAAGATCTCTTCCTTTGACCCAGAGAAAATTCTCAAATTTCTTTTCACTTCATTTTATTTTGTGAGAAGTTTATTACCACCTCCCCTTTCCATGGAAACTTTCCTTTCTACAAATGAAAGCGAAAAAATTCGTAACACCGATTTTAAAAGGTCGGTTTTTCACTGACATAACCTTATGTAAGGGTTTAACATGCGCCGTGAAAAACTCTAAGAATTATGAGCTGTTTCCCGTTCCTGACTTAGAGACATTGGCTCGAGGGATACCGCACTATACATGCCACACCTAGGACTTGGGCAAGGGCCCTGCTTGGGCTAGTACCCTGAAACCTACTCCTGGGACCACTCGGCCACCGGAGCCCCAAATTGATATCAGTGCAATACTTTAGTGGAGAAAGATTTGTAATCGAATTGACAGCTTGAAGTTTGATATCCCTGGCTGATTTCTGCACCTATTTTTTCTATAAAAAAGTTATTATCGGTATTTACTGGCATATTTTCATTGTATTCCGTGTTACTACTTCCTTCTGAAAACATGAAATTTGTCATCGTGTTGGAGCGGAAATCGAAGTCGCACCTCCCGATTTCCGGTCAAGCATGCTAGTCATTACACTACCCAGGACAAGGAAATTCCAAACAACTGAACATAGATATCTGCGACCCTTCAGATTTGCACTAGTCGAAGCTGTTCCTGCGGCATCGTAGCGTTTCACAACCTTTTCTCACACCCAAGGTCGGCTGTAGGCCACAAATTCCTGAAATTAACCCTTTAACGACCATAACGCCCAAAACGCCCGTATATACAAACGATCATAGGCGCCCGAAATGCCTGTCTAGAGTGAGTCAGATTTCCTACTTGTTCTTCAAATTTTCTCGACCTATGAGAGATCAGCAGGAGTCGCCCTCAGTCATTATTATTGTTATTAAACAAAAGAAGTGAACCAACAGACAGTTTCGGGCATTATGGTATTTAGAGTGATACAAGATTTTTGGGTCATGGTCGTTAAATGGTTAAAGTACGTCATATACAATTGGGAAACGAATTATCCCGAATAAATAATTCTTCATAAACACGTGGTAAGCATTCTAATGTTATTATTGGCATCTTTTCCTTGCATTCCATGTAACCACTTCCTTCGAAGAAATATTCTTCATAAATACCATGTATTTATGAAGAATTATTTTTTCGGGGAAATAATTCGTTTCTCAATTGTATATGACGTTATTATCGGTGTGCACATTTAAAAATTCTCTATTTTGCTTATCACAGTATCAACACTAGTCGCTTTAGCAGACATTGTTTATTAAGCTTTACCATTTAGGAATTTTTTGTTGGGTTTAAACTTTCGAGCCTTTTTCGTTCATTTCATGAGTTAATACACATGAAAAAAAAAATCTTGTAAATGTACTTGGTGGACACCCTTAATGCAGGGTGTCCACCAAGTCCCTTAACAAGTTTAAAACTTTGTTACAGATAAAATTGATGGGATAATTTTATCATATTGGTTGCAATATACTAAGTGACTATCAACGTCTTTATTGACATTACATTTATCTAATTTCAGGTACCCCGTTAACGCACTATTTTTTGTCAATATAAGGAATAGCTACTCCTCAGGGAAAGGCGCAATGGTAGCCAGGTTTATTGAAACAAAATCGGATACGCAGACTTAGCACAATTACAGGATTAAGAGTGGAAAAGATTCAATTTCACATCCGTCGATTCGCATGCTGCGTAAGAAATTAACACAAACAGTCTTGGATAAAGAGAGAACTAGTTGGCCTAGAACATCGATCGTTTGGTGAATTATTTTCTCGTATCCCGACAAAGTCCACCTGCACTACTACTACCAGATTGTTACAACTACCACTTTCAACCGTAGTCTTGCAGAAGCATTGCGCCCATACACATATGAATTGCAACTTTTGCGACTATACCCACACAAATTGCAACTTTTGCGGGTACTTGAACCAAATAATAAATACACCCAGGCGAAAAGAGCCTGCAATTCACATGCTGGAAGGAATTTGTGAAGATGCAAGCTTCTGCACCCTTCTCTGTTTTACAGATGAGGCGACCTTTTATATGTCAGGGAAGCTGAACAAACAGAGTGTGAAGTTTTGGGGATCAGAAAACCCCTATGAAACTTGGGGAGTTCAGCCATGTGCAATCGAATCATTGGGCCATATTTCTTCTGAAATAAACAATATCCTGCAGACGTTTACCTCCATATTTTGACCAAATATGTGGAACCACAACTGGAAGACCTTTAATCAATCATCATCTTCCAGTAATATTGTGCATCTCGTCATTGGGGACTACATGTTCATGAGTTCCTAAACCACACATTCCCAGACCAAAGGAGTGTTTCTTTATTTGGGGGTTTAACGACCACGGTGAGCAAATAAATGGGCTATAAGCAGTCGCCGGTCCCTAATTTAGGGTCACTAGTTCCACGGAAGGAAGAGAACCAGTGTCATAAGAAAAATACAACATCCATGCCTCACAGGGTTTCGACCCCGAACCCATCTCCGAGGAATGATCACAAACCAGAGCTTAGACCAGTGAGCCACCGGGGGCATCGGAGGATTGGAAGGGATATCTCCATTCTCTGGCCACCTCGTTCCCCAGATATCACACATATGGCCTTCTTTCTGTGGGGGCTGTGTGAAAGATACCGCGTATCAAACCGAGGTACGGAACCTCAACCACCTTCAACAAAGAATCGACGACGCCATTAATGAAGCTGTGTTACAGAGACTATGGCAAGAAATTGATTGCCGCCATGATGTGATTCGTGGAATAAATGGCACTCATGTAGAAGTGTTCCAAATAAGCATTAAAAATTATCACATTTACGCGTCAGTATGCACGCAATTACACAGGTTTATCTGCTTGTATTTGTAAGACATAAATGTTTAACATTGTAAACAGGCTTTGTGGACACCCTGTATATTAATTCAAGATGCTATCAAGCAATATTTCTCTTAATCAATTTTTCAAATAGCTGTCTTGCATTGCAATTATTAGTTTCAAAGCTAAAGAACAAAATACTACCAGGTAAGAGTTGTGTAAATAAACGCAGATCAAGAACGAATGCAGTACTGCGTTTTGCATATTTAGATTTAAAACAAAATTTCATGATCATGTCTTGTAATTTTCATTAGGAGAGTAACGTGCATGCCAGTGAATGTGATGCAATGCTCTGTTGAATTACCTTATACTCCCTATTTGAAGAACTTCTAAAATACTATGATAGGATGCAAACAATTATCCTGTTGAAGAACAAACCATTCAAAATTACACACTCTAGGCAAAGGCCCGGTCCATTTTTTAGTACGCCTGTTATACACTGGCTTTCAAAAATTAAGGAAGAGACGGTTTTTCGAATGTAACCTGCAGAATTGTTCTACAGCGACTCAAATCATACCATAAGTTCCCCAAGATGTAAGAATATGGGCAATGAGCAAAACCGTCCAAAAGAGGAATCCAAAGGATACAAAGGCACTTTGTTGAAAGGGTAGCTTTAAGCACAACTGGACAGAAGACAGAAACGTCCATGTGACAGGCGGCTGAGAAAAAAAATCCAGTCTTTAGTAGGGGGTATGATCACCCCTGACTGCGTTGCATGATTTACAATGTCTGTCCAATCTGAGGACGAGGTTGTCAAGAAACTGTTGAGGCATCGCGGCCCATTCTTCTTGTAGCGCCAATCGCAGCTGAGGAATCGTTGCTGGCGGCTGGTGACGTGCAGCCAAGCGTCTCCTGAGAAGGTCCCACACGTGTTCGATTGTATTTAGGTGCGGGGATTTATAATTCATGCTTTGAATATCTTCACTCTCCAACAGCTCTGCGACATCCACTGTACGATGACGTGTAGCGTTGTCATCCATGAAGAGGAACTCAGGACCCACAGCACCTCTAAACAGACGCACGTGAGGCAGGAGAACCTCGGTACAATAGCGGACACCAGTGACTGAACCTCCCTGGAAGATGTGGAGGTCAGTACGGCTACCAAGCATGATAACGCCCCAAATGAGAACTCCGCCACCTCCAAACCGGTCCTTTTCGAAGATATTGGAGGTGTGATTGCGTATTCCCTGGTCTTTTCAGATGCGTATACGTCCAGAATCGCTCGTCAGACTAACTCGGCTCTCATCCGTAAAGAGAACTTGGCCCCGTTGCTGATGTGTCCAGTTCTTGTGTTCCTGGCACCACAGAAACCGCCGCCTCCGATGAGAAGGCGTTAATGACACACACCGTACTGGTCGTCGTGCAAATAGACCACCTTTGTGCAGCCTCCTGGCCACGGTAAAACTCGATAATGGACGTCCTGTTGCCTGTTGCATGTGCCTTGCGATTTCTCCTGCTGTCTGCCGTCTGTCTCTTCTCGCCTGTAGGAAAATATACCGGTCGTCCGTCGCCGTGGATGCTCCTGGACGACCACTGCTAAACTCTCAGACAACTGTTCCTGTCCTTTGAAATGTTCTCCAAGCTCGTAAAACGATGCTGTGAGCGATCCCGAACTCCTCAGCCACACTAGTCACACTTCAACCTCCTTCTAATTTCCCAATGACGCGACCTCGGGTAAAGTCATCCAGATGTCGTCTACAAGATTGCCTGTTGGCCATATCACATGGTGGCAGCAACTCGACGTCGTTCAAACCGATGTACACCGTGCAATAGCTTTCACCGAATTGCTGAGCGTACACCGCCCGTGTGCTTTATACCCTTCCGACATCCCTTCCCCCTATGCCATGCTGCATATATACGCATGCCCTAACCTACCGGATCCTGGTCTATCTCCTGAGTGGTCTTTCGGTCCGTTATGCCTGCTGGTTTCGCTGTTATGCTAATTTCTCCTTTTCGTCCTTAATTTTTGCACACCAGTGAACTACACTGTTGTCCAAAATTAAGGTCACAAACACATATTCTGTAATATCTTGAAAACTAAATGGTTTATTGCAATGAAATTTGGTGCAGAGATGCCTCATACTACTATGAGACATGCAATAGCAACATAACAAAATGAACAGGAGGTAAATTGCGTGCGATATGCAAATTAGACAAAAAACGGTCCAAACATGATGCATCATATCTCGAGAACGGTCCGGCTAATAGGGAGTGTAGCCACCCCGCACAGCTTTACAAGTCGCACAACAAACCCTCATACTGTAAATGAGGTTGTTGATAACAGCTTGTGGAAACAAATCCCATTTTTCTAAAACCGCGGATTTTAAAGCCTGGAGGTTCCTGGGAGGGGGTTGACATTGTGTAATGGCTCTTTCTAGAGCATCGCAGACATGCTCTATGGGATTTAGGTTCGGCTACTCTGCTGGGCACACCATAGGGCGAATATCCTCTCCCTCCAGAATATCGTCGACCAGTTATCTCCTGAGTGGCCTCGCGTTATCGTCTATAAAAATAAAGTTTGGTCCGACAACTCCCCGGTTCAAGGGCCACATCCTTATAGCGCTGTGCAGTCACAGTGCCCACATCAAAGATGAGCAGTAGTGTACGGCTGTCCAAAATGATACCTCCCCACACAAAGATTCCACTTCTACCAAAGTGGTCGATCTCCGTTTTGTTGGAGAAATGATAGCAGGCCCCACGCTGTCTGTGGCGCCTACTATCATCCTCCAACATAACGGAAAATCACCAAGAATACACTTGATAACAAGCCCCACGCTGTCTGTGGGGCCTGCTATCATCCTCCAACATAACGGAAAATCACGTCGAGAATCACTTTGTGTACTGAATCTCGACTCATTACAGAAAGGTAGACGGCCCCAATCTTGCTGAGTCCAAGAAAGATGTGTTTGGCTCCACGACAGACGGGCTCTCTTCTGCGATCTGATGAGGAGGAAACACACCACTGGTCACCAAGCGTAAATGGCCTTCTCTGCAAGGCATATGTATACAGATTGCCTCGAAATTTTTGTTCCAGTCGCAGCAGCGATGTCCTGAGAGAGGTTTCTAGCTGTCATCCGTCTATGGCGTTTGGCAGTTAATGCAACGTAACGAGCCTCCGCAGGTGTCGTGGCTCTTGGACGGCCATGGCCGGGTTTCCTGGTGATGGTACTCGTAGTTCGGAATTGGTGCCATACCCTGGATACCACCTTTCGTGAAACCTGTAACTATCGAGCGATCTCAGCTTGAGACTGGCCAGCTTCAAGCCTGTCTCTGGCTGGAATCGTTTAGACGATGAACTGAGAGTTCATCGTCTAAACGATTCCAAACACTCATTCTAACTAAAATCAGTCAAGCTTATGATTTTTTTTGCAAGAAACACAACTCTGAAGAAGAAATTCGCAGATGCAGGAAACGGTCACTTTCACGTTCTCTTACCAAACTGACCCTGTTAACCGTTTAACAAACAGTGGATGCTTACATTACATTGATCAAATGATCATATGTAGAGGATTTTAGGAAGGCAGTGTCTGACCCCTGGTCTTAAACATCCCTTAGAAATAGGAAACTAAGAGATTTGGGCTAGAGCGCCCGATAGGAAAGTGACACGCAAGCGAAGTAGAAAGGGGAGGAAGACGCCCTTATTTATTTCCGGGGGCCAGTATCAGGGGTCCGACGGCTTAACGTGCCCATCCGACGCACGGCGGGTATTTAGTGGATCGAGCGTTCGTACCTGCCTGTGATCGAACCTGGGGCTCCTCCCGTGGCAGTCACGAACGTTGCCCACTAGGCCACCCGCGTACCTTACATTAGATTCACCGTTCCCCAAAGTATATATCCCAGCAATTTTAAACATTTTTCTGGTTCCTATCTTGAATTACTGTAAAAAATGTGTTTGTGTCCTTAATTTTGGACATCAGTGTATTAGAATGGCGTTAAAGTTACGAAAGCACCTGAAGATGCGGAGTCATAAACACATTTTTTACATTAGATTCTTTTTTTTTATTTGTAGAGGATTTTAGGAAGGGAGTGTCTGACCCCAGGTCTTAAATAACCCTTAGAAATAGGAAGCTAGGAGATTTGGACCAGAGTGTTCGATAGGAAAGTGACACGGCAGCGAAGTAGAAATGGGGAGGAAGACGTCCTTATTTATTACCGTGGGGCCAGTACCCGAGGTCCTACGGCTTAACGTGCCCATCCGATGCACGGCGGATATTTAGTGGATCGAGCGTTCGTACCTGCTGGGATCGAACCTGAGGTCATTTCCGTGGCAGTCACGAACGTTGCCCACTAGGCCACCCGCGGCCCAATTACATTAGATTCACCGTTCCCCAAAGTATCTTTGACAGCAATTTTAAACATTGTACTGGTCCCTATCTTGAATTACTGTAAAAAATGTGTTTGGACATCAGTGTACAAAACGTATGTGCATACGGTATTATTTTCTTCGTCCGCCTTTGGACACTATATCTCTGCAACTATCAGTTCCATTTGAAAAAAAATATTTTTGCATTGGAAAGCTTGAAATCTGTGAACGATAGTCCTGGCTTTCCATTATTTTAAGAGGCATAACTTTGCCATTAAAGGCGTAAATGGAGATGCTATCGAATTCAAAATGCATTTTTATTCACATATAATTGCATTTGAATATCCGATTGAAAAAATTGTTTCTTTCGTTAGATATTGTTTGTAACGAAAACTATTTTTAGTTACAGTTACTTTTTCAAGTAATGCAAAGTTTTCCGCTAAAGAAATACAGTTGAATTGCGATTACCCTTCTAAAAGACTGATTTGAAAACTTGTTTTTGCATAGCATTGAGCTCCTGGTGAGAAGTGTTTCTGCTTATGAAGTTTAATTTCTGATACGTAATGGCTTGCCCACGAGGGAACGTAAGTTTATAATTCCGTTTCTGGTGTACTTATAGCAGTTCCTGAAAACTCGATTTAAAATATCATTAGAGGTAAGATACAGCTTACGACAACAAACCTTTTGAGAATATCTTCTGCTTAAAATAGCGCATTGTATTTTTGCCGCATGTATGTCCTATTTGTCGATATCTCTGCTTCTTACGCTGATTTGAAAAATCATTTCTTTGTGGAAGAGAGTTTCAGGTTTGAAATGTTTTGCATAAAATTTAATCTTTTTTCAAAATTTTCGAATGCTGAAAATGTTTATAGTGAAATGTTTAGTTTTTAAACTAACACTAAGAAGGACAGGAATAATAAAGCTGAAAATGTTTTATGTTTTATGGTTAAATATGGTTAAAACCAAAAATATTTTTTTAAACCACACACGCTTGTTTTCTTTTTGTGTTGTTTTTACTTTTTATCGCTCAGTATCTAAATGCTTTCTAAAACGAGAGAAAAGTAACTGAGTAATTAATAACTTGCTAAAACAGTTGATATTGATATTTTCAAAAACCTTAAGCAGAAATTATTCAAAAGCATATCTGCAAAATTTGTAGCAGACTGAAAGAGAGATATGTACGTAAGTTTTGTTGTCGGAATGAACGACTTTGAACTTATGCTTTTGATAGAAAAGCCTTAAAAACGTACCAAACTGTTATATATATAGCCTTCAAATTTTAATAAGAAACAAAAATCTTTATTTTGTTATGATGGAAAGTACCTCAGCTGAGACATTCATGTAAATGGTAACTCCTAATGATAACTGGGCTCTGTATGATAACAAAAAGGACTATTTCTTAAAAACTACATGTGTGTATGTGTTATACCCATTCAAATGGAGATGTGTTAATATGTTTTATGGGTGGGTGTCTCAGGAAATTAGGAGGTGGGTGTTGGAGGTATGTTGGGGTGTGCGTACAAATCACTGAGGGAACGTTATAGTAATGTATTTATACTCAAATAGCTAAGTAGCTAATAAGCTTTGTGAGATTATCTAACATTTGTGTACGTTGTTTGTTGAGTTTGTGAGGCTGTTTTAGACTATCCTTACAAAGAAGTCCTTCAGTATACCGAATAGGTGTGGGGTTAAAAGTAAATTGCTGAAATCTTTAAGGCTTTAAATCAAAAGCCTTGCAACGAGCAGACTTGAGGTAAATGTCGTTAAGTACTTTGATATCGACTTTCATGATAATACGAAAATGCAAGCCGTATCCATTTCTTTTTAATTTATATAAATAAGCTTTTTAAAATGGCAACTTTGTGATGAATGTGCTAATAAGGTGTTGTTATTAAGCAATGTTTTCAGCTTTAGGTATAATGTGACGTGCCTGCCCAGCAGGACGCACACGACATAAAGACAGATAGCAGCGATAATGAACGTCCGCGTAGCTCAATTGGTAGAGCGACTTATTCGGAAATGAGGGGATCCGGGTTCTAACTCCGACGTGGACTAAAAATGACGGAGAAATTTACTTCGTTATAATAATCATAATCAATTAAGTAAGACTTGGGAAGAACTGGAATAGTTACATGTTTTGAGAATTCTAAATCTATTGCTTTCAGACAAAGAGATGAAGATAACTATTTTGTTCAGGGGAAAACTGTTTGAACGGGTAACATATTTATCTATTTCGATACAAAATTTGATGAAGCAAGAAAACTTGTTAAGGAACTATGCAATAGATTTGTCGAACCAAAGAAAGTGTGATATGTGCTTTGCTAAGGAGTTAGACAATAGAATTTTCGAAATAGGAAATGTAAGGCGTTGGTCAAAAATAAAGGTGGCTGTGCAAAATGCTTAATTAGGGACTCATTAGGTAGTTATATTTGTCGGATATTAGATCACTAAGACGAATAGCAGAGAATGACGTGTGGATTCAATGGATTGTCAGCAGACTGTCTGGATACTTCGGTAGAAAGCAAATATAATGAAAAGTCTCTTAAATTGGATTTCGATTAATTCGCGAGGAAGTAAGACGGACCTTATCGGACCTGGTGTTGCCAAAATAAACCTTAGAAATACCTCTCGTCAACGAAAGTGGTTCAGTTCCTCCGTAACTGTAATCAAGAAAATCAACTTTTCGATGTAGGAATTGCAAACGGTCAGAGCCTGTCTGTTTTGTGAAAAGTCGTTTCTGAGGCCATTCAAGCCCTGGGCGCGTCTGCGTGTCTTTAGTTCGAAGGTTGATTGCGTGTCGTACAGAAACAAAAATGCACCGATACTTGAACTATAAAGATGAGACGAAACTGTTAGGAACTGTGCTAGCGGAAATATCAACCTATGAGGAGTCCATAAATGACGATAATGAAGAAATAGCTGATGATAGACTTTTTAGTGATGATCAACCGTTTTGGGAAGGAGATCTTATCTCCATCGCAAGAATATTTCATTGAAAAGACATTATCACAAAATTGCGCAAAGAAAACCCAAGCACCTGCCAAACACCCGGCTACTCAATATCAAAACTGACGACTATTTTTGAAATTGCTTTCTCTGGAAATTCTCGAGGAACGCATACAAGAAGGAAATTCACAGCCATCAATTACTGGAAAATTTCAAGAACAATTAACAGCTCATTGTTCTCGGATAACGAAGAACCACCGAAAAAGAAGTTAAAATGTGCAGCCAGAAAACCATGTCATATTTGTCCCAACGCAAAAAACAGGAAATCGAAAACATGTTGGGCTAAACATGAGTGAAACGTATGCGGGGAACATACCATTTCTGTGCACAGTGTATGTTTCTGAATGTAAATGTTTTCCATTTTATCGTATATATTTTCGGGAAACACTGGTCAATTTGTCTAATTTTTCAGTAAAAATGTTTCATGTATTAAGAAAATCATTAATTACTGTTCTGTATGTCGTACAATGCAGACTGGACTTTAGAGACCTACCACGGGTCATGGGGTAAATACTTGGATTGCGCGTCTTCTCCGGTTCAATGGTAGCTTTCTCAAATGGGATTTGGAGATGATACATTACTTCGACAGGTTTTACATACTACTGTATATTTTAAATTCGCTGGTCGCAGACCATTTTGAAGACAATAACCTGGGTGCATTTATGGTGCAAATTGGTGGTGCAGTTCCACTGAAGTATTTAGTTGTAAGGGAAAGGAGATCATGAAATGGAATAAAGACGGTGGTGTTATGTACATACTGATTTCAATGTTTTTTTTTCAATTTTTCGCTCTCAGTTTGTGTTTGTGTTTGTTTACTCAGCAGCTTTAGCGCCGTCTGATGCGGTGTTGTGAAAAGATGATGTGGAACACAAGAAAGTAAAAATATCGCAGCAAAGAATTGAATTTGAGCATGATGATGCATATGACAGTTATTATGAAATGAACAGCTAATCAAACAACTTAAAAATGCTGTGTCTTTCCCATCTGAAAGTTGAAGAATTATTTCGCATCGAATGCCCTGACGTAACTGTCATCATATGTGTCGTTGATGCACGTTTTATGGACATTTGTAACTTTTTAAAGGAACTGCTTTCCTAAACGTATGTCTGTGCAGCGCAATTTCATTTGCGGAGGACAAAAAATCAGAAGCATGAAATTTATTGGTTCCAGTGTCAGATTTTGTGTGAGGTGAACATAAATTTACAGAGTTACGACTGATGTCTTACTCATTCTTTGTAATCTTTGTATGTTTAGTATATTACAATGAGTTAATTGAGAGTGAAAAAGTAAGGATTTATATTTGGGAAACATCAGTCTAAGTGTGTTATCGTTTGCTAACATGCCATAAAATTATTATTTCATTTTTGTTTCGACGGCACATAGTAGTTATAAATGAGTCAATCTGTTCTGAAAAATGTGTTTTGCACACACAGTAACGCCACTATAAAAAGTTCTGGATGTAAAACGTCTCTTAATCGAGTAAATAATTAAACAAAATTAAGGGTGTTAGGACAAATAAGGATATTTTCAAAATGATATACTAAAAACGTTGTTGAACAAAGGAAGAGAGAGGACTTAGCAGCTAATGATTCAAAGCCTATCTTTTTTAAATATCAGCCATCACTGCATCGATAACTATCCTACTACTTAATTTTGCATCACAGATAGAGAACAAAAACGAATGTGGGTAATGACGCGAATATTGCATGATTGGAAGCGTGACAATACCGGACGCGATTTAAATTCTGACCTTGGCATGGTACTCGAGGAAGATGACGTCAGCTGCATCCGTGAACGAACCGTGGACAAGGTGAAAAAAATGGTGGTGAACCATGAGAAACCAGAGTTGATTCGGAAAGACCGGATGAGACACACTACGACATCAGTTATAAGTTTAAAATACTTAAACTACAGTGACGTGACTTTGATGTTTGACATAACATCAAATTTAAATAGGAAAATGCTACTCTTTTTTGTATTATTCAAAGGTAGCTGTACTGAATTCCACGTGAACGGTGTTTTTTGCTTTTACTTTAGAGACATTTTATTAGTGGATAGCTACTTCTGATTAAAATTGTGAGAGAACGCTTCATAAACGACTAAATGGCAGGACATTGCAGCATACAAGAAGAAAATAATAGTTGCACACATTTTCTTAGTTTCCTTTTTAAATCCATGTGAAAAGAAACAGCTCATTATGTTCTTTGCAGTCTTATTCCGACTATTTCACCGCAACCTACTTCAAACAGATGCACATGTATCATTATACCAGTAACCTACTTTTATTAATGTACACGGATAATTTCACCCAAAACCGACCTGGAATAAGTACATAGATCGGTGCAAGCTATAATAATAAGAGAGAGGACGCATCATAAACGACTAAATGGCAGGACTTTGATGTTTGACATAACATCAATATACCAGTAACCTACTTTTGTTAATGTACAGGGACAATTTCACCAAAAACCGACTTCGAATAGGTGCATATATCGGTGCAAGCCTTTGGTGGGTCACATAATAATCAACTGGTCTAAAGCGGGGATTTCTAGTTTATCCTCATAATGGACTTAGGTTCGTATTTAGGGAATAGACATGGCTTCTCTACCTGTTCTATAGGGCTGGCTCTCTCTCTTCTTTGGAACCAGTGCATCTACATTAAAAACGGGCGAAACACTATCGCCTTAAATGCTCTCAGTTTTCGTTAAATCCAGAAACAAAACAAGTCATTGTGAAAAGTGCTAATTAAAAATTGTATAAATATGGGACAATTTTGTTCGAAAATAATTTCGCTGACCTTACCTTAATTATTTTGATATGCATTAGTGGTAGACTATACATACCGTTAACATTACTGCTTCCAGTAAGTCTTTTCCGCAATTTTTCCACAAGTGCTAATTGT
This sequence comes from Macrothele yani, assembly GCA_039090855.1. NCBI lineage: Eukaryota > Metazoa > Arthropoda > Arachnida > Araneae > Macrothelidae > Macrothele > Macrothele yani. The sequence goes on along the minus strand of CM077011.1, from coordinate 74,496,680 downwards.
GTCGTTTTCTGTCTCCATAGTTTATTAGATATTGGTTCTCTATACTTTATGAAATTCTTTGCATAGTTGATTATATTGCATGAAGAATATACAGGGCTACAAGGGAAGTCCGTGATTAGGCCAATTCTTTGCATAGTTGATTATATTGCAGGAAGAATGTACAGGACTATAAGGAAAGTCCGTGATCAGGCCAATATCTCACGAACTATGGCAGTTAGCGATTTATTTCTTGTGCATTTGTATAGAAAATCCTCTATGGCGCACACAATAGCACCACGAGGAATCCTCTCGCCCCCTTTTTGGGGTGTGAGGGGGCTATCGTGCCCCCTTTACGGATAGGGCAAAAAAGGAATTACAAACTTGTTCAGCGAGGCAAAAGTAATACATAAATGTTTTTCTCCCATAACAAAAGATGGAAGGGCACCGGGAATGTGACCCCAAGGAAATCGCAATATCCGGAAGCAACAACCGAGTATTTTGACATAGCTACAAGATATGAATGCATATTACTGTAGAGATTTTATTAGTTTAGAAAATAATTTTACATGTTTGCATACTCAAAATTTTACCCTTCAGCAACGATGCACGCCTGCAAGCGTACTACGAGCTGATCGTGCATGCGTTACAGCATATCGCCATCAACAGAGACACAGACAGATGTTATACGCTGTTGCACATATGCTTCATTTAGCGGTGGTGTTCCATACACCTGAGATTTAAGATGGCCCCAAAGGAAAACGTCCAGGGGCTAAGGTCTGGTGAGCGTGGAGGCCATGCTACGGGACTTCCTGTTCCTACCCATCTCCGGCCAAGCACATCATTTAGCCATCTTGATACGGGTGTACTCCTATGTGGTGGTGCCCCGTCATGATGGTACCACATGCTCAATAAAGGTTGTAATGGCACATTGTCCCAAAAATCCGTTACATCTGTTCGAAGGAGATGTAAATATCGTTCACCATTCAGAGTTGCGTTGTAAAAAAAAGTCCTACAAGCTGGTTCCCCCAAATGCCACACCAAACGTTGGTGAACCACCTAACTTGAGGGTGTGTGTCTCTCGTCCAATAGGAATTTTACTGTGCCCAGTAGTGTGCATTATGCGTATTCACAACGACATCTTGTGTGAAGTGTGACTCATCTGTCCATAAAATGTTTGACAGAGACTCTGGGTCCTATTCTAAAGCATTCAACATGACATTACAAAAATCAAGTCTTTTCTCCGCATCTCTAGGCCACAGTGTCTGCCGCGAACGAAACGAATATGGATACATGTGGTTCTTGTGCAAAATTTGTAATACACGTTGTTGGCTTAATGCACTTTCCTGGGCAACTTCATTTGTGTTTTTGTGGGGATGGGCAAATACGTATGCCAGAATATCCGTATCGTCCCGCTTTGACCTGACTGTACGTGAGCTGTGGCTGACACTACCCGTGTCACGCAGATGTTAGACGACATGTCTGATGGTCCTATAATCCGGATGTCTGGCATTCGCACAATTTCTCGTTCGTAAACGCCGACATTCGTGTTTGTACCTTACGTATAAAGCTTACACGTTGACGGCAGATTCTTCCTAACTTTCTAAACTAGTAAGTTTTAAGTAAATGAAAGCACAAAGAAACCTTTTCCTACAAACCTTATCAACAGTTCTTGTTCTGAAATAAAACGCAGTTCCTTGACACATTCAATATCACATTTCGATGTCTAATACAGTAAAAATACACTGAAACAAGGAGAAATAGCATAAAGTGGCGAAACACTCATCCAATAGGAAAACTGTATGCACATCTAATTGACTTGTGTACGTGACAAATCGTTTGACTTCCGGTCACTGATTCACGAAGTGTTGGCATACAGACCACCCATGTCTCTTTTTGTATTCTGACGACGGAGCAGAAAACACGACACAAGCAATCATGCTTCGAAGACAGCGACTCACATAATTCCCGCTTTTTTCGCATTTGGAGAGTCCCCTTCCATCTTTTGTTATGGGACAAAAACATTTATGTACCATTTTTGCCTCGCTGAACAAGTTTGTAATTGACTTTTTTGGCCTATCTGCAAAGGGGGCAAAAACGTCAATTACAAACACCACGAGGGATACCTCACCCCCCCCCCCAAAAAAAAAGGGCGGATGAGGGGATGCCTCGTGGTGTTATTGTGTGCACCATAGGTGGTTTCCTATACAATCGCACAAGAAGTAAATGGCTAACTGCCATAGTTCGTGAGAAATTGGCCTGATCACGGACTTGTAACTCTGTATTCTAGCATATTTCAGAAAACCGAAAAGTTTTCTGTACGTTTTCAAGGAAGAAGCTGTAAGATCGCTAAAATACTGATACACAGCTATTGACCAAGAGCACATGTTGCAGCTTAAGATGTACTTAAGTTTTATATTAATAATTAGTTTCTGATTTTCAATGTTTCTGGTGATAGCAACTTTGGATTAAAAGTGTATTACGGCACCAATGCAGCCAGATGTAGTGTTGTGAGTGGCAGTCGTTTGAATGGCTACCAGGAGCACAAACCTGCCTCCGCTTATCAGCGATGCGCGGTCCGTGTTGATATGGAGAAGTCCATAGCTGTGCGTAAAATTCATCGAATGTCGTCAGCTACCAAATGTGGGGTTGCTACGGCTTGCGGTCAATTGCGATGATCGAGTTGTCCAGACCTTAGGCTACGTGCATCAGTCTCACTGCAGCCACCCACGTTACCTTCCATCAACCACTCTTGGCACATTCGGCCGACAGTTGTTGCAACGAGCAAGCAATTGTACGTAGCCCTACGATGGATCCTCTGGTAAAGGTGTCTGTCTGATGGTGAGATTGCAAATGACGTTGGACAGGTATTTTTAATCTTTACGTGTGCTTTCGCCACCAAGATCACTCTAGTCCACACGCTAAGGTGAGGTCGACTGAATTTAGCTAGGTCGAGCAGTTTTGTCATTTTATCGCCCTCACCTATCACGTGACTGGTTCGCAAATGCAATCATTTATACAACTCAACTGTCGACATCATCCACCAATTTTCGTGCACCTCCGACAAATGCTTCCTGATGTTGCATTTCCTATATCGAGTAGTGTAAGTCCACACACATTTGGAGAGTATTGTTACAAAGAACATATGTTTGAGCGATTCCAAAATCATTGTCGAAATTCCTTAACCACTTTGTACTTGTCCCGGGTGAAGTGACGGACATTTATATATACCGAAACCAGTGTCTGAATTCCACAAAATTAAATACCAGACCGGGAATACTGTTTATCGTATGGGGCATTGATAGTCACTACAGTGCTAGATTTGAGTAAAATCCGTCACTTGAGATGTATTACATAGGTCACGTACATGTCAAGATGGCAGATTGGCAGCGATAAACTTCGTCGCTGTAGCTTTATTGGAAAAACATTCGGTTCTGGAGCAGAAGGATTCAGATTCGAGCCCTATTACAGGTAAATCTGGGTTTTGCGATATCGGCGCCCGAACGCAAAAATGGATCTACTGGCTGTAGGGTTCTTCGAAAAATGTGTGATGTACCTTCCACAAATCGCCTGGATTTGTGGAAGGTATGTCCCACATGTTTCAAAAAACCCAATAACCAGTAGAATTCCAGCTTCTATAGTCTTATTTCAGGTATGGTGTGCCGCAAACCCGAAACCTGCGATTTCGTGTTCTTGCCTTTCTCAATAAGGGGGGGGGAGACATACTACAGAGGGGATGTGCATGCTAAAACGGTGAAGCTTCAGCGGCACAAATTCCATCGGTGTAACTTAGTTGGAAAAGCATTCGGCTCCGGAGTAGAGGGATGCGATTTCTATCCCCGCACCGGCATTTTTGTGTTTTCACACACTGTAAATTCAGAAATCGATTTCAGAAGTACTTAATAATGATATACTCTAACAATTCCGAAATCGCTCTCAGTTACTCTGAATAACTGCATTTTGTGATGACACTGAATTCATTGTCGGACTTTCTCAAGAACCATACACCGTGAAAATGATGAACCCAGCTTACCTACCTGCCATTATAGTATACCGCAAATTCTAAAAATATCCAAGAAAGAGGACATCACTATCTTGAGGTCGAACCTACTTCCAATATTGCGATTTATAATTACATTATTGCCGCATGACATTCGAACGAAAATTTCCACTTGGCTAACACCCAGCTGTATTTTTGACTGAAAGTTTTCTTTCAACGTCATTGAATTCTTACCTGATCTTGTGTATTATTAGGTGCCAAAAGAAATTCCTTCAGCTTGAAGAAACCATTAGCATATTTGAAATTGGTACATAAAAGTTCTGTTTACCGAAGATATCCCCGGTGGAATTCAATGTAAATTTAATTTCGAATTGAAAGGTTCGTCTCCACCAATTGGAGCGGATATGTTTTTCCTGGGTGAAGGAAGCTTCCTATTTCATTTTCTCACCTCTTTAAAACTCTTAACACTCTTTTGCATTTTGCTGGTGCGTAACAGATGTAAGATATTTGTTTTTATAGGTAATATCGTCAAACAATTGTCAGTGACGACCTCCGTAATATTTTCAAATTACAATACCACACCAGTGCGCTGAAATTTTCTCATGTAGGAATTACATATCAACAAACTGAACGTTCAGGATAACTGAGGCAGAAAGGAATATAAAGAACAAAATATTGGAATACATACTTTTTCCAATAACCAAATAAAAATTCGACGAAAGACTCGAATGGTATTTGAGGAACATGCTACTTAAAAACATTAAGGTAAGAATTGTGAGAAAGAACATCGGTTTGTGTATTGTATTATTTAAAACGTAGAATTAAACCGTGCAATAGCTATTGTTACTTCATTTGACCTATGCTCTAAAGTATATTGTTGTATAATCACAAATTTGATTTAACTGAAGAATCTCGAGACGTTTATTCCGAAATCAGTAAATGCAGAAAAAATCTCTTGAGACACGGATATATACGCATTTATTAAATTTAAGAAACGATATTTTTTCCATCAAAAATCAAATGGAAGGGTATAAAGGGATTACTTCGTATCCCGTCTTACAGTATGCTCTCATCCTAATCTTTATTACTCATACATTTAAAAGAAAGAATTTTCGTGAAAAAGCAATTTTATTTCCATTTCATCCGAAAAAACGCTGCGGATGCGCTGCGGTGATTTTCTCAGTAATGGGATTGTAAACGTGTGATGTATTTTCCAGGGATATCAGTAATGCGATGATCAATACTAGTTTAATAGGTCGCACTGAAAAGTAAGATTTTTAGCCTCTCTATATAAGATCCAAGCAACAAATTTGAGCATCCTATCTCCACTAAGCCTTTGTATTTCGAAAATAATATCACGATAATTAGGTATCAGAACGGCACGCAAATAAGGATGCCGGTATAACTTTACTGTAGCTAAAAGTGGAATCAAATATATCGTAAGGATTTCTTGGAAGCAGCTACATAATTTCCAAAGCAAGCCATGAATTTATCTTATTTTTTCGGAAATAATGTGATTTTTACTAAACAGATTTGGCAGTGAAACTCTTCTAAAGCCTTTAAGCAAATCAACGTCTGAGACTGAGATCCACGCTTCCTAATAGCATTTACAGTATTGTAGTATTCTTTTACAGGATGAAGGCAACGAACAGGTTATAAATAAAAATAAATTTTGCAACAGAATTGGCAAGGTAACGCATTTGGGAAAGATAAGGAAATGGAGAAAAAAGAGTTGATTGGTGCTGTAATCCAGGGGTGTGCTAGAGTTCAAATGTCCACTCTGGTAGGTTCTCATGCAGTAACTTGACCTTTTAGGGTTCAACCGAAATGCTGCTTTAACTGTGCTAAGCGAAGTTTGGATATTTTGCAGAAGTTTCATAGTAAGGTTTTAGAAATCCATCAGACAAGAATAGTGAATTAATATACAAATGTAAGCCGAAAACGGATATCTTCAAGAAATGCAAAGTAATCCAGTGTATCATTTTCTAAATATTATCACCGTATGTTTCAACACATATAGTGTAGCATCAGGCAAATCTTGAAAAACAAAAAAGGTTGCTATCAGGCCACATGCACCGTCTCCACCAATTTATATGTATTTCATTTTTACATTTTGGGATTTAACGATCGCATTAAGCAACTCTGACCATGTAAATAGCCGTTCATTTCTAATATGATGCCACTGGTTTGCACGGTAGGGAGAGAGCCAAATTCATAAGATACCCCCCCCCAGTTTCTTCCGGGGCTCGAACCGGGGCCCACCTCAGACCAATCGGCCACTGAAGCGGCCAACGTAAGGTTGCCAGAAAAAACGATGAACAAATGGGAGATATCTTTGATGGCTATAAATAGATAGTAATCCGTTGAAGCAAGTATAAAAAATAAAGATCCAAAAGTAGCCACTAAAGTGCTTTAACTTTGCCAGCCGTACCATGAAAAAGGCATTATGGTAGGTATTTTACAGCAGCTTTGGCATTTGTTTCCATTTTCTGCCTTTACCTGATCATGCGTTGTCTCGCCGTAACTTACATTGTTTTCTGTCTCATTCTATTTATAACGTAGTGCTAAGGGATTTGACTGTAAACTCCAGGAAAAAGTAAGTCTAACCTTTACTAATATTTCTTTTTGCGTTTAACGACCACCGTGAACAACACAATTGGCTATAAGCAGTTCTCCGTCCCTGATTAAGGGCCACTGGTTCCGGAAAGAGCGAGCAACGTAAGATAAGAGTGCAATCCATGCCTTACTCGTGATTCAAACCCGAACACATCTAGATCGAATGGTCAGTGGCCAGCCTTAGTCCACTGCCAACCACCTTTTTAGTCCAGGCCAACCAGCTTTTTTAGTGTAGGTTGATATTTTAGATTTTCTGGACAGGGAACGTTGGTTTCTTCTGTCCTATAATTCTTATGATCATAATGATCGATCATTTTACAACCAGTAACCATGCAACTGAAGATGCATCCCCTCCATACTGATGATAATAACCGTTTATTTCTAACTCTGATGTTGTATGTAGTAGTCGGATGCGATTTGCAGTAGCGATTAAACTCTAACACTTCAGATACGAAATAAAGTTACATATTAAGAGAACACAACGTGGTTTGTCACAAACATTCATTTTTTCAAGTCGACCATGGTTTCGCTGGGTACTGACTTAGCTTCATCAGGACGAATGGCACGTAAATATTAAAATTGTATATGATATCGTAAACGTTGTTTACAGTCAATGGTGTTTACAAGAGAAATTTATGGTCTATTTCGCAACACTGTTACGAAAAAGACCATAAATTTCTCTTTGAAGAAGCAAAACTAATTGAGAAGCCAGATTCAACCACCAAATATGATATTTTGGAAGTTTTCCACATATATCAGAAGTCTTCGCACCTTGTTAATGACATAGCATTCACTCCATTTCAATCAAGCGCGTGGAAGCAACTAACCAAAACCTGCGACGGTAAACACCATTTATGATATAATATACAATTTGAATATTTACGCGCCATTCGTCCTGATGAAGCTAGGTCAATACCCAGCGAAACCACTGTCGACTTGAAAAATAAATATTTGTGGCGAACCACGTTATATTCTCTTAACATGTATAAATTTCACAAGACTGTAGACTTTGAGATCAAGAATGAAATAAAGTTGTTCGTCATCCTGGCACAAATCCAAACACGTACAGCGTAGTTTATGATTAGAAATTGTAGTGTAGTGCTTCCGATGTTAACGCTGGCTGTTATCACATAATCCTTTCGATTACTCACTGCTTTCTGCTGCCCCTGAAAAGCTGCTTCAGGAATTCCCATTTAAAAGGTCTGGTAAACTTTAGTCAGAGGAAACTGTTTGCTTTTGGCTAAAAATAGTTTTCAGTTGACAGTCGTTAATTCTTCAAGCATATGAATTGCAATTTAATTAAGACATGTCTTAATTAAATTTTCAACAAAACATCTGTTTCTTCGAAAAGCGTATTATGCGACAGTGATCAGCGTGCATTTTTATAAAGAGTACCTCATCCTAGAAACATCTTTATAAAAATGTCTGTGGGATGCAGTACCAGCAAATGATTCAAATCGACGCATAGGAGAGAAACTACGTTGGTCGAATACCTGAATTTCGCATTTGATATCTACCAGTTTCTGCTGTAATGTTAAAAAATATGAAATACCTTTTTTCATAAATTAAATGAGGCAAGGAAAAAAATTGTTCCCCAGTTGAACAGCATACGTGGCGTTTGACTGTCATTTGTTTCTGTGTAAAATAGCAAATGCTACAACACTTCGCAATTGGTGCCCGGCAAAGAAATGACTTTGAATGTTCTTCTTGAAATGTTAGGCCACTAAATCCATCATTATTGTTCCAATTGGTCATTTTCGGTAGGATGTAACCTCAAAAGGGACAATTTGTAATCTGATATATCATCATGCGGAAAATGATTAACACTAGAACAATTTGTAATTAAAAATATCTTGTGATAAGAGTTTATGGGAACATCAAATGTGAGACACCGCTGATGAAAGAACAATTGCTATACGTATTCTTGTTATACGTATCCTATGGATTATACGAATCAGTTGTGTCATTATGAAAATTTGTGTAGATGGAAATATATTTGAATTTCTTTATAATACTTGATTTCTGTTTCACACTCCGTATCAAAGTTTGTTCAAATCATTATTAAGGTTTGAAGTAAAGCACATCTCTAGAGTATCCATAATAAAGATGAAATATCATAATATTAAGTGGTTTCTTTAAATACCATAAGGAAACCTACTACGCGTTTTTTAATTTCCCAGAACTTTCACGGAAACCATGCACAAGAAAAGATTCTATCTCAGTGACAGAGATTTAGACAACTTAAAATGGAATTTATGAAACAACATCAAAGCTTTAGACAACTTAATTTTTAATGAAACAACATCAAAGCTTTAGACAACTTAAAATGGAATTTATGAAACAACATCAAATAGTACTATAAACAGCGAATGAAAGAGAAATCATGTGGGGGAATCAGTATTTCAGCCAACATGAAGGGAATGAAATAACATCAAAATTTATGAAACAACATCAAAACTTTAGACAACTTAAAATGAAATTCATGAAACAACATCAAATAGTACTATAAACAGCGAATGAAAGAGAAATCATGTGGGGGAATTAATATTTCAGGCAACATGAAAGGAATGTATAATAGACGAAGATACTTTCAGTTAACCCTTTAACGACCATAACGCCTGAAACACCCGTATATACAAACGATCATAGCCACCCGTAACTCATGTCTAGAGTGAGATTTCCTACCATTACCTGCTGTTCAAATTTGCACGACCTATGAGGATCAGTAGGTGTCACCGTCAGTCACTATTGTTGTTACTACACAAAGAAGTGAACCAAGAGACGGTTTTGGGCGTAATGGTATTTAGATTAATACAATATTTTTTGGGTCATGGTCGTTAAAGGGTTAAGAGTAAGAATTATAATGCAAAGAGGTGTTGGTATTTTTCTCATTGATTTTACAAGAGGTTAAACTGGACGGCTGACGAGCAAAAGCGTGAGCACGACGAACCTAATATTTACGATTCATTTAATGCTGAAAATTAAAACAAATCTTCCCGATGCGCATGCATATGCAACAAAATTTAATGCATATGTGGTGATGATATAGCACCACAGTTTTATCGCTGTTAAAGAGAAACGAAATCTTTCTAAGCATCTGATATATGGACCGTTCGGTGCTTTCGCATATCGCAAGCAATTAAAAATTTTAATGTTTTTTGAACGGTATGGTAGCAGATTGGTTTGATAGTTTTCTGGAGCTGTATACCTGAGCTCGAGTTCTGAGTGTGACATTATGAGTATGCTTGTTTTTAAGATTTCTATGAAGACTTTGTAATACGTAGGTGAAATACAAATCTGTACAAGCAGGTGGGTTCACCAAACACAAGACAACAAAAACATAACTTGCGATAAATGTTTTAAAATCTGAATTTTGCAATCAGATAATATTTATTTGAATGACATTCCTCTTGTGGAACAGTTAAACGGCAGAAGAAATTTGATGCCTCATTTTGAAACCAACTTTAAAGCCATTGTGTCGCTTATGAAGCAATGAAATATCTCTAATTTACTTTTGTGATTTCACAATATATAGTGTACATTCTGGAATGTATTTAATTTACCTATGTGATTTCAAAATGCTAACATTCTGAAACTACATTAAAATTAAGTAGAGATATTTTATCGCTTCATAACCGACACAATTACTTTTTGTTGGTTTGAAAATGAGGCATAAAACTTCTCCTGCCGTTTAACTGTTCCACAAGAGGGATGTCATGCACATAAATATTGCACTCTGCTGCTTCTTAGTTATTTATGTCCGTAGCACCGTCTCTGCCTAGCACTTGGATGTACATGTGTCACAGTTTTACACCCTCAAAATATCTGCAAAATCTCTTCGTTTGTAATGGCGACGCGTGGTGTGAGAATGAGAAAAAGATCCTTGTGACGCAGTTCAAACTATATGCATAAGTAAAAGGATTATTTACTTCCAAACGATCAAGAAATCTACATTTCAACCTCTTCCAGAAAAGCACAGTAGCATGCTGCGTGTAAAATATTACGAACGTCAGCTATTCATCAGTGCTGCATAGAACTAACGCAGCGTCCAAGTACCAGAGTAACATAAGGAACTATGTGACGTGAAGGAATGTGAATGAATATATTATAAGTTCTGAAGTATTATAACATCGGTTCTGTGAAATCTGTCTTTAATTTGCTGATGCAATTAGATACCACATCGAGCTCATTATTAATTTTGACTTCGACGAAGAATACTACCAATCTTCCGAACTGGATGCTTTAAACCTCTGTGCTTTCAAATTTTCTAACAGGCCATTAATCTTTAAATATGCTTTCAGAATTTGGAGTAAATATTTAAAACCCTAAATAGTTTTCTGTCATATTTTGCAGAAATACAGTATGTTCATAATTTGTAGGAACAGTTGCAGAACTTTAATGGAAAATGGATGAATTGATTCATAGTTTGTAGTACAACGTCCAAAATATAGCTTAAGTGTAAACCACTCTTCTTATTGCAGAGTAATTCTGCCCACCGTAACTGGCTTTACTAAATCTTACTGAAATGTTCCGAATAGCTTAAAGTCGTATTCAGATTAGTTTAATTATGCACGGAAGAAATATTTAGTCAATAAAGATAACTGCCTCTTGGAATGAAAATTCTTGCTTACGATGTCTACTACTGTTTATTGGGTCCTTAGAAGGCCCCAATATTCGACAGAACATCATATACTGAATACAACGGCAATTCGTAATAAATGAACAAATTCATAACAGAGAATAATAATGTATCGCTAAACTCAACAGACAATTGAGACATGAAATAACGAAGCGTAATTACCAGTGTGACTCAAATCAAAGCTCGTTCGAAACAACTCTCGCCGTAGAAAATCAACTCTCTCGAAATCTTCAGCTCCTCACCAATTTCTCTTGATACAATTCAAAACAACACTCCTATTTTTCTCGTTTGCGTACGTCATTCTCTTGTCCTGTCGTCAGATTGCCAAAACACATTCACCCAGACAGAAGCTGTAGAGGCTTTGAAATTACAAAAGGCTTAACAAGTATAAACCCAAATTTAACTAAGGGTACAGGAACCAAAAAGTTAAATTAAAATATACGTTACAAAAGTTAGAATAAAAACGGTAATTATTATATTCACGTTGACATTTTGTGGGAAATAGGAGGAAGATGCACCAAAGACTCAAAATCCTTAAACCTTTGATGCGACTTTCTTACTATGTTTTTCTCTCCAGAACATTCGATGTCGCATATCTGACATATATTTAAGTTGCAGTTGTGTTTACAAAAAACATATGAGAAAGCCTTAGTATGGCCCTAAGTTTTGATCTCGACAACCAAAAATGATAAAAGTTTACATTCTGCGACTTACTTTTATTGCTGTTTAGCAAACCATTTTGTAGAAAGTAATAGCGATTGGCAAACAGTTGCCATTCTTAAGTCTGTCGTAGCTAATCAACGTCTCTCCCTATTATTGTAAATAAATTGCTCTTACACTTATTCTAGGAAATACATGTATGTTTTGCGAATCCAAAGCGAGTTATTAAAATTAAAATTTTAAATGTATGCATCGCGGCAGACTGCTATGTTATCTTGGAAGAATTTAATGGCAATACATTGTGTATCTCGTAGCATACTTTTTGTCTAGAGGTTTCACCTTCTAAAGAGTCGTGCTAGTTCAGCTATGAGCCTCAGTCTTGCGCATTTTTTCCTGTAGAGTGACAGCATATTTTATCACAAGATTAGTATCTCCTTGCTGAAAGATAGTGGGATAACTTGTCCAAACACTACTGCTGCATAGGGTATCTTGAAAACATTCCCATCTTTGGAATGCTGAAAAACGTGTCAGCATCACCTTAAGAGTGAATGTCTTAAATAATAGGAGATAGAATATCATACTCTGATACGATATTATATGATATCGTATAGACGGTGTAAATGGACCTCTCACACATTATGTGTGAGAGGTCCATTTAAATCCGTCTTATCCATAGCTCCACAAGACTCAAGTACCTCGTAGGCTTAAAAGAAACTCAGGAATCTCAGCAGCAACATGAACCATTTGAAATCATAACGAAGAATGGCTATCTAATCGTTTGCAGAGCATGCCAGTGTAATGAGAAAGGATTATTGCCCGGAAGTTACTTTGGCGGCAATTAATACATCGTATGGATACTGTAGGCCGCTAAACGAGTTGATCTTCCTATTAGTTGTATATTTTAGACACCTGATATAATTACATTGCATAGATATTTGGAAAAGAACTCGTGTAGGTGCGTAGCAACATTAAATTTAGTGATATCAAGATGCGCAATAAAGTACAGTAGTTTTTAGTAAACGTTTTACTAATAAGCTGAAGTTCACCTCGGGCTTTCAGAAGAGAACCAATTTGCCTTGGAATAGACTTATACAAATCATACACATACGATAAGGGAAATTGCGACCATTCTTTCTGTTAAATATGTCCCAACTGAGCAAGGGATGTTGGAGGTAGAAAGCTTGATTTCACTTTTCGCTCCAGATATTCCCACAAATGGTCAACAAGACTGAGGTCTGGAGATCAAGGTGTCCGCAGAAGCTTCACCCTCATGCTCTGCAAACCACATCGTGACAAGTTTTGCACAACGCACGGGAGCATTATCAGCTTGAAACCAGGAACTGTCATCAGGGAACAATGCCTGCGACATTAGAAGCAGGCGGTCCCCAAGAATGAATTAGTACGTTGGTCTGGAGATCGAGGTGGGATACGACCCTGCAGAATAACCAATAGCCCCAAGGAAGGCCATGACAAAGAAGCCACATCATCAGGATTCCACGGACGTGCTTCACAGTGGCAAACAAATCGTCGGGGTGGTAAGCTTCTGCAGGGATTCACCAGGCTTATACTTTACCAGTGGGGGAAACAATGTGCAGCACGCTGCATCTGACCAGATGACATGTTGCTGGTCTTTAGCATCCTAGTTTTCATGTGCTTTTCACAATCTTACTGGTTTTGTGGCACTGATGTTGTTAATAGGTGGTTTTTGGATTTGCAACACGGCCATAACTACCAGCATAATGGTGTTCTCGACGAACTGTTAGGATGAAAACCGCACCATTCCTACTGGTGTTCAACTCTGCAGCTATATGCAGTACCACGGTCTTTTCCTTCCGTCGTGCAATCCGTGCCAACACTCGCCCATCCCTATCTGACACCTTCGTATGGCACCCCCAATTTGTATATTTGGAGGCAATGCTGTGTCCTTATTTGATGAGTAGTCATAACCTTCGCAAGAATTCCGCGGGTTATATCTACTATTTTTGCCGTTCTAGTTGTTGAAGCTCCTGCAAAACATGCGTCAATAATCATGCTTTTTTTTAGATCACTGAGATCTGACATTGTGATAATTTCTTCACAAGACCTGTTTAGCCTTCTACGTGATAGAAGACATCGTACTGCACCCCTTTATACACTGAGTGGTCACTTTATTATGACCAACCCCTCAGTACTTCGTTGGGCCACCTTTTGCCTTTAATACTGCGTCGATTCTTCGTGGCATGGACTCCACGAGATGTTGATAGGTGGTTTATGGAATCTGAGACCATGCTTGATGAATAGCACTTTCCAGGAGTGTGAGATTGCAGGGTTGTGGATCCAGCTGTCTGATGGCTCGTTCAACTTCATCCCACAAATACTCAATGGGGTTGAGATCTGGAGATTGTGGGGGCCACCTAAGCAAAGTAAACTCACCGCCATGTTCCTGAAACCAATCCTGTACAATACGAGCACGACGGAAGGACGCATTATCTTGTTGAAAGTAGTCATCGCCATTGGCATAAACCATCCACATGACAGGATACACTTGGTCCGCAACGATGTTTAGATATGATGTGCCAGTCAAACGTTAATCAACGCTATGGTTTGGGGAATGGTTTCCTGGCTCAAAGCATGCCAGGAAACCATTCCCCAAACCATAACGTTGCCTCCACCAGCTTGAAGGGTTGTAGCAATGCATTTGGGGTCCATGCTTTCGTGCTGTTTCCGATAAATTCTCACTTGGCCATCGGCATGGTGCAACTCAAAACGTGATTCATCGGACCACGTAATTTGTTTCTAATTATCGACTGTCCAATTTTTGTGCTGTGCGAACTGGAGACGTTTTCTCTTATTAACTGCAGACAGCAAAGGTGTTCGAACAGACCTTCGGCTGCCATATACCATCCGATGCAGTGTACGGCGAACAGTGCGTGCAGAGATCATTTGAGGAGATCCTTGATTAAGATGGTCTGTAATTTGCTGCACTGCTGCCCTTCTGTTGTCTGTTAGCAGTCTGGACACTCTCCGTTCCGCCCGAGCAGTCACTAATCGATGACGACCACACGTTGCACGTAGAGACCTAGTTTTTTGGCTGACAGCCCAGTCTTTAAACATTTTAACAACAGCTGCTCTGGAACATTTCACGAATGTGGCGGTTTCGTGATACTCGCTCCATGGCTCCAAACTCCTACAATCATCCCACGTTGAAAGTCCGTCAAATCGCGTTTCTTACCCATCGCGTCCCCAAAAATCACTTCTACTACTGTCACAAGCACTAAGCTTTCCCTTTTTATACTCGCCTCGCTCTCTGGCGGCAACAGCGTGCAGCCATAGCTCATTTGCTTAAAACTGTCAGGTGGTCATAATAAAGTGGCCACTCAGTGTATACACTATATTGACAAAAGTAACCGGACACCTAGAAGTTAAACACAACATAGCATTTATTGACATAAATTAGAACGGTGTCGGTCCACCTTTGGCCTTAATGCATGCACCGACACTTCGAAACATGCTTTCGACAAGGTTTTGGAACACATCAATAGCTATGCGCTTCCATTCAGTACATAATGCTGCCGCTAACAGTTGCTTAGTAATAGGTCTTTGTTCCAAACTTCTTATGCGGCGCTTTAATTCATCCCATAGATGCCCTATGGGGTTAACATCAGTTATCAGAGTTGTCCAGTCTGCACGCGTTAAGGAATTATCGTCAAACTATGCCGTGAAAGTCCTTTCTTTATGGCTTGGTGCATTATCCTGCTGGTACTAACCAGGCTCGGTTCCATAGTATAGCCACAGAGTTGGTAGGACATAATTATCCAGAATATCGAGGTAGACGTGCTGGTTAACAAGTTTGTCCACGATAAACAATGGGCAGGGACCATACCACGAAAAACACCCCCACACGAGTACACTTCGAGCTCCAAACTTAACCGTAGGAACAGTACACTGTGGTAAATAGCGTTCCCCCGGCTGCCGCCATACCCACACACGGCTATCAGACTAATGAATCGTGTATGTGGATTCATCAGCCCATAGGACCCGTTTCCATTGATCTACGGTCCACGATAAATGTTCTTTACCCCATTTTAAACGACGAGTAGCATTCCGAGTGGATATGAAGGGCTTATGAGCAGCCGCTCGACCGCGGTAACCCATGGAATGAAATTCTCTGCGAATGGTAGTTGTACATATCAAGGTTCCACCATTTTTACTCACCTGTACACTGAGGTCTTGTGGAGTGCTCCGCCGATTAGTTGTAATGACTCTCCTGAGGCTTCAACGTCCTCTATCACTGATTTTCTTTGGTCTTCCGGTACGTTTTGCTGCTTCAGACACGTCATGTGTTTTCCACTTATTCACCACATCCAAAACAGTTGGCTTGGGCATGTTTAAACGGCTCTTGGTTTCTCTTATGGACAACCCACTAATATAACAGCCAACAATCTTTCCTTTCTCAAAACCTGTTCTCTCCGGTCGCGACAGTTTCACTCAACCTCACAGTGCGATATAATCGCGGGGTCAGCTGCATGCATGTTTTTATACTGTTTGCAGCTGTACCGCGTATCTTAGCAACGCGTCGTATACGTTCATTTGCATTTGAAGTGGTGTCCGGTGACTTTTGTCAGTATAATGTACCTTGAAACTCGGACGCCTGCAGCAGTTGTAGTTTCCAATATTTTAATATACCCCGGTAGCTCAAGCTCAATATGTATGTTTTCGGATTCACGTTAATGATATTTATAAGTTAATCTTAAAAATATTTTGTCGCTCGCTTGTAATTAAACACAAGAAATTTAGAAAATCTTGCTGATAATATTTCTGCAATTTCACCAAAGGAATTTAGTGTGGAACGGTAGTCGTAACAAACTGTTGATTAAATGTTACAAATACTGTGAAACTTTTGTTTATCGTTTTGCACCTTTAATATTGAACGACGGCATTTTTATTCATAACTTATATAAAACTTACTAAACAGGTTAACGGCCATAAAAACTAATAGTAATTGTCATATTAAGTTGCTGATCTGGCAGGTATTTGAGTGAGAAATGACCAAAATAGTATAGGCAAAATATTCCGTTTTTTAAAACAATGGCAAAGTGTGTTCCGTAATTTCGGCAATATACGGCTGATGCTTGGTGAGAATTTTAGACATCCTGAGCGCAGTGCGCATAATACTTGAATCGCAGTGGTCTCTTGCAGATTGGGGAAACTGAGTGAAATGCTTCTTCTTATGGCAAATAATTACAATGAATACCCCTTGAACATAAAAAATGCTCACAATTAGTGCCTTGTGCTCAAAAAGGTGCATAGTGAAACACTTACATACCAGGCGAGTACCATATTGTATGCCATAGATTTATACATACACTATCTGATCAAAAGTATCTCGGCACACACCTATCCACAATCCCCCTGTAATTGAAAGGAATTAATATCGGAGCTGGCCAACCTTTGCTGCTATCATAGTTTTTGCCGGAAATATTTTCTACTAGATTTTGGTACGTTCCTGCGGGAACTGTCATCTATTCTTGTAGAATCGTTCCTGCGGGAACTGTCATCCATTCTTGTTACCGACAGTTCGTACTGGCGCGTAGTCGGCGTTTCAGTTCATCGCAAACTTGCTCCATGGAGTTCAAATCGAGTGTCACTGCTGTCACGTTCTTACACACTCACCTCATCAAGCCTACCTGCACATGTCTGGCTTTGCGGACGGAGCATAGAACTTTTGGTTAATGAAAGGGCTTTAACCGAACTGTTTTCATAATTTTGAGGGCAGAAGGTTCTTGAGAATGTCATCATAGGACGTAGCATTAAAATTATCGGGCATTGAAACTAAGGCGCTCAGCCCAAAGCATGAAAAACAGTCCCAGAGCATGTTGCCTTCTCTACCAAAATTAACAGTTCGATGAAAGCCTGCTAGTTTTATAATGTCGCCGACGTCACCAGTGCGATCGAAGGGTCTCAGATACAAACCGAGATAATGGGCTTTTGTAGCTAATCCCAACCGAAACATAAATTACAGTTGGTTCTGGTTTCCCTTTTTTTATGTTTAGAGGTATTGCTGACATTGCCTGTTGGTCAGGCGAAGGTGACGTCATTTTCAACGAGCATACATCCTTGCTTTTTGTGTACTATTTCTGGTTGCCATAACGAAGAACAATGCTGCAATAACCGCACTGTTGATTGTGCTTATCGTCTCAGGTGGTACAGTGAACTCGTGTCTCAAGATCTTCCGTCTTTTTTTGCGATGATTTCCCGCAGAAAACCCTTGATATCTCTTGTCTGCAGTTTCTTCCAAACACTCTTGCTGTTAGGAATTGTCTGTCCTTCAATTGATTGCCGGAACATTGGCTTCCCGTCTTACCTCACTGGATACGATAATCGTACTGTATCACATGCCATAACGTAGAATATACGCATTGAAATTATAGTTTTGTTATTTGTTTTGTCTTTACATGCCTCATTCTGTGGGACTTCGCAATGCTTCACTGGCTGAAAATTTCGGGGGTATTTTATCCAGGTGGTGACATGTCCTCTAATATTTAGCTGGATCTCTTCTTCCCATCTGTCCAAAGTATTTGTCTTCCTACTGCTCTCACTTTCCGATTCGCATAAATACAATGTCCTTTCTTCTGAGTTATATAACTTC
Source organism: Macrothele yani (assembly GCA_039090855.1). Lineage (NCBI taxonomy): Eukaryota > Metazoa > Arthropoda > Arachnida > Araneae > Macrothelidae > Macrothele > Macrothele yani. The sequence continues at coordinate 74,478,161 of CM077011.1, read as the reverse complement.
AGTGTTAGGGAAACAGCATCTATGATCAGCATGTACGAATACAGATATACTAATTGCTATTCAGATGTTTTAAGTGCGATTTGGACGCGGAAGTATCCATCAGCTACTTTAACCCTTTGACGACCATAACGCCCAAAACGCCCGTACGTACAAAAGGCAATAGACGTACGAAACGACTATCTATGGTGAGTCAGATTTCCTACCCTTACTTGTTCTTTAAATTTTCTCGACCTATGAGGGATCGTCAGTGGTCACCTTCAGTCACTATTGTTATTAAACAAAGAAGTGAAGCAAGAGATAGTTACAGGAGTTATGGTATTTAGAGAGACACAAGAGTTTTGGGTCATGGTTGTTAAAGGGTTAAGTGCGCTTTGAACGGGGTAGTGTCCATCAGCTGCTTTAATAAAGAATTCCAGATGTCTAGAGCCAATGTGCACTTCAATTTTGAAGCCAGTCTTCTAGCTTCCCGTTTTAAAATTTTGGGCAATCAGATGACTGTAACTTACCAGTTGGCACCGCTTGAGAATACAATAATGCTTCTAACTTTTATTTAAAGGAGAATGATATCAATCGCACCTTACAAAAAAAAAAAAAAAAGCCCACCGCAGCGCACTAATCTTACGTTTATTAAAAGCTGGAGTGTTTAGGAAAGTCTTATCATGTTTAATTAGGGATTGCTTTTATTGCAAGTAAACATGACTCAGAAAGCTTGAAAATTACATCGTCCTGAAACAGGAATCGAACCCGCATCTCGCGATTTACGTTCGAATATGTTATCGTTATACCATCCAAAACAAGGAACCTATGAGCAACGAGGATGGGTTTGGGAGTCAGATGAAACGCTCCGCGATGTTAAAATCATACTTACCGACACACGAGCAGAAAGCTAAACGTTCTAGGTGGTGTAACGATAACACACTAGAACGCAAAACGGGAGATGCGGATTCGATTCCCGCTCCAGGACGAAGTAATTTCCACGTTTTCTGAGGCTTGTCTATTTTCATGATCAATTTGGCACCCGTCTGTCTTTAACATCTATTGACTATCATTGTTTTCATTATTGGTTATGATATTCAACACTTTAACCAGCTCGAACGAATTTAGTCTGGGTTAGTGAAATGGGTTAACAATTCTTTGCCAGGGGTTTCATATCTTAGACATCGAATGCGAGTTCTGATAATTAAGTAATGAGACTGATTGTGTCGCGCGCGCTGTGGCAACGCTGCAGCCTCGCACGTCACATATGTGTGACATTGGCTTTTCTTTCGCCCGTAGCCCAAGTGGCAGCACCTTGGAAGGCCTCAGTGCGTAGTATCTGCTTGGCTCGTGAAGTTGTGTGTGTTCTCCTCGTGAAGAAAATAGACTCGCGGAATATTGCGCAGCGGTATGTCATCTTATTTTTGTGGGAAACATGGTGAAAATGCGGCGGTAACGTACGGAAAACTGCAGCGGGCTTTCGGCAATGAAGTAATGTGAAGAACACATGCCTTCCGCTGGCACAAAATATTTTGTGAGGGCAGAACCAATGTGGAAGACGAACACCGGAGTGGGAGACCAACAACAACACGGACAGAGGACAACACAGCCAGGGTGAGTGAAGTTGTGCTACGTGATCGGCTATTAACAGTGAGAATGATAGCGGAAGAACTGAACATGAATCGCGAAAGTGTTCGCCGGATGCAGATTGAAGTTCTGGGAATGGGAAATATTTGTGCGAAATTGGTTCCAAAATATCACCCAGAACAACAGCGAAAAGAACGCCGAAATGCAACACTACCGCATCCTCCTACCCGACATGGCTCCCTGTGAATTTTTTTATTCCCAAAACTGAAATTAGTTGTAAAAGGACGCCATTTTGACACAGCAGCAGACGTCCAAAAGGCTGTGACGCAGGCCCTGAACAGTGTCTCAGCTGATGAGTTCCGCAGCTGCTACCTGCAATGGCAGCACCGTTGGAATAAGTCTGTGCAAGCTCAAGGGAACTACTTCGAAGGTGGTCACATTGTAGTTGATTAAAAGTGTACGTAAGTGTTTTTTTTTGACGCAGTCGCAGTACTTAATTGTTAGACCTCGTTGTCTTTTAAGTGGGTCGAACGCGGCAGAAACGACTGTACCTGCACATCATAAAACGTTGCTTACCCCTTAGCTTTGTTATTCAAAGTGGTCATTTAGGGAAGTGTGTGAATGACACTTAAATTTTTTTGACTGATTGTTTGCTTACTTAAGAAATATTTAATTCAAACAGTCGCCGTCGATCAGGAACACCAAACAAAAATCATCGCTCTTTCCACGTTCATAAGTGAGTCGCGGAAACATTCACATCCGCCGGCACCGGGAATCGAACCCAGGATCTTATAGTTACGCGACGGACATGCTACTACTGCACCTCAGCGGCCTCGAATTCTCCAGACTCACATGTGATTAACTGCCAAACTACAATGCAGGTTGCTTCATGGGGCCCTAAACAATGCTGGGGATTCACCAAAGATGGAAAGCAGCAACTGAACAAATAACTTGGAGGCTAATGGATAATTATTTCAAACACTCGACGTGTATCAGAAACACCCAACAGAAATCATCGCTCTTTCCTCGTTAATAAGTGCGTGTCAGAAAAATGCGCGTAACTGGAAGACCCCGGGTTCGGTTCCCGGTGGCGGCCGATGAGAATTTTTCTGAGACGCACTTATTAACGAGGAAAGAGCGATGTTGGTGACTCAAGAAATGAGACAGAAGATGTTTGAGTCACTTGTTTCTTGCCGGAAACATGATACCCACGACAATGTGACAATCCGTTCTATAGAATACCTTGTGCCATACAGCAGAGGATAAATGATTGGAAATGAGCTAGTACCGCCTGTAATAGATCTATGAGCTGTGCTGCTGCGACGAGAAGGAGAAAGGAAATGTTTTGCCGTAGCTTTCATAAATCCGGGCTACTATGTGGACATTTCTATCTCAGAAGCACAGTTGGACCATTTGGTTCAGGGACATCTGTCTCTTAAAGGGTTTCACCCTTTGCATGTGCACTACAATAAACGTTTAATGCATTTTTAAACATTTGTAATGTTTCACATCAACATTGTGTGAGGCGTATGAAAAAAAGTGGACATGTTGGTACCTATAAAAAGGCTTGCAACACAAACTAACAATCACTAAAACATCTCGTCAGAAAAGCAAATGGCCTATTGAACTTAATTTAAAACACTGTACTTCTAGCATGGCATGGTTAATCAATTGAGTGTACAATTTCTGTTGGGATACATAAAGTATTTAAAGGATAGAGGAAGAGAAGCCTTGTAATCTGATGCAGAGAAGGGCAGTGACCGAGAGCTCTAAAGGATTTTCTCCCGCACTGACACTGCTAAACCGAACTATAAATCCTTTGAGCAGTTGTCTTCATATCTGTTGACGACCACATGTCTTTGCCGCGAGGGAGGGAGGATCCGATCTCACTTCGGAATCTTCCGAAGCGGTTGAATTGGTGTCTATCGTCAATCGAAAGCCCACACGCACACACGCACACACACACACGTTCTTACACAAACACCCACGCAGAGACACACACACACAAGCACGACTCAGGCGTGCACATTTCGCCAATCTCGCTTCTGGAATTAATGATATGTCACATGTATGGAGACTCGTAATTTGCAGCCAGCCAAACTCTTGTCTTCGCAACATTTAACTCCATTTAATGATAATCTCTACACGCTTCGGAAGCCGAGAACATTTCAGATAAGTGAGAACTGGTTTTAGCTGCTTTTCGAGAAATAGCTCCGGTAGCTATTAGGGCTGATATTATCTTATTCTATCCGGATTTCTAACTGAGCAAAGTAAGCCTTCGCAGGCCATCAGCAGGACTTTAAACCATTAATGCTTCCCGAGAGGTTTTATCGCATTCACACCTTTCAGCTTGAGATAGGGAGGGATAGGACTGCATTTACAGCAGCCGGTTAGCACAGGAGTTTCTTCCGAGCACACTTCCTTCCTGTACGAAGTAGGCGCTTTCAAAATACAATCTCGAAGAAGAGAAAAAAGATTGGAAGGAGATGTAATTCTGCTCAGTTTAGGAGATCATTTACATGCAAGACTAGCGGAGCTATAATGTATTAAATAAAACAACTAGGGAAGTTCACCTGCACTTTATTTCATATTTATGGAAAATAGTTTACTCTCATCTATTGACGGAATACTGGTAAAATACTTTGTGATACATTTGTCTTAGTGATGACTTGTTCGCCAAAGAAACGATGTTTAACAGTTTAACACATTGGTTTTCAATAAGGTAAAACAATTTTTTGCGTTCTCTGTAATCGATATTGCGGTTTTTACCCTTTGGATGCATCCAGTCCATACATATTTAACAGCAAATTTCATCAATACAGACACCAGTCTTCTGCAATCCATGGTATCATTGTTCAGGCATTTACTGTTACATCTACTAGCATTGTTATCAGAGACATAAATTTACTTTTTCCCTGCTTTTTGCGGTTGTTGGCTTTTACTAATCGGGGGGGATAAACCAAACATAATTTATTTTCTACATTGTTCGTTCACGCTTCAAGTTTTTGTTTTGTTTTGTAAGGACAGCAATTTCGCTACATTTTCTTTTCATCTGTGCATCACATTGTTAAAACCCAGTGAATTCAATGATTTTACTAACAATTATACAGTACTTGCTATACGTGCGCACAATTGCAGTAATCCAGTGATTGTTACTAACGTTTGCTTGGATTTGAGACGTTATCTACATTTATCTTTTCTCAAAGTTTGCAGGCCCAAGAAGGCAGCTGTGAAACTGGAAAAGAAAATTGACCGAACGGTAATTACAATTCCTTCGTATTAGTGATGTACGAGTGTCAGTCAAAGTAGTCTGTAATTATTATTGGAATAATGACTTAACGTAGCAACAATTTTCCGTCAAAGTCTGAGACTAGCTCATACCTCTACACCAGTGGCGTAACTATGTTTCAAAATCAGGGGAGTCAGATCACACATACACAGTGATCGGACACCCCAGATTATATGTATACATATATATATATACTGAAGAGCAAAACTGAAGACTAAGGAAAAACTTTAGAATTTAAAACGAAAGTTGCAAAATAACCTGAAGATCTGCTTTAATTTTCTACACAGTTAATAATATGATTCTGACCAATCAAAGCCGTAAGGAAGTTGGCTAGAGGATGCCTATTAACTACCTAAAGGAACCTTAGTGCTATGGATATGAAGGTCCTATTAAAACAAAAAAAATAAATAATATAAACAAAATCACAAAAAAAAGCTTAAAAATCTGTTTATAAAAGAAAATAAAAACAAATAAAAAAGAAAACTAGTTATTCATCACTAGGATAGCTATACTAAAAATAGTAAAACCAACATTAAAATTAATAAGATTCTGATTAATCTATAGAAGCTCACTAAGGTGATTTAATACATGCAAAGATTATTAAATACACTACTCGTGTATTTTATAATATTTCTCATGTATTCTGGAGAGTTTATTCTGCTCTTTCTGATCATACAGATCCACAGTCTTAAGTTTATATATGTTTTTCTCTGGTTAAAATCTCCGCGATTTGGTTTCTTTCTGTATGAGGAGGCCATCAGCCCCACCCACACTGCCCCCAGCGACTAGGGAGTGGCGGAAGAGGTCAGCCATGTTTTACTCTTGTGAGGAGAAAGTTTCGTCGCACAAGAGGTAAGCTCTCTTCCTTGTATTTGGGTTTTAGGTTTTATAAGTTCATTGTTTGTACTTCATGTACTTTTTCTCTGTTGATTTTTTGCTTTTCAGCTTTTAGGCACTGGCTTGTCTGTTAACATTTTTGCGGGTTTTAACTCTTTCTTTTCTTTGTAACTTTGCGCGTCTTTTGGGGAACCTAGGAACAGCAGATGGCTAAGCTTGTTCCTTTTCTTTGCGCTGTATTTTCAAAGTAGTTAAATACTTAATAACTAATTAATTATGCACTTAAAGCACTGCTGAAATACTTTGTACATATTGCAACTAACTGTTTAAGTCATATAACTTGCACAAAGTTTTCTTTAGTTAATTATTGTCTTTAACTTATTCTCGTTTTCGTGCTGTCATAAGTTGTAGAGTAGGGGGTTTTAGACTCAAGTTTTCTTTCAAAAATCTGTTTTTTAAAAATTAATATTTCCTTTTTTAATTGCAATGAAAAAATTTGGATTTCTTTTGCATTGTTTTTCAGGTTTAAATTCTCTCTCAAACGAACTTGGCATTTCGTTATAGCTGAAAATTATTTCTAATTATTATGTCACTCTCACAGCTTGAGTTCTCTTAAATCTTCTTCTCTCTGTTTAATAGTAACAGATGAAGAGCATGGGTCGGGCCAGGAAGGCTAATGGATGCAAGCGAAATTGTTAACTAGTGCTAGGTCATACAACTCTGCGGAGGCCATGACATATATATATTTTTTAAAACAATTTTAGGTGGGAATGTTACTTGCATCTATGGCCTTGCAGAAACCCATTTCCAACTAGGTCTTTGTGGAAGTGAGAAAATGCAGAGTTTTTGCTGGTCCTTGATAAAGCCAAGGCTCAGTATTCTCGACACCTTCTACATTCAGTTGTTTTATTTTATTTTTTTATCTTTTCTCCTTTTACTCACACAGGTAGATACATAACCTTTTCTATGTTGTACTTGGTGTGAGTCAAAATTATATATGTATTTTTTTGCTTAGGTATCTCCTTAATAGAATATATATATATATATATATATATATATACATACTGTATAAGATACTTTAAGACCCCCCTACACACACGCGCGCGCAGGAGCAAAGCAGTTGCTGTGGCGCGATCTAACGGGCATGATATAGACGCCTCTGTTGGTAAACTCTTGAACTTAGCGAACACAACTATAAAACTATCATAGATAGGGCAGAAATGTAAATTACAAAGATGCAGTGCTGACTTTGCTTATCAGGAATCGATATCGGTCTTTTATTAAGTACACATTATACACGTGTTTGCATTCTACGAAAAAAACACAATCTTGTATTATTAAATTTAGTTGGTTCATATCATTAAAAAAGTGTGCATTATATCATTATATTCCAGAAATATTTGAGCGGGGTCCTTTACATTGGGGATCCCCGACTCTGAAAATCTGGAGGGGTCCTGACTCCCACGGGTTACGCCTATGGTCTACACTAATAAGAAATAGTGGTTACGCCTATGGTCTACACTAATCAGAAATATATATTGTATCATGTTCATCATCAACAACCATTATAGTTTCACTGATGGATGAAGGTTTCCCCAAATATTTGCTGCAACTCTCTATCTTGACGTAATCTCTTCCAAGTACATTTTGAATTTCATCCATCCATCTGCCAAGTGGCGTTTTCCCTGTCCTTTGGTATCCAATCTAGTATTTCAGCTGAACAAAGTTAATCAGTTTTTCTAGCAAAATGTACAGCTCATTGCCACTTGAGGATCTTCACTTTGAACAATGATATGTTCAACTCTGTTCATTTACCTTACCCATATATGTACGCCCTATGATCTATCCTGGTTATGCCAAGAATACTTCTCTCCATGCTTTTCTGAGTTGCTTGCAGCCTATGAATATCTTTGTTAGCTTAAGTCCATATCTCTGATCCATAGCTAAAAACTGGAGAAATGCAATGGTTAAACTAGTTGTCTTTCAGCTGTGGCTAGCAGGCCATGGGTGGCCCACCGAGCCATTTCACGTTAACAAGGTGAACATACAATCAGGGGCGGTATTTCTTCATTTTGCTTGAGGGAACGCAATTTGTATTTGCCAAAATCCACATTGGGGAATAAATGCAGTATTTGTGTGAAGCGGCCTGGGGGAAATTGAGTTTTACAAAATAACAATGATTGCTAACATAATAGTAGTAATTTTGTAATTTTCAAAACGTAATTTTTCATAACATTTTGCGTTAGGTAATTCAATAAATTATAAGTGCGTCGTAAACGCTGGCTGCTCGTCTCTGCAAGAAGTGAAAAGTATCTGCTAGTGTCTGAAAAACTGCTAGTGTCCGACCCCTTTTTGCCGCCAAATGCATTCTATCCCCAAAAACTGTCACTATTCTATTAAGAAGAATGGATATTAGGAAGAGAACCTTTGCGTGACACTTAGGTTAAAAAGGGAGCATTTGGATGTAAAGCTCATGATTGGTTGACGATAAGAATGGCGCCGTGTAGTTGGCCTGAGCCGGGTGAAACACTTCAGTCAGCAAATGCGTTTGGTCTTTGAATGCGCGTGCACAATGGCGAGCTTTAATAGTAACAGTAGAAAAGTTGTAGATCAAGTGCGATTTTTTCAAGAAAAGTGGTCGTCTCATTACTTTTTTGTTGTGCATAAGAATAAGACAGTTTGCCTTATTTGCAATAAGGGCATTGCAGTAATGATACAATAAAACATCAAGAGGCAGACAAAAGCACAATGCGAAATATTCTAGATTAGAGGGATATTTTCGAATATCTCTGTAATCTAGAATATTTCGCACTGTGAAATATTCTAGACAAGTTAAATTGTCAGCAGTCGTTATTCTCTAAGCTAAATAAGCAGTCTAAAAACAGTGTTCGCATTAGCTATATGATAGCAGAGAAAATTGCACAGCGTGGAAAGTAGTCTTTTATTGACGGAGAGTTTGTAAAAGAATGTCTCCAATGTACCGTTGATATGTTTGCCCATCACAGGCTCAATTTAGTTAGCTTGTCTGGTGTTACAGTAACGAGTGAGCGGAGGATCTGGCAGCAAATCTCTTCAGCAATTTCGAATCGAAGTGCAATGATCTTGTGTTTATTTTGTAGTGATGGATGAATCCACAGATACAAGGGCTTTGATGGAAACTTCTGGATTGTAGAGAAATTATCCAGCGTAGTTGCTCTTAAAGACACGACGGGTTTCAGATTTATATTCAACTCTAAGAGATACCTAGATACCTTTGCTAAATGTGAGTGTGGATTGTGCAACATATCTGCTATAACCACAGATGGCGCACCTGTTATGTCCAGAAAGAATAGAATAGTGACAACGTCAATGAAATCTGAGGCGAAGGAGTGTGGCAATACTAATATGATGGCTTTCCACTGCATCATCCATCAAGAAAATGTGTGTGCACACACATTTTCTTGATGACAAAGACAAGGACAAAGACAAGGCATGCCTTGTCTTTCTCAAACTTTTAACATGTGGTGACTAGTGGTGAATCTTATCCAGTCGAAAGGTCTCAACCACAGGCAATTTCAAAAGTTCTTGAGCTCTTTGGAAGCTTAACATGGTGACGTTGCATATTACGCGAAAGCACTTTGTTTGAGCCGCAGGAAGATGCGTCAGCGCCTTTTTTCTTTGAAGGTCGAAGTTCAACAATTTATGAAATCCAAAGCAAAACCCATTTTCGAAATCCATGATGTGAAATGGTTAAGTGACTTTGCATTCCTTGTCAACATCACCGGTCACCTCAATGAACTGAACTACCGATTACTTAGGAAACAGCAAGTGGTTCATCATCTTAATGACTATATCAAAGCTTCTGAGACCAAGGTAATTCTGTGGAAACGTCAATTGCAAATATAAAAAACTGCATTCACTTTCCAACATGAGCGACGTTGGTGAAAGAAAATACCTAGAACATGGAGCTCAGATAATTATGTGCAATGCATTTCATATATGAGAGAGGTGTTCAAAAATGGATTTTCTGACTTCAGAAGAACGAATTTCCATCGCAATGTTCTCCTTGCCATTCTTGGTTGATATCGAAAGTGTTTCGCCTGATCTACGATTTGATTTTGAAGATCAGCTGCGTGACTCTACAGTGAAATGCAAGTCCCACCAATAATTGACTTTTATTCCAAATATGTGACCGATTAAAAGTATCCGGAGATACGTAAACATGCATTGTTCATTCAAATGAAAAACACAAAATCAAAAACAAGAACACGTCTGACAGGTCACCATTTGGAGGACACTTTGCGAATCGTGACAAAGCGGATTACACCTGATATTGAAGCTTTAGTCAAGCCAAAATAATGTCAAGGTTCTCATTAAGACTGCCATGACATCCATCTCTGTTGTAATGTGAGTACCTAATTGTCAATAAATTTTACTTGTAATATAGTTATATGTTAATAATGCATGCCTTCTGTTTCATAAAGTACAAAGTACATTGCAACTGAACGTGCTGTTGGCAATAAAAGTGTAGAATAGGATGAACTGAAATGTGTCATCTGCGATTATCTATCAGCATCGACAGACGTGAGGCCCTTAGATTAAACACTTTTCCTTTACGACATAATGATAAGTTGATGTTGGGAATTGTAATGTTTCTTCTAAAGGTTCGCCAGTTAGGTTTCATAAGCCTACGTATTTCTTCATAAGCCTAAATATTTTTTCTTCCTCAACGTGGCCCTCGCTTGATATCTGTAGTCCAAGGTAAATAACGCCAACTGTAACTTCTAGATTTGACCATAAACTTCCAAATCTTCAGCTTCTGCAAAAACATTGCAGATCAGTTTTGTTTTCTGTAAGGTAATTATTAAACCCAATTCTTTGCTTTTGTCAGCAGTTCTTGAATCAGTTCATTCCGAGTGTATTCGCAAAAACCTGGCCACTTAAACAATAAAGTAAGCGAGTCTCTGTAATATTGTTTCAATTACAACGCTAACCAAAGTAAAGTGCATAATCATAAACAAATGCTTTATATCTACAGATACAATTTTTTCAAAACCATTCTGGAATTATTGATTTCAGATGGCAAAAGCGTATACACAGTCGAGTCACATTATTGTGATAAACTCCTACTTTTGACGTCAACAGCGCGTAGCCAATGAAAGAAGGCACGTGTCGTGAGCTGGCTTGGAGGGTATATAAGGTGTGCCGTAGGCATTTTGAAAACACATCACTCTTCGCTGTTATGGATAAAATGAGCCATTTATCAGGTTTCCCAAAAGTGTCGGGATGATTCTCGGCTTTCAGGCCAAGGGTGGCAGTATTTATAAAACAGCGCAGTTTGTGAACATGTTCGCGTGTTGCTGTGGTTAAAGTGTATCGTGATTGAAGAAATGACACCATTGCGAATAAGCGATGTGGAAATTGCTGAGCACCACGTGCCATTAATATGAGAGGTGAACGTCGGCTTCGAAGGTGCGTGAGGGCCGATCAACATGCTACAGTGGTGCAACTCACTGACCGAATGAACTAGGGGGTTACCGGAAGTGTGTCTCAAAGGGTAGTTCAGAGAACCCTGCTGCGTATGGGATCCGATGCAAACGGATGGTCACTGTGCCTAAGCCAACGAAGGTGGATTGACAGAAAAGGCTTATAATTGCACGGTTGTACCAGAATTGGGCCTCCGCTGATTGGCAAAAGATTGCCTTCTCCGATGAGCCACGATGTCTGCTTCATCGAACGGATGGACGTTGACGTATAAGGCGAGAAACATCGGAGAACAAATACTCTACAACCATTGCTGGAAGAACGCAAGCTGGTGTGGGCAGCGTTATGATCTGGGGATGTATTCGTGGTATTCTCTGGGTCCACTCATACCTGTGGAAGGCACTATGGACCGAATTCATTATGAATCCATCCTTGTAGACCACGTACATCCATACATGTTAATTGTCCTCCCTGGGGCGGATGGGATCTTCCAGTACGACAATGTGACGTGTCACACAACTAGAAATGTCCTGGTTGGGACAGCATGATGAAATCTCCAAAGTACTTTCCTGGCCCCCTAATTCCCCAGAATTCAACCCAACTGAGCAACTGTGGGACAACCTGGATAATGCTGTTCGCTTTATGGATCCTCCACAATGCACCCACCAGCAGCTGTCCAATGCACTACAGTCAGCATGGCTCCACATACCTGTGAACACCTTTCAGCACCTTATTGTGTCACTCCAAGCCCGTCTAGCTGCTGTCCGCGCTGCACACGTTAGTTACTCTGGATATTAACTGATGGTCACAATAATGTGACTTGACCGTGTATATATATTAAAAAACTTTCTTCAATATATGTATACACTGCTGGCCACCCAAAATGCAACACCAAGAAGGAAGCATCCGATTGGCCTGGAATTCGCAGCATGCGTCGCCCGCGAGAGGACATGCAAACGATTAGCATTGCAGGGCATATGCAAATCATGTGCGCCCGGCACACCACTGAGAAGCACTATACGAAGGGTGCACAGAAGGCAAGGTGTAAGTAGTGGAAGTGTGTTGTGCTGCCGGATCTGTGCGTGGGAAGCTTCCTGATGCCTCGTCGCAAAACACGGCAGTCATTCAAACACGTTTCGGAGTTCGACAGAGGCCGAATAGTGGCTTTTAGCGACAGAAACTCGCCGTACCGGGACATCGGTGCCCGTGTGGGACGACATTCAGTCACAGTGAGGCGAGTATGGATTCGGTGGCTGCAGGAGGGACGGACGGACCGACGTGAGCGATTCCTGCAGCCGCTGCACACACCACCGAACGAGAGGACCGGCATGTTGTGCTGCTAGCATTGACGGCTCGCGCCGCCATATCGTGAATGTTAGCGCAGGAATTAGGGTGTGTTGCGCAACAACCCGTGTCAGCTGGTACCGTTCGACGTCGTCTGCAGGAGCGGGGACTTGTAGCAGGGCGCCCATTACTCCGATTACCATTGTCGTTACACCACCGGCAAGTACGGTGGCAGTGGGCTGTTGAACGCCGCACCTGGACTACGGAATGGTACGACATTGTCTTCTCCGACGAATCCCGCTTCTGCTTGCACCACCACGATGGTCGGATCAGCATGTGGCGGCACCACAACGAGAGAGTGTATGACGCCTGCATTATGCATCGCCATACCGGTCCGTCGCCTGGCGTAATGGTTTGGGGCGCAATTGGATATGACACCCGCACCCCTCTGGTACGCATCGCTGATACACTCAACAGCCACCGCTACATCTCCGACGTTTTGGAGCCTATAGTCTTCCCTTAATTGCAGGACCTGCCAGCGGCCACGTTTCAACATGACAATGCGCGCCCGCACGTGGCACGCATCGTGCAACAATTCTTTACGGATCACCAGGTGTCACTGCTGCCATGCCCATCCTGTTCTCCCGATATGTTGCCCATCGAACACGTCTGGTCGCTGATCGGCAACCGACTGGCCTGGCAAGCACCACCAGCGGCTACGCCTGATGAACTGTGGCAACGTGTGGAAGCAGCCTGGACCGACATACCTGATGCCCACATCCAAAGCTTCTTTTTCGTTCTATGCCGCGGCGTGTAGCGGCCGTTATTGCCAGCCATTGGGGCCACACGAACTATTGATGTCTGCGTGTTCCGCAAGTCGCACGGGCCTGTAAGCTCAATTGTTTCATCTTTGTATCTGTTGTTACGTGTCCAGTAAATCTGGTGTTGCTATCTCGTGTCCTTCTTGGTTTTGCATTTTGGGTGGCTAGCAGTGTATATAGATATATATATTAATAAACCTTCTTCAATAAACCGAAAAGCAAAGCACAATAAAGAGAACAAGGCAACAACTTTCAAATAAGTAAATATTACTTGAATCACCAACCCTCAAATAGAAAAAAAGAAAAAAGAAGAAGCACACTTTTAAAAACCTATTAGCCTCAGATAAGATTTTGTTTATCCATGACCATATACTATGATCTTTGACCTGGCAAGTTTATCTCTAGATTTCGAGTTGTTCTGATAACAACTGTTCTTTAGTGTTCCAGACCTTTAAGCGTTAGTTCTGTGGTTGTGTTTTCTACTACTGTTTGTATCCTATGGTCGTTCTGACAGCAACTGTTCTTCAGGACTCCAGAATTTAAAAGTTCCAGGTATGTTTATGTTTTTTGGTTATTTTCCGTGGCTTAGAGAACACTGTCAGCGAGCCCTTAAATGTTGGACTTTCCGCTGACACACGAAAAGCCACGATCACTAACTTGGTGTTTTCCTGATGAGTACAAGTTGGTTTGTATTACTTGTTAATGCTTCACTAGTTCATTGTAGTATTTTTCCATACACAGAGTTTTGATATTCTATCTCTCTCTCTCTCTCTCAATATATATATATATATATATACACTGAAGGGATGTAAGGTCAGGTGATGCGTAACATCACAGCCTCTCCTTGACAAATGTCAACCCCGCCTTCTCGTGGTGCATCCTGTTCCCACTAAAGGGGCTCTGACGACCGCCAATAGCGGTATAACTATACCATCGGGATTAGAGGAAATTCTATCCCACACTCACCAACCCGCTTGGCCAGCGTGGTGAGTTATGGCCAAACCCCTCCAAAATGACTCCACAACTTAAATCTTGGCCCTCAGTCTCCGGCAGCTGGAATGTACCTGGCCAAGGCAGCGGCCAGTGCGACATGAAGGCAGAGGGTGCTAAGAATCCCCGGAGGACCGGACTAGGCTGCCATCTGATGCTGACCTTGGCAACGTACAATGGACGCTCCCTATCTTCTGATTCAAGGCTTCTTGAATTGGAAGAGGAACTACAAAGGATCAAGTGGGACATCGTGGGGCTAAGTGAGGTAAGGAGAAAAGGATAAGATCTCACCGAACTGAAAAGTGGACATCTCTTCTACTATCGTGGGACAGATACTGGCAGAACTAGTGGTGTTGGATTTATAATAAACAAGAAACTGAAGGATAAAGTGGTAGAAGTTGAAAGTTCCTCTGACAGAGCTGCATGACTCGTTATCCAACTATCGAGAAGATACCAGGCTCAGATTATTCAAACTTATGCACCCACCACAAGTCATCCTGAAGAAGAAATTGAAGAATTTTATGAGGAAATTTGTCATCTAAATAATAAAGGTAAGCAGCACTTGAAAATAATTATGGGAGATTTCAATGCAAAAATAAGGCAACGGCAACAGAATGAAACTTCAGTAGTTAAATTCGGTCACGGCAACAGAAACCAGCGTGGAAATACTCTCGTTGAGTTTGCAGAGGCAGAAGGGTTTTTCATCTTGAACTCCTTCTTTAAGAAAAAAGAACACAGGAAATGGACATGGAGACATCCAAATGGGACGACAAGTGAAATTGATTTTATTATGTGTAACAAAAAATTCGTCATAGAAGACTGCAGTGTGCTAAACAAGTTCAACACAGGTAGTTACCATAGATTGGTGAGATGTAAGATGCACCTCAACACTAAACTTGAACGTGGCAAGCTCATAAGACAAACAAAATCTATTGACATAACCAACCTTAAAAAACACCATAATACCTTCAAGTTGGAACTGAAGAACAGCTTCTCTGCTTTAGAAGGCCTAACATCGGAAGAAGTGGACATCTCTGAAGTTAACAGAAAAATAACCAAAGCTCTTATGGAAACAGCAACAAAATTAGCTGGGTCTAAGAACAAGTTGCATGTAAATAAATTATCAGGAAAAATGAAAATGTTAATGCAAAAAAGAAGAGAGATGAGGACAACTAAAGAAGATGTGACTTCCAAAGTGGAATATATAGAGCTATGCAAGACAGTACGAAAAAGTATCACTGAAGACGTAAGAAAATTCAACTGTGAACTAGTGAGGAAAGCAATTGAAAACAACCAAAGCCTAAAGATAGCAAAGGGACATCTCAGTAAGGGAAGAAAACAGATTATGGCACTGAGAAAAGAAGATGGTTCTGTAACAAGAAATAGAGGCGAAATTTTGACAAGAGTGAAAGATTTCTACTCCAAATTATATGAAAGGGATGATACATGCACTCCAGACATCATGAAAGATACCAGTACCAGAGATCCTCCAGTCCTTCCAGCAGAAGTTGCACATGCAATCAAGAACATGAAGCGGGGAAAAGCTCCAGGAGAAGATGGAATTACTGTAGACATCATACAAGAAGCAAGTGGAGAAATCGAAACAGTACTCGCCCAAATTTTCACTCGATGCCTTAATGAAGGAAAGATTCCTGAGGATTGGAACACCGCTACAATGATCCTGCTACATAAGAAATGTGACATTGAGGATCTCGGAAACTACAGACCTATCAGCCTCCTATTAGTAGTTTATAAAATCTTCACTAAAGTTCTTTCACACCGCTTGAAGGCAACACTGGACATGGCTCAACCGAGAGAACAAGCTGGATTCAGGAGTGGCTACAGCACAATAGATCATATCCATGTGCTGAGAGAACTAATTGAAAGAGCGAGGGAATATGAACTTCCATTGTGCATGGCTTTTATCGATTATGAAAAAGCCTTTGATTCGGTGAAACCATCAGCAGTTACAATGGCTCTGAAAACCTGCGGTATTGAAGATGCATACATTAATATTATTAATAACATCTATGAAAATGCAAGTGCAAAGATTAGGCTGTTTGAAAATACAACACACATAAAAATTGGAAAGGGGAGTGAGACAAGGGGACGCCATATCTCCGAAGCTCTTTAATGCCACATTGGAGGGTGTTTTTCAGTCACTTAATGGAGATTATCTAACCCACCTTCGTTTTGCTGATGACGTAGTCATTTTTGCAACTAGCCCATCAGAGCTGCAGAGTATGATCCAGGAACTTGTTGACAAGAGTAAAGAAGTGGGATTAAAAATGAACTTTCAGAAGACAAAAGTGATGTTTAATGCTTTTACAAGAAATGAAGATTTATCGATTGATGGAGAAAAGCTTGAGATATTAGATACGTACGTTTATCTTGGACAGCAGATATCAAGTGAGGGTCACATTGATGAAGAAATTAATCGGTGTACAAAACTTGCCTGGATAGCTATTGGAAGAAACAACATAATTTTCAAGAGCAATATGCCATTATGTCTTAAAAGAAAAGTGTTTGATCAATGCATCCTTCCAGTGCTTACGTATGGTGCAGAGACGTGGACCTTACCTAAAAGAGACATAGAAAGGCTGCAGACAACTCAAAGTAGCATGGAGAGGTGCATACTTGGTGTAACCAGGAGAGATAAGAAGAGGAACTCGTGGATCCGAAAAATGACAAGAGTGGAAGATATCATGGTCAGAGTTAAATCCCTGAAATGGCAATGGGCTGGACATACTGCCAGAAGGACAGATCATCGATGGACAGCCGAAATTTTAGATTGGACTCCATGGGACAGGAAAAGACCCAGAAGAAGACCACATGGGAGATGGGTGGATGAAATTCGAAAGTATGCAGGGGTGACATGGAGGAGACTGGCACAAGACAGACCGTTGTGGATGAAACTTGGGGAGACCTTCGTCCAGCAGTGGATTGATAATGGTTGACAATGATGATGATGATGATGATGATGATACACTGAAAAGCAACTGCATTAGAGACAGCTGGCGTTATGCAAATGTGGCGCTGTGGGCGGCTCTGTAAACGGAAAAGACATGACGCATGCAAGGATCCGACAATATAAGGGGTGATGCGAGGGGAATCAGTAACAGTCGGACGCAGTATGGGTAAGACGAATGATCTAAGCGCATTTGATCGCGAGCAAATTGTCGGGGCTCGACGAATGGGTCACTCCATCTCGGAAGTCGTGCAGGCACTGGGATTTTTATGAGCCACTGTGTCACAGGTGCACCGTGAGTACATCGAATCCGGTAAAACCATCCCTGCCAGGGCCAACTGCCGTGGATCACAGCGTGTGGATGAGCAATGTCGTCGTCTGCTAGCTCGCATTGTAAAGCGGATAGGCGGGCCACAGTACAAGAAATCACTCGACAATTTAACGCTGGTGCACAAAAACGTGTAAGCAGCCACACCATCCAGAACTCCATCTCCTCAATATGGGGTACAGAAGCCATCGTCCCACGAAGATACCGCTGCTGACCGCACATCACAGGGTGCAAAGATTAGCATGGGTGTGGGAACATCGCCACTGGACCCTAGACATGTGTAAAAATGTTGCCTGGACTGATGAGTCAAGATTCACGTTGGTACATGCGGATGGCAGGATACGTGTACGGCGCCAACCACATTAAGCGATGGATCTTTCTTGCCAGTAGGGTACTCTTCAAGCTGATGAGGGTGGTATTCTCGTCTAGGGACTGTTTACGTAGCCTGAAATGGGACCCCTGGTACGTGTGAAATCGTCTCTCACAGGTCAACGCTACCGGGATATCCTGGACGACCATTTGCTCCCGTTTGTGCGTCTTCAACATCCCACTGGGAACCTCATCCTGCAACAAGACAATGCACCGTAGTGTCGCTTCCGAATTGTATCGGAATGATTGGATGAACACTCCACCGACTTGACCTCGCTTCCTTGGCCAGCTAGCTCACCTGACCTTAATTCCGTCGAGCATATCTGGGATGCCATCAAGAGAGATGTTCGGGGCTCTGACCCACTTCCAACAAATCTTCGGGAACTGTGGGAGATTGTTCAGGGGTCGTAGATCCGTATGGTTTCCCAACGCTTCCGGTGTCTTGTCGAGTCCATGCCGAGACGAATCGCCGCCGTCATGAGGGCGAAAGGTGATATCTCTAATTCAATTGCTCTTCATTATATATATATATAGAGAGAGAGATATATATATAGATTGAATGTTTAGGAAATGTAATAACATTTATAGAAACATTTATAAAAAATACAAAATTGAATTCATAATTGAAATTCAGAATTGAAAACCAAAAAGTATATAAAATTATATAAACAAAAAACAGGTTGTCGTCGTCAGGAGAGCATCAACCTGCGGGAGTGGCTTTTCTAGTACCAACAAACGACAAGGAGAATAAAAAATGTCGGTTGGTCATGCTTCCAAGGCCACCAGACCAAACACAAAACTGGCCTAAGATCTCAAACTGCAATAATGTAAACAATGATAAAAAAAGGCTTACCGTCGGAACAAAGAGTTCGACGCAACGAATAAAAACCAAACATTAGACCACTAGACCGACGATGAACAAGAACAGAAATATATACTGAATCGTAAAAGAAGTGGTCACGGTTAAATATCATCCTAGCAAGCCCAAAAGGTGTGTGAGAAGACGAGATGCAAAATTATGTATGTAAACGAGAAAGAAAAATGTGTACTCAGACTTTCTTATGAGTTTGGTCTGCATCTCGAATCCTTCAATGAGTGGTTGGATACCGTGATTTGTGACATTCGTCACGAGCTCGGTAAACTGGCACGCTCTAGGGTTTGTTCCCAGCAACCACCTAACCTATCATTGATTAATTCACAAATTCGTTCACTCCAAGAGTTATTCACTGTTTGCTCACTAGATAAAACTACCAATAATTTTGCCATTATATGCAAACAATTTTACCAGAGTATACTGCTGCGGGAGATGAATACTAGGGATGCATACACCCCGGCTTCCCAAAACCGTAAGGATGTTATTAAGAAAATCATTGCTCTACATAAACGTGTTAAGCTCACTGTATCTAACACAAATTTTCCTATTGTTTATTCCATTCCAAAGTTACATAAGAAACCTGTTTCTTTTCGGTCTATAACCAGTGGACGCACCTGCTACAATAGTAAAGCTGGGGGGTTGCTTCAGAGGTACTTGTCTGCAGTGCTTCGTTAACTGGATTCGACCTCGATCATCGGGAACAATAACAGAGATTTAGAAGCATTGAACTCTTCAACAACTGAAATCGAGGTGAACATGTTTAAAAACAAGTTCACCTCGATTTCATTGAAGGGTTTATGGCAGGTAGCCTTAAATTTACACACAAAGCTTGAGTCCGAAGTTACAGAACAATTTTGGCACTTTTTAGTGGACTTTTGTATTAATAACAACTTTGTTACCGTGGAGGTACAGCCCTCCAAACTCGTGGTATTCCAATGGGCATTCGTTTCGCAAGTAGCCTAGTCAACCTTCATCTGCACTATTTTGAAGACGGATTCACGGCTGCTCGTCCTTTGCCTGGCATAGTTCTGAGGTATGTTCATGACATTATTGTTATTAACATGCCAAACTTTTTGCATGGCGCTGCTGACTTGTATCCTGGAGACCTCACCTTTGATAAAACCAACTGTTCGTCTACTTGCGTTTGTTACTTCGATTAGGACGTACAGGTGGACGAGGGGCGAGGGGGTGTTTTGAATCTTTACGATAAAAGAAATGCTTTTGATTTCAATATCATTCACTGCACACATTGGTTTTCAAACATTTCTAAAAAAGTACATCGTAATCTAATTCTTTCTCAATTCTCTGTTCTACACAGGTTTTAATGATAAAAAATCTTAAACCACTTTTAACTAAATTGCAATTTCACAATTTTCCCATAAATTTGCTGAACTACTATTTAAAACATTTACTTCTAAATTTTAATTTAGTTTCAAACAGCTTCAAATTACACACAGACATGCTTTACTAATCCAGGACCTAACAATATTAAGTAAATCAAGCAATATAAAGTATCACTTGCTTAGTCCCTAGTGGCGGAAGATTTTCTTTCTCATTTACATACACAGTCTTGCATCCCGTCTTCTCACACACCTTTTTGGCTTGCTAGGATGGTATTTAACCGTGGCCACTTCTTTTACGATTCAGTATATACTTGTGTCCTTGTTGATCGTCGGTCTAGTGTTTGGTTTTCTTTCGTGGCGTAGAACTATTTGTTCTGCCGGTAAGCCTTTTTTTATCATTGTTTACATTATTGCATTATGAGCCTTGGGAGCATGACCAAACGACATTTTTGATTCTCCTTGTCGTTTGTTGGTACTAGAAAAGCCACTCCCGCAGGTTAATGCTTTCCTGACAACAACAACCTGCTTTTCTTTATATATTTTTTTGGTTTTCGATTCTGAATTTCAATTATGAATTCAATTTTGTATTTTTTATAAAATATTTATAGATTCTATTACATTTCCTAAAAATTAACTCTGTATATGTTATTACATGAGGTACAGCTGGCTTTGGCGCTTCTCATGGTACTAACTTTATTTCTTTCGTTCGGTTTTTTTAATTAAGATGTCGCAATTTAGATATCTATTCTCATTTTCCAAATTTTATTATATATATATACACACTGAAGACCAATTGAATTAAAGACAGCTGGCGTTATGCAAATGTGGCGGTGTGGGCGACCCTGTAAACGAAAACGACATGACGTGTGCAGCGATCCGACAATACAAGGAGTGATGCGACGGGAATCAGTAAAAGTCGGACGCAGTATGGGTAAGGCGAAGGATCTAAGCGCATTTGATCGTGGGCAAATTGTCGGGGCTCGGCGAATGGGTCACTCCATCCCGGAAGTCGTGCAGCCACTGGGGTTTCCACAAGCCACTGTGTCACGGGTGCACCGTGAGTACATCGAATCCGGTAGAACCATCCCTGCGAGGGCCAACTGCCGTGGACAACAACAGCGTGGGGATGAGCAGGGTCATCATTGGCTAGCTGGCATTGTAACAGCGGATAGACAGGCTACAGTGCAAGAAATCAGTCGGCAATTTAATTCTGGTGCACAAAAACATGTAAGCAGGTACACCATCCAGAACCATATCCTCGCTATGGCGTACAGAAGCCATCGTCCCACGAGGGTACCGCTGCTGACCGTACATCACAGGGTGCAAAGATTAGCATGTGCGCGGGAACATCGCCACTGAACCCTAAACATGTAGAAAAATGTTGCCTGGACTGATGAGTCGAGATTCACGTTGGTACATGCGGATGGCAGGATACGAGTACGGCGCAAACCACATAAAGCGATGAATCCTTCTTGCCAGCAAGGTACTCTTCAAGCGGGTGGGGGTGGCATTCTCTTCTTAGGACTGTTTGCCTGGACTGAAGTGGGACCCCTGGTACGTGTGACATCGTCCCTCACAGGTCAACGTTACCGGGATATCCTGAACGACCATTTGTTCCTGTTTGTGCGTCTTCAACATCCCACTGGGGACCTCATCCTGCAACAAGACAATGCAGCTCCCGAATTGTATCCGAATGGTTGGATGAACACTCCACCGACGTGACCTCGCTTCCTTGGCCAGCTAGGTCACCTGACCTGAATTCCATCGAGCACATCTGGATGCCATCGAGAGAAATGTTCGAGGCTCTGACCCTCTCCATCAAATCTTCGTAAACTGTGGAAGCTTGTTCAGGTGTCGTGGATCCGTATGGCTTCCCAACGCTTCCGGTGTCTTGCCGAGACGAATCGCCGCCGTCATCAGGGCGAAAGGTGGTGCTACACGTTACAAGACAGGTATCTCTAATTAAATTGATCTTCATATAAATCATTGAATATGTATTATTTATTTTTTTGTATATCATTGAATATGTATTATATATTTTTCGGTATATCATTGAAAATACAGGGTAATTCAAAAGTCCCAGAATATTTTTAAAAAAGTATTTGCTGTAAAACCATAAAGGTTATCCGTGTATTGAAGCTTGTGGCTGTGGCTGTTGAGTGTGACCTTGGACTTGGGGAACGAGCTGCGCCACGTGATAGCACCAGGTGACACTACGGTTATGCAGACGCTGGCAAGCAGTAACGTTCAGTCAACAAAGAGTCTCGCGCAAGAACAGATAATCGTTTTGTTAGAAGTTTATTTTGCTTTGGATTCTTATTAACGTTGCTCTTTCAAAGGAAGTTTTTTAAATCTCCTATACCAGGGAAAACAACTGTGTATGACGTTGTGAACCAGTTTTGCGAGACATGCAGTGTTCAGTATAAGCCTAAAAGCCAACCGGCCATCCGTGGTGACCACCACGTTTCTGGAGAAAATTCACGTTTTCCTGTAAGCGCTCTGTTCGGAAGTCACTTCGGTGCATGTCTAAAGAGTTAGGATCATCATCGTATTCAGCCTACCAGAGGGCTACTAAATGTCTAAAGCTACGGCCGTACAGAATTCGAGTAGTGCAAGAGCTACGTCCTTTAACCCCCGGAAAAGCGTATCTCCACTGCTGGATGAAGGCCTCCCCAAGTTTCTTCCACAACTGTCTGTCTTGAGCCACTCTCACCCATGTTACTCCGACATGCTTTCTAATTATATATCATATCATCATCAACATCATCATTGTCAACCATTATCAATCCACTGCTGAAAGAAGGTCTCCCCAAGTTTCCTCCACAACGGTCTGTCTTGTGACAGTCTCCTCCATGTCATTCCCGCATACTTTCGAATTTCATCCACCCATCTTCCATGTGGTCTTCTTCTGGATATTTTCCTGTCCCTAGGTATAGAATCTAAAATTTCGCCTGTCCATCGATGGTCTGTCCTTCTGGCAGTATGCCCAGCCCATTGCCATTTCAGGGATTTAACTCTGATCATGACCTCTTCCACTCTTGCCATTTTTCGGATCCATGAGTTCCTTCTTCTTATCTCTTCTGGTTACATCAAGCATGCACCTCTCCATGCTTCTTTGAGTTGTCTGCAACCTTTGTATGTCTCTTTTAGTTAAGGTCCACGTCTCTGCACCATACGTAAGCACTGGAAGGATGCATGACATATTGCTCTTGAAAATTATGTTGTTTCTTCCAAAAGCTCTCCAGGCAAGTTTTGTACGCCGATTAATTTCTTCATCAATGTGACCCTCACTTGATATCTGCTGTCCAAGACAAACGTACGTATCTGTTATTTCCAGCTTTTCTACATCAATCGATAAATCTTCATTTCGTGTAAAAGCATTGAACATCACTTTTGTCTTCTGAAAGTTCATTTTTAATCCTGCTTCTTTACTCTTGTCAGCAAGTTCTTGGATCATACTCTGCAGCTCTGATGGGGTAGTTGCAAAAATGACTACGTCATCAGCAAAACGAAGTGGGTTTTATAGTCTCCATTAATCTTTATCCCTTTGTTTTCCCAGTTCAGTGATTGAAAGACATTTTCCAATGTGGCGTTAAAGAGCTTCGGAGATATGGTGTCGCCTTGTCTTACTCCCTTTCCAATTTTTATATGTGTTGTATTTTCAAACAGCCGAATCTTTGCATTTGCATTTTCATAGATGTTATTAATAATATTAATGTATGCATCTTCAATACCGCAGGATTTCAGAGCCATTGTAACTGCTGATGGTTTCACCGAATCAAAGGCTTTTTCATAATCGATAAAAGCCATGCACAATGGAAGTTCATATTCCCTCGCTCTTTCAATTAGTTCTCTCAGTACGTGGATATGATCTATTGTGCTGTAGCCACTCCTGAATCCAGCTTGTTCTCTCGGTTGAGCCATGTCCAGTGTTACCTTCAAACGGTGTGAAAGAACTTTAGTGAAGATTTTATAAACCACTGATGGAAGGCTGATAGGTCTGTAGTTCCTGAGATCCTCAATGTCGCCTTTTTTATGTAGCAGGATCATTATAGCGTTGTTCCAATCCTCAGGAATCTTCCCTTCATTAAGGCATCGAGTGAAAATTTGAGCGAGTGCTGTTTCGATTTCTTCACTTGCTTCTTGTATGATGTCTACAGTAATTCCATCTTCTCCTGGAGCTTTTCCCCGCTTCATGTTCTTGATTGCATGCGCAACCTCTGATGGGAGGACTGGAAGAACTGTGGTACTGGTACCTTCCATGATGTCTGGAGTACATGCATCATCCGTTTCATATAACTTGGAGTAGAAATCTTTCACTCTTGTCAAAATTTCGCCTCTATTTCTTGTTACCGAACCATCCTCTTTTCCCAGTGTAATAATCTGTTTTCTTCCCTTACTGAGATGTCCCTTTGCTATCTTTAGGCTTTGGTTGTTTTCAATTGCTTTCCTCACTAGTTCACAGTTGAATTTTCTTACGTCTTCAGTGATACTTTTTCGTACTGTCTTGCATAGCTGTATGTACTCCACTTTGGAAGTAACATCTTCTTTAGTTGTCCTCATCTCTCTTCTTTTTTGCATCAACATTTTAGTTTTTCCTGATAATTTGTTCACATGCAACTTGTTCTTAGACCCAGCTAATTCTGTTGCTTTTTCCATAAGAGCTTTGGTTACTTTTCTGTTAACTTCAAAAATATCCACTTCTTCCGATGTTAGGCCTTCTAAAGCAGAGAATCTGTTCTTCAGTTCCAACTTGAAGGTATTATGGTGTTTTTTAAGGTTGGTTATGTCAATACATTTTGTTTGTCTTATGAGCTTGCCACGTTCGAGTTAAGTGTTGAGGTGCATCTTACATCTCACCAATCTATGGTCACTACCTGTGTTGAACTTGTTTAGCACACTGCAGTCTTCTATCACGAATTTTTTGTTACACATAATAAAATCCATTTCACTTGTCGTCCCATTTGGATGTCTCCATGTCCATTTCCTGTGAGGCATTTTCTTGAAAAAGGAGTTCAAGATGAAAAACCCTTCTGCCTCTTCAAACTCGAGGAGAGTATTTCCACGCTGGTTTCTGCTGCCGTGACCGAATTTACCTACTAAAGTTTCATTCTGTTGCCGTTGCCCTATTTTTGCATTGAAATCTCCCATAATTATCTTCAAGTGCTGCTTACCTTTATTATTTAGATGACGAATTTCCTCATAAAATTCTTCAATTTCTTCTTCAGGATGACTTGTGGTGGGTGCATAAGTTTGAATAATCCGAGCCTGGCATCTTCTCGAGATTTCGATAACGAGTCGTGCAGCTCTGTCAGAGGAACTTTCAACTTCCACAACTTTATCCTTCAGTTTCTTGTTTATTAAAAAACCAACACCACTAGTTCTGCCAGTATCTGTCCCACGGTAGTAGAAGAGATGTCCACTTTTCAGTTCAATGAGATCTTCTCCTTTTCTCCTTACCTCACTTAGCCCGACGATGTCCCACTTGATCCTTTGTAGTTCCTCTTCCAATTCAAGAAGCCTTGAATCAGAAGATAGGGAGCGTCCATTATACGTAGCCAAGGTCAGCATCAAAGGGCAGCCTAGTGCGGTTCTCCGGGGATTCTTAGCACCCTCTGCCTTCATGTCGCACTGGCCGCTGCCTTGGCCAGGTACACATTCCAGCTGCCGGAGACTGAGGGCCAAGATTTAAGTTGTGGAGTCATTTTTGGAGGGGTTTGGCCATAACTCACCACGCTGGCTGAGCGGGTTGGTGAGTGTGGGATAGCATTTCCTCTAATCCCGATGGTATAGTTATACCGCTATTGGTGGTCGTCAGAGCCCCTTTAGTGGGAACAGGATGCACCACGAGAAGCAGGGGTTGACATTTGTCAAGGAGAGGCTGTGCTGTTACGTATCACCTGACCTTACTTATCATATACTATAGTACAAATATCTGATTTTGATGACCACTTTTTATCACGGCAGCTGCTCCGTTTTACCCAGACCCTAGATAATAAAATAATTTTCTCACATAACTATACCACATCACAGTATTACTACAATTATTACTCATTTGGTTTTCGAGGGAATTCCGAATTTTACATAAACTGAAAGCAAATGGATCGCAAAGTAGGGAGGTGTATTGGAAATCCATTGAAGGAAACAGCAGTTGTGGAAATGCAAGCACCTATTTGTTTTCTTTGTGTAAGCAAATGACACATTAGGGTTTTACCATAAAGGAACGACACATAAACATAATTTGTAATATTAAGTCGTGCAAAATGCCATTCAAACAGATTGAGGATATAAAAAATATGTTACTGTTTGATAATTGACGAACGCTTCAAACCAATTTCAGACAGATCGTTTAGTAATACTTTATTATACACATCTGTGAAGGCCCTTTTCGAAGAAAACTGTAGAAGATGTTACACACCAAGCAAGTTTCTTTCCATAGATAAGCCGATATGAGGTAATAATCGTAGATGTAAATTTTTTTAAATGTACGAGAAACGTCACCGCTACCCAAGTGGCTGAATCTGTAGAGGCCTTGTAGTCGTTCCAGCTTCCCCAGGATCCAAGTCCCTGATTAGGCATGGGTAACTCTGGAACCAGTGAACCAATATTTGGGACAGAGACTGATTATAGCCCTTACAGTTTCTCTTGCGTTCGTTAAACTCCCAAATAGAATATACTTCTCCAAACATGCAATTAAACGTTTTCGGGCTGTGTCATACAGAAATGTGTTACCCAAAGTACTGCTTTGGTTTATCTAGAACGGAGAAAATCAGTCTGATAAAATCCACCAACGAACATTTTGTGTTACAGTGCAATCTACTAAAAATGAGAAGTTTGCATTTCTACTGCTCACTTCATTCTGAGTTTTAAGCTTCCCGTGGGCTTCTTTGGAAACAACTACTGTAAGAACAAAATACTGCTAACGACCAGATAGAAATACACATGGGATTTCCACACTTTGAAGTTCTGTTGGTAAATTGCATGTACGTTCAAGAAAATATGTTGTTAATAAAGCCATGGTTTTAGACATGTTACGAAGCTGAACAAAATGTTGTACTGAATACCACAAGGCGTCGCGACAGAGATTAACCTATTATACAGTTAAAAATAATAAGAAGAGCAGAAAATGGGGAAACATGAACTTAAGGAGTAGTGCTGCTGCTACTGTGCCAAACAAACTGAAAAGAATTCGGACGAAATGGTAAATCAGTCTTTTGAGAAACACTGTGTTAAGCCTTGATCTAAGATAAGCTTCATTAAATGTAGCAGAAGGGAAGATATGATGTGCGCATGCATAGTAGTCACAAAGAGGGGAATTCCGTCTGAAATGAAAATAGTAATATTTAAAAGTGAAAACAACTTTGTAAAATATCTTATTACAGCCGATTATGCGGATATGCACATGCACTGGGACGAGACGATAGATGCATGCATATGTACGTAGTTATGAAAACGGAGTCATAGCAGAAATGGAGCAGAGTACGCACTAACATAAGCTGAAGACTATTCAACTCGTGACAGGAAGTTGAAAGTGTTTAATAGTTAGCAACAAGAAACTAAATAGAGAAGAATGATCCGCAAAAGAAGCCTCATGTAATTGTGGGGTCAATTGTGCCATATTTCAAGATTTTTTTTCCATAATGCAACATAATTTCTAGTTCCTCTTTTATGGTTGGCTCTAGACGTGCAAAATGCTACACGACGAAAGCAAACAGGAACTTAGAAAAAACTTACCAAAATTGTATACAAGTAGGTGGGAAAAAAGTGCTTTAATTTCTGAGGGATTGGAAGAATGCGATTGTCTTGGAGACGGTATAATGTGGTCTCAGTCAGTAGGTCGTATGGCCCGCTATGCTAGGTTGTACATTCAGCAACGCAGAGTGACGTCGATTGGAAAACTCCCAGGGTGCTATCCTGAGGAATCTCTAATCATGCGTCGTTGATCGCTGCCTGCAATTCATCAACATTGCGAGGAGGGTCGCGCAGAAACCTCGGTCGTCGGTCAGTGACGTCCCACATGTTCTTTGTTGGATAGAAGTTTGGGGATCGCGCTGTGTCTGGACAACTCATACGCACTGCTTTCAGGTGATGGTACTGAGAAGGCGAGCATTATCTTGTTGAAACTGAGCATCATGGATACCACGTAAATACGGCAACGAAACAGTTTGCAGCACATCATCGATGTATCATCGTTCTGGCACTGTACACGCCATGCGTACGAGCGTTGATCATCTAGTGAAAGTGATAGCGCCGCGAACCATGAGCCCAGCCTGAGTTACCGATAGACGCTCATGGATGGCAGCACGATCATCCCGATGATCACGTCGTCTCCAGACTCTCAGACGGAGATCGTCAGCGCAGAAACAGACGGAGATTGTCAGCGCAGAAACAGAAAGAAATCGTCAGCGCAGAAACAAACTGAGACTCTTCGTTGAATACGAAATGGTTTCATTCGCCCTGTCATGCATGTTTGGTTCGGTACCACTGGAAACTTGCGAGAAAATGTGCATCGTTCAGTGGTAGTAGTCACAAGGTCTAGTTAGAGCCTTAATCTACCTCAACCAGCCAGTGATTCACAGCCCATACCGATCTCTATACACCTCATTTAGTGTCGTCTGCCGTGAATTGTGGGAATGTTACAGCTTGCCGCCCAATGCGGAAATCAGGGAGTTTGGTTTTCAGCCTAGATACACGAGTTACTGAGGCTCGTTGCTTCCCAACAATAACCGTCGCCACATTCAGCCTACAAGTGTTGCGTCTCGCAGGGACAAAACAGCCGTACCTAACTTTATGATGAAGCTTCTGAGAGTTATTTATGTAACGGTAGGATTGCCGATGAGATAGCCCCTGAGATTCCCACTCCTTACATGTGCTTTCTCCCCCAACATATCTCCGATGAGGTAGGTTACGCACCCGAGTGAGGACAACTTGACTTAGCTACACGGAGCCGATATGCCCTTTTATCATCACCACCAATCACGTGATTGATTCTCAACTGCAATAACTTACATTACCGAACTGCCGATCCAATTGTTGGCATCTCAGATCACCTCCCGAGGACTTTTCCACTCGATTCCACGCCGTGTTCCGAATGCAAAGCCTACCATTACGGTCACACAACCTGACTCAGGCCGCTTTATATTGCTTTTTGCCCAACAAATTTATGTAATCCCTCAGAAATTGAATTACTTCTTTTCCATCAATCTATCTACATGTCTGAGAAGTTTCGACCCATTTTGTCTGTTCCTTCATGAGGTGGTATTTTCTATATCGTGAAGCGTTTTTATTTTTACCCAAAATTATTTTAAGATTTCTAAAAAAATTGGCACGGACGTATTTGGATATTTAGCAAATTATATTCCTGCATGAGTAAACGTTTCGTGAGCATGAATGTTAAAATTATACCAGGCATCGGTCTTATGATAAATACATATTTGTACGTGATATAGCATTAAGTTGAAAAATGAAACCTCATAACTTTTCCACCCAATGTTACCCAGTTCTTGAACAGGAGTATGCACCCCTTTCACTCGTGTATAAGCGTGAATACTACATCCTGGAAAACGAAAACAAGCATTTTTATTCAGTAAAACGGTGCAGTATTTTTACTGTTTAAAATTTGAATTAAGGGAAGCAGTTCCTAAGAGGTTTAAAAAGCACCTGATAGGTTTTGTGAAGCATGATAGCTCCCTAATTTGCAATATGTTGATGAACATTAATTTCACATCATGATGTTTATGTGATGATATTCAAAGTATAGTTCTACCCATTAATGTTAATTCAAATTTACAACTAAATGCTGTTAAATTCGTTCATATTTTATCAAGTAGCACTTTCTTTTACCCTCCTGGGGTTAAGTATACTGTATTTGAAGCGATTGAAAATTGGCTGATTTGGATGACTATTAAGCAATATAGTATAAAGATTGGTTATATAATTATAAAACGGGAGCTCGCAGACTTAAAAGGAGACCTTTTTTAATTTAAAAGGATATTAGTTCTTTATTTTTATTTTATAAACTGAACAAATTTGCACACCTTGATGTAGGAGATTATTGTATTTTCACAGCCGTTACGGTGGGATTTTCAAAAAATTCTAATAAGGGTAATAATAGAATTTTCAGATTTGAGGGAAGGTCAGATTATGGAGCAGCTCATCGAGGGCGTGCCAGCAAACAATGAGCTCCATAAATCAAACCTGAATAAAATTCTTATTTGTCACACTTGCATAAATTTGGCCCTCCGGAATAAGAAACTGTAGTGGATCGTAAAATTCGGCATACTACCATATAAGAAACAGCTCTTTAGATTAAATTTCGACTCAAGAATTGGAATTTAGGTTCAGCATCCATTAACAATTGAAATAAATCTGGGTCCGTAAGCAAAATATGAAATTGTGGGTAACAAAACTATTTTTGAACAGATCCGTATTTGAGCCTTTAATTGGCTGGAAAGAATTAACTCGGGGTAAGGAAAATGGACTGAAATCAGATTAAACGAATATTTTCTTTGTTTAAGAAGTATGCTGAATGCTTCTAGAACAAGTAAACCTACCCATTAGAAAGCGTTGCTTATCTCTTAGCTTTGTTATTCAAAGTTGTCATTTATGGGAATGATATACACTGACTTTTTCCAACTGAAAACCTTCTAGGAAGACCATAACAATTGCGACAAACTTATGAAAGGAGAGGAAAGATGTTTTAGTAATTCGTTACCGCCCAGTGGCATGATTTCCGTATCAAAGAGACTAGCCCTTTTCGTCACGCAGTGGGCCACGGATCATGGAACAAAGCACAATAAGGGAGCGCCTATTATTAGGGACATGTTTGTGGCCGCTACTGCTGAGATGAGAAGAGTAAGGTAATCCTTTACCATAGCTTTCGTAAAACCCGGTCGTCACTATGGGAAAATTTCGATTTGGGGAGGGCTGAAAATTTCGGACAGCATTTCGTTCAGGTAGATCTGCTGCTTAAAGAATTAAAACACAAGTTTTGTCTTTCATTAACGACTGTCATTTCAAAAGGGAAATATTTAAATCCCAGATACCTCTGCAAATGCTCCAAAAACAGATAAATACACCTAAGCCCCTCCTCCTTAGTGACCAAACGATTTGTTACCAAAAATTAGAAATTATATCCTGGAAGACCAATTTAACTAACCTGTCTGAAGGCACAGATTCCACCTCAAAAAATCCGAAAGTTAGAGATTAAATGATTTTGTATTTGGCGACTTAGAGTAGAGCGGGTAAGAAATACCTATCAGTGAAAGGGTGAGTTATTTTAAAGTATGTTTTGTTACTGAGTGATGTTGCATTTTTAATTTCAGAATGAAAAAAATTAATTTCAACTTAGAAAAAACAAAACGGAAATAAGTGATCTTTTTTAAGAGAACTGAGGAGACACAGGCATTCATTGCAGACATATCTTGTTAAAGGTGTGACATTTTAAACAAAGAAATTTTGAAAATAACTTTGTAGGAAAGAGTAATCAAAGGAGGACAACGGCTTTATGAAAAGTTAGTCACTGACCTCATGGACGTCCAATCTTCTAGGATGTAACGTCAGTAAAAAATGAAGCTGCAGAAAAAATTTTGTCACCTTCACGAGGGTCACATGACTGATACAAAAGGAGGAAAGGGGGAATTAAAATTTGTATGCCGTAACGGTTTGGCTACCAAGAAAGATATGTGAATCTATTTTCATTCATTTTCTTATTCTTGGTTTTCCTTGGTTTGGGTTACTTTAAATTCAAAAATATTACTGTTGTGCTTTCACAATAAATGCATATAATATTTTATTCTTAAGCAGAATGCGGCATTTATGGGGATTTATACAACAGAATATGTATATTATAAGGAACTGAAATATCGCGGTATTCTCATACGCAAAACAAAGTGGTACAATTCTTTCCTTGCATTGATTTGTGATGTTCTCAGTTCATATATATTAGATGTTTTGAGTTTATGCATATATCACGATCACTAGATTTATTTTCGTGATGGTAAAGCACTTGAAATAACTTCTTCGGAAAAGCAGAAAAACTAGAAAAAAAGTATAGAGAGACAAAAATCTTTTGACTACAAATCACATTTATCTAACAGAAGTAATACGCAAGGCAATCAAAAGGGAAGTCATAAATCTACAGAGAAGGAGGACCACGTGAAAGACGGAGGTTTGGTAGCTGTTCGTCGTCATCACAATGATAAATATGTGAAGCATCTTGAAAATATTTTGGAAGAGTCCTTATTCTGCTACTTTTAAATTGTATTCCTTAAAATGCGTTTGAGTTTAATATACTGAATGTCAACAAAAGTTATTTCTTGAATTTTAAACAAATCTTACCACGTAAATTTCTACAGTCTTGATGTAGCCACATGATTTAATGGAACAACTGATACTAATAATTAATAAATTAAATTTTACGAAAGTTACCTAAACAAAACTCTCTTGCAATATTAACATTCTTACGTACATTTATCTCTGCAGTCTCTGGTAATTGCTTCAATAGAACACAGATGTATTTTATGTCGTTTATTTTAAAAATTAAAGCAGCAGCGAGTTGCGTACGTGAAACATAATTACTTAGAATGGAAAACGCGAATTCAGAATTTTGCATACCATATAGAAATGGTTTCTACCATCACTGCTTTGATTAATCATTTTTGAATTTGGTGAGAAAAGATGTACAGTTCGGTGCCAGTTAAGCAAATTCCGATTACCCGGATACATTCAGAAAAAAAAAATTGTTTCCCGCAGTATGCAAAAGTATAGCAAAATAAAATAGAACTACTTGAAAAAGATTTGTTTGCATTATGAAAAGAATAAGATCTACGAGCTTGGTGGAGAATTTGCGGCTTGCAAGAGGTCGCATTGCTCTCTCCTAAAAGAAAAGAAATCTTTAGACGTTTTCTAAAAATGGAAGTTTGAAAAAGTATCTCTTGTTTTTCGAGTTCCAAACGAGTAATATAAATGGTATTATTCAGTTTCAAGTTTTGTTAGACACATTTAACTGACATCATATGAAAATGTATTAAGTAGAAATAATTTTATAATAGAATTTGGAATGTTGAGAAGTTATCCAAAGATATCCGCTTGTTTAGAATATTTTCATTTTAAAAATGAATAGCCACGCAAAATTTCTAAGTTTGGAAACATTGCGATATGGATCACTGATGGACTGAAACAGTTGTTCGATGTTGCTACTGCTTAGTAATTTCAAATATGTACACGGTGTTTCAAAAGTCTTTGACACATTTTAAACATTTATTAAAAAAAAATCTATTCGGTACATGAACATAAATAGGTCACTAGGTCCATATTGGTCCAATCGCTAGGTTAGTTGATAAAACGTCTATTCCAGCAGAGAAAGCGATATGTGTTGGTTGTTTTTTCGAAACGAAATCTGTTACCCAAGTGCAAAGTAGTTTCCCTTAGAAATTTGAGAAAGATCCTCCAAGCCGTAATAGCATCTAATCTTGGCACAAGAAATTTCTGGAAACTGGAAGTGTCCTTGATAGGCCAAGATGTTGAGGCCTAAGCAAGGGTGAAGGCGACGTCAAAAGCATTCGTGAAGAATTTTCATGTGGCCCTACCAAATCGATACGAACTGCCACAAAGTGATTGGTAATTCCTGGTGCAACAGTGCATCCAATCTTACACCAATAATTTCTCATATATGCCTACAAAGTGCATATGTTACACACTTTACAGCCGAACGACAAGCCAAGCCGTTTCAACTTTACTGTGGTTATGCTTAATCACCTAGAAGCAAATAATGACATCCTACGAAACGGTGTTTTTACAGATTAAGCAATTTTTCATGTTTTAGGTGAAGTTAACTGCCACAATATCAGACTCTGGGAGTCTGAGAATTCACATCACTTCGTCGAACATGTCCGGGATAGTCCTAAAGTGAACATGTGGTGTGGCATAATGGCTGATCATGTGATACGAGGTTTCTTTTTTGCAGAATACACAGTCACAAAATAAATTTATTTGCCATGATTCGTATTTTTGCTGTCCCTCAAATTTACCATTTACATCTTAAAATCATTTCGCAACAAGATGGTGCACCGTCACATTGCACAGTTGTGCAAAACCTTTTAAATAAGGAATTTTAAACTAAGTGGATTGGGCGAGATGGACCCATCTCATGGCCTCCCGGCTGTCAAAATATCATGCTTCTGGACTTCTTCTTCTAGGGATATGTGAAAGACATAGTTTATTCATCCAAAGTGCAAAGTGTTGACGTGTTGCAAACTCGCATAGTTGTTGCAATTGCAGCTGTTACAGAATTCACTTTGGCACCTTCATGGGCAAAGATTAAATATCGGCTTGATGTACTCGGCGCAACAAAAGGTGCATATATTGAAGCTTATTAACTTTAAAAAAATAAATTTTTGAAGTAAGTTTACAAGGTCTGAAAAAAATTGTTCCTATCCCGAATAGTTTTTATTAATAAATATTTAAACAAGATCTTTTGGAACACTGTATTTCACCGAAAATTCCAGGCGTGCATGGACTTGCATCTGAAGTGCTGATTATTGGCTTGTACTTGCACCTATTAGAAACCCCTTTCAAGAAAAAAATCTGCCAACTCGATATTTTGCTGAAGAATGACTCTCAGCTAGGGTTATGCATATAAGTTACTTAGCTCGCGGCAATTTTCTTCTGTTAAAATGCATTCCCAAGCTTCTGAGTAAACTTGTGATGAAATGCTTTTTTTTATCTTCTCCTTGCATGACTGTAGTGCTATAAATACGAAAATTGGTAGTAAATATCACTGCAATCATGAGTGCGTAGTTTGGAATGAAAGTGCTGCTTGCCTAGGCCTCTCATATTTTAAAACTTACATTAATTAATTTAACGATTACAGTTTTTTCAGCGGGCACAGATAGTTGTCGAAGTTTCTTATATGTCGTTCATTCTGCGTTTAATGAGGAAGAGAGCGAAAAAAAGCTCAACATAATCGACTGCTTTTGCTACTTTTACAATGAGCGACACACTTTTTGCGGTTACGGTTTGTTCACATTTTGGATTCCCTATCACTTTGACCGTGTTGATTTCGTCCACGTTTACTTGGTCCAGTTCATTTCGTTCACCGTTCATTTTGTTCACATTCATTTCGTCCTCAGAATAGATGCAATACGGTGTTAATTTTCTGTTTTGACGGAGTTTTTGTTACTAGGCGGGGGAAAAAAAGGTCAGCGGACATTGATTACAAGCGAGTTATTTTCCTAATTAATTTTTCGACTAAAATATAAAGATTTTAAATCTTATTTAAAGTAAATCGAGGAACTGAACTTTAAAGAGTTGTTTAACTCTTTTGTGTAGTAGGATGCCAATCACTATGACATTAATCAAAATTTATTCCAATGGCCATACATGTATGGGAATGAAGAAACAAATTCCAGACCCCTTTTTTGTTTATGCAAAAAGTTTATTTTCCTTCTCTCATCCCGCAAATTCACAGTAAATATCAATCTAAACTTTTTTACACCAATATACTTGTAAGGATTTTCTCTCTTTAAATATCTATGATATATACAGCGAGCATTACAATTCATTAGTATGAAAATTAGTAATACAGAAATTATAAACAGTTAACAATCAGAATAAAATAATGAATATACCGAAAAGCTAAGAACTATGTGAAAACAATATGCAAGACGTATTTCAAAACGTCAAAACATTTTTATCAAACTTTGATTTATGTCATAATGATTGACATAATACCACATGAAAAGGTTAATAAGCTCTTCAAAGTTTATTTCCTCGTTTTACTTTAAATAACATTTAAAATAAAATCGTTGTATTTTAATCGAAAAACTTAAACAGGAAAACAAGTTGCATGACAACAATGCCTGCTGACCTTTTTTTCTGCCTAGTAACAAAAAATCCATAAAAACAGAAAATGTTCATGGTATTCCAACCATTCTGAGAAAGAAATGGATGTGGGCAAAGGGAATAGCGGACAAAATGAACAGTGTAAAACGTGAACGGTGGACAAAATGATCAGTGGACGAAAAGAACTGGACCAAGTTAACGTGGACGAAATGAACACGGACAAAGTGATAGCATGACCCAAATTTTGATAGGCTGATCTACTCTTAGGGAGAGACGGCTTGCAAGTGTGTCCTTTATAAATTGTTACCTTTCCCAGGCAGTGTATTATTTATTATCATATAATTATATTTTTTTCTAAACAGCAAATAGGTGAGAGGGTTCATGGAAATAGAGGAAAGAACTATCTCGAAAGAGCAAAGGTGTTTTTGATTAACGACCACTATGAGAAAATTTGACCCGTCCCTGTGGCACGGTGGTCTAAGCGGTGGCCTCTGATCATTCATCGGAGCGGTCCCGGTCTCGAGCCCATGATGAGGCACGGGTGGGGAGCTTGTCCTCTGGCACTGGTTTACTCCCTCTATGGAATCAGCGTCCCCTAATCAGGCACGAAGAAATGCTTATAGCCCTTAGAGCCGAAGGTTGTTAAACCTCAAAAGAATAAAACTCTGAGGGCTGTAAGCAGTAGGCTGTCCGTCATTTTGTGTTACTGGTTCTAAGGAAGAAAGAGAGCAGTCCCACATAAAGCGCATCAAACAAGCCTCATCCGGGGCTAAATCACGGGTCCACTCGAACGAACAGTCTTAGTTTGGACCATTGTTCCACTGGGTCGGCTTATTCATTTAGAAGAAAAGTTCAATACAAACATTTAGCAAAACAATCTTGTAGAAAATAAATTTTCTCATCCTCTGTAGTAATATCTGGAAATAGGAGTATAAGAATGGCTGTCGTCATGTCATCATCAAAATACCTGACGAAATATTTCGAAAATCGAAACGCAAATGAGCATGTGGAAGTTGTTTTCCTAATTCATAGAGCATTTGTTACTACAAAGATTGCTCTTAATGAAAGAGTTATTAAGTAATAATAGCTAACTGGTGGCTTGTGATCATTCGTCCTAGATTGGTATCCCGGTGAGGCAGGGATGTTGTTTTTGCCCCTTTCGGCACTGTCTCTGTCTCTTCCCTGCAACAAGTGGTCCTAAATTAAGGAAAAACGGATGCTTATAGCCCATCGAGTTGCTCGCTGTGGTGGTTAAATCCCCAAACAAGAACAAGTAATAACATCGAATCCGTGGTCTTTATAATCTAAAACATTAAATACAAATTTAAACTGGCAAATCATATATGGGTGTTACGAATTGAGAAATAAAAGTACTACATTTATTTTGCTTTCGGAAACTTGGATGTTAATTACATAAAAGCAGAAATTTCAACTTCGAAAAAAAAATTATTAATGAAAATGATTTCGTTTTTGTTGGAATCTCTACTGATCTCTTGCATTAAATGAATGTGTGTATGTGAATATATCGAGTAAGGAACTGAAGTGCCCAAATGAGGAAGGAAAATTTATCACCTATCCTAGGTGCATTCTCATCAACACTTCGCTCATGTTAATGTTCTGCTGTCACTACGTCTCCCAGTAACAGGGGAAGAGCTCAATGATTCCTCGGAGCTGATGCGATCCTTCACTAACTTATACGCACTCCGTATTAGGTAAATGGAAGATGGGAATGTTTAAACTACTTAGATGTCAACCGAGAGTGCATCAACCTAATAGAGTAATGCAAATTCAGCTTGCATTTCTGATGAGCCATGGGAACATACAGTACAAAATATTATTTTACTTTCAGCAAGATTTTAAAAAGGAATGCATTCACTTTAACTTTTTTGCCCTGAAATTCGTTTTTAACATGCTGTAAACGAGTCTAGAGCTGCGGTACACATTATGGCTTTCACTCTAAGAGTTCTTAAAACTTTAAAATATAAAAACTTACTTAAATAGTTTTATATATAAGTAGGAAACTTTTTTTAAATAATTAAATACAAAACTTTTTTTTACCTGATCAGTTTCTTTATGTCATGATATAACTACAAAGAATTTTGCACATTTCTTCGAAATATTCTCTAGGAATTCTACAAATTATGGAATATTCAGCTCGAGTTGTGCCAGCCTAGATTTACATTCAAGAAAAATGTCTTCGTAAATTGTTTCTGAGTGTGTTCACAGCCATCGTCAATTTGAAATAATTCAATAACGGAATTCTAATGGACTTATGTTGCCGTATCACCATTTACGAAAAGCTCTGGCGTCTTCATTGTAGAGAATCCCAATAGAAACGTTCAGAGGCCTCATTGAATAAAGCTGGGCTGTATATCTAGGGTATTAGCAGCACGCGGATATCATACATCATAATAACAGGTGGTCATAATTTTTTTATTGGACTGCGTATGTCATTTCAGTATTGCTCAGATTCTTCTTTTAGCACGTCTTTTGACGCAGGCTTTCATTAACCCGGACAGTCCTCTAATGATAGCAATATGGGTTCAGTACAAGCACTACGTCACAGACCGACGTATAAATATGCCCGTATGGCTATGATAAGACAACACCATGATTATGAACCCAAAATGCCTCGATTCATAGAGCTGACTGTTTTCCAGCTTGCATTAGTTATAGAGTACCGCTTAATAATAGGGCGCAACGTTCTCAGCAGTAATAATGACGTAAGACTTAAGCAATCGCACCGTAGTAATACTTCAACAGTATCAAAGATCCTATGTCGACGGTTGGTAATATGTGATGCAAATGGAACCGGATTGGGGTTAAATTTGCCAAAACCGTGACCGGGTAAACCTTCGAAGCTAACAGAAAGTGACATCAGAACTCCGCAAAGGACTGTCTGCTCGCAACTCAAATTAACATTATCCTGAATCACACAAACGCTGCATAGCACTGTTGGAATTGATTAGCACCAGCACAGTGCTCAGAACATTGCACAATATTAGGTATTACCGTCGAGTAGCCATCCACAACTCGCTAATTTCTTCGACTTCTGCCACGCGCCGTATAGCATAGTGTTATAAATGTCAATCTTTCACTACATTCCATAAAACTGAGCTTTGGACTGAAGAGTCGCGCTACACAGACTACCAGTCTGATGGCTATGTCTGGGTGTGGCGGATTTCGGAAGAAAGGTAACTTCCGGGTTGTACCGTTGCGAAAATGAAACTCGCTGGAGGCAGCGTAATTGTAAAGAGCAGTGTTTTGAGGTTCGGTTGGGATCTATTAAACATCTTGGACAAAACCATGAACACCATCCTGGACAATTATGTAGCATCAAAATTATGGGAGTACGTACTTTGGAGAAGGCCCATATCTCTATCAACAGGACAGTGCTCCGTTTCATATTACACGCGCTGTTACATATTGGTTTGAGGACGTGCGAAAACAAATGAGAACATACAAGCAACCTTGTCTTCAAACGCACTTGGTCAAGTGTTGTATATATTTGCTCCCTTATGAGGCTGGTAAAAATCGTTTTGCTGAACCCTTCCTTCAATTTTCAGCACGTCTGTTATAAAAAAAGATCGCGCTTCTGTTATCGGTTTGTCCGTCCGTCTGTACCCACGATATCTCTG
The DNA here is from genome assembly GCA_039090855.1 of Macrothele yani. NCBI lineage: Eukaryota > Metazoa > Arthropoda > Arachnida > Araneae > Macrothelidae > Macrothele > Macrothele yani. The sequence goes on along the minus strand of CM077011.1, from coordinate 74,438,551 downwards.
CAACTATTAGACAGATTTGAAAAATTATTTTTGCATTGAGAAGCTTGAAATATGCAAATGATGATCCTTCATTTCGTTTTTTTTTTTTTTTTACGATGTACAATTTCGCCGGTAGAGGGTGTAAATGCAGATGATGTCGAATTCAAAAATACGTTTTATTCCTCATATTTGCTTCTAAACATCCGATTGAAAAAAAAATTATCTTTCGATTCTATTTATATCGAAGAGTATTTTACATATAGTTACTTTTTCAAATTACGTATAGATTTGCCGCTAGGGGGCGTAAAAGTAAATTACCTTTTTCTCGATAACTCTTCTTCTAAAACTCCGATTTGAAATTTTTTTTTCTTCAGCGGATACATCTCCTGATGGAAAATATTTGGCATATAATTTAAAATTTTTGGTAAAAAATACTTTGGCCACCAGGGGGCGTAAGTGTTAATTTTTGCTTCTGATGTATTTGCCATAAAATCAGATCTTCTAAAATATCTATTGAAAAAGTTCTTTCGTGGACTGATGCCACTTACATCGATGAACGTTTTCGGGATATTTTCTTCTTAACATATTCCACAGTTTCTCCGCCAGGGGCGTAGATGTGCATCCATTTTTTGTCAATATCTACTTCTAGGAGTCCGATTTGAAATTTTTTTTTGTTGGATAGTGTTTTGCGTGTGACATGTTTTTCATGTAATTTCAGAATTTTCAGCTCCTGATGGGAAATCGTTTGCACATAATTTCTACTTTTTGAGGAAAAAATAGTTTGGCCACCAGGTGGCGTAAATCTTATTTCCGCTTCTGTTCTATTTGCAGCAAAATATGATGTTCTAAATTCTCGATTGAAAAAAACGTCGTTTGTTGACCGATGCTACTCATGTTGACATACCTTTTAGAAACATTTTCTTCTTAAAGTAGTGCATGGTTTCTACGCCATGGGGGCGTTGATGTATATCTTACTTTTGTCAATATCTCTACTTCTAGGAGTTCGATTTGAAAAAGTCCTTCTTTGAAGGATAGTGTTTCTAGTGTGACATGTGGTTCATATAATTTCAAAATTTTCAAGTACTTCATAGACTTTCCGCTAGGGGGCGTAAATGTAAATTGCGTTTCCCAATATATCTCTGCTTCTAAATCTCCGATTTGAAAAATTCTTTCTGCACCGCATACAGCTCCTGATGGAAAATCGTTTGCACATAGTTTATAATTTTTGTAAGAAATTGTTTGGCCACCAGGTGGCGTAAGTCTTGATTTCCGCTTCTGTTGTATTTGCAGCAAAATATGAGCTTCTAAAATCTCGATTGAAAAAAAGTCGTTTGTTGACCGATACTTCTCTTCATGTCGACAAACCTCTTTGGAAAATTTTCTTTTTTTTTTTTTTTTATTGGAATTTTTACGACACTGTGAGCAACTCAATGGGCTATAAGCAGTCGCCCGTCCCTAATTTAGGGTCACTGGTTCCAGGGAAGGGAGAGAGCCAGTGCCGTAAGACAAACACAACATCCATGCCTGGATTCGAACCCGGACCCCTGACGGGATTCGAACCCGGACCCCTGACGGACGAATGATCAGTGGCCAACGCCTTAGACCACTGCGCCACCGGGGCGGCAATTTTCTTCTTGAGAAAATGCATTGTTTCTACGCCAGGGGCGTAGATGCATATTTTATTTTTGTCAATATCTCTACTTCTAATAGTACGATTTGAAAAATTCCTTCTTTGTTGAATAGTGTTTCCGATGCGAAATGTTTTACCTATAAATTCAAAATTTTCAAGTAAATCATAGACTTTCCGCTAGGGGGCACAAGGGTAAATTGCGTTTTTTGCGTTATTTCTGCTCCTAAAGAACTGAATTGAAAAGCTATTCCTGTATCGCATACAAGACCTGACGGAAAATATTTTTCACATAATTTCTAATGTTTGGTAAATAATAGTTTGGCCACCAGGGGTCATAAGTGTTAATTTCTGCTTCTGAAGTATTTGTTGCAAAATATGGGCTCCTGAAAACTCGACTATTTTTTTTTCTTGGACCGATACCGCTTATATGGATAAACCTTTTGAGAATACTTTCTTCCTAAAATAATGCATGGTTTTCCCACCAGGGGACGTAAAGTCACATCTTATTTTTGTCGATATCTCTGCGTCTAAGAGTTCGTAAGCTCACGATTCCGTTTACAGCAATATCTGAGGAATTAAAAAGCCGATTGAATATCTTCTTTTCTTTGGTCAGATCTATTGTTTTCCATACCGGTTCCATTGACTTTGAATAGCTTTGATAAATTAAATTTGCGTCAGAACGGATTCAAAAGACGTGCTTATTACACCCGAAAATTCGGAGTCATCTTTCTTGTTGGTTTGTTGCTAATCGACAGCCTCTTAAGATGTATTTGAGTGGATAAAGCCGGTGATAGGCAAAAGGGAGGAAGTCACCACCAAAGAGTGGTGTTCAAATTCCTCAAAATTTATTTTCTAGATGGTTTCTGCAGAGTAGAAAGCAATGTGAGGAAGAGAATGTTCGTGCAAAAACGAAACGCCGTCCTACAGTACTCCTCGATGTTTGCTTCGAATTGCGGACTTTAGCATGTCGCATATCATCTCACAATAACAAGTTTGTTCACTGATGAACCCATCACCAGATAGCTCTATTCTATCAACCATTTTGAGACCCAAAGAACGATGAACAATAACAGTTTTCCAGCTGTTGGTTGAGTAGTGACTTCTTTTGCCTAGATATCCAGAATGTTTCCATTTCTGACTTTGGTGTTTAATCTTGGGCACATAATAGTGGATCTGTGAGGAATGGATGTTGTGTTTGTATTATGGCACTAGCTCTCTCCCTTCCTTGAACCAGTGGAACTGAATTAGGGACGTGCGATGGCTTATAGGCCATCGAGTTACTCATGGTGGTCGTTAATTTTTCAACTAATAAAAAAACAAAAAAACAACAACAAGTATTCAAAGGGTGAGTCCAATCTTCATTTGACTAACATTGATGTCTTGTGTAACGATTTGCATGGAAATACTTCGTATATATTGAGCTCTTTGTAAAATACCTTCCATAATAGCCCTCAGGACAGCATGAACCACAGGCAAGCTTTCATAATGTGAGCTTCCTTTGTTGCTGTATGTAAGATTAAAATTTAACCGTTTCTCTCTTTCGCTATGTTGTCGCTGTTTTTCAGGCTATTGTTCGGAGTGTTTGTGTGCGAACTGAAGTGCATGGCCACAGTACTGCTTAAAATCTTGTACAGATCAGTTAACCAGTTGTAGGTCGCTACATGTGGAACAACGCCAGTGGTCGAGCGTGTGACTTTTCCTCACACTTCCTTTTCCCGCTTTTCTAAGTAGTCTACTCAATAATGACACTTTAGAATACTTTCTTTGCGAGAAATGTTTTTAATATATATAATTACAAATCAAATTAGGCCAAAAACGCACTCGTATCATCTTGTTACCTATAAAAATACAAAACACATTACTAATTGAGAAAAGCTCTCACGGGACGGAAATTGCCAGAGGTCGCTTTATGAGAGAAATGTCTTTAACCCTTTAACGACCATGACCAAAAAATGTTTTATCCTTCCAAATACCATAACGCCCGAAACTGTCTGTTGGTTCACTTCTTTGTTTAATAACAACAATAGTGATTGAAGGTGGCTCTTGCTGATTCCTCATAGGTCGAGAAAATTTGAGAGACGGGCGTTTTGGAGTTATGGTATATAACGTAAATGTCTTTTCGTACTTCTACGTTATTTTAAAAAAACATCACCATACGATGAAAGAGTTCCTAAATTAAACCTTAACGGCCAAACGAAACATTTAAAACAGAAGTCAAACTTACGGAAATTGGCTTTATTTCTCCAGCAGAGATATAGCACTTCACATAACAAATCAGTATCAACCACACTCCACACTCCACGGAGCAACTGTTGTTTCGTAGTTTTTATCTCTGGTTCTTATCTCATAAGAGGCATACGTCGCGTTCATTCTACCTAAATTATGTTGCCAACAGTATTAGTTTGAGAGAGAAGATATCACGTTAAGTGTGAAGTATAACTGAGAAAAAACTCACGATTTACATAGAAAAAGAAACTAAAAAGGAAATTTAATTTAGAATATACGTCACAAGTCGTTAAAGGGTTAACACGAAGCGTACGCGAGCAAAGACCAGACTGTTTAGAGGTCAAAGGCATGCCAGTTCCTATCGGAAATAATAACATATTGTTGAAAATATTCTAAAAATCAGCTAGAGCAGGCGTGGTGCACCCAGTGTCATTCGAAATAAATGACGCTCTTTATATGATAAAACGTGAGATAAGTGCTCATAGCTCGACCAACGACGGATTAATTTCCTTAATTTACATACCTGACAATTATGGCAAGTTTGCCAAAGATGAAAGCGGAATTTTGCACGTATTCACTGACTCAGTAGAAACATCTGTTTTCATTGGTTTCAGTAAAATTTCGAATACGACACACAAACGTTCCTGCCCAGAAATCATCTATCTGCATTATTTCATACGCGCATTTACAGAAAAACATATTTTTAAGGACCTTACAGGAAATAAATTATACATGGATGCATTTTATAGCTCATATAACTGACAGTGCATTTTCTAGCTTTCATACGAATAACTGACAGTGAAAAGTGTATACTAAAATGGTGTAGTGAGTGTACAAACATTGCCAAGAACTGGAGTAAAAAACTCATAGTTTACCCTACATGAGATAGCTCAGCGCCTTTCAAGGATTTAATAAAATATTTGAACAATGTTAGGGAAGGACCTCATTTGCGTTTGTGCTTGGGACTGCCGTTCCTAAAGCTTTTCCCGATAGCAAAATTGCGGAAGCTGAATAAACATCTGTGCACGGTAATTGTTTGCTTTGTATTAGTTTAGTTTCCCCATTCCGTTCACCTCGTGAGACATAAAGGGAAAAGGAGAATCGTATTCAGAGATCTACCAAAACAAGTAATGATTCTTCAGTAATGGGTCGCAGTGCTTTGTGGTTTCCGAACTCGGATAGTAGCCATATATTTCTTGTGCGATAACAATAAGAAACAAACTCTATGTTGCCCACCGATAAAGTGTCTAGGCCTCTAGGGTTTAGTTATTTTCATGAAACTAGAAATTCGTTGTTTTATCATGACCACAATAGGCTTTTTCTTAGTATTTTCCATGTGATATCAATGGTCTGGACCCTACCCGATTTTTACTAGTTTACTTAAGCAGCAAAGGGAAAATGAATGTTCTCTCTTTGATTCTACAAACTAGAATTGCAAAAACTTTTTGGGAGATGTCTTGAGCATTTGGTATAAGTACCTTTGCAAATATATTAACTGCATTAAACGTATTTTCAAAATTTATGCGACAGTCCGTCTTTAGTCTATGTTTTCTTGTATTCAAATTATCATTTGCAATCAGAGTTTTATAAAATGCGTTCAAGGTAAAAGTTTCAGAACTGGAAGAAAGCTATAAGCAACATCCATTTAGGTTTTCACCAGATTACGAAAATATTATGTACGAAAAATGCAAACGTATCTACTGGAAACCTTAAAGAATAGTTTCTTGGGAAATTGTCATTCATAATACACAAAGAGCAAAGGACTCCAAGAGCCTTGAAATGAGTTTTAATTTCCCCAGTTTAACGTAGTAAATGAACAAAGGAACAATATAACGTACGTTGCTTTCACGAACAGTAAAGAAGGCAATCAGATACATTACATTTAAAAATGTCCAGGGTTTCCACTTTGTAATTTATCAAAGATAAATTTTAACGACCTGTGTACTGTCGTGACACTGACATTTTTAGGCTTAACTTCTACTTTCAGGTGCAGTGATGCTAGTTCAATGTATTAGGCGTCATGTGTACACTGCAATGCATACACTGAGACAAGCTTTCTTTCGCGGACGGATATCATGACTACAACTGAATCCTAACTTTCAGGTTAGGTAAAATCTCCTTTAATATTCTGGCTGAAAAGTACTGTCTGCGATACAGAGATAAATTAACAAACAATTAACCAAGAAAATCCGCTATTAAAAAGAGTTCGGTTCTGTGCAACAACTGGTTAAACTCTGAAATTGGGTGAAGTGTAATGAAGTGCTACGAAGTGTAAAGTGTCTGGTTACTTTTTCTGTACACGCTGAAAATTATACATTACAAGCAAACATAATAAAAAGGATAGGAAGCTTTAGAGATATAGATTTCCAGAAGAATGTAGATGACTCAGGCAGCAAGAGTGAAAAATGTAGAATAGTCATGAGAATAAATAGAAAGGTATAGTTCCTAAGTGTTGTTAGAAGAACCGCTTACTTGGGACATTTTTTCTTGTTTTTTCTGTTTCTATTTTATTGGGGTTTTAACAACAGCCGTGAGCAACTTTATAGGCCATAAGCAGTCGTCCATCCCTAATTTAGGGCCATTGGTGAGTGGAAGGGAGAGAGCAACTAATGTAAGTCAAACACAACATCAATGTCTTACCTACCAGGATTCGAAACCGATTCCATCTTGGACGATAGGTCAAGAGCTGGCGCTTAGACCACTGCACCATTGCACCATTGGGATATCTAATGCCTAGTGATATACGAGGTATATTTAACAATTTTCAATTGGTATTATAAGCCTATAGATATATTACAAGCTCAATCTCTCTCTCTCTCTGGGTACTAACCTCCGTTATGCACCCAAAGAGAGAGAGAGAGAGAGAGAGAGAAAGAGAGAGAGGAAGCAAGAGAAAGAGAGAGAGGGAGAAAGAAAGAAAGAAAAAGAGAGAGAAAGAAAGAAAGAGAGAAAGAAAGAGAGAGAGAGAGAAAGAAAGAGAGAGAGTGTGTGTGAGAAAGAGAGAGAGTGTGTGTGAGAAAGAGAGAGAGTGTGTGTGAGAAAGAGAGAGACTGTAATAACATTCGAAAGTCTACTTGCCATGACATAGAAAATAAATTGCACACCATGTAGAACGACCTCAAGAGGTGAAACTTACTTCACATGCACACACGTAAGGTGAAAACAAGTGATTTGCCTTCTGAGGGATTACATAAATATAATGTAGCCGGAGACAGTAGCTTGTATAACCTCTTTATTGGGGTGTACATTGGGCATCACGGCTAGACATCGCGTGGAAAAATCCTGTGATGGTGTCCTCAGGCATCGCTCATCATACGTCATTCATCACAATTCATCAACTGTCCGGAAACATCGTGCAGGGTCTTAGGGTCGTGTTCCAATAACGTCTTTTATGTTCCCTACTGTGGATAAGAGTGGGACCCCGATTTCCACGGTAGCTCTTAGATGCGGAAATTGTCTACTGATAATATGACACTGTGCTTGCGAAGTCTTGGTAAAACAGGGCATCAGGAATACAACGGAGATACGACAACAAAACAGGCTGCAGCACCTCATCGAAGTATCGTCATGCAGTCATTTTGCCCACTATCTTATTCACTACGAGTGGTGAACGACTTTTGAAATTAATCGCATCTCAAACCATTACACCCATCTCAAGAGTCGCATGAAGCTCCAGGATGCAGTAAGATCCACCCCGTGACCACATAGTTTTCAGACTTTCAATAGGTGATCGTCGTTGCTAAGAGAGAAGTGAGACTCGTAGCTGAATGCGACATAGCGCCTTTCATTACATTATCCATGTCTGGTACGGTAGAACTGTTACCTTGCCCAACGAGGTGCTGGGGTAAGCGGCAGTCATCACAGCGGCTGGTAAGGATGCAAACCAGGATCTGACAAGTTGCGATTAATAGTCGGTGTCGGGATGTCCATAGCTGCCTGCACCTCGTCCTATGTTATTAAATGTGGATTGTGAGGCAGTTACGACTTGCGTTATACACTGGTACCCAAAAATCAAGGACGAAGAGGAATAATTAGCATAACAGCGGAACGAGCAGGCATAACGGACCGAAAGACCACTCAGGAGATGGACTAGGGTCCTGTACGATAGGGCATGCGCATATATCCAGCATGAGGTAGGGGGGAGGACGAGTGTTGGAAGGGTATAAAGCACACGGGCGGTGTACGCTCAGCAATTATAGGAAAGCTATTGCACGGTCTACAGTTTTCAATTCAGAACCACCAAATCTGGTATACTATCTCGTGGTATTCTAACTTAGACTGTAGACGGTTTTGGGAAGCGGTTGCAGAGAGGATGGGGGGGAGGTACAGCCCCCCTACAGAATTGCCGTAAGATATAGTTTTCAATTTAGAACTACCAAATTTGGTATATTATCTCATAGCGCTCTAACTTAGACGGTAGACGGTTTTTGGAACGGGTCAGGGGCCCGGTTGGTCAGAGCCCCCACACTACAGTTTTCAATTCAGAACCACCAAATCAGGTATCCTATCTCATAGTACTCTAACTTAGACGGTTGTCGGTTTTTGGAACGGGTCAAGGCCCGGGGAGTCGTAGCCCCCCCCCCCCCATACATACAAAATTTTCGTAAAATCTAGTTTTCATTTCAGAACCATCAAATTTGGTATCATGAAACTCTAAATTAGACGCTAGACGGTTTTTGGAAGGGGTTGGAGCCGTTTTCAATTTAGAACCACCAAATTTGGTATACTATCTCATGGTACTCTAATTTAGACGCTAGACGGTTTTTGAAAGGGGTTGGAGCCCGGGGGTCAGACCCCCCCGAAAAAAAACTTTTTCGTAAAATCTACAGTTTTCAATTTAGAACCACCAAATTTGGTATACTATCTCATGGTACTCTAACTTAGACGCTAGACGGTTTTTGAAAGGGGCTGGAGCCCGCGGGATCGGGCCCCCCCCCCTCATAAAAATTTCGTAAAATCTACAGTTTTCATCTTAGAACCACCAAATTTGGTATACTATCTTATGGTACTCTAACTTAGACTGCAGACCGTTTTTGGAACGGTCAAGGCCCGGGGGTCCGAGCCCCCACATACACAATTTTCTGTTTTCAATTCAGAACCACCTAATCTGGTATACTATCTCATGGTACTCTAACTTAGACGCTAGACGGTTTTTGGAAGGGGTTGGAGCCGGGGGTCAGACTCCCCCCGAATAAAAACTTTTTCGTAAAATCTACATTTCAAAATTGCCTTTATTCTTCAGTAAAATAACATTTCTATGTACATGACAATGGAATTCTGCCAATAAATACAGCGGTATATACATCAGCTGGAAAGTTCCAGTGAAACGTAAAACAAAATATTGTTAAAATCATAAAAAAAATATTTCGCCACGTAGGGCGAAGGAGAGGCAGACAATAAAGCACGAGCGATACAAACGAAAATGTTTACCTACAGTATTGTAGACAGGGCAAGACATGATTCTATACTATGCACAAATTCCAATTAAGAATCTACAGTTTTCAATTTAGATCCACCAAATTTGGTATACTATCTCATGGTACTCTAACTTAGACGCTAGACGGTTTTTGAAAGGGGTTGGAGCCCACGGGGTCGGAGCCCCCCAACTCTCATAAAAAAATTCGTAAAATCTACAGTTTTCATCGTAGAACCACCAAATTTGGTATGCTATCTTATGGTACTCTAACTTAGTCGGCAGACCGTTTTTGGAACGGGTCAAGGCCCGGGGGTCAGAGCCCCCCACATACAAAATTTTCTTAAAAACTACAGTTTTCAATTCAGAACCACTTAATCTGGTATACAATATCTTATGGTGTTCACAAAGTATTTATTCAAGGAATGTACATGAGACGAGCAAGAGAAAAACGTCTCAAAAAAACAGTGACACATGAATGCACTATTTACAGATGACAGTAGATATCTATTTACAATATATACATGACATTTAGATGTAAACAAATCTTGAGGAGATCGTACACACTAGGTTGAGCAGAGATGGCAAGAGTTCAGGTAGAGCAGCACAGAGTAAAATGTTATAATATAGTCTTATGAGCACTAACTGTACTGTGCAGCGAAGGTGGAGTCCCAACAACCCCAAGGCCTCTGGGGACCATGGAGAGAAGAAGCTGGGTTCACTTGAAGACGCAACGGCACCGTTACGAAAACAAGATAAGTACATGTACATGAGACGAGCAAAAGTAGAATGACCGATAATTGTGACATAGAAATGGGATATGTACAGATTACTGTAGAAACAAAGAGACATTAAAGTTGCATGACATTCAGATGGAAATAGATGTTCAGGAATCTCGTGGAGATAAGACATACCTTGATGAGCAGGTGTGACGAAGGTTCGGATAAAGAGTCACTGAGTTAAGTGTTAAATAGTCATACAAGCACCAACTGTAAGATGCAATGAAGTCGGTGTCCCAGCGAACCATGGGGCTGCTGGGGACCATGTAGAGAAGAAGCTGGGTTCACTTTGTCGAGAAACGGCGGTGTGGTACTCAAGGCGTAATCGAGAAAGGAGACATTCCCGAAAAAAACTGAGCAACGCGGCACTTGCGTGAGGTACCGTAGGAGGCACCTCCCGAGCACGACACTGTTGATGATAGACGTATATAACGTGCTTCACTAGCACAAAAATGTAGGTGCAGACTACAGGGAGTCTGATTGGAGGCACAAGGTTGAGCAACAGCGTTCGGTAAGCACTGAAGGAAAGATCAGTTGTACAGGATCTTTGCGCAATCGAAAAGGCAAGATTCAGCATTGGTAGCAGTATAGTGCAATATTGATAGACATGACTCACATCTGCCTCCCCGGCGCAGAAAGGGCAGAGTGGGGAGGAAAGAAGGGTCATCCGGTGCAAGATTGAGGGTACGGGAAGACGGTTATGTAAGAAGAACCAGTGGGTGTTGATCTCTGGGGGTGTAGATAGAGGAGAGAGGGTGGCAGACCACACAGCAGAGAGAGCGGAAGACGGGATATCAGGGATAGGTGTAGGCGTAGAAGAGCGGGAGAGAGAGAGAAATCTGTAAAGAGCGGATGTGGAGAAGGAGAAAATCGGAAGATCTATGCCGTGAGCGGACAAGAAAAAGGGGAGGGGAGAGACGCGGATAGAACGGGAACGAGACCGGCGGGGGAAGCAAGATCGGGAAAGAGAGAAATAAGGGATGAGAGTAAGGAGGTGTGAACCTGAAGAGCATGGGGTAGAGCACGAATAGCAGGAGGAAAGTCGGAGAAGGAGCGCCAGAGAAAATCAGGGGTGACAAGGTCTCGGACTGTGACTACTCCGGCGCGGAGCCAGGTGGGGAAAGCAAAACAGGGGAGGTGCGGAGGATGAATGACGGAGGAGAAAAATAGAGGTTCTGAGAGTAGTTCGGAGGTTGTAGCTGGTGGAGAGCGAGACAGAGGGAAAGAGCGAAGCAAGGTGATAGCCTCCCCGATAGACAGGAGGTAAGTTGGAAAGGAGGGGGCAGTGATCCATTAATAGATAGGAAAGAAAAGTAAGGTGAGGATTACGCGGGGAGACAGTGACGTCCCGGGTTGTCTCCGCAGGCAGAACAGGTGAAGCAAGAAGGCGAAGAAATGCAGACACTCGGAATGCCTGATAGTATAACCGCACGTCAAGCAGTCCAATACCGCCATTCTGAGGAGACAAGCTGAGAAGTGAAGCGTTAACCCAATGATGACCAGCCCACACGATATTGGTTTGGCACTGGGTGATTGCAAGAAGACGATAGACAGGTTGTTTGGACGCAAGCCAAGAGAACGTGCACATGGATAACAAATATGTTCGAGTGATCTGGGCACGCTGGTACAGAGAAGTGCAGAACTGTGCTTGTCTCCAGTTGGCAGCCGTACGCAGCAGGCGGGGGTGCAGTGCATTCCACGTTATCGTCGAGGTTGTAGGAGGTTTGCCCAGGTGCACTCCTAGAAAACGCTGTGAGGATGTGGACCATTCGGCTCCCCATGGAGAGTCGGTTCGACTAGCCCACGACCCACACCACAAGCCAGTGCTTTTTGACTCGTTTAGCGTGGCACTAGAACAAGAGGCATACCGAGCGTAGAGGTGGCGAAGTTTGCAGAATTGTGCATCTTGTCGAACACAAAAAGTCACGTCATCAGCATAGGCAACATAGGTGACAATATGATGGCGAGTGCTGGCGACCACTGGAGGCAGAGAAGCATAGAAGGATCTGTGAACGGAGCGGAGAAAAGGTTCGATCGCAAGAGCAAAGAGCTGTCCGGACAAGGGGCAGCCTTGCCGGACGCCCCGACGGAAAGGAATTGGCGCTGTGAGAAGGGTGGGCAACCTGACGTGGAAAGTGGCGTCCTGATAGAGGGAGAGGAGAACAGAAACAAAAGGAGGTGGAAACCCGAAACTATAAAGTGTAGACGAGAGGTAAGCGTGAGAAATATTATCAAAGGCGGATTGTTGATCGAGAGACAGCAGAGCAAGAGGTTCAGAGCGAGATCGAGCGAGATGGATTAGGTCACTGAGAAGTTGAATGTTATGCGAGATGGAGCGCCCTGGGACAGTGTAGGTCTGGTTAGAGGACAGGATGTGGGGGAGGATTGGATTAATACGGCGCGAGAGTAGTTTAGAATAAAGCTTGTAATCAAGATTCAGAAGTGAGATGGGACGCCAGTTCCCCAAGTCTAAGAGATCACCCTTCTTTGGGAAGAGGACTATATGGGCAATTGTGAAACTCCTCGGAAGGGTGGATAGGTGGAAAGCAGCGGAGAAAGCACTAAGCAGAAAAGGAAGGAGGGCTGGGAGGAAAGCTTTGTAGAAACAGAAAGGGAGTCCATCTGGGCCAGGTGCAGCCTTGGAGTTTAGAAAAGAAAACGTCTCGGAAATCTCTGTTAGCGTGGGAGGCCGGAGGAGAGAATCAGAAAAATAAGAGGGGACTTGAGGTAAAGCAGAGTGTAGACCAGATAAGGCAGTGCTGGAAGGAGGAGGAGTCTCACAAAACTTCGTTGTAAAATAGCTGCGGGCAACAGAGCAAAGAGTAACTGGGTCAGAGGATACCTCGCCAGTAGAGAGGCGGAGATGGCGAATTGAAGCAGAGGCATGACGCTTAGATTCAAGATTGGAAAGAAACTCATAAGTGCAGGCATCGGGCGCGAGATGCTGTAATCTCAGCCGCCGAATGACCTGTTGCGCGAGTAGGACTAGGAGAGAATTCAGTTCAGCCTTATACACAGCAAAAAGTGGGTCAGCCATATTTATAAGGGAAAGCATCGTACGGATGTGATCCAAACGCATCCTCTGTAGCGTCGTGATCGTAAAAGCCTGATTTCGCACATGAAGCAAGAGGCGATGTTTTACCTCCAGCCAGAAAGTCAGGGCACACGGCGCAGACTGCAGTTGCGTGCGCCATTCGGAGAGGAAATGGCGGACTGAAGAGCAAAAACCGGCGTCATCCAAAAGAGCGGCATCAAATGTCCACGGCCGGGTTGTCCTGTGCTGTGCGTGAGTGTGGAACACTGTGAGAGTGATGGCGCAATGGTCAGACGACGCAGTGGGCTGGCAACAGGATGCAGAGATCGCTGGAAGAAGTATGGGCGTGGTATAAAATCTGTCAAGTCTGGCCGTGGCCGGGTTTATTGCACCAGATGCACGCCAGGTATGGGAGGGTGTAGTCGGATATAAGTGTCGATGGACATCTATCAGTGAGAAATCAAAAACGAGGGACTGTAGCTGCTGTACAAGGTCTGCACGATGTTCGCGTGAAGGCGGGGAACGATCAAGTTGAGGGTGTAGAGTACAATTAAAGTCGCCACCAACGAGAACTCGGTCGGTGGCAGGTATACCAGAGAGAGCACCGCGAAAGCACAGAAAAAGCTCCGACACATAAGTGGAGGTGTTTGGCACGTAGATGTTAAAGATATGAAACCTCTCCGTTTGAATAGTGAACGTGACTTGTTGTAAGAGATCACGACAGAGATTTTTCACAGAGAAGAGAGTCATCGTAGAGCGAAAAGTCGAGCGTACCCCGACGGCAATACCACCATATGATGAACAGCTGAATGCGTGGTGGAAAGCAAAATTCCATGATCGCCAGCGGGTAAACAAAGTGGTAGGATGACAGTTCGTCTCTTGTAAAAGTAGCACGTCCGCACACAGTGGAGAAAGGTCCTCATAGGCTAAGGCGTTCGCAAGTGGTGTCGCAAAACCGCGACAATTAAGTGACGTGACCTTGAACTTTTAGGTCCGTCGGCGGATGTAAGATGTGTTGACTTGCAGTAGCGAGAACATGTAGGCGCTGGATAAAACCCAGACCCCACGGAATGTCATCGACGTTCCGCCGAAGAGTGTGCAAAAGAGAATCAAGTTGACTGAGAACCCGAGGTAGGGCAGCTTCATACTTTAGTAAAAAAGCACGGGCAGTGGCCGTGCTGGTGGGACTCACTAAATATTCAAGAAGATCTACGTAAGGCAGCGGCTCAGCGGGGAAAGCATTCTCTTGTAGGAGATTAGTGAAGTCCTCTAACGAGGGAGAAACATGCTCCGTCTCTGGGTCAGTCCAGGCTTGTACTTGAGAAGACGAAATGCCACGTCGAGAGAAGATTGCGCGAGTAACCGGGCGATTAGACCGCCTAGTGAACAAGTGCTGGGATGAGGACGTTTTAGACTTCTTCAACTTCTTCCGTGAGGAGACACTGCGTTTGCCAAAAATCGTGGAGGAACCAGCTGGTATAGAAGTTTCTGTGCTGGAAAGGGTTTCGGCTGCTGGATCTGCAGCGCCAACGGTAAACACCGACGACATATCAGCAGGTAAATCTGTAGGAGCAGAAATTATACGCTGCGGGGGTGCCGTAGGAAGCGTGGGAAAATTCCGATCTGTAACTGAAAGTGAGTCTGCCAAAGACGTTTGTCGACCAACGTCTGCAGGCCGACGTCGGGAAGATCTGGGTCCTGCAACCTTCCACTCGTGTGGAGACGTTGACACAGCAGTAACAGGAGGGACAGAAGGTGCCACAGCACTTGGCACGGTTATGGAAACAGCACGAGTGCAATTGGCTCGCACATGACTCTCACTTTGACAAAGGGTGCAATGCTGAGAAGTGATGATCTCGATACGACGTCGCTGTTGCCCACAGCGCACGTGAAGGACAGTTGGACAGGCCTGAAGATGAGTATCAGACGGAAAGAGCACACGAGCGGTGCGACGGAAGCCACGAATGGCTTTGTCTTCTGGGTCTCTGGGTGCCGCCGAGAGGGTTGTTATGGGACCGACTACTCTGCCGAACTTACTGAGTAACGTGCAAAGAATTGTATCAGATACCTCTGGCGGGACAGGGTAGAAAGTCACCTGCACGGGGCGGTGCGCGACTGGTTGTGGTAGTAGATGTACATCATTAATGGTCAGTCCTGCTGTCAAGACAAGGTCAGCATGTTCCTTTTTCTTGAAGTAAACCAGCACTGATCGTGGTTTTCGGGCAACATAATCTATTGCATCCGCCGGTAAAATGGATTTAAGAGCTCGGCTATAGAGCTGAAGCTTTGTATCCGGCAGCGCATCAAAACATACGCCGAGGTCCATCGTTGATTGCAGTTGACGGCCGGCTGGTGAGTCTTCGGGAATATCTATCGTTGCTGTGGATCCCACGACATGAAGATACGAATCGGGAAGGAGAGTATCAGACGATAGGAGTGACGTAGAGCCACTAGACATGGCAGTCGCATATGATGGAGGAACAGTACTTTTACTAGATGTAGAGGGCGAAACTGCAGCTGTTATAGGGGAATCTGGCAGTTGAGATGAAGTGGTGGCCGTAGAAGCGACGTCACCCGACACCTCCATAGCATCCGCGACAGGGACAGAGAGTAGACCTGTAACGGCAGTACCCTCAGTGGGAAGGCAGGCCGTAGGCGCAGGCAAGGCAGAGGAACTCATGACGTCAGTAAGGCAGTTAGAGATCTCTGCGACCAACGAAGCTGTGTCAGCAGCTGGGTTGGAAGAAGAGGAGGAAGATGGCTTCTCTTCCAAGATAAGGGCGTGAGCTTCACCCTTATCTAATGCCGCCATGTCAACGGCGAGGCTTACCGAAGAACAAGACCAACTCGTTCGAAAAATATAACTAACGATAAAGAATAAAGTAATTCACTCACCACCTCGTGAGACAAACGAAACGAAAGCACTGATCTTCAACTGGAAGATGCACGCGAAAAGAAAAAGTACACCACTCGATAAACTACTCGAAAGCACGTAAAAGACAGAGCTCAAAAAACACACATCACATCACAATCTTATGGTACTCTAACTTAGACGCTAGACGGTTTTTGGAAGGGGTTGGAGCCCGGGGGTCAGACTCCCCCGAATAAAAACTTTTTCCTAAAATCTACAGTTTTCAATTTAGAACCACCAAATTTGGTATACTATCTCATGGTACTCTAACTTAGACGCTAGACGGTTTTTGAAAGGGGTTGGAGCCCGCGGGGTCGGGCCCCCACCTCATAAAAATTTCGTAAAATCTACAGTTTTCATCTTAGAACCACCAAATTTGGTATACTATCTTATGGTACTCTAACTTAGACTGCAGACCGTTTTTGGAACGGGTCAAGGCCCGGGGCTCACAGCCCCCCACATACAAAATTTTCGTAAAATCTAGTTTTCATTTCAGAACCATCAAATTTGGTATCATGAAACTCTAAATTAGACGCTAGACGGTTTTTGGAAGGGGTTGGAGCCCGGGAGTAAGAGCCCCCCTCCCATAAAATGCCGCGTAAAATCTACAGTTTTCAATTTAGAACCACCAAATTTGGCATACTCTCTCATGGTACTCTAACTTAGACGGTAGACGGTTTTTGGAACGGGTCGGGCACGGGGTCAGAGACCCCCGCACACAAATTTTTTTCGTAAAAACTAAAGTTTTCAATTTAGAGCTACCAAATTGGGTATACTATATAATGGTGTTCTAAATTAAACGGTAGACGGTTTTCAGAACGGGTCGGGGCAAGGGTGGTTAACCCCCCCTACACACAAACTTTCGTAAAATCTATAGTTTTCAATTTAGAACCACCAAATTTTGTATACTATCTCATGGTACTCTAACTTAGACGGTAGAAGGTTTTTGGAACGGATCAAGGCCCGGGGTAAGACCCCTCCCACATACAAAATTTTCTTAAAATTTTTATTTTTCAATTCAGAACCACCAAATTTTGTGTCATGAAACTCTAACTTAGCGGGAGACGGTTTTTGGAACGGGTCGGGGCCCGGGCGGTAAGAGCACCCCCCCTCCCCCAAAGAATTTTTTGTAAAATATACCGTTTTCAACTTAGTACCACCAAATTTGGTATACTATCTTATGGTACTCTGACTTAGACGGTAGAGGGTTTTTGGAACGGGTCGGGCACGGGGTAAGAGCCCCCCCATAAAAATTTTTCGTAAAAACTAGTTTTCAATTTAGAACGACCAAATTTGGTATATTATCTCATGGTTCTCTAACTTAGACGGTAGATGGTTTTTTGGAAAGGGTCGGAGCCCGGGGTTCAGAGCCCCTCCCCCCCATATAGAATTTCTTGAAATCTATAGTTTTCAATTTAGAACCACCAAATTCGGTATACCATATCATGGTACTCTAACTTAGACCGTAGGCGATTTTCGGAACGGGTTGGGGCCCGGGGGTTAGATCGTTCCCCCCATACAAAATTTTCGTAAAATCTACAGTTTTCAATTTGGAACAACCAAATTTGGTATACTATCTCATGGTACTCTAGCTTAGATGGTAGACGGTTTTGGGAACGGGTCAGGCACGGGGTCAGAGCCCTCCCCATAAAAAATTTTCGTAAAATCTACAGTTTTCAATTTAAAACCACCAAATTTGGTATACTATGTCATGGTACTCTAACTGAGAATGCAGGCGATTTTTGGAAACGGTTGGAGACAGGGGTTCAGAGCCCTCCCCCCATGCCAATTTTTGTAAAACCTACAGTTTCGAATTTAGAACGACCAAATTTAGTACACTCCCTCATTGTATTGTAACTTAGACCGCAGACGGAAAGGGTCGGTGCCCGGTGTGAAGGGGGCCCATTCAAAATTTTCGTAAAAATTACAATTTTTACTCTTAAGAACTGCATCCCAATACAGCACTCCATTACCGCACCTACGGTCTAGGTTAGAAGCCGTAGATAACAATAAAGTGAAAAAATATCCGGTTCATGATGTATTAAAAACACAAATTAATAAACGTTAGCTTTCACCACCAACGGTTGCCTTATCAGGCAGAAATACAATGTACTGTAAATAATGTAAATTCTTTTTTGCTTCGTATAATTAAATTAACTAAATCAAAATATTTAAAATAAGTTTCCTGGAAATTTACGGAAATAGCTTTTTCATTCATTAACTTTCACCCGCTGAACTTGGTGATTTTAGAAATAGTAATATTTACCTGGGAAATACCGGGTACCCCTGCTAGTAAGAACTAAAGATAATGTTACACTTTTAGTCAGGTACAAAACAATAATTAGAAAACCCTAGGACTGGGCCTGTTTAGCAATTTTCAGTGTGCCGTGTTTTCATAGAAGTCCAAGATTTTTGCAATGCGCTTTTCTGAGGTTGGAACTATTAAGCAGACCCTAGGCCTAGAGATTTTTGATAGTTTTCAGTCCTCCGAGCTGATATTTATGTAGTTTTCATAGAAAATAAAATGAATTCTGTTTAAATGTTACTCGAGCACAAAGCATTAATAGCTACGCCCGAGACCTAGGCATATGCATTTACAGTAATTTTTATAATGCTGTGATTATATGAGGTTTGCATGACAAATCAATTTAAGAGTGTTACGCTTATCAAAAATTATTTAAAAGGCCTAGGCCTAGCGGCCAATAATTAGCATTTGGTGCCTAAGTGAAAGCGCAACATTATTAACTTGATTTGTTATGCAAACCTTATAAATACGACCACAGCGATTAAAAGTTACTAAAGAGTCCTTGTAAGTAATATTTTTTGACCGAGTGCAAGTACAATTTACGAAATGTCAACAGGTCAAAATATCTAAAGTAACAATGAAATTTGGAATATTTCTTTTTTCTTTCTTTTTATTTCAGTTTTGACACTTGTATTAAGTTTTAAAAACATATATTTCTCCTATCGTATACCTTCATTGTGCTTTCAACAGAAATATTTTGTTTCGTGTGGTTGCAGTTTTTTTAATGTTTTGGGCATTTCATTTTGTGAAATCAATTTTACTAGAATATGCAGATTCTGTAGTTCAGTGGTTTGAGGAAAATTATGTTCTTGGAAAATTTTGTGGAAGCAGAAGAAACAATCCAAGCAGAAGCCCTCCGCTGTTCCCGCCAACAATTTGGTCAGTTAGTGAAAACAATTTATTTGGCTTTCCCAGAACACAAAACGAACTTGAAAGATTAGACAGACGCTGGAATACAATTCTGGGAGAGAAAAAACTGTGACTGTACGAAATAATCAGTGAAATTGCGAAAGAGCAGAGAACAACTATGGCTAAAATCGAAAGAGTGATAGCACAGATTCCAACAAATCCACCCAGAAGAGAAACGCTGGCAAGATAAAAAGGAATTCGAACTTCTTTGGTGCACAGAGACAATGTTAACATGCTGGACATTTTAAGAGGAATTTCATATAATTCTACCCTTTACTAAAATGTGCTGGTATTTCTCACTAATTGAATTATACCTTTTACTAACTTGTATTTGAATTTTTCAAGAATGTAATTCCGCCGAAGATGCAAGAATGTAAAACCAACGCAAAATTAAAAAAGACAAAATTTTCAAAATAGCATGTCAAAAACATAAAATGTCAAAAAGTAATCCAAAATGTGAAACATATAAAAATTCAAAATGCAATCCAAAATGTGAAACAAATAAAAATTCAAAATGCAATCACAAGTCACAAGCATTACAAAAATGCGAAACGCTATGTAACAAGTACAACACAAAATTAAAACAAATGCCAAAAAAAAAAGAAAGTGCATACGCTTTGTAAAATGTACAAAATAAAATAAATGCCATATTCACAAGGATTTCATGACGAGTCATGTTAAAAATGAGCTTTTATTTAGACTTCAAATAATAATTACTAGCCTCTACACCTTTTTAAGTCTTTAATAAGTGCAACATCATTAACCTGACTTGTCATCAAACATTATCAATATGACCATAGCATACAATCACTTAAAAGACTTGTTAATGGATGAATTGAGGAATCACCAAGTTCAGCGGGTGAAAGTTAATGGCTGTTTATAGTTTTGTACTCGAGTAAATGCGCAACACAGTAAACTTGACTTTCTCTGAAAATTTTATGTATATGAGCACGGTTGATTGAAAACTGATAAAAGGGCTTAAGGCCTGTTCATTAATTTTTGTGCCTCAGTCAAAACGCAGTACCATAACCTTGGCATGTTATCGAAACCTTATGATTACGTCGGACTAAAAATTCCTAAAAAAGTTTACGCCTAAGGTCTTGTAACTAAAGTTTTGTGACAGGGTAAAACTGCAACATTAATAACTTGACATGTTATGTTAACGTTGTGAATATGAGCACGGCGGATTAAAGATTTCAACAAATAGCCTTCGGGATTAATGTGTTGTAGCTGAGTAAAAATGTAACATTATCTTGATTTTCTATATAAACCAAACTACGTGCTGAAATAGCCCAACTATATATATGTATACTTCAACCATATACCGAAGCGCTGACAAGGTGAAAACAAAAGTGCAATTTTGTACGGTCTCCTAACATTTTATGGCCAGCCTACATGGAAGTGGACACCTTGATATCAAAAACATACTTTTTGTACGGTCCACAACAAATAGCAATGGACACGTCGCAATCTTTGGGGGGCGGGGGGGGGGGGTTAACGACCACCGTGATCAATTCAGTGGGCTATAAGCAGTCGGACATTCCCAATTTTGGGCCACTGGTTCCTGGGAAGGGGGACAGCCAGTGCCAGAAGTCAAGCACAACGTCCATGATTCACCGGGATTTGAACCAGGATCCTTCTCGACAAGTGGTCAGAAGCCAGCGCCTAGATCACTCCGCCGCCGTAGCGGCACACGTTGAAATGTATTTTTCATACGGCCCCTAACGCTCTTATGGACATACTAGATTGAACTGGACGCAAATAAATCATTAATATAATTTGTACTAGCAGGGATACCAGTTATTTGCCAGGTAAATATTACTATTTGTGGAATCACCAAGTTCAGCGGGTGAAAGTTAATGAATGAAAAAGATATTCCTGCAATTTTCCAGTAAACTTATTTTAAATTTTTTGATTTAGTTAATTTAATTTTGCGAAACAAAAAAGAAAAAAAAAGGAATGGGAATACTTACCTTCTAGGAGACATCTATAGAACTGCCGTACATCTGGCGTGTGCTTCTGTGAATCCCGCGACACAGAAATGCAATGTACCTATGTGATGTCGCATGCATACGACTTCACATTGGCATTGATCATCAAAGGAATGGGAATACTTACCTTCTAGGAGACATCTATAGAACTGCCGTACATCTGGCGTGTGCTTCTGTGAATCCCGCGACACAGAAATGCAATGTACCTATGTGATGTCGCATGCATACGACTTCACATTGGCATTGATCATCTTTTTCTTAGCGTTTTGAATTTTGAATATCTGGAACTCTCTGTTTACATTACATTATATTTCTTTCTGATAAGCCGTTCGTTGGTAGTGAAAGCTAAACTATATAGATTTGTGTTTTTAATACACCATTAAACGCATATTTTTGCACTTTATTGTTATCTACAGTCCCTAACTTAGACCGTAGGTTAGTTAGTTGGTTGGTTGGTTGATGGTTTATGGTGCAAGGCCCTCAAAGGGCCAAAGAGCGCCTTAGAACGTAAATAGGGTATTCTTAAGAGTAAAAAACGGAACTTTTTACGAAAATTTTGCATGGGCTACCTTGACCCGGGCCCCGACCCCTTCCAAATACCGTCTACCGTCTAAGTTAGATAACCATAAGCAGTATACCAAATCTGGTTGTCCTAAATTGAAAACTGTAGATTTTACGAAATTTTTATGAGGAGGGGGAGGGGCTCTCACCCCGGGGTTCCGGCCCCTTCCAAAAACCGTCTAGCGTCTAAGTTAAAGTACCATGAGATAGTATGCCAAATTTGGTGGTTCTAAATTGAAAACTGTAGATTTTACGAAGAACTGTTTATTCGGGGGGTCTGACCCCGGGCTCCAACCCCTTCCAAAAACCGTCTAGCGTCTAAGTTAGAGTACCATGAGATAGTATACCGGATTAGGTGGTTCTGAATTGAAAACTGTAGTTTTTAAGAAAATTTTGTATGTGGGGGGGGCTCTCACCCCCGGGTCTTGACCCGTTCCAAAAACGGTCTGCTGTCTAAGTTAGAGTACCATAAGATAGTATACCAAATTTGGTGGTTCTAAGATGAAAACTGTCGATTTTACGAAATTTTAAATGGGGGGGGGGCTCCGACTCCGCGGGCTACAACCCCTTCCAAAAACCGTCTAGCGTCTAAGTTAGAGTACCATGAGATAGTATACCAAACTTGGTGGTTCTAAATTGAAAACTGTAGATTTTGCGAATTTTTATGAGGGGGGCCCTTACCCCCGGGCGGCAACCCCTTCAAAAAATCGTCGAGCGTCTAAGTTAGAGTACCATGGGATAGTATGCCAAATATGGTGGTTCTGAATTGAAAACTGCAGTTTTTAAGAAAATTTTGTATGTGGGGGCTCTGACCCCCGGGCCTTGATCCGTTCCAAAAACGGTCTACTGTCTAAGTTAGAGTAAAATGAGATAGTATACCAAAGTTGGTGGTTCTAAGATGAAAACTGTAGATTTTACGAAATTTTTATGAGGGGGGGCGACCCCGCGGGCTCCAACCCCTTTCAAAAACCGTCTAGCGTCTAAGTTAGAGTACCATGAGATAGTATACCAAATTTGGTGGTTCTAAGATGAAAACTGTAGATTTTACGAAAAAGTTTTTTTCGGGGGTCTGACCCCCGGGCTCCAACCCCTTTCAAAAACCGTCTAGCGTCTAAGTTAGAGTACCATGAGATAGTATACCAAATTTGGTGGTTCTAAATTGAAAACTGTAGATTTTACGAAAAAGTTTTTTTCGGGGGGGGTCTGACCCCCGGGCTCCAACCCCTTTCAAAAACCGTCTAGCGTCTAAGTTAGAGTACCATGAGATAGTATACCAAATTTGGTGGTTCTAAATTGAAAACTGTAGATTTTAGGAAAAAGTTTTTATTCGGGGGGTCTGACCCCCGGGCTCCAACCCCTTCCAAAAACCGTCTAGCGTCTAAGTTAGAGTACCATGAGATAGTATACCAGATTAGGTGGTTCTGAATTGAAAACTGTAGTTTTTAAGAAAATTTTGTATGTGGGGGGCCCTGACCCCCCCGGGCCTTGACCCGTTCCGAAAACGGTCTGCCGACTAAGTTAGAGTACCATAAGATAGTATACCAAATTTGGTGGTTCTAAGATGAAAACTGTAGATTTTACGAAATTTTTTATAAGAGGGGGGGTCCGACCCCGCGGGCTCCAACCCCTTCCAAAAACCGTCTAGCGTCTAAGTTAGTTTCATGATACCAAATTTGATGGTTCTGAAATGAAAACTAGATTTTACGAAAACTTTGTATGTATGGGGGGAGGGGGGCTCTGATTCCCCGGGCCTTGACCCGTTCCAAAAACAGACAACCGTCTAAGTTAGAGTACTATGAGATAGGATACCTGATTTGGTGGTTCTGAGCAATCCTCCGTCTGTAATTTAGGGCCACTGGTTGCAGGGAAGGAAGAAGGCTAGTTCCGTAATACAAACACAACTTCCTGGCCTCACAGGGATTTGCACCCCGACCCATCTCGGACGAATGGTAAGAAGCCACCGCTTAAACTGCTGAGCAAAACGGACGCCCAACGTGCTTGTAACACCGAGATCTCTCTGAATCCGCGATCTCCGCGCCCATGTGAGGACAACCAAGCTTAGTTATGCGAGGTATTTTGCGCTTTTATCTCTCTCACCTACCGCCGAGTTATGTAATATAATCACTTACGTACTGTAATATAACTATTGACACGTACTCACCAATTTGCATGGTTGAAGCAAATACTTCCTGGTGTGTGGCATTTTTTTTATATCGAGCAGTATATTTCTAAAGAACATCATTGCATTTAAAATGACTGAGAACATGGATATCCTTTAAGCGTGAAGAAAAATAAGGTATAACGTCCTGGAACATGCCTTGTTGGCTATGGTGTGGGCATTCATAGTTTGTTTAGGAGAGCATTTCATTTCCCAAGGACCACTTCACCGAAGGGCGTTTTCACCAGAAAGTTTACTTTACCGAAATATCTGTACTACTTAATCACTAATTCCATACCTGCGTCGTGTTATCCAAAGGCCTATTTCATCGGTGGATTATCCTACTTGAAAGTTAATTTCTTCGAAAGACCATTTCGTTGAAAGTTCTTTTTATCGACCTTTGTTTCGTTAACAGCCTATGTCACGGAGTATAACGATCTGAAAAAGACAGAATATTCGCCATCATAAGCTATTTTTAATCTACTGCTAGAAAAAGGGATCCCAAGTCTCTTGCACAACTTTCTGTCTTGACCCATTCATCTGCAGGTCACTATGGTATACTTCGAATTTCATCCACCAGTCTGACACGCATGGTATTCATTTTAATGTGCAAGTTGTTCAACTGTGGTCAGATCTTCTGGCAATATCCCAGGCTGATTTACACTTGAGGCTGTTTTATCATGATGTAATTCACTTTCGTCATTTGCCAGATCCATGGCTTCCTCTTCCTCTGTTTCTACACTGCTGGCCACCCAAAATGCAACACCAAGAAGGAAGCATCCGATTGGCCTAAAATTCGCAGCATGCGTCGCCCGCGAGATGACATGCAAACGATTAGCACTGCAGGGCATATGCAAATCATGTGCGCTCGGCACGCCACCGAGAAGCACTATAAGAAGGGTGAACAGAAGGCGGGGTGTAAGTAGTAGAAGTGTGGTGTGCTGCCGGACCTGTGCATGGGAAGCTTTCTGATGCCTCGTCGCAGAATACGGCAGTCATTCCAGCACGTTTCGGAGTTCGACAGAGGAAATATAGTGGCTTATCGCGACAGCGGTTTATCGTACCGAGACATCGGCGCCCGTGTGGGACGACATCCAGCCACAGTGAGGCTAGTATGGATTCGGTGGGTGCAGGAGGGACGGACGGACCGACGCGAGCGATTGCCGCAGCCACGGCACACCACTGAACGAGAGGACTGGCATGTTGTGCGGCGGGCATTGACGGCCCGAACCGCCACATCACGAACGTTAGGGCAGGAATTAAGGTGTGTTGCGCAACAACCTGTGTCAGCACGTAACGTTCGACGTCGTCTGCATCGTGCAACAATTCTTCACGGTCCAACAGGTGTCACTGCTGCCGTGGCCCGCCAGTTCAACCGATATGTCGCCCATCGAACACGTCTGGTCACTGATCGTCAACCGAGTGGCCCGGCAAGCACCGTCCGCGGCTACGCCTGATGAACTGTGGACACGTGTGGAAGCAGCCTGGACCGACATACCCCAAGCCTACATCCAAAGCCTGTTTCGTTCGATGCCGTGGCGTGTTGCGGCCGTTATTGCCAGCCATGGGGGCCACACGAACTATTGATGTCTGCGTGTTCTGCAAGTCGCACTGGCCTGTAATTTCAATGGTTTCATCTTTGTATCTGTTGTTATGTGTCCAGTAAATCTGGCTTTTCTATCTCGTGTCCTTCTTGGTGTTGCATTTTGGGTGGCCAGCAGTGTAATTCGGAGCCAGTGTCATAAGACAAACAAATCATCCATGCCTCTCCGGGATTCGAACCATAATCCTTCTCGGACGAAAGGTCATAAGCCAGCGCTTAGACCACTACGACACCGGGGTGACAATGGTTGGCTCGTAGGCTTGAATAATCTGATTATAGTATTTTCTGGAGAGTTAGATAATAAATCTTGTACGATGTCTGAGGATCTTCCGACCTCCAGAATATTGACCATCAGTTTGTTGTTAATTTTAAATCCAAAACAATTAGTTCAGCTAGTATGTGTTTCGCAGTAAAAAAAATAGTGTCCAGTTATCAATTCTCTCTACATGAAAATCTCTCCTTTTATTCTAACCTCACTTAATTTTAAAACATCCAATGTGAACCTTTGTAATTCCGCCTCCAATTGAAGCAGCCTTAAATCGAAGGACAGTGTTCGACCATTACAACTAGACTGGGGCAGCATCATATAAACAGGTCTGTCCGTGCTACCAATGATCCTGATCAACCTCTGCCTTTGATACCCTCTGGCCACTACCTTCTCCAAGTGCATTCCAGACGCCGAAGACTGAAGGAAGGAAAGCCTGCCCGGTGGCGCAGTGGTCTAAGCGATGACTTATGACCATTCGTCCGAGAAAGGTCCGGGTTTGAATCATGGTGAAGCATGAAAGTTGGTTTGTCTTAAGGCACTCGCTCTCTACCTTTCCTGGAACCAGTGACCCTAAATCAGGGATGGGCGACTGCTTATAGCCCATTGAGTTGCTCACGGTAGTCGTTAAACTTTCAATCATAAAAAAAAAAAAAAAGACTAATGGCCAATGTTTTATTTGTGATGTCATTTGGGAATGGTAGGACTTAACCCACTTTTCAGTCGAACCGGCTGTGTGAGTGTAGGATGGCATTTTCTCTTAACCCATTAACATACTATTCAGTCGAACCGGCTGGGTGAGTGTACGATGGCATTTTCTGTTAACCCATTAACCCACTATTCAGTCGAACCAGCTTAGGATGGAATTTTCTCAGATCTTGGTGATACAGTTTTACCACTTTTGGCAGGTCGTCAGTTATACTGTTTTTGGTAGGTCGTTTAATCCGCATCAGTGAAAACAGAATGCACCACGAGGAGGCAGAGTTCACAATATTCTAGGATTGCCTGTATGCTGGAGTATCAGCAGATCTTTCACCTTATATATGTATATACACTATCTGAGAACAAGTAATTGGACACCTGTGATAGCAAAGGAAAACGAAGTTTATTCACCTTCAATAGTTGGTGAAGCCTCCACGAGCGGCGATTACAGCTGCGACCCTCCGGGACATACTCTCAACCAGGCGTTGTACGACGGCTAGCGGTATTTTCTTCCACTCAGCTTGGAGAAGACAGGTCAATTCCTTCACCAATTTCGGACGGTGGGGGCACCCCTTAAGTTGACGCTCCAACTCGTCCCAGAGGTGCTCGATAGGGTTAAAGCCCAGGCTCTGCGCAGGCCATTACATTCGATTAATCCCATTGTCACCAACCCAAGCCATGGTGGACCTCAAAACATGACAGGTGGCATTGTAATCCTGAAAGTAATATGGGTCTACCCCGTAAAACTGCCACAACGTAGGAAGCGCATGGTCATCCAAAATGGTACAGTAGGTCTCGGCGTTCAGTCTACCAGGAATTGTGACCAAGGGTCCTGTGCCATACCAGGAGAAACACCCCCATAGCATAATTCCACCGCCGCCGAACTTCACAGTTGGCACAATACATTCCGGCAGGAGGCGTACTACAAGCAGACGCCAAACCCAGACCCTGCCGTCCGAACGGTAGAGGTTGAACCTTGATTCGTCGCTCCAGAGAACCTGTTTCCAATGTTCAACGGTCCACTGTCGACGTTATTTGCACCACGTTAGCCGAGCAGCGCTATTGGACTTTGTAATCAAAGGCTTGTGGGCGGCAGCACGTCCATGATAACCGAGAAGATGGGCTTTCTTACGGATGGTATTCATCGAAACAACACTTCCGGATGCCTGTTTAAACTCCTCGCGGATGTGGTCCATCGATTTGGTGCGGCTCTTCCGAATTTCTCTGTCCAGCACCCGTCGGTCTCTAACTCCTAGTTTTGTGGGTCTGCCGGGTCGGGGCACATTCTCACAGACACCTCTCATCTTCCACTTGCCAATCACGTAAGCCACTGTCGATTTTAGGTACTTTAACTCGCTGGATATGTCACGTATGGACCGGCCATTTCTGTGATACCCGACGATTACACCTTTCTCGAAATCAGAGAGCCCCGATCTGCGTGGCATCTTGCATGCGACTGGTTGCGTTGTTGTTTCCCACACGATATTTAACTGCAGCGGCCGTGACGCGTATCAGGACCGCAGATATCGTCGATTGCAGGGGTGTCTAATTACTTGTTGGTAGATAGTGTATAATATATATATGAACATATTCCACGAAGCATTTTTTTTATTGGAGGATTAACGACCACCGTGAACAATTCAGTGGGCTATAAGCAGTCGCCCGTCCCTAACTTAGGGTCACTGGTTTCAGGGAAGGCAGACAGCCACCGCCGTAGGATAAACACATCCATGCCTCACCGGGATTTAAGCCCGGACCCATCTCGGACGAATGATCAGAAGCCATAGATTAGACCACTGAGCGACCGGGCGGTCGAAACATTTAATATTGTTTCAGTAATGAAAAAAAGGAATTTAAAAAGGGAATATAATCTATATTTCTTCCGGCACTATTGTATAAAAGCAGTAGTTTTTATTTGCTATAAACACAGTAAATTTGAACTATTTGAAACATATGCATTTGCTATTGTGTAGTGATCTGTGTAATGTGCAGTTCCTCCGATTCGGAAATAAATTTCTTCCTTTAAAAGCCCTAGTTCATCGACATCGAGTATTATTCCTTTTGGCGCCATGATCAAAAGATTTTAATATGGGCCAACTCTGGAATAACCAATATTGAGCTGGTTTTTTGAAAAACATAGGTTTGCAGGTTGAGTCCAACAACCTTTGACAATTGTTCCTGTGCTTGTTCATACTCATGACGAAACTAAGTCGAACAAGGAACTGTTGGCGTTTAAACTTAGACAACCACCAGTACGCTTAACTACCAACAGTTAAGTTTAAGATTATACCAGGTTTAACCACCAACAGTTAAGTTTAAAATTACTTTTGGTTAATTCAAACGTAACTGTTGGTGGTTAAACCTTTTGCGCATGGAATGCGGAGAATGAAAACATAGCAGTGTGCTAGTTATACTGGTAGATTCGATGGCATTTTACATGAGTTTCTTGACAGTAAGTCATGTTTAATTTCAGAGTATCGGTGGATCCAGATTACGTCTAAATAAAACAAATAGTCAAGGTGAGATGGAAGATTATGCGTATGGAGGGACAGGAATGCTAACTTTGAAGAAACAAAATGCAAGAATATTCACATTTTTCTCACATTTCATTGATTGCATTCTATTTGTATTTCGTTGAAATATAATTTCTTTCTAATAGAATCGCGTTACTACTTTTTAGATAGGGGAACTATCTAACGTTTGTAATAATACACGGAGAGCCGCGGTTTGAAACATAAAACAGCCAGCCTAAAATTGCGTTGCTCCGGAAGGATGCATGCATCAGAAGTCTAACTCAGTGAACAGAAAAATCACAATTAAAGTTGCAAATTGTGGTGTGTTTATCCGACTTACCTGGCACTACCCGCTTCCTGGAACCAGTACTCTTAAATTATGGATGGGTAACGGTTTGTAATCCACTGACTTGTTCACGGTGGTCGTTGAAACTCCCAAACAAAAATCAATTTATTGAGGCGATGTATTCTAAGGAAATCAAACTAACCATGAAATATGTAATGGTTAAGGCAATTATTTCTGTCAAATCTGTAGAAATCTGTGCAACAATATTACATCTGGCTTCTTCACTATTTCTCGGGTCTCATGGGAGTGTATTCATTTATAAACATTCAAGATTCAAATTCTAAACGCATTTTTTTCGTTAAAAAGGGTCTAGCATATTACTGAGAATGTTCAACACTGGAACGTGCATCTGATGACGTAGATAGGGGTTAACTCATGTTCGAAGTCTGACAGCTTAGTTGAAATGATATTAGTTCCAATATCATTCTGTCGGAGTCCGTTTTTGTAGTTATACATGTTGTTGCCTAACACAGTTCAGCTTATTTTTCTTTCTTTTTTGTGACCCTAAATTGCTGTGTCAGGTTCATATTAACAACTTCTTAAAACAGATTTTACAAAAACCTTTTTTGGAATGTTTGGTTTTATGAATACGTCTAGTATCTTCCACAGAATCATACCGGACCTAGTCATAAAACCAAAACTTAACGAAATATTTCTTTTCGAACAGAAAACTGAAGCGAATGTAAAAAAAAAAAAAAAAAAAAAAACGACGAGAAATTTTAATATCATAGAAACCCAAACCCTTTACTCCAAATAAAAACAATATTTTACAAGAAAAAGACTTGCGAGCATGTGTGTGATATCTGGTATCCAGTTTGCACTTTAACAAAAAGAATTTGTTGTGTTATTTTCTCTCAGCTTCTCCGGTTACACACGTTTCCAAAGAAACAAAGACAATTCTTTTCCCAGTATCTCTCTTTCTCTCTATCTGCTCTTTTTTAACAGTAACTTCAAATACTTGCACCGTACTTTTAGTCATTACCATAAAATTATTTAGCATTAGTTTAATCTCTAAACTGCAGAAGCTTCAACAGCATCTTTGAGAAAATAACGCAGCATTTTTAATTTTCAAGTTCCCAGAAAAATGTTTCCTGTAAAAAGTTGTGTTTCTGTTTTTTTGCCTTCTGTTTGAGAAGTAAATAATTATCTTCGTTAACCGTATGTGAAAGCTTTGTTCGCTTGTCGTTTATGACGAACTAATGAGAAAGTGATTAAGCTTTAGTAACGCGGTATTTTTTAAGAAACTATTCCACTGCATTTGTTCACAGTGATTACATTTTTTTGTTTTATTTGACATTTTTAAATTTCTTCTTTGGACAAACTTTCGCATGTCGGCGCAGACGTGGACATAATACACAGCAGGCCAAAGAAATAATGAAGTTGATCTTGTCACCAACGCTTTCGAAAAGCTTTGGTACTACATTCCTTTTTGCTTCTAGCTTAAATTTACGGAAAAAATGCACTTTTCTTCCTTTCCATCATATTTGAAGAAAAACATCTATGTATCGCGGTTTCCATTGTGCCCAGTGTTCTTCCAACAGTGGCTGGCTTAAAATAAAAGGAGTTTATTCTTCTACGCATAAAATCATCACAACGTGTGCGATTTTATGCATGATAAACAAAGGTGTTAATCAATCGTAATGATGTGTTTTTGTGGCGTAATTTTTCCCGAAACTGAATTTTCTTCATCCCTTATTGTGCGAGGATTTATCTTGTCCTGTTTCGTCTGCCAGCATTGATAGATAGAAAAGAAGTTCTCAACCAAAGAGGCATTTTATATTTGCCTATTCTCACACCAGCATTTTGACATAAGTATGTCATCTAGGGAAAATCACTCCTTGTGAATGTCGCAACAATATGACGCATTTGCAGAAATATCAGCGAGAAAACACCATGTGAAATGAAACACCAAAGAGCATAATATGATATTGGTCCTCCAAGTGCCACAACAGCTCCTACCCGGCGTTGCAGGGTCGCTGCAAGATTTCTAAAGGTGTCTTGTGGTATCTGGTAACACACGCTACAGGCAAATCTTTTAGCTCTTATAAGTTACGTGACTGATCCATCGGATATCGGATTTTCTGCTCCAACACAACCCGCGGATGTCATGTTGGATTGCTATCTGGGGAATATGGAGGCCAGGGCAGTACCTGGACCATTCCCGATCATTCCGGGCGGTGTGGCATATAGTTGAAAGGAGCCACTACTACAGGAGAAACCCGTTGCCATGTAATGATGTACCTGGTATGAAATGATATTTAGGTAGGTACTACACGCCATATTTTTGTGTACGTGAATTCCAGCAGAATACTGCCCAAAGCATTGTATTTCCTCCACTGTCCTGCTTTCCTTCCGCGATGCATTCTGCTGCCTAAACTTCTCCAGGTAAACGACGTACAAATACTCGATCGTTCACATGGTGCAACAGGAAGCGAGATTCATCTGACCAGATGACTTTGGGGCAACAGGAAACGAGATTTATCTGACCAGACAACATGGTGCAACAGAAAACGAGATTCATGAATGCAACAGGATTCATCTCTTCATCAGGATTCATTAAACGAGATTCATGAATTCAACATAATTCATCTGATTCAACGGTAAACGAGATTCATGAATTCAACATGATTCATCTGATTCAACAGGAAACGAGATTCATGGTGCAAGAGATTCATGGATTCAACAGAAAACGAGTTTCATGGATTCAACAGGATTCAGGGATTTAGATTCATTGAACGAGATTCATGGATTCAACAGGATTCCTCTAATTCAACAGGAAACGAATTCATGGTGCAACAGGAAACGAGATTGATCTGATTCAACAGGAAACGAATTCATGGTGCAACAGGAAATGTTATTCATCTGACCAGATGAATTTGGGGCAACACGAAACAGGATTCATCTGACCAGAGAACTTTCTTCCAATCATTCAAGCTCCAGTTATGATGCTCCGGTGCCCATTCTAGGAGCTTTCAACGGTGAACAAAGGTTACCATGGAAACTCAGAAAGGTTGGTTGTACTGTGTGTTGTCACACATTACTCCCGTCATCAGAAGTAAAATTATTACCGTCGAATTGCGCCACAGGTTTTGTTCGTACTTTAAGAGGTAGCTTTGACCCAACATTCGCATAGATGAGCCGCGATCAGTCCACACCTTGCCGGCGATTCGTAGTTTTTTCCTCCTCGGATCAGTTTATGAAGGTACTTACCACGGTTCACTATGAGCATCTCATAAGCCTTGGCGTCTCGGAAGTGTTCTTGCCCAGTCGTCTGTTCATTACAATTTCGCCATTGTCAATTTCGCTTTTGCCCATTGTCTTTTTCTACGCTTTCCAAGAGTAGGTTGAAGAAGCGTATATCCTCCAGCTTTGTCCTTCTGTCTGTCCGTCCGTCCGCACGATACCTCACGTAAAAACTGTTCGATTTCGTTTACATTTTAGTATGTGGTGGGGAACCACCTGGGGACACACCCGATTGAAAATAGGCAAAATGGGGTCAGAGGTCAGGACATAGGAGTGGAATCCATTCCATTGCTCCTATGTGTCATAACTTACGTAAAAATTCTTCGATTACGACAAATCTTTATCATGTTGTTCCAGAGGTATACCGAACCGGTTCTGTTGAATATCATCGAAATGGGATCAAAGATAAGGGCACAGGAGTGAGATTTATTTCACAGCCATTATCCTCATAACTTGACTAAAAATGCCTCTATTGCGATAAAACTTTAGTATGTTGTTCCGAAAGTGAACTGGACCAATTCTGTTTAATATAATCGAAATGGGGTCAAAGGTCAGCTCACAGGAGCGAGATTTATTCCACAGTCATTATCCTCATAATTTGAGTAATAACTTGAGTAATGATTTCTGGTATGTTGGAAAGCGATTCATAATCAATGCATTGCATGATTTTACTAACTGGTTTTATTGGAGGTTTAATGACCACGATGAACAATTCAGTGGGCTATAAGCAGCCGCCCCTACCTAATTTAGGGCCTCTGGTTCCAGGGAAGAGAGACAGCGAGTGCTTTAAGAAAAACACAACATCCATGCTTCAACGGGATTCGAACCCAAACCCATCTCGAACGAATCATCAGGAGTCATCACTTAGACCACTGCCTTTTCCATCCCAAGAGCAAGAATGACCCTGATTAACAGAATACCGTATCAGGTGTTATTTATTCCGTTTCATGACGTTCACTCGCTCCGTCGTTTTCCTGCAGTTGCTTTGATTTGCATGAAGACGCGCTTATAATGTTTTGGCTGTTAGGTGTAATTCTTTGAAAGGTATCGTGAAGAAAGCCCAAGCCATTTATAATAGGGAAGCATGCATGGCATTTTGCATGACCTGCACTTTCCTCATGAGACGTTTTCATACGGAATAATTTCACACAGATTTACTAACTGCGTTACAATCCTGCTTTCAGCAGACATGATTGTTTCTGGAAAACATTTGTGAAGAACTAAGATTTGGCCACAATCACCGGTCTAATACCTCGTGTTGCTGGCACAAAAGAAACACAAACAGGAACATCATAATTGTGTTCTATCTGCTAATTGTTTTCTAGGGGCTCACGTGTTAGAAAATCACTATATTAAAAACATAGCATAATTGTAATTTTGAAATACAAATTAAGTGTCATCATTTAAGGATCCAATAACTTTATTAAATGAAGATAACTTTTTTGCCAATATTTAACCTCACAAAGGGTGTGTTATTTTGTTTAGGATGAAGTTAATGGAAGTAGGAAGGTTAGGAGTTAGTTCCGTGCGTGAATTAAAACTTTGAAAATTTTTAACCGTTGTTTAAAAATTCTAATTCTTTACAAAACCGGAAAACTTGCTGAGAGCTAATGAGGCTGCAATTTGGCGAACGTTCTACTAGATACCTGGTTTAAAACAATTACGAAAATTCCCTGATATTGTGTAAACTTACCAACAATATTATCTCCGCTTTTACACTGAAAATTTGTCAGCGATGAATAAAAGGATTATATTTCGGCTTATGCGTCTCTCTGCTATATAAACTCCTCGAGAAAAGAATTTCCGTAAGACGCCTAATCAAAACGAAGTTCAGAAGTTTCGTAAAGGCGTTTTATCGTGTTATGGCCGCTAGTTTGATTTGGTATATAAATTCTTAGATAAAACTTGTAATGACGTCTATGAAATAACAGAAGATAAATTTCAATTAGGAAGCCATTCAACTTATTTGCAAATTATTGCGCATAATTCATGTAAAGTGTACAAAGCATCTGAAAAATTGAAGCTCAAATAGTTAAAGTTAAAAAAACGTTATATGGATGTTCTTACTTGTATCTAATGAGCGCGAGGAGACTACAAGGTTTGAAGATATTTTGACTTTGACTTTGCATTCGCGACACACTTTGGTGGTGTATTAAAAACACGATTTTCTGCCCTATTTTGTTTTTGTACCGCCAGATCTTGAATGCGGTTAAACATGTGCCACTATGTATTTATAGAGAACGAATGATTAATAAAATGCAACATACCGGTTGGTGTCATATTCAATCCAACACTACCATTTATTATCGTATGATGAAAACGTGAAAATTCCTGAGTCGTGTGAAGATCGAGTCTGGTGTTTCGTGTAATTTCGAAAAATATCATCTCATGTTTTTTTTTTGGTTTTGATCTATATTCATGTTCTTTCTTCAATACATTTTTGTATTTGTTTTCTATGTAAATAACTACAAAAAATTCCGAGTCGTGCAAACATGTTGCAGTGAAACAAAACGGAAGCTCCGATGCTTTACTGGAAAATAATTTGTACTTATTTCATGTTTTCCAATGAAAAAAAAGAAAAACTAAAAAAAAAAAAAAAATCTCGGAATCTCTAAGCAATCTGCGTTGCACGGGATTTCTATTGATTTTCCCTTCTCCGAAAGAAACAAACAAACTCGAAGAGGTGTCTTGAGTGAGAAATTAGTCTTTTTCTGGTTTGTAATCTTTACAATAAAGAAGAATAGCTAGTGAATATTTCCGCATTTGTTGATTTCGGAATACATTTTGATTTGAAGCTGTATTTGTTGTTCTGAATGAAACGTTCGGGAGATCTATGCATGCATCTCCCAATATTAGTACAGGGTGATTCACTCTGCACTGAACGCATATTTTTGGAATAAAGTTACATTTGCAAAAGCACATTTGAATGAAATTAATGTAAAATATACCTTGATCCATGACGAAAAGGAATGTCTCATGGAAGATGATGCAAGTACCCACCGTCAGCGTCCAGGCACATACTCACCCGACGCTTCACATTGGCGGATGTGCGATGTAGTGTAGCGACGTCGGTAACAGCAATTTCACGTGAGATGTTGTCTTTCAGCTCCTCAATCGATCTTGGATTGTTGGCATAAACCTTGCGTTTTAAAAGTCCCCAGATAAATAAGTCTTGGGGTGTCAGGTCGGGAGACCTACGCGGCCACAGGTATTTGAAGATAATCCTATCCCCGAAAAAGCTGTGAATTTCTGCCATGCTCTTGGAAGAGGTGTGGAAAGTTGCACAGTCCTGTTGAAAGTAACCAACCATCTGAAAGCTCCTGATTATCCAGCTGGTTTAAAATCTCATTGAGGATTTCCAAGTAACGGTCGGTATTCACCGTGTCTTTTAAAAAAAATTGGCAGAATGATATGGCGTCGAGACATCGCCCACCAGATATCGAGTTTCACTGGATGTAATGGCTCTTCTGGAATGGCGCGTCACAGGTCCACACGCGCGTATTTTGCGAGTTTACATAGGTGGATAAATGGAACCATGTTTCGTCAGTAAACCATGTAATGTCCAACACGGCGGGGTTTTCGGCGAAACATTTGGAAAACCATTAACAATATGTCAATCGCTATCCAAACTCCGGTGGCTGTTACTTTTTCGGAGACGTGATACGGTACAGCTTAATCTATGCCTATTTGGCTGCTCTTTTACATGCCGAATACGATCGTTCAGTCTCTTGGGATAGATGCCGAATAAATCACCGTAGGGATGCCAATAACCGCTGCTTCACATCCTCTGTTATGTCCTCCGCCATCTGGAGTCGTCCGCCCATATGCGAATCCACTAACCTTTCCGTTCTCTCCAGCTTCTTCGCCAGTTCCAAAATGGTGGCTTTGGTAGATGGTTCACGCCCACCAAATGTTGAAAGTAACCAACCATCTGAAAGCTCCTGATTATCCAGCTGGTTTAAAATCTCATTGAGGATTTCCAAGTAACGGTCGGTATTCACCGTGTCTTTTAAAAAAAATTGGCAGAATGATATGGCGTCGAGACATCGCCCACCAGATATCGAGTTTCACTGGATGTAATGGCTCTTCTGGAATGGCGCGTCACAGGTCCACACGCGCGTATTTTGCGAGTTTACATAGGTGGATAAATGGAACCATGTTTCGTCAGTAAACCATGTAATGTCCAACACGGCGGGGTTTTCGGCGAAACATTTGGAAAACCATTAACAATATGTCAATCGCTATCCAAACTCCGGTGGCTGTTACTTTTTCGGAGACGTGATACGGTACAGCTTAATCTATGCCTATTTGGCTGCTCTTTTACATGCCGAATACGATCGTTCAGTCTCTTGGGATAGATGCCGAATAAATCACCGTAGGGATGCCAATAACCGCTGCTTCACATCCTCTGTTATGTCCTCCGCCATCTGGAGTCGTCCGCCCATATGCGAATCCACTAACCTTTCCGTTCTCTCCAGCTTCTTCGCCAGTTCCAAAATGGTGGCTTTGGTAGATGGTTCACGCCCACCAAATTTCTCCAGAAACTCCTTCTGACAGTGTTTGAAGGAACTGGTTACCCAGTACTGACGCACAATGAACACATGCTCTTCAATTCAGTACACGATCTTCATTTGACCTCCTCTCTTAAACTGCCTGCGGATAAAAACTGTTCTCCCACCACTACTAGACAGACGGCGTGTCAGTGCGGCGCCAACCAGCTGCCGGGGAGACATTTTGTTCACAGGTAAAGCATGTTGACTGCTTCGTCAGAGAAGGAAGAACCGTTGCGGTCGGGTTTCACGCCTATCTGGTATACCGATGAGCCATTACATTAGACTACACTCAGCCTAGAGAAATGAGCGCGCTTGCAGACCGAACGGTAGCGCAGGTGAAGTTAACAGAGAAGTAAAACAACCCGAGGACAGGCTTTTGGTTAGGTTTTTCTTCAGAGAAGTAATACAACCCGAGGACCGGCTTTTGGTTAGTAGAGTGTTTGGAGACAGAATGAGAAAACCTGCCGATTTATCGGAGTTTGATGAAGGAAAAATTGTTATGGCTCAGCGCCTTGGAATTACGATCTCCAAAACGGCGAGGCTTGCGGGTTGTTCTCGTGCCGCTGTAGTGGGTGCGTACCAAAAGTTGTGCAAAGATGATCAAATGACAAGCCGTTCTCCAGATGTGTGTCGTTCGCAGCTCATTGATGCCAGAAGGGAGCGGAGACTGTCGCGTATTGTTCACAGGGACCGCGGAGCCACAGTGCGGCAATTCACCCGCATCTACAACAGTGGTGGTCAGCGCAATGTGACGCAGTACCCAGTTCATAGCAGCCTTCTGCGCATGGGCCTGCGGAGCTCAAGACCCAGTCGGGTACACATGCTTAATGCAGGTCATCGCCAACAACGCATAAAATTGGCCCAAGATCATCGAGATTACACCATTGATGATTGGAAGAAAGTGGACTGGTCGGACGAATCAAGATTCCTGATGCATCACGTAGACGGCCGAGCGCTGAAACGCCGATTACCGATGGAGGCTATGACACCTGGATGCCATGTTGGGCGGAAATAGACCTGCGGCGGTGGTGTTATGCTGTGGGCGATGTTTTCTTGGGACGCTTTAGACCCCATTTTCCCAATAGCACGATTCCTGACAGCTTTCAGTAATCTGAACATCGTTGGAGAGCAAGTTCACCTATTCATGCCAATTGTGTTCCCTGCTGGTGATGGCCATTACCAACAGGATAATGCACCATGCCACACTGCCAGAGTCGTCAAGAAGTGGTTCGAGGAACATACTGGTGACTTTATGTTAATGCCCTGGCCTCTAAAGTAACCTGAGACTAACCCAATCGAACATTTATGGTTCGACTTTGAAAAGCGGGTTGGAGTAATATTACCACCCCCGAGATGTACGGGAGCTGGAGATCCTGCTGTTCACATAACGGTACCAGATACTCCAGGATACTTATCGACCACTGCTGTTCACATTATGTTAACAGATAACCCAGGATATGTATCGACAACTGCTGTTCACATTATGGTACCAGATACCCCAGGATACTTATCGACCACTGCTGTTCACATTATGGTACCAGATACCCCAGGATACTTATCGACCCCTTCATCGAATTGATGCCTCGCCGAGTGGCCGCTATTTTGCGGGCTAAAGGGTCTCCTACAGCTTATTAGGTAGGTGGTCATAATGTAATGGCTCATTGATGTATATGCATGTTTATTCGAAAACTGCTCCAAATCAGTAGTTCTTCTTGGGGGTGTAGGAGGATGTTCAGTCCCCAGTGAACCCCCCAGTATTTCCTGAATATTTAATGATAAAATGAAACTCACATACCACAAGATGAGAACCATTCTCATGATGTGCCTATTGTATCTTCTAACATTAAAAACTAAACAGTAAAAGTCATTCAAGGAGAGTGAAAACCAATCAAATGTGCATTAAGAAACCTAATCTACAACGACTGAATTCCACTGCTGTTTGTTGAAAATGGAACATCAGGTGAGATGTATGCAATCGGACTAATACCTGCAGGATGGCTAGGTCACTTGAACAGGTAAAAATGACCCCCACCACAGCGCACATGCAAATGATTTGTGCAAGCCACGCCCTCGCAGAAGGTATAAAAGCAGAATGCACAGGGCAGGTTGCGATTGTAGATTCGCGGGAACTGTGGCAATAAGGTAGTGGTAGTAACTGAGTATGTCCCGCAGCAGTAGTATGTCCCGCAGCAGTAATTGAGACCCGCACTTACAACTGACGGACTTGAGCGAGGCAAGTGTGTTGGACTGCGATAAGGCGGACTTTCCTTCCGTGGCATCATCGCGGGTACTGGACAACACGCGCACAGTGACGTAAATATGGCGTCAAGAGGAAGTGGACGTCCTGACGCACCAACGTTAGCTGTCAGGAGCCGAGAGACAGAAAAATCAACGGAAAGACCAACATGTCCATCGTATGGCACTGGCAGACCGAACAGACACGTCCTGAGGGTTAGCAAAGCAGTGAAGTTTGTGTCACACCTAGGGTTGTCTGCAAGCTCTGCCTGACGCCGGTTGATTAAGAGAGGCTACGACCTCCGCCGTCCGTCGTTTATATTTTCCTAGATCTTAAACTACACACGTAGCCCGCTTCACTGAGGCCAAGAACACCGAAATTTGCGTGATAAATTGTAGAGCGTAGCGTTTCCCGATGAGTCACGTTTCAATCTAATGACCTATGATGTACGTACCATTTTACGGTCAGCACGTGGTGAACAGATGCTGCAGGCACCTGTTCACTGTGTAGAATAATACCAGACCGATACAAGGGTGTACTGTTGAGTTTCATTAAGGTCTTTCCCTCGTACTCATTGCAGGAACCACGAACATCTCGCGGTACATCGCGCGGGTTCTAGAAGCAGAAGAGCTGCCATATCTACAGACGGTCCGCGGTGCCATCTTTGAACAGGACACTACCCGTTCACAAGTGGCGCTGAATGTCTTACAGCTCACGGATGCTTGACATGTGGCAGGTATACCTTGACCAGACTGCTGGGTGGATTTGCCGCCCATTGAAGAAGTGTGTCACGTGGTCTCTGGACGTCCGATCCGTTATGCTCCGTAGCCATTTACCCAACATGAACTTTGTGCTCGAATCACGAGAGCATAAAAAGACATTCCTGACTGCGACATCCATAATCTTTTACATTCAATGACAGGCCGTGTACGAGCCGTTATCGCCACCCACGGTGGGTACACAGGTACTGAGTATTATGTGTTCCACTTCACTTGACAGGTCTGTTCTCCTGATGACTTATGTCTCGTATCGTAAGTAATGTATCCTATAAATCGTGCTTCAATACCTGAGGTACTTCTAGGCATTCCATTTTCAACAGACAGCAGTGAAATTAAATGAAAACAAGATGTGAATGATACTGCAACAACCAGATGAGAAAATTTTACCACGGAAGAAATGCAAGGTACATGAAATGCTTTGGTCGAGAGCTCAGAATTATAAAGTCGAAAACTTCCTTAAAAACGTTTTTTTCCAAACGAAGCACTATTTTAGCAAATTCAGAGCATATTTACTTCCTTTAGGCGTCAAATTAAATCCCGTCAAAATAAAAGATTTTGTATATCGTGGTCAAATTGAGTTCATTCACTTACTATACATTTCCAAATACACTGGTCACAAAAAAGTTAGAGATATTGCATGTAACGAAGGATGTGTAGATCTGACCCAAGTAACACTCATTGAAATAACATGAGTGAGGCTACTTAACACAAACGGTAAATAATGCATTTACAAGAGCAATTAATTTATTTTGCAATTTCTGCACCCAACAGACTAGCACTGCAATACAGACAAAATGGTAAATTTGGAGAATGTCCATACCTCTGGATTTAAGTGCCCGGCAATACCACCTCTGCGTCGAAGAACGTCTTGGCACCTACGAAGCATACTTGCAATGGCATTATTGACCAGTGTCTGGGGCAATTCGCCCCATATTACAGGCAGCACGTGGAGGCCTGCCAGTGTACTGGGGTATCGAAGGTGGTTATCCAGACATTGCTGTGCAGCGTCCCAAATTTTCTCAATAAGATTAAGGTAAAGGTATCCCGCAGATAGCTGTTGCGACTCAATCCCATCGTTTCCAAGTTCCTGAAGCGCGCTCCAGACACGGTGATAGGTTGCACTGTCATCGAGGAAACGGAATACATGTCCAATAGAAGCATGAAACGACGTCCCAATGGGCATAATGATCTCGTTTCGGTACACTGAGGCATTCATGCTGCCTTGACAAACACACATGGCAGTACAGCCTTTAAAACACGCTACTGCCCAGACCAGAACTGAATACAGCTGGTTAGGATGGACGTTTTGTACATAGTGTGGTTACATGCGTGTGCCGGATCTCCTCCACACATGTCCTCGTCGAGTATCAGAATAAAAAAACGAAACGGGATTCGCCTGTGTAAAGCACATGCTGCCACTTTATATTCCATGACCTGTACTGTCGGACCCTGGTACATCTTGGGCGACGGTGAGTTGATGTCAATGCTATGTAACTCAGCGACCTCCTTGCTGTGAGTCCGTACTCGTGAAGACGATCCGTCATACCGTTTGAGTGCATTCTGTACCCAGAAGCAGCACAAAGTGATCCCCGGAGTTGGCTACTTATGATACTAGGCTTTCTCTAAGCACTTAATGCCGATATTGCCTCCTGGTGGATGTCCTCGGTCGACTACTGCTGGGTCGATCTGCCACATTTCTATGCCGCAGATATATTGTATGTAGCTGACTCACTACACTTCCGAAACTACTAAAGCAGAAGCCACTTCGATCTGCCGTACATCTGCCTGTAACGTGCCAATAGCCCTATTTCTGTTCCAATGCTTAAACGTCGTCTGGACATCCTTTTAGGATAATCCCATATTAAACAATACATTCAGCTCTAGACCAAGTGAATAAATGACCCGTTTTCCTGTTCTCTCATATTACCTTTATCCGAGCTCGCACGCCACGTGTTGTGTTGTCATGATGCCAATTTAGATACGGTGTAGGTACCTACGCTGACAACCGATCTCCAGTTGAAGCTAAATTCGCATATCGCCACGTTTTCCTTCGAAACCGCGACTTCGTAACATTTTGTGACCAGAATATGATGTCTTCTGGAAACACAAATAGTACTTCAAATGCTAATAAACACTTTAAAGCATCTGCGGAGAGAAATGTGTTCAAAAAAGCATGGAGAATACGCAAGGAAAGCTTATAGCTTAGTAAATCCG
This sequence comes from Macrothele yani, assembly GCA_039090855.1. Classification (NCBI taxonomy): domain Eukaryota; kingdom Metazoa; phylum Arthropoda; class Arachnida; order Araneae; family Macrothelidae; genus Macrothele; species Macrothele yani. The sequence continues at coordinate 74,396,201 of CM077011.1, read as the reverse complement.
TTTATTTTCGTGGTGTATGTTTGTATAAAGATTCGCCAAGCTTTCACACTCCACTGGGAAGCTTTCTCAAGGCAATGCAGACATAAAATGCAGGAAATTAGAACTCGTAAAAGATGATTTTTCTGAAAATAACGTTGGTGACATCACTAGCAGTATTACGTGAGTTTTTATCACGCAATTATGCGGAGCGCCGCCATGTGTTTCTCTCTTTTAACAACGCATGCCAAATCATTGGTAGTTCCATAGATACCACGTCATTGCATGCCAGTTTGCTGCAAAGGATTTCGATTGTTTCCCTGATGGCAGTTTCTTTAAAGTTCGTGTAAGGGGCAATTCTTCTAATACTATTCAATACAGAAGCGACCAAGCAATGCATGACTTCTCTGGCGAGGGCTGTACTCTGCATGCCCTATGTTGACACTTACGACATACGCAGGATCCATCACATAATTTACATAGTGGTTGAGGGATTTATTGCGTAATTACAACATCTCAATGGCAATGAAATCACCAACCCCATTATCACGTATAATGTCAAGCTTCAAGGAGAGACAGTGTGAGAAAGAAAAGGCGGGTGTGTACGCTATACCGTTGGTGTATCCTGACAACACGGAAAAGATATATATCGGAAAGACAAAGAAATCCATGGATACTACATTGCTGGACACCCAAAATGCAACACCAAGACGGACACGAGATAGCCAAGCTAGATTTACTGGACACATAACAACAGATTCAAAGATGAAACGATTAAGCTTAAGGCCCGTGCGACTTGCGAAACACGCAGACATAAATAGTTCGTGTGGGCCCCCATGGCTGGCAAATACGGCCGCTACATGCCGCGGCATCGAACGAAAGAGGCTTTGGATTTGGGCTTGATGTATGTCGGTCCAGGATGCTTTTACACGTTGTCACAGTTTATCAGGCGTAGCCGCAGGTTGTGCTTGCCGGGCCACTCGGTTACCGATCAGCGACCAGATGTGTTCGATGTGCGACATATTGGGAGAACAGGCAGGCCACGGCAGCAGTGACACCTGGTGGGCCGTAAAGAATTGTTGCACGATGCGTGCCACGTGTGGCCACGCATTGTCCTGTTGAAACGTGGCTGTTGGCAGGTCCTGCAGGTAAGCGAGGACTACAAGCTCCAAAACGTCGGAGGTGTAGCGGTGGCTGTTGAGTGTACAGGCGATGCGTACCAGAGGGGTGCGGGTGTCATATACAATTGCTTCCCAAACCATAACGCCAGGATATGGACTGGTATGGCGATGCGTAATGCAGGCGTCATACAGTCTTTCACCGTGGTGCCGCCACACGTGGATCCGACCATCGTGGTGTTGAAGGCAGAAGTGGGATTCGTCGGAGAAGACAATGTCGTGTCATTCCGTTGTCCAGGTGCGGCGTTCAAAGGCCCACTGCCGCCGCACTCGCCGGTGGTGTAACGTCAATGGTAATCGGAGCAATTGGGCGCCGTGCAACAAGTCCCCGCTCCTGTAGACAACGTCGAACGGCACGTGCTGACACAGGTTGTTGCTCAACACAAACTAATTCCTGCGCTAACGTTCGTGATGTGGCGGTGCGAGTCGTCAATGCCCGCCGCACAATATGCCGGTTCTCTCGTTTGGTGGTGTGCCGCGGCAGCGGCAATCGCTCACGTCGGTCCGTCCGTCCCTCCTGCACCCACCGAATCCATCCATACTCGCCTCATTGTGACTGGATGTCGTTCCACACGTGCGCCGATGTCTCGGTACGATAAACCGCTGTCGCGATAAGCCACTATTCTTCCTCTGTCGAACTCCGAAGCGTGCGTGCTGGAATGACTGCCGTATTCTTCGACGAGGCATCAGGAAGCTTCTCACACACAGGTCCGGCAGCACAACACACTTCCACTACATACACCCCGCCTTCTGTGCACCTTTCTTATAGTGCTTCTCGGTGGCGTGCCGAACGCACATGATTTGAATATGCCCTGCAGTGCTAGTCGTTTGCATGTCCTCTCGCGGGCGACGCACGTTTGCGAATTTCAGGCCAATCGCATGCTTCCTTCTTGGTGTTGCATTTTGGGTGGCCAGCAGTGTAGATGTAAAGAACGTGTCCGAAGTGTCAATCATGCAGCACATGCAGAATACAGCCCTCGCCAGAGAAGCCATGCATTCCTCGACCGCCTCTGTATTGAATAGTATTAGAAGAATTGCGCCTTACCGGAACATTAAAGTAACTGCCATCAGAGAAACAGTCGAAGTCCTTTCCAGCAAACTGGCATGCAATGACGTGGTGTCCATGGAGCTACCAATGGTTTGGCATGCGTTGTTAAAAGATAGAAACAGATCGCGGCACACTGCATAATTGCGTGATAAAAAGTCACGTAATACTGCTCGTGATGTCACCCACGTTATATTCAAAAAATCATCTTTATTTCCTACGAGTTCTATTACCCTGCATTTTATATCTACATTGCCCTGAAAAGGTCTCCTAGTGGAGTGTGAAAGCTTGTCGAATCTTTACACAGATTTGCACCACGAAAATAAACAGATTTATTACGCTAAAAGCGTTTCTTGCGTATTCACAACCTGGTGTATTTAAAAATAAGAGTAAGCGTAGAGAAGTTATACTGGTCTTTTGCAAGTGTCGTATCGAAATAAATTTACGAATTGATTTCTTTGTATTGGATATAACATAGACGAAACCGCATTTCTTTTCCTTCGCTGAAAAATATAAAACAAATCATTTTTTTTATATATATACGGTATAACCTGTATACGATTCACAAAAAAACGTGTACAAACGTTTGGTTGCACAGGTTTATACAGTCAGAACGAAAACAATTCCATTTTTTTATACACATGAGAAATTGTAATGTGAAAAACTGGCTGGCAACTCTTTACTGTTCGGTGAATCATATTACCCGGTTATATACTGTATTAAAAAAATAAAAAAAGATAAAAGCCTGTAAAGAAGGATAAGGGAATCACGTTTTAAAACAGAGCACAGAAAAATTTCTGAAGCTGACCCGGAAAAATATTTTTAAAAATATGAATCAAGAATTTCTAATTCGAGATTTAAGGTACACGTCTGAAGAAATTCACCAGATTAATGTTTCAGGACAACTTACAGAAGCGCGTAATAAAGGATGCTGCAAATAAATGTGATAAAAAAAACGTTATTGCGAAAGTGCGGATGTTCAGCACAGATTTGGGTGTTTTTATGCAAAATACGGATCCGCCTGACATTTCTTGATGAAATTAGAGAAATTATGATATTTCGCGGAACAGTGGCAGTAAAATATTTTCCCCGCTTCGAAGAACGTAAAGGAACATGAAGACATAGCTGTGTTTTCATTTGCATTTCTTTAATTTGCAGAAAATGAGGAGGTAAGAGCAGAAAACCGTTATTAAAATGAGTTAGTAAACAATACTGTAAATGGGCTCCAATTGTAGCTGAAAAATTGAGTTGATGGCAGCAACTCATGTACCGCTGCAAGCGAAATAAAATACGAGTATAAGCTACTCCAGAATAACATGTTCTTATGTTTCACTTTCATCCTTCCATGGACTTATTACGAGCGGTAAGACGTCGCAGATAAAAGATTTGGGGAAAAGAATTACGAAATGCTAAGAGAAAAGAAAATGCAATGTAATTGGAGTCAGCGTTGAGACAAGATAAACCACAGGCAAAGTAAATAGACGTTGCGAATTACCTCCGAAAGCAAAATTCATATAGTATTCTATTCACTTCAGAAAGGAATGTCAAAAAATAAACGGAATGAAAGTTTGTCATTCTGCTTTCGAAAACCATGAGCACGATAACAAAGTTCCGTAATGAAAATAAATTCTCAGAATCAAATTTATTTTGCAAAATATAAAGAAACCGTAAGAATGAAATGAACAAAGGAAAAAAATAATGCCCGAGCATGTATTATCCCTTGTCATCTTCACATGACAATCTAGAAGAAAAGTTGGAAAATTAAATGGTGGAAACAGTTGCCATAAGAAAGAGAAAAGACTCCGATTGAATGTTCAGATTGTCATGTTTCAGATCTTCTAAATTGTCATGTTAAGATCACAAAGGAGAATATTTAAAGACAAAGAAAAAATGGAAGAAAAATCAAGAAAAAATAAACAGATGCAAAGGATCCAAGAATAGCAACACAACATTTGGAGGAGGACTTTGAAATGAGAAGTACAGATCTGCTCCCATCGGCTAGGCAGCTGTAAGATACCGTCCCTGTGTAATTGTGGCGTCTTGGTCGAAACGAAGTGAGTAAATGCGCGTTCTACATCGTCACGGTTAGTGAACCGCTGTCCGTCCAGAAAATATTGCAACAATTGGAAAAGATGGTAGTCGCTTGGAGCAATGTCCGGGGAATAGGTTGGGTACGGCAGCAGCTCCCAGCACAGGTCCCTAAACTTGTAAGAGGTCACCAGTGCTGCAGGAGGACGCCTTTGCAGTTCAGCACTTCTGGTCGTTTCGACGTGAGCCATGCGTAACATCGCCGATCTGACGGCAGACAACATCTGCGGTGACAGAGATTTTGTACCGGAACAGCTGAAACAAGAAAGATGACACCGAATTTTCGGGTGTAATAAGCACGTCTTTTGAATCCGTTCTGGCGCAAATTAAATTTATCAAAACTATTCAAAGTCAATGGAACCGGTATGGAAAACAATAGTATCTGACGGAAAAAAAACGTTTTTCAATCGGGTTTTTAATCCCTCAGATATTGCTGTAAACGGAAACGTGAGCTTACGCCCTCTGGTTACAGACTTGCGCGTTAAGAAAAACATGAATTTGTATGAGAAACATTTCGCACCGGATACGCTCTCCAACACAGAAATAATTTTTCAAATCGGACTCTTAGAAACAGAGATATAGACAGAAATAAGATGTGACTTTACGTCCCCTGGTGGGAAAACCATGCATTATTTTAGGAAGAAAGTATTTCCAAAAGGGTTTTCAATATGAGCGGTATCGGTCCAAGAAAAAAAATTAGTCGAGTTTTCAAGAGCCCAGATTTTGCTACAAATACATCGGAAGCAGAAATTAACACGTATGCCCGCTGGTGGCCAAACCATTCTTTACCAAACATTAGAAAATATGTGAAAAATATTTTCCATCAGGTCTTGTATGCGATACATGAAGAATTTTTCAAATCGGAGTTTTAGAAGCAGAAATAACGCAGAAAACGCAATTTTCCTTTGTGCCCCCTAGCGAAAAGTCTGTGATTTACTTCAAATTTTGAATTTATACGAAAAGTATTTTGCATCGGAAACACTATCCAACAAAGAAGGAATTTTTCAAATCGGACTCCTAGAAATAGAGGTATTGACAAAAATAAGATATGTACCTGCGCCCCCTGACGTAGAAACCATGCATTGTTTCAAGAAGAAAATGTTCCTTAAAGGTTTGCCGACATGAGTAGTATGGGTCAACAAACGACTTTGTTTGCAATCGAGATTTTAGAAGCTCATATTTTGCTGCAGATACATCACAAGCGGAATTAAGACTTACGCCACCTGATGGCCAAACAATTTTTTACAAAAAATTGAAATTACGTGCAATCGATTTTCCATTACGAACTGTATCCGGTGCAGAAAGAACTTTTTAAATCGGAGATTTAGAGGCAGAGCTATAGGGGGAAACGCAATTTACCACTACGCCCCCTAGCGGAAAGTCTATGAACACTTCAAAAATTTAGAAATTATATGAAAAACATGTCCCACTGAAAACACTATCCAGCAATGATAGAATTTTTCAAATCGGACTCCTAGAAGTAGAGATATTGACAAAAATAGGATATACATCTAAGCCCCTGGCGGAGAAACTGTGGAATACTTTAACAAGAGAATATTCCGAAAAGGTTCATCGATGTGAGCGGCATTGGTCCATGAAATAATTTTTTTAATCGATATTTTTTTATGCTCAGATTTTATGGCAAATACATCAGAAGCAAAAAGTAACACTTACGCCCCCTGGTGGCCAAAGAATTCTTTACCAAAAACTTGAAATTATATGCAAACGATTTTCCATCAGAAGGTGTATCCGCTGAAGAGAAAAATTTCAAATCGAAGTTTTAGAAGAAGAGTTAGCGGGGAAAATGTAATTTACTTTTACGCCCCTTAGCGGGAAATCTATGCGTAATTTGAAAATGTAACTATATATAAAATACTCTTAGACATAAACGTAATCGAATGATAAAAGATTTTTTTTCAATTGGATGTTTAGAAGCAAATACGTGGAATAAAACGTATTTTTTGAATTCGACATCATCTGCCTTTACGCCCTCTAGCAGCGAAATTGTACATCGTAAAAAAAAACGAAATAAAGAATCTTCATTCTCATATTTCAAGCTCCCTAATGCAAAAGGAATTTTTCAAATCGGACTAATAGTTGCAGAGATATCGGGGGTACAGACGGACGGACGGGCGGACAACCGGTAACATAAGCACGATCTTTTTTTACAAAAGACGTGGCAAAAACACGACACCCGGCATATCCCACTTAATAGACAGCGGGAACTTACGTGGGTGTAAGCCGGCTTTGGGAGTTGACATGGGCTTCTGTTTTGAGTGTAATCACTGTTTCCGGGGCCTGACATTTTCATACAAGACCCATTTCCTTTCACCTGTAACAATGCGATTCAAGAACGATTCAGCTTGGTCACGTGCAAGTAGGGAAACTCAAGCACTCATGCGATTTGCTTTCTGCTCAACTGTGAGTTGATGGGGTACCCAAACTTCCGTCTTGTGCACCTTCCCAATTTGACGCTGGTGCGTGGTAATGCTCCTGTGGGAAGTCCCCCAGCTGTTCGACCAACTCCCGCGTGGTCTCACGTGAGTCGGTTTCCTCTACGGTCTTTAGCATTTCCATATCCGCAGTTGCGGATCTTCTAGACTTTGGATGGTGTGACTGGTCAAAATTTCGCTCTCCAAAGCGGTCTGAACCAACGACAGCACTGTAGATGCGAAATGATATTGGGGTACACAGTGGTAATGTTTCTTACAGCACTTGCGAGAGTGGTACCGCATACAACGTTCAATCCACTTCCATGTTTGCTGGCGTTTATACTCTTCGTGTTCTGAGAGCCAACTGCCACTTATTTAAGCCACCTACGTTCTGACATCATGCCAGCGTGCTGCGCAGTCTCAGTGGCCAATATGCGTCGTGGCCAGAGTTTCGACTTCGGGTACCTTGTCATCGGACATTACTTTCTTTCCAACTCAATATTATATCGATTGATGGGTTATATCGCATCATTTTACATGCTGTGTTGAAGAAAAATTTAAAATGGTGTCACGAACGCAGAGATCCAGGTATGAAATATAATAACAGCACGGTTAGAAATATTTGCTGAGCATCTGTTTAATTCTAAATCTCTTGCTTGTACCACTTAGTACAAACATATGGAGGAAAAATTAATTAACAATCCGATACACAGACGTTTCATTTGGAGATGTTAATGTTTCATTTAGAGATGTTAATACGAGATACTGCCGGTGATAAATATCATCTTAAAAATGAGGGAAATGAAAAGAAAATCTTGGAGAAGGGAAATATGAATCTTTAAGTAAGTCTTGGATTGCGTAATTCAGAGTAATTACGACTCCACCGTTCGCCAATATCGAACCAAAACTATCATCTTTAAGTAAATATTAGAACAAGACTGTTCGTAAACGACATGTATGGAAAACAATCTTTGAAGTTTTTAAAGTTACACGAATTTTGAACTTAGCAACTGCTTGAGGATATTACTTTTTGTAGTATCCAAAAAAAAAAAGAAAGAATCTTTCAAAGCGAAATGGTGTGGTACTTATAAATTAAGGAGAAAAATGAAGTATGGATTTTTTCTAAAATCTCCACAGTAAAAATAGATAACTAAAATCATTAGGCGTATTTTAACCCGGCGATGTCAAATATAATAATTAATTAAAATTATTCGCAAGACGTAGTCATTTGAGTATCACGCTGTCTTCGTACGATATGAAAAACCCAGCTTTCAAAACTGCAAATTAAAACCATATTTACAAGTCTAAAAGTCAGTTAAAAAAGACAAGACCTTACGGAACTCACTAGGCTCCATTATCAGGTCAAGTGCCAACAAGATACCTGGGGAGCTTACATTATAAGCGCCTGCGGTAAACCCACAATACATCTGGTCGCCAGCCTCACCTTTCGGTGCTGCCAGTTTGATATCGTTAAAGTTCAAAAACCGATGGAAATCAAAATACTTCCTAACCTTCAGACATACTGTATCCCCCTCATCAATGGGGAGCCGAGTGGTGCCTTAAAATACTATATTGGCTCTACACTTAGGACATTGAAGATCCGTTTTTCAGAGCATCAATATGCTCTACGCTCGGGCAACACCTCTACTGCCTTTACAGTTGCTGTCAACCAGGGAGGATATATTCCGAACTGGTCTGAAGTGAAGATACTCAACTCCAATGTCACCAAACGAACTGTATTTTTCACAGAGAGCCTGTTTATTCTAAAGTATGGTGAAACGTGCTGTAATTTGGAACTTCCGTCATTTGTGCCCCGTCAGTGGATACATTTGATTGAACCATCGAAGCGACTGTCAGAAGGTGAGGAATTATTTTGATTTCCATCGGTTTTTGAACTTTAACCATATCAAACTGGTGTCACCAAAAGGTGAGGCTGGCGGCCAGATGTATTGTGGGTCTACCGCAGGCGCTTATAATGTAAGCTCCCCAGGTGTCTTGGGCCGCGGGTGGCCTAGTGGGCAACGTTCGTGACTGCCACGGAAAGGATCTCAGGTTCGATCCGAGGCAGGTACGAACGCTCGATCCACTAAATATCCGCCGTGCATCGGATGGGCACGTTAAGCCGTAGGACCTCGGGTACTGGCCCCCGGAAATAAATAAGGGCGTCTTCCTCCCCCTTTCTTTCTCGCTTCCGTGTAACTTTCCTATCGGGCACTCTAGTCCAAATCTCCTAGCTTCCTATTTCTAAGGGTTGTTTAAGACCTGGGGTCAGATACTCCCTTCCTAAAATCTTCTACATATGATCATATCATCATGTCTTGCCGGCACTTGACCTGATGATGGAGCCTAGTGAGCTCCGTAAGATTTTAACTGACTTTTAGACTTGTAAATAAATATGGTTTTAATTTGCAATTTTGAAAGCTGGGTTTTTCATATCGTACGAAGACAGCGTAATACTCAAATGATGTCAAATATAATAAGCAACTTAGCATAATGTTCTAAATATGACTAGCAGTTTTAAGTTAAAATGACGCAGTTGAGGACGTCCTGTCATTTTGCTTCAGGATTTCAAGCAGAACACGATGTTTAAACTTTTCAATTTACTGTTATTGCGGTATTTTATAGACGCTATTTAGGAGATAAATTAAGACGGAGAGCCAATGGAAAACTCAAAGCAGGCCAGTCTCAAACTGAAGTACGTAGGTGGCTGAATGTGAGCCGTTCCGTAGTCCATCGGCTTTGACACACATTCCAAAAATGAAAAAAAAAATTACAGCATCGAAATGATTCAGTATTGCTAAACCTCAGAGCAAGAACTTTGAGAGATAACCCTTCTCTCTGGCTAAATTCTCGAAGAAAGACTGCAAGGCTCACCCAACTGAATTCGGATCTTATGTCATCGGCAGGAAATATGTATGTTTCACCGCGCTCAGGTGACTTTAATGGATACGGTTTTTGTGCTAGGAAACCAATGCTGTACCCTTTCCCTCTCGTCATAAAATAGAACATCTCAGTTGGTGTCGCAGTCATGTCAGCTGGACTGATGGTCAAAGGATCTCCGTTCTCTTTACGAATGAGAGCAGATTTGCTCTCCAGAGTGACACTAGACGAAGACTTCCCTGAAAAGAACCATCACTCTTTAAATGTGTTAGTATTAGACACGCATGGTGGTGGTAGTGCCATGGTACAGGCAGATAAATCTTTGGGCGGCCTCACAGATATGTGCGTGCTTCAGATCGGCTACATGAATACTCATTTTATCCTATGAGATCCTAGAACGCTTTGTTACGCCGTATGCAGGAGCTGTAGGCTACTATTTTTTTTATGGAACGATATTTTACGTCCTCACCGAGCCAAAATTGTTGACCAATATCTTGAGGAGGACACGATCAACCGCACACAGTGCCCAACTCATTCTTCTGACCTGAACCTTACCGATAATACTTCGAACATTTCAGGTAGACGTGTTGCAGCACTTCAACCCCTTTTCCGAAACCTTCAGGACTTGTGAAGCATCACGGGTTCAAATGATCTTTATTCCACAATGCAAAAGGATTAATACAGTACTATATACTGATGTTGTATGGTAAATATTAACATTATGTGTATATTACAAATGAGATGAAGAAAATAAAAGAAACAAAAGGGATTATTTTAAGTTTACAGACATTATCACGATGAAGTTACAGTTTTTGTTTTTCCGGTATTTGTGAAATTCATGAAAAGTAGAACGCTTGACTTTGATGTATATTAAGTCAATACGTATAGAGGTTTTGAATAATCAAAAATTGTTAGTGGTAAAAGATCAGAAAATTATACACAACAATTGAAAGAGGTGTTTGTGATTTGTTTTACAATTTAGGTGCTCAGTCGTACACCGTAGTAGGTGATGTCGTACCACCGTTCAGAGTCCAATTTCTGTGAAGTTTTGGTACTGAGTTCTTACGCAAAACTTTTGTGTGTTCTGTTTGCGGGTGGAAGTTAGCTGACCGAGGACAAACATCAAAATTCTCAGTTCAGAGGATTGTATTGCAGCAGTTGAGCGGGTCGAGTCGGCATGTGTGAGAAACGAGCAATGACAAATTTGCGAAACACAAAATGTAGTCACATACAGCTCGCCTTTGAAGAGTGGTATATATGTAAGAGATAGGAGGAAAAGATATTCATGGTGGGTGCCAGGTCTGGACGCGCACGTTGTCTCCAGACTCAATGGGCGATCGTCGTCACTGAGACAAAAGTGATACTCGTCGTTGAATACAACATGGATTCACCTATCATAACATTCGTGTCTGGTACGACACCAGTGCCAACTTGAGCGACGATGTGGTGCTGTGAGTGGCAGTAGTCGCAGTAGTCGCCACTCAGAGCACCCAAAAATATTGAAAATTTAACTGAAAATACAATGGCTAGTGAGAGCGCAAATCTGCATCAGCAATTCTGTCATTCACAGCCCTTGTTGATACGGAGATGTCCATAGCTGCCTATACACCTCGTCCAATGTCGTCCTCGTCCTATACACCTCGTTCAATGTCGTCCTCGTCCTATACACCACGTCCAATGTCGTCCTCGTCCTATACACCATGTACAATGTCGTCCTTGTCCTATACACCTCGTCCAATGTTGTCCGTTGTGGAAACTGGAGATGTTACGGCTTGCCAAAGCGTTCGAACGTCCGCCTACTACACCTGAGTTCGGGCTCAATTTTTGGAGCCTGAGCCCGTCCGAGCCCGTGGTATATCAGCCCGACACCACCCGAGCCCGAATTGTATATTGGAAGTTGGAGCTCGGGCCCGAACGAGCCCGAAAATCGGCTAACCTGTTCAACCATTAATAAAAAACATCATCTTTTCCACACTTCCATTCTCCCCTCCTCCTGAAATTAACCAATATATTTCTCAAATAGGGAGTGGGAAAGGGACCTCTATTTATTTTTATAGTGTAACTGAACGATTTCCTTCTACCGTTCGTTTCCACCTGAAGTGCTTCAGGCCGGTGGGCGGCCATCCAAAATGATTCTGTGGTGCTACAATTGCATGTTGCTCAAATAATGCTAACATTATCGCGCCATAATGCCCTGAAATATGTACGTTGCTAAATAGAATTAGCAGTGAGCTACTGCATTGAGATAGGGGGTAAATTATCGTCGGCAAGCTATCAACTATCCAATACCTATAGTACTTGAAGAAGCGCTTCCTTCTTTGCAGAAACACACGAATGCGCGGCCTATGTCATTTTCTACCCAAGCCCGGAATAAATAGCCATCTCGAATGCGTGCTCCACAATCAGAACCAGTTGCCGAAGAATTCCCTTTACCAACTACAAAGTGACTCATTTGCTAAATCATATAAAATTACATTTATACATTAAAAAAATCCCTCGCTCTCCCTCTCTCTAAGACCGAGCCCGCCAGAGCCCGAACCGCAGTAAAAATTCTACTGCCAGAGCCCGATTCGGGCCCGGGATCTGCTTCGGGCTTTCGGGCTCGGGCTCAGCCCGTCTTAGCTCTAAAGCCTACCTAAGCCAGTCCGATTAATGTGACAAATACTATTTTCCTCCACCCACTGCCGCCATTCTGGGCAGTTGTTCCGTCGCAATGTGCTTCCGTCGTGATGTGAGCCTTTGACGAACCCACCAAACCTAAGCGTATGATGAAGCCCCTGTTAATGGTTTCAGTGCAATCGTATTATTCTCCATGTAACCTACTACGCATTCTTACTCCTTATACATACTTTCGCCTCCGAGTTCACTCTGATACAGCAGTCCACATCCGCAGATAAGGACGACTAAACTTTGCTACATGGAGCAGTTTTGCCCTTTTAACTGTTTCACCAATCACGTGAATGGTACGAAAATGTAATAATTTACATAACCCAGCTGTTGGGCATATCCGCCAATTTGCATAGAGTTGTGATCAGTAATTTCTGATGTGCCATTTTTTATGTTGAGCACGGAGTTCAGAAAACTACCAAAATAAAAAAACATTTCCCTTTTCATTTGTTCAGTAATTTTGTAAGAAAACTAGAGATTCACAAAGAGTGAATCCTTTGTAAGAACTGTTTAATGCACATACCACTGCTGATAGGTACGTACGCACATTCCTTCAGGCCGTATACTACTATGTTTTACAGCATTTTCTCCAGGATTTCTACAAGGAGATCATTCAATTCGTGCTTCAGAGAAACAGTTGAAAGAAGAAAAAAATTCCTTTGAGTTACGATTTGATGTCCAAAATTACTGCAGACCGGTCCGGTTGCCAAGTGATCTGAGGCGCAGGTTTTGAATCAGCTGTCTGATATGGTTTCTGGTTCGGGTTCCGTATGCGGCATGATTTGTATGCTTGTTCTTAGATGGGGCTGGCCCATCCCTTCCCTGAAACCAGTCACCGTAAATTCGAAACGGATTACTGTTTATAGTCCTTAGATATACTCATGGGGGTCGGAAACCCCCAAACCAAAAACAAGCTATGCAGCACGAACACTGACACTCAAAGGCTGGACTTTGCGTCCAGGACGAATGTCGCCATCTGACGGCAGGTTTCTCTGTTTGGTGTGTTTTATCACAATGGTTCAGTTCATATTTATTAATGTAACGTTTTTTCTAAGTTCTTGAAATGTCCATGCTGTTGTGTAAGATGTAAGAGAAGTTCCAGAAAGATTCCAAAAACACCTAGAAAATACGCTTTTTCCAATGATCACTTTATGTTTTCAGTGGCGGTAACGACAACTCTTTGCTTAAAATTACCGAACTTAATTTATTTCAATGGCTGTTGAATTTCATCTACAGAACTGACGACATCTATATTCTACTTACTTTTATTGACGTAGTATCAAATGAATCCAGAAACCGCTTTTTTTATTACTTCTACAAATAACTTTTTCCTTTTAACTATTCCGTAACAAAATACAATTATGTGGACCAAACTGAAACATTACTAGTGAGAATACCATGACTGTACAAATTACAAGTAAACTTGCCTTAGCCGTCAAATGAATTTACTAAAACAGGGAAAGGTCATTTATGCTTGTTCAATAAGCCTACGAGTAAAGGAAGGACGCATAACTTATTGGACTGAATTTTTTCTTAAATGCTTCTTCCCATGTATTGAGAGAGAATATAGATGATATGGAACTATGAGTACAGAACTAACAGAAAAGAGAGAATCGGAATATCTGTGATGAGATTAAGAAGCTGATAATGACAGATAAGAAAAAAAGAAAACAATCTGAAGAGTAAGAATCAGTGCTGAGTTCGGGCTCAATTTTAAGAGGCAGAGCCCGGCCGAGCTCGGTTTTATAATTCAAGTTAGCCCGAACGAACCCTAAAATTAAGATTATCCTAATTTTGAAGAAGACAATCCCATTTTCGGCGTAAATGTGACAAGGATGGTAGGTCAGATAATATCCTAAAACTTGAAAATTTCCATCGTCCTGGAGCTAGACTTGAACCCGCGTCTCCCAGAAAACGCCCAGGTATGCTAACCACTACACCACCCAGAACGACCAAGTTTTAAGTTTCCGATCAATTTGAATTTAACCATCACAGGATTCGCTAGTCGAAGCAACCGGCATTCATGTTTAGCGAATCCGGAGGTTAAGAATCTTATCCCGTGTTTGCCCGGAGAAGCAGATAAATCATGAAAGAAATACGGGATTACGCCATAATACAAATTATCGGAAACTTGAAACTTGGTCGTTCTGGGTGGTGTAGTGGTTAGCATACCCGGGCAATTTCTGGGAGACGCGGATTCGAGTCCCGCACCAGGACGATGAAAATTTTCAAGTTTTCGGATACCATCCTTGTCACATTTACGCCAAAAATCGGATTGTCTTCTTCAAAATTTGTATTATGGCGTAATCCCGTATTTTTTTCATGATATTTCTCTCATAAGATTATCCTGTTTAAGAATTAAAAAAAATCTCGTCATGCAGACTTCTACTCTCTTCTCTCAGTCCAATTAACCTGTGATTTTCTCAACTGCGGAGTGGGGAAGAAACGTCTATCTCTTTCTACAGTTTAGCCTCACGTATTTCTTTGACCCTTTGTTTCTTCCTGAAATGCTACAGGAGGCCGGACATCAGGAAAAATCCGGCGGCACAGCAATCTACGTCATGCGTTGCTCAATATAATTAGGAAGAAAAAATCCCTCATCGCTCCCTCCCACAGAAGGAGATACCGCATGAAGGTAGGGAGCAGAATTGCGTCAGCACGCTGCTTACTATCTATTGAATTGTTCGTGAAGCTCCGTAGAATTACAGTAATTCATGGATTATAATATTTTTAACGCAAGCCCGGAGTGCTGATAAATGACAGAGTGCGCAGTCCCCATCCAGACCCAGTTGCCGAAGAATTCCCTTTCACTATAAAACATTACATTGAAAAGAAAGGAATAAAATTCCCTCCTTTCCTCAGAGCCCAAGCCCGAAGCTGAGCCCGACCGAGCTCGGGCTGGTTTTCGGGCTAGGGCTCGGCCCGTCTTAGCAATGGTGATAATCCCCAACAACAACGGTTTACATACATACTGTAGAAATGGTAATTCTGCAGGAGAGATAAAGGATGTAGCCTTGTAAACTGAATTTTGAATTTTGGATTTTTAGCAGCCCCGGTGGGGTAGTGTGCTAAACGCTGGCTTCTGAGCATTCGCACGCGATGGATCAGGGTTCGAATCCCGTTGAGGCCTGGATTATGTGTTTGTTTTACATCACTGTCTCTTTCCGTTCTCTAGAATCAGCGGCCCTAAGTACGGGAAGGACATCTGTGCTTATAGCTCACGGTGGTCGTTAAACCTCAAATAAAAAGAAATTGGATTTACTTTTGATGAATTTATTTACTGGAGAAAAAACGTAGCTTTAGATGAAAAACGATTTCCTAAGACATATCGTATAAATTTTGTTTCTGAAGAAATATGAACGACTGTGGATCTTTTTTCTTCAGGAAATTCCCATGATTCCCGTTCTTTTCATACGTCAGGGATTCCATAACCCATTTACTTCATCTCTTTCTCTCCCATAAGTTCGGTCACAAATCGCAAATTTTTTTCAGCAGAAGGATCACGGTGGTGGTGGTTCATGTGACGAAATTCATTGTTCTTGGTTTCTCTTGTTCCTTTGCAGTGATCGCGATTTCTTTACTGAAAAATAAAAGTAAAGTCGCTCTCCTCACATCACACTCTTGAATGCTCACATCGGGTCGAAACTCGTGCAGCTGATGTTCCAACGCAACCAGTGGTTAGAAGGACTATCGAAATTTTTATTAAAGGATTTGGAAAGATAATATCCATTAAAGTTCCTTGTATTCGAAGAAACATTTTCTGGTGAAGTGGTGCATGAGGATCGCGTAACGGATGCGGAGTGCTTCGGTGGCAGTAACATCCGCTCGCGAACAAATGGGGATGAAATTCGATCGTGTTCCTGCTCAACCGCTACCATGTACGAAATCAAGCGTGAAAAAGAATGAATGTTAACCAACTTTCCTTTTTATTTTCGCTTCCTTTCAGGTTTGAGTGACAGGCAATTACGCTGACCGGTGAGGAACAAGGTTTTTTGAGAATTTTAAGAGGAAATTTTCAAAGCGCGTTCCAAGAAAATGGATATTCGTTCTTAAAACTGGCGTCCTTTTTTATTTCCTTTCCTGGCTTTAAATTGATGTATAATGTTTGCATAATTCGAAAAGGGTAATGCCAGAATGTACAGAAACAAGTGGAAACATTCGAATCACGAGGCTTGTTTACCGCGCTATTGTGTTTTTAGGGCGAACGAGCTACAAAGGATATCATGCTTTCTTATTCTTCGAAAAACTTCCAGTACACAATGATAAACTATTTCTTAGAAAAACTGTCAGTAACAGCTTGGTTGTCACACACACACGCGCGCTCGCATAAAAAAAGGACTACATTGGAGATTTACGACAGCAATAAAAATACATGAACAATGGATTGACTGACCGCTATCAGACCTAGAAAGAGCCTATGCTATATTTCTAACATCACAAAAGGTAGCCCAATTTCATACACAACTCCTTACATTCATGAAAAGGCTGAAGTTTGTCAAATAACCACAGTGAGACTTTATTTCTCTTCATTTTTATCGTCAGTTTTCCGTAGTTTGAACACAAATTCACGACATTTGAAACATAATGCATTATTTAAATGCAATCAAACTTTAGGTCAAGTCTTAAACGATTTTATAATTTTGTGGATATTTGGTAAATTTCTCATAAAAATGTAGCAGAATGTTTTCTTTTTATACTCGTATAGCTGCACAATTTATAGAAGGACATGAAGCGAGCGTTTCGTATTTGGTGCTATGAATCTTTTGAAGAAATTCCTTCTCTTTTTCGGCAAGCATTTTTTTTGCAAATAACATACAGAGACCGGACAAGAATTAGTGACCTCCAGAAATTTGCTTTTAGTACTTAGTTACACCACGACGTGCAGAAATCACAGCATTAATTCTTGCTCGAAGAGATTCAACAAGACGATTTAAATAATGTAAGTCAATTGTTGACCATTCTAGGAAGAGTTTCTCTAGCAAAACGTTGGATGCTGAGATGCTGAAGTTTGGTTTTTACACTTCGTTCATTGTGGTTCCATAAATTTTCAATGGGATTTAAATCTGGCGATTTAGCTAGCCAGTTCACGTGTCCCAAAGTTGTATCACGTTCTTCACATCATTCCATAATGGTTTTAGTTCCATGAATTCAACATTTGTCATCGTGGTGTATTGGATAAGGTGCTTTAATGTAGTTCAAATTGAAACAAGTCATTGTTTAAAATTTCTCTGTAAGCGTGCTGATTCATTTTGTTCTTCTCTTCTCCTAGGGCCCTAATTCGCAGCCATTAAAACAACCCCGTAGAATTACAGAGCCACCTGCTTTGGCGAGAAATCTTTGAACACACTCAGAACTGAATGTTTCTTTGGACCACCTGTTGACTCTACTGCTTACGTCATTTGAGCATAGGCAAAATTTGAGTTCATCAGTCGATGTGACAAATTTCCACTGATCAATAGTCCATGTCCTGTCAACTTTAACACAAGTTAATCTAGCTTTTTTGTGATCTGAAGTTAACACTGATTTAAGTTCCCTACGTAATGGTTGCTCAGATATAGGCGTGTGATATCCGTTGTGAACAGATTGGAAGAGTTCCTGCTTTGTTTGTAACCTGCTTTTGTTGACCGGGCGAGACATTTTGCGCCAGTCACGTATTGTCAAAGTGATGTTTCGTCCACAGTTTTCCGTTGTTGTTTTTTTAGTCAAGTTTGACATTTACCAAGCCTTATAAACACGTAGAACTAATATTTTGCTAAATCTGCAAATTCAGCTACTTTCTTAATGCTGTGTCCTTCTAACCTGCCAAAACTAGGACATATTTTCGCCAGTCACTTGCATTTGTTTTTCGACCCATTGGGTTTAATTTTTCAAAAATTCAGCAAAACATATTGCCTGGAGAAAGTAATAACACCTATTTTAATATTATATAATCAAGAAATATTTAAACAAAATTCTAATTATAGCCTCAAAAATACACTGACGGAAAAAAAAAATCCCAACACCAAGAAGAGGTTGTGTTGGATGAACGACAGTTGGTAGGCGGTGAGAGTACATCTGTAAGATGACGTCTATGCAAATTTCGCGCTCGGCGCATACGTGTGGCACTAGTAGCGCCCCTCGGAACATGCAAAGCAGGTTTTCTGTAAATACGCGCTGTAACGTCCGTGAGCGTTAGTTATCGTTAAGATTCGACGTAGGGTGTTGATGTTAGTCAAGAATGCCTTTAAGAAGACGAAGAAGCCATTATCAACAGCTCACGGAGTTTGAACAAGGTCATGTAATAGCGCTACGAGAAGGTGGATTTTCTTTCCGCAATATTGCAGAACGACTTGGCAGGAATGTAGCCACTGTACATTATTGTTGGCAGCGGTGGTCAAGGGAAAGTACTGTCTCAAGAAGACCGGATTCCGGCCGGCCACATGGCAATACTGAGAGGGAAGACCGCCGTGTACGGCGTAAGGCCGTGGCGCATCGTACCGCTTCTGCGGCAGCAATTCGAGCTGCAGTTGCCATCACAGTGACACAACGAACTTTCAGAAGTAAGATATAAAAATTAGAGATACAGCGTATTTGTACAAACATTTCAACCTTTAGAGAACATATCTGTAGTACAATAGTTTAAACCTAAATATCTGTAATATTAAGTTTCAAAGGCAATCTCTAGAAAAGTATTGCATGGAAAATTACTGTTGTAGATGGGGTTTCACCTTTGACAATTCGCTTGTTCCAATTAAACATTCATCATAGTAAGCTATACATGTTCTCTCATGGTTTACACTGTGTTTCAATGGAAGCTTCATCTCACAATAAACATAATTCAATGCTCTCCATGATCGATCGTTTTAGAACATGCGCAGATATTTCCTTTATTACAAACTGATATCGTTCGATTACCCAAAGTCGAATTTTAATTTCGTGATACTCCATCAAATAGAATCGGTTTACATCTCCTTGTATTTGAATCAATGAAAGCGTTTCTGATTTAGTTTTGACGTACCAGATACAACTGTAAGTTATTATGGCAACAGTTTACACTTTTTGATACAATCTGTGACATTGAAATAACAGCACCCAAAAACGGTGGGAAAATGGGACTGATGTTTGCCGATGGCAGAGTGTGGGAGACAAGAAAGGCATGATTAAGTTTGCAAAATTAATCGACAAAATCACCTCTTTTGGCAATGAATACAGTGGCGCATAATGATACATAGTCTAAAGACGTCTGACGGCCTACTGCAGAGCTGTCACCATTATTTCCACACCTCGTCTTGCAGGGAGTCCGTTGTCTGCGCTGGTTACAGGTGTATGTCCCATAGGACTGTGGAACTCACTGGCTATTCCAGGAGGTTGACAGAGCGTAAACCTTTACTGGAAATGCTGGCAGTATATGGACGCGCATTGCCTTGAAGGTTAAAACTTTTAGTGTAAATAACAATAATTCTTAAAAAGCCGTCGATACACAATTAAAATAAACTTGAACAAATGGTATTTATAAGTTTACACCTTGCGTGCTGTTCCACTCAACAAAAAGAGGTAAGAACTCCGAAGTTGGTTGGATCTGTGCATTACTATCCAAAAATGATTAACATTCTAAATAATGCCTGTAAATCCTTTAATATGGCCTTTGGTGTTAGGACCAGTAACATCTGGTCTCTGATTCGGCACGACCGTCACACAATTTCTGATATATAAAAACATGGAATTTACAGTGCATGTGTAAAAGCTATAAACCAAGAAGATAGCGACCTATTTTATATAGGATCCACTAAAAGGAATTTGGAAATCCGCATGAAAGAACATCAACATAATATCCAAAACTGGATCCACAAATACAGCTCTAGAACGGTGTGTTCTAGCTGGAACTCATAACCCTGACTAGAATAGTGCAAAAATCCTGAACACCCCTTCCCATATCTTGCAATTACTTCTTACAGAGAGTTTATACATTCTTCATTATGGAACAGTGTGTTGTAACGATCACTTGTCTGTTGATGTCTCACACATCGGGAACTCATATATTCGTCGTTTCAATATGTAACATTTATTAAATAGTTCAATTTCTTAATCTCAATAAATCTAACTCATTCCTTCTCACCTCTCACAGTAACATTAACTATCATTATCTCAATTAACCTTAACCCTCTCCCTTGTTCCTAACTCAAACCTATTTCTTACCCTTTTACTTATAACTTAATACTCCTCCCCCTTTCCCCTTCCTGCTACCAACCCCTTTCCCTTGCCTTACTACATATTAATTCTAACCCATTACTTACTAATTCTTAACCCTCTTCACCACGGTCTCTCTTTTTAACTTTATTCATTGCGCATGTCTCTACCATTGACTTGTTGTATTGAAGACAACCGCACTTCTGTTTATACATTATTTTTCACCTGTTAAAGGACCTGCTGTGACAGGGTCCGAAAAATCTTGTGTGTGTTTTTTTAATTACATGATTTTTAAGCTTGTAAATACCATCTCTTCAAGTTTATTTTAATCGTCTATCGACGGCTTATCAAGAATTATTATTATTATAGCGCATTATCTTGTTGAAACATTCTGAGCGGTTCCCGCTTACGAAAGATGCAACAACAACATCGAGGATATTCTCAACACAACTCCGAGCTGTCAATCTCCTTCTGAGGAATACTAGATATCAATGCTCTCACTTCTGATTACTCCCCAGACGGAAAAAACGGCAGATTCATGTGTGAAAATCTTACTACGCTCTCGTTTCTGTTAGTTCACTCGAGAACAGCACCACTTTAAAGGCTAAAGACGATGATCATAGGATAGAGACAAGAAACGCAATGCATGTCACGTGGAACATTCTACTAACACCAGGTCTTCGGCAAAGGGTCTGTTTTATGGCTTGACGACTTACACACGGAACTTACTCTTCTTCTGATGGCAGAGATAGTGGGAGTAGGTGCGTCGAAAGCTTGTTGCCGGATTTCACGATATTCTTGTTGTTTGTTTGTTTCATGTTTTAACTACTACTATGATTAACTCTAAGAGCTGCAGTCGCGCGTCCCTAACTTCATACCACGGGTTCCAAGGAAGAGACAGAGCCAGCGCCTTACTACAAATACAGAACCCATACCTCACCAGGCACTCGAACCGGGACGCAACTTGTAAACCTAGCCAGAAACTTACGCCTCTAAACATTAGGGAACCCAAGAGACTTAGTCGGTCACCTCATGATGTGTTTATCCTTTGTGGTCCAGTTCTACACTGCTGGCAACCCAAAATGCAACACCAAGATGGAAGCATCCGATTGGCTTGAAATTCGCAGCATGCGTCGCCCGCGAGAGGACTAGCAAACGATTAGCATTGCAGGTCATATGCAAATCATGCACGCCCGGCACTCCATAAAGAAGCACTATAAGAAGAGTGCGCAGAATGCAGGTAAGTAGTGGAAGTGTGTTGTGCTGCCGAACCTGTGCGTGGGAAACTTCCTGATGCCTCGTCGCAGAACACGGCTGTCATTCCAGCAAGTTTCGGAGTTCAACAGAGGACGAATCATGGCTTATTGCGACAGCGGTTTATCGTATCGAGACATCGGCGCCCGTGTAGGACGTCATCGAGCCACAGTGAGGCGAGTATGGATTCGGTATGTGCAGGAGGGACGGACGGAATGACGTGAGCGATTGCCGCAGGCCCGGCACACCACCGAACGAGAGGACCGGCATGTTGTGCGGCGGGCATTGACGGCTCGCACCGCCACATCACGAACGTTAGCGCAGGAATTAAGATGTGTTGCGCAACAACCTGTGTCAGCACGTACCGTTCGACGTCGTCTGCAGGAGCGGAAACTTGTCACATGGCGCCCATTGCTCCAATTACCATTGACGTTACACCACCGGCTAGTGCTGCGGTGAGTGGACCGTTGAACGCCGCACCTGGACTACGGAATGGCACGACATTGTCTTCTCCGACGAATACCGCTTCAGCCTGCAACACCACGATGGTCGGATTCGCGTGTGGCGGCACCGCGGTGAGAGACTGTATGACGCCTGCATTATGCATCGCCATATCGGTCCGTCGCCTGGCATTATGGTTTGGAGCACAATTGGATATGACACCCGCACCCTCTTCTGGTACGCATCGCCGGTACACTCTACAGCCACCGCACCATCTCCGACATTTTGGAGCCTGTACTCCTCCCTTACCTGCAAGACCTGCCTGGGGCCACGTTTCAGCAGGACAATGAGCCCCCGCACGTGGCACGCATTGTGCAACAATTCTTCACGGCCCACCAGGTGTCACTTCTGCCTTGGCCCGCCTGTTCTCTCGATATGTCGCCCATCGAACCCGTCTGGGTGCTGATCGGCAACCGAGTGGCACGGCAAGCACCACCGGCGGCTATGCCTGATGAACTGTGGCAACGTGTGGAAGCAGCCTGGACCGACATACCCCACGCCCAGATCCGCGGCGTGTAGCGGCCGTTATTGCCAGCCATGGGGATCCACACGAACTATTGATGATGTCTGCGTGTTCCGCAAGTCGCACGGTCCTGTAAGCTCAATCGTTTCATCTTTGTATCAGTTGTTATGTGTCCTGTAAATCTGGCTTTGCTATCTCCTGTCCTTCTTGGTGTTGCATTTTGGGTGGCCAGCAGTGTACGTTGATGAGTGTTCGTACCTTCTTTCAAAAACTGCTGCCAGTATTGAAGCGCTACTCCGTTGTCACAGCCTAAAAGCCTCCCAATAGGACGATTTGATCATTCACCTTCTCGGAGACCAGTAATTCGTCATCTCTTAAGTGCACTCCCAATATGGTTGTAGAATTTGGTGCCTTGTCATTTAGCACCAAGTTTGTTTCCTCCTAGATATTGCACATTGAAGATGAAAATCTGTTCTCACAAGGAAAGCAGTCTCGGTTGTGACGTAACGGTACATGCGTTTTTGCTTATATCGGTAAGTTCTACGTATAATCTGATAGATCCTACATCTTAAAGATACTCTTATAGTTCCCACCAACTAATTTGCACGAACTTTCGAGCATTCCTTGAAGGTGTTAGAATTTCAAAGCCTAAAAAAGTATTTTAAGCTCTTCCTTACGCGACATAGCCTGATGACTAATTATCTAGCCATGCCTGGGGGGTTTGGCCCAGTGGTCGGCGCATTATGCTGATGACACAGACCATCGGCCGCAGAATGCGCGAAGGCCATGAAAGCGTGTAGGTGATCAGCCAGCACTTGTTGGTAACGCGCAGCGGTGTACAACCTTTCCAAACACACTAAGAAGCGTAGTGAGTCGCACCAGAAGACTACCGAAACTGTTACAGGGTAACCACCCCCTCGAACAGAGCCCACCTGGCACGACAGAGCCATCACCTCATGCTGTCGACACCACACCCGCACCATGAAGTCCACTCGGTAGAGTTCAAAATGGGAATCAACTGACCACAGGAAGCGGCGCCACACTGCAGAAGTCCAGTTTGGACGTCTTAGGCACCAGGCGAGGCGTAACTCCGATGACGAGCAATCGAGATTGGCACATGAGAAGGGCGTTGGCTCTTGTAGCCCATTGTATTCAGCGTGCACCGTACCAAGCTGTCGGTCTATACGATCCTGGATAGTCTACATCGACTGGTCCTTGATGGCGTGTGGTCGCCCAACGCTTGCTCTATGGGCGCCGGTTAGGCCGTCGATTTTATACTCACGGTACGCCATTGATTTGTTTGCCCTCGGAAAGCCTAAGGTTCTTACCACTTCGGCGATAGGATCACATATCGGTCTTGTGCCGACATGTGTCCGCGATCAAAGTCTCTCAGATCACCATATTTACCCGTGTTCATCGATTGCAATACACTGTTGGAAAGCCCTGCTCCCTGCCTGTTTATTTCCTGCTTTCGGTTTGAGTCTGTTTCATCTGTGAGGCGAGTGCCCATGTTAACTGCCCATCACCCCTATCTCTGATATTTTGTCTACTGAATGTATACAAGGTAGTCACCGCAATACGTAGGTGAGGAGAAATTAAAGAGAAAGTCATTCAATTCTTAATTTAAGTATGAAGCGTTGCAAGATGTTTATAGACATCAACTTTTACATGTCTCAGGTCTCGATATCTATTTCCACGGAGGATATAATTTTGATGGGCATATGATTAAGGATTGTTATTTTCTAAATCAAGATAACCCTAAATTTCCATTTAACTGTATCCACCTTGTCCAATATATTCAAGCTCTGTTAAACATTGGTAAAATTTTAAAATTAAGCATTATTAAATGCAAAATTCAGGACCATTTGTTTCATATGATTATATTCGTTCTTCGGAGATTAGGAAATCATCTCAGTCAATAATTCGTAAATTTCCCTTTACTGATGACAAGTTACAAAAATAGGTATCCCAATTGTGGAGCGTCATCAAAATTCTGGAGTGCTTCTGTAATTCGCAAGTCAAAAATAGTATTTGATTACCTATAAAGTTTCGCTTCAAGAGTAGTCCTGGATATCCTTACTGACATTTTTGACAGTAGTGTGCAAAACCAGTTTCATTTCTTACGGTATAATAATCTCTAACACAGGTGAGAACCTCCACATTTATTTTATAAGAAATCAACTTTCTTAATATCAGTATACTGTAATTACGCATTTAAGGGAATTCGCTGAAACAGATCTATAAATCCCAGTGGTTCTGATTCTTCCTATGTCACGTGGTTTTTAGTTCCGACATTATACTGTTAGGTTGTACGTGGAGGTCCAGTGCCAAATATAGTTATATTTCCAGTTCCAAGTATACACTGTCTATCATAATAATATGACCACCCCCGGAATCACAGTGTACCCGCGCAGGCCCGTCACAGAGTGCACTTGACAAGGTCGATCACACGGAGATATGAGCGGCCGGCCAGAATAGATGAGCCATAGTTCGTTACGTGAGCACAACGGAAACGGGTTGTCATTTGACGGACGTTCTAAAAAGAATAATCCTCGGGTATCACGCCAAGGGTGGGAGTATCTCAGAAACAGCAGTCTTGGTGGGCTGTTTTCGAGATTATGTAGTTAGCGTGCACCAAGAATGAGCCGTTGGCACACCGAGTACCTCCCAGCGTCATAAATGTGGAGCCCCAAAGGCTATTGACTCCGGAGGAGAACGTCGCTTCCGTCGACTGGTAAAGGGTAATCTACGCGCAACAGTGCAGCACTTGACCACGCAAATGGACGCTGGTGAATTCATGTCTGTACCTGTCGCCGATAATAGTAGACCGAATCATGTTACGTATGGTTCTCCAGAGTTGACGCCGTTTCAAGGCGCCCATGTGTGACATACCTGCCAACAGGACGCACACGACATCAAGGCAGATAGGAGTCAGAATGAACGTCTGCGTAGCTCAGTTGATAGAGCGACTTGTTCCGGAATAAGCGTACTCGGGTTCAAATCCCGGCGTAGACCCAAAAATGACGGAGAAATTTACTTCGTTATAATGCCGCCCGAACTATCCGGATGACCCGACCGTTCAAAATCTCGCAATGGTGTGATGTTCTTTCCACACCGCGAGATAGGAAAAATCAGAGAATCCCTTCTCCAGCGCTTCGAAAAATAAATGTGTGTGACGTTGCATTCCACACACTAGATTGACTGGGAGTTCTCAAGTGCACGTTCTACAGTGGATGGCTGCCTGCAACGATTCATGGTCACGGCTGACCCTTGGGCCATGCACCCGGCCCTCTTTCGGGGGAAGGGGGAGATATGAGGTACCTGCCAGCAGGACGCACACGACATAAAGGCAGATAGCAGTCAGAATGAACGTCTGCGTAGCTCAGTTGGTAGAGCGACTTGTTCCAGAATAAGCGGACTCGGGTTCGAATCCCGGCGTAGACCGAAAAATGACGGAGAAATTTACTTCGTTATACATGTTAATCCAGGTCCATCGGCAACGAGGCCTCCAGTTCGCATGGGACTGCCGTCATTGGACCGAGGAAGAGTGGAAAATGGTTGCCTTCTTCGACGAATCAAGGTTTGTACTCAACAGGAATGACGCGCGGTATCGGATACATCGTCGGACACACGAGAACCAACACGGGGACACGCTTTTCGGTCAAGTACAAACCGGCGGTGGCAGTGTGCCTGTCTGGGGATGTTTTCCTGCTGTGACTTCGGATAGCTAGTACTACTGAATGGGTCCCTGAACCCTAATGGCTTCCTGTCCATCCTCGCTGACCACATGCGTCACTTCATGTTGTACGTTTACCGTGGTGGTGATGCTGTCTACCAACAGGATAATACGCCGTGCCACGTTGCTAAGGGGTGTGTGACTGGTTCCTGGAACACGGCAGCGATGTATCCGATCTCCCTTGGCCAGAGAAATCAGCTGATATCAACTCCATAGAGCACTTTTGGGACTACTTAAATCGTCAGTGTCGACGTGCCGACCCACAACCACGTCATCTCCGGGACCTCCGTGCTCTGCTGGAGTCTGAGTGAGCATGTGTGCTTTGGGCAACCTTCCATACTACGCCGTTTCGCCGCTGTCATCCGGGACAAAGGTGGTTATTCCCATTATTAGGTAGGTGGTCATATTATTCTGATACGAATGTATAGTTATACATCTCTCAAAAATGATATATTTTCCGTTATCGAAAATTTATTTCGTTCCTTAATCCAGTGTTTCGATTCTTTTTGGCTTACTGACATAACTTACTGGTACGACAATTTCTCACAAGCAAATTATGTTCCTTGATACTAAATGAGTGTTATGCAATATATCATTCAAATGTTCCGTATGATATAGTATACAATTATTGATCAAACTACTACTGCGCACTAATGTGCCAGAAAAACTGGTACAGACGAGCTTATGAAAAATATATAGCAACGTCACCTATGCGCGTACGCGGTTGCATCCGCCAGTGCGTATATGAAGCGATAGACATCCTTGCCAGCTGTCACAGCTGTTTTCGGCATGAGAATCACAAATAATAACGATTTAAGCGATTTTCAACGCGGTGTCATACCTGGCGCTCGTGAGATTGGTCATAGTATTTCGGAGGTAGAAATAAAGTTCGGAATTTCACGGACGACCATTACAAGGGTGTACCGTGACTACAAGAATTCCGGCAAAACCTCCAACCTACGATACCAGTGTGGCCGTAAAAGAAATTGGGTGAACGTGACCATCGTCAGCTGTCAAGAATCGTTTCACGCGATAGGCGTGCAACACTCTCGCAGGTATCATCGGAATTCAATGCTGGAGCCTCAACAAGCATCAGCGTCCGGACTGTGGAACGTACCCTGCATGACATTGGCTTTGGGAGCCGACGTCCAAATCGAGTTTTCTTGATGGGTGCACGACACAGATCTATGCGCCTCGCTTGGGCACGGCAACACCGCCACTGGACACTTGATGACTGGAAACAAGTAGCATGGTCTGACGAGTCGCGTTTCCAACTGTATTGGGCAGATGGAAGGATTCGTGTGTGGCGCAAACCTCATGAAGCCATGGATCCCGCCTGTCAACAGGGAACTGTACCGGCTGGTGGGGGTTCCGTAATGGTATGGTGTGTGTTTAGTTGGACTTCACTGGACTCCTGGTACGTTTACAAACGTCTGTGACCGGCCAACACTATGTGCGCATCCTTTCTGACGAGGTACACCCGTTCATGTCCTGCATTCATGTTGATGGGTTGGGCCTGTTCCAACAGGACAATTCACCTCCACACAACTGTTGGGACACCATATTATGGTTAGAGGAGCATTCATCTGAGTTTGGGGTGTTACCATTCCCACACAATTCCCCAGATCTGAGCGTGATGGAACACATTTGGGATGTCACGCAACGCGCTATCGAACACAGGAATCCGAGACCTTGGAATACACCCGAATCGTGGAACGCTCTGCAGGAAGTATGGTGTGCATTGCCTATAGCATATTTCCGGAAGCTAGTGGAGTCCATGCCCTGTTATATTTCTGCAGTCCTGCGCTCCCGTGGTGGACCTACCAAATATTAGACTGGTGTACCAGTTTTTCTGGCACTGTAAAGAAATTGATAGCAGGAAATAAAGACACTGCCTATAGTGAATTCTTGATGTAGTAAACAATAACTAAATATCCAAGACGATAAAAAAAATGATAAAACCTGCTTTTAAATTGAGAAGGGGTCACATTTGCAAGAAATTATTAAGCTTTGGAAGATGCGTTAGCCATGATTGCTAGTTCCGATTTTTCTACTATAATGTGTTTAGTTTTTACTAACAGATTACCAAAGGCCGAATTTCCACCTTTCGCTGATCCATCGTGCATAGGAAGTTTACCGATGTATCTTATACTGAAATGAACCTTTCTTTTCCATCTTTGACATTTCTAACAATACGGGAAACAAACTCATTGATTTGTGCTACATTAAATTTTTTTCATTCTTTACCTAATCGTTCTTTTTTATCATTATAGACTTCAGCAATTCAAATCTAGGAAAAGACGCACTTTCTGGTTTCCAATCGCAATAGGTTAAGCTCCTACGGATCATGGAAACTGTATATCCTCCGCTCTTACACGGATCTTATTTGCAAACGATAGAAAATGATAATGGACAGTTTTATGCGTGTCGTATTCGAGACTGTAATTGAGATCGCACGATACATTGAACAAGTGTCTTAATTGTCAGACTGATAGAGTACCAGCGCCAATTACGCCAGAGATGTAAAAATGTTGTTTTGTTTAAACATTGATTCTACCGTTTTCTTCTATTTCTTTCCGGATGAGAACTGAAGCTACGAGATGAAGAGATGTAAAAAAATGAGGTCATCTGGAATTAAGTTTTAATATGAGTTCCTCTAATTCTTACGGAAGTGTAAAATATATGAAAAAAGTATATTTTTGGAATCGAGATTCAACGCGATAGTACGTTTTTTAGGCTTTTGTTGCAATATATGTCAAATCTGCTAAAAGTTGAAATTAGCATTGAAACAAACACCGTTTCAAACAGAACACAATCTTCAAGAGAGTAATTACCTTGCGAGGTAACACGTTTGGCGCAAATTATCAACCGGCTAGAATGGTAGTTTTTTTGTTACTGAATTAAATGTAATAATTTCGTAAGTGCGCTTAGTTTGAAAAAATATACTGTCAGTGATGGGTGAAATAATACACTATCATCTTAAATGAAGGAAATTAGTAATCAACTAGGAAGTATAGAAAATGTTTTAAATATTATAATGACCGAGTGGTAAAACATACCAAGGTCATAAAAACACGAGGCCAACTACCTGTTGGCAACTGAATAATAATGTCACCTAAGTTAGATGTGTGCGGCTGGTGATTATTCTTGAAAAGAACGTTCCAACCTCAGAAATGCATGAGGTTAACAAATATTTAGCAGATGAAGGTTAAGTGTGCTGCTATCGAAGGTTTCAGGGTGGGAGATTCAAGTGGATACAAATATTTTGTAGTGAATCAGCCCTAAAATTGTATACTAGTACTTGTCAGTACAGGCTGAGGATAAAACAGCTGATATATGGTTTTTAATTTGGTTGAAATTGGCGCATCTCCTGTGCAACATGATGATACCAGTAAACATGATAACGATAAGTGAAAAATGAAATGAATTATTTCCGACATGAAAATCATGAGCAAGTACGTAAATCCTCTATATTCTATTAGCATTAGCTACATTTAGTTTAAGGAGAAGAATTTCTGAGAACCAGTTTGTACAGCGCTTTACGAGATCTACATTCCTAAAGTTCCTTTGTTTTTGTTCTTTTGCTTTGGGCTTTATCTGTGGAATAAATGGTGATCTCCGCCATGAGTTCAAAAATCACAAGGAAAGAAAACAACGAGATGTAAACAAATAAAGGTACAATACGTGCCTTCGTGCAGGTACAGAGGTGCTGCTGTAAACCTTCACTAGCAGCGTGAGCAGTAATAAACTAAGAAAGAACGTCAAATCACACCAAAAACCGCAAACAATTGAGGAGCATACACAAAAACTTGCCGCGGGGTTTAACGACCACCGTGAGCAACTCTGTAGGCTATCAGCCGTCTTCCGTCCCTAAGTTGAACCACTGGTTCCAAGGAATGGAGAGAGCTAGTGACGTAAGGCTAACACAACATCCATAACTCATCGGGATTCGATCCCGGATTCATCTCGGAAGAATGATCAGAACCCAGTGTTTATACCACTACGCCACCGGAGTGGAGTCAGAAGCGGTCATTCACCTTAATTTGGGGTCATTGGCATTCAAGATTATAAATTAACCAGCGCCCCTAATTTTAGGTTACTGATTTCTATAGGGATGGGGAGAAGGCTATCCCCTTTCTGAGCGCAACACCCTTCATCCACACCTTATCCAGAACTAGATATGACAAAAGCTCACGCCTCGTACAATCTGGTCACTGTGGCGAATTTCTATTTTAGGAACCCTAGTGTGCAAAATTGAAATTCTAAGAATCTGAATATCGGTTTAGCCTACAGAAGAAAGTGATACTTATACATGGTTGAATCGCATTATTGTGACCACCAGCTAATATCTAGAGTAACCGCCGTGTGCAACGGGGACAGCATCGAGACGGGCTGGTAGTGACTCAGTAAGGTGCTGGAAAATGTCCGCAGGTATGTGAAGCCATGCTGACTGCAGTGCATCTGACAGCTGCTGGAGGGTGCGTGGTGAAGGATCCATACAGCGAACAACACGGTCGAGGTGGTCCCACAGATGCTCAATTCGGTTTAAGGCGAGGTCATTAGGAGGCAGAAGAAGTACTTTGAATTATCCATCGTGCTCTTCCAAACACTCTCGGACATTTCTAGCTGTGTGACACGTAGCATTGTCGTTCTGGAAGAACCCATCCACCCCAGGGAAGACAATCAGCATGTATGGGTGTACGTGGTCTGCAAGGATGGATTCATAACGAATTCGGTCCATAGTGCCTTCCACAGGTAAGAGTGGACCCAGGGAATAAAACGAAAACATTCCCCATGCCATACCGCTGACCCCAACAGCTTGTGTTCTTCCAGCAAAGGTTGAAGACTGTTCTCCGATGTTTCTCGCCTTATACGCAAACATCCATCCGTTTGATGAAGCAGAAAACTTGACACATAGGAGAATGCAATCCTTTGCCAATCAGCGGAGGTCCAATTCCGACACTGCCGTGCAAATGTAAGCCTTTTCTTCCGATGCACCTTCGTTAGCATAGGTGCAGTGACCATCCGTCTGCATCGGAGCCCCATGCGCAGCAAGGTTATCTGAACTGTCGTTTTAGACCCACTTCCAGTAGCCCCATTGTTCATTCGGTCAGTGAGTTGCTCCGTTGTAACGTGTCGATCGGCCCTCACGCACCTTCGAAACCCACGTTTACCTCTTACATCAATGGCACGTGGTGTTGCGCAGTTTCCACGTCGCTTATTCGCAATGGTGCCATTTCTCCAATCACGATACACTTTAACCACAGCATCACGCGAACAATTCACAAACTGCGCTTTTTCAAAAATACTGCTGCCTTTGGCCCTAAAGCCGATGATCATCCCTTTTTGCAAATCTGATTAATCGCTCATTTTATCCATGAGAGCAACGATTGGTATGCTTTCAGAATACCTACAGCACACCTTATATACCCTCTAAGCGAGCTCACGACACAAGTCTTCTTTCATTGGCTACGCGCTGTTGACATCAAAAGTTGGAGGTGATCACAATAATGTGACTCGACTGTGTATAAAACCAATTTTTTTTTTTACTTTAGGGAGTGGAGCTGATGTGTTTATTTTTCTTTCCTTTGCATTTTTGGAGGCTTAGTTCATTCTCGCTCAGTCATTAGCTATCTGTTGACTTCACTAATAGCATTAATTAGCTTGTGTGAAAGCTAATTAATCGATGTAAGTAAATGTTTATTTAAACTGAGCTTCTAAGAAACTGTGATTAAATATAAGGAGAGCTTCCTTGTAAGAAATTTGAGTTTGATGTAAGAAGTTTAATGATCTGAATTTGACGTAAAATATAATAAAAATGTTTGACAAGAAAATCTGAGTAAACATAAGGAAGCTTTTTAATTAGAATTTTGGACGATTATAATACGAACTCTTCATAAGAGAAGGGTCACCGTGTGACTACAGTTTAAACAGGTGATGTGATGAAACTGATGTATAACACAAGTGATCATAATTCTCTAAGGCCGTTCTTATTTACTTCTCAATATATCTATATAAATATATTTTTTCTTATGTTACAAATAAGATATCCTCGTGTCTTTTGAAGTAAGGTATATCGGGAAGTAATGTACTCGCAAAGAAATAAAAAAAGTAAACAGTTTCATCCGGCTGGTTTGCTGACGTCCGTTGATTTATTGCTTTACGAGCAGTCGGATGATGATGACGTATGAGGTTTGTCTCGTAGCATCCCTTCTGTCAGCTTAACATCCTTGTTCATCACTGAGGATTTCCACTCGCCAAAAAAGAGAAATTTAGCTATTACACACAATCCCTACAAAAACTATCAACTAATATCCCTATGTCATAAAAGTTTTATTTCTGCAGGTCACGAATGAGCGAGTGGAATTTGTTTTTCTGGTGGTTACTAAAGACCTGCATTATTACCGCTTCCACTATTTCTTCAGGATAAGAAATCGAAACCCTAGGAACTTCTGATGTTTTCTTACAAATAATGCGAACAGCTTTCGGAGAGAAATTCACGGCATCTGAGAAAACGTTTCAGATAGCAATAAACCTTCCAACTATATTTTTGTTTTTGCATAGCTGAGATGCTTGGATTAAAAATGGTAGCTTTATAAAATATGTATTCCTCCACAAACGCTTTCTCCCATCTATAGCGAAGATAAATAGTGCTGATTCAATTTTAACAAGCAAGGATATGAATTATTTATTATGAATTACATCTATTTGTAACTGCATGCAGAAACATAAGATTTAGTTCTTGTTTTTCTTAAAAATGTGTCCGAAGAAACACGAAATTGGAAAATTCGTATGTAGCCTTTTTTATTCCATATCAAACTTACTTCAGCAGTAGTGATTGGGTCACAGTGCTGCGGGTTTGATTTCAAATCTGAGTTACTTAGCCGATCGTTTCAATTAATTACTTTCAGGTTCACACAGCGCTGTGATGCAAGGAGAAGTTCCACAAAACTGAGGAGAATATTATGGATGACTCGAACCCTTTGAATTTATTCACCACTTTAATTCATCGGGGGAACAGGAGACATCAGCATCCCATTGCGCTGTACCACTCAAAATTTCCCTTGCTTCCGTTAACGGACACTGGACCTGCTCCACTCAAACTTCTCTCTCTCTCTCTCTCTCTCTCTCTCTCTCTCTCTCTCTCTCTCTCTCTCTCCTCCCGTTCCTTTTTACAGACTACCCTCTTACTCCACAACCGCTACCGGTTCCAATCTCAAGCCAAATTCTGAATTCCGATGCGAAAGTCAAAGTTTAGTCACTCCCTGAAAGTAATACGTCCCATTTTTCAAAACCATCTATCCCCCATAAACTGGTCATCCATTGCATTGAAACGCTCTTTCCTGCCCTGTGCGCAACAACCGGCCATTAAAATCCGATAATGTCTAAATCAGGGGTCGTCAACCTTTTAACACCTACCAACCACTTTTGTATCTTTTTGTTGACGGTAAAATTTCCTTACCTCCCACCGGTGCCGCAGTAACTCAATTTAGCGCAAGTGTAAAGTAATTCTTAGAGAAGAAAGTTTTTTAAAAAAAATATGTACTTCAATTTATCTTTTTATTTATACTTTATGTATGTTTATACTCAGATAATTTAAATTTAATGAATTTTTGCATCTCCATCGATACAGCGCCAATTAGTGCGGGAGCTGCTTAATTTGAGGAAAATTAAAATTAATAAATATTGATAATTCTTTTTGTATCTGTAATAAGATTTGCAGTGAATAGCATTTCTTCTTGCATTGTAATGTTTTGATCAAGGTACCGTACATATGTCATCAATATAGCATTATTATCTGCAATGGTAGACTCGTCCAACTGTATGAAAATGAAGAGTTTTGGAGACTACCTAAAATTTCATTTTCGATATTACTCTGCTAAAGGACAATGTTTATAAAACTTCAAGCATATCCTGATGCATTACAGTTGAGATAAATTCTTTGTTAGATAGTATTATCAAAGTTTCTCCAGTATTATGGCTTTTACCACTTTTTGCAATTAATTGTGATATATGATAAGCTGTAGTTTATCTATCTCCGTTGTTTGCATGTTGTTTCTTAAATGATGCTGTTATTGTTGAACGATTTTGAAATCTTTAATACGTTTCTCGAAATTGGGCTTATCTTTATCTTTTGAATGATTTGTCTTATAGTAAGATGTTCTCGCAATCGACTTGGCTTCATTGCTTCATTGGATAATGTCTTCTGGCACAGTATACACATTGGAAGCTGTTTATTTGTAACAGATTCGATGAAACTCATCTTCAGATACTCTGGTAAATAGCCACGAGCGTATTTCTTTTCTTTTTTTTTTTTTTTTTTTTTTTTTTGGGACATGGGTTCACAATTTGTTGCACAATTTATCAACTTGTTCCAAGCCGTGGACGCGTGCTTACTCTCACAAATCTAACCATGTACTGCCCCCCACCATGAAAGAGGTACAGATCGAAGACTGAGTGATGGCCGGTGGTAAGCCCCGCCTCGTTATGCCCACTAAATGTTAGAAAAATGTCGATGTATGGCCGGAGTAAAAAATTTGTAACAACAGATAAAAACTTCCACCCCAACATGACAGCTTGAATCGCCCAATAGCGGGGTCTATATCTTCAACGCCTATAAATGATTTTGTTAGGCATGAGGTGCTAAAATACGATAACATGCTGGTGCTTTGAGAAACACAGAAATATCCGCCAATTCACTTTGTTTCCACATACGTACAGCGTTTATAACATTCCTAAAATGATAGTTTTCAAGTATTCCGAAAATAGTAAAAAATATTAAAGTTTAATTATTATGAAGTAGCAGTATGTTATTATTAAGGAAGTACTGAATTTAATCATTGGTGGCTGTCAAACTGAACTTGCCACCTAATTATTCCGTGCACTTTTTCAGAATGCAAATACGAAGAGTAATGAACAAAAACTGACCTCACCGTCGTGTCGATGTTTACAAAGATCAAAACAACTGATTCTAATTCTACGAAAACAATGGAAAGTACTCAAGGTGGTAAAAAATTGCAGGCACGTTTTAATTCTTCGTGCGCATACGTAAAGCAGAGAGTACTGCAGCATGAAGGTATAGCAAACGCGTTTTCATGTGAAAGCAGGAGGCACCT
Organism: Macrothele yani; assembly: GCA_039090855.1. Classification (NCBI taxonomy): domain Eukaryota; kingdom Metazoa; phylum Arthropoda; class Arachnida; order Araneae; family Macrothelidae; genus Macrothele; species Macrothele yani. The sequence goes on along the minus strand of CM077011.1, from coordinate 74,360,699 downwards.
TCATTTGAATGTTCACCAGTATAGAAAACGTATGGTGTTCGCATTGGAAAAATCGGAGAGCAACTGAGCGAGAAATTCGAAGACGCGTTTACATATAAAGCTGCATTTCACAATAATGCTGACAAATTAGTGTGCAACTTGGATGATCTGAATTATTGTTGTGACTGAACATTAAACTAAGTGATACACTTAAAAAAAAAAAAAAACGAAGAAGCACCTAGAAAGAATCTTCCATATCCAATCGAGACGGAAATTGCTTTGTGCAATGCACATGCATAACAAAGGAAATGATTGCAATTCCAGAGCAGTTGGGCCATTTATTCGGATAAAACAGCTACACGACACACATGAGGAACAAGTCAGTACGTTGTAGCGCAATCTCTGACCAGGATAGAAGCGATTACCCGGCGTGGCATAGACGCTTACTGTTTGCGGATACTGTCCCGAGGTAAAACATGCCAGATGGTGTCTAAATTAATGGCCAATTCGCCTACATATCGGGATGGGCGTAGATGGTTTCCCATCATGCCTCAAACATGTTCTACCGGTGAGAAGTCGAGCTATCGGTCTGGCCATGGAAGAGTGTCGACTTTACGGAGGAGGCCTGGTAGAACCGTGTCGTGAGTGGCCGAGAATTTTCCTGTTGAAAAACTGCTCGGTGATACTGCGACAGGAATGGCAACCGAACAGGTCGCAAAATGTCGTCGACGTACCATAGAGCCGTGAAGGTGGTACAGAGGAGCGCCAAAGGTGTTCGGATGTCGTAGTAAATGGCTCCCAGACAGACACTTCCGTTATGCGAGCCGCTTGCCATTCCACGGTAAAGTTAGGATCTGTGCGCTTGCAGGCTCGTCTCCAGACACGTACACGCTGGTCATCGGCGCCAAGTGCAAACTGTGACTCATCACAGAAGAGAACACGAAGCTACTGGATAGCATCCTACGTTGATTCGGCACGACGTCACTGCAACCGATGATGTCGATGCTTGCTTGTCAGTGGTATGCGGCGTGGTGGCCTCCCCGAATGTAGTCCCCGTGCCCTAAGTCGTATGGCAACGGTCCGAATGGCTACTTCCGTACCTGCAGACGACGCAACATGTCCGCGGATGATTGAAAGCGACGAAATCGGATCCGTTTGCGTGGTTCTCACAATCGCTTGACGCTTGATCCTCGCCGTCTGTCTTTAACCTCGGCCGTTCACTGCCCACGTGCCGCTGGTTTGGGCCCTCCCCATCCATTGGCGCCAACATCTTCCGATTGCAGCGTCGCTCCCCCCCCCCCAAATGTCTGACAATACTGCGACTTGAACAGTCGGCCTCTCTCAGCTCACCTATAGGTCCTGTCTCAAACTCGCTCAACTGCTCGTATTGTGCATGGATCCGAGGTCGAGGCATCCTCGCACTCCGCGGAGCACAATGCAACCAAAATCCGCTGTCACACTTGTCTCTGCGTGCGATCTCTGCTCTTGATATAGCCTCCTCTACGTGCGGCCCGCTCCCACGCGCAGTGGCGGTACACTATTTAGTCATTGGTTGTTATTTTTTATGCATTTGCATAATCGTCTCTGACGTAGTTGCATACGTTGTTTTATCGGGATCAAAGGAATTATGTACTCGCATGAAGAAAACTGCTGGCCCTGTTTGTGATAAGTCGTGGTCAAAATTGAATTTTCCTTGTTTTACTTTAAACAAGACAACATGAAAATCACGACAGACGCATATCTCATCCAATAAAAAGAAAGACGGTACTAATGAAACTGCGTCTAGCTGTCACTGAACGTAGTTCAAGATAAGTAGGCCACTCTGGTGGCGCAGTGGTTCCAGTGCTGGTCTGTGACCACTCCTTCGTATGGGCCTGACCTTGAGCCGCGGGTGAAGTATGAGCTGCTCGCCTGCCCAAGGCACTGCCCTGCTCTCCCGAACTAATGACCCCAGATTTGGTAGAGGCGACCGCTCATAACCCTTAGAGATGTTGTAGGTGTTTCTTAAACCCTACCCACTAACAAGAACAAAAAATGCAAAATAGACGATTCACTTATAAGAAATCAACACTTCTGTTTTACAGACATTTTCCTAATCAGGGTCAAGAATTCAATTTTTTTCTTTGTTATGTTTTTTTTTTTTTTTTTTTTTTTTTGTAAACGAACCGCATGGGTATTTGCATTTGTTGCTGTTGTTGGTGGTTTTTTTTGTGATACTGCTTCCGGATATATGAAAAAAAAACAGTGTTGTAAATTATTTTAAACCACGTCGTCTTCTATTGAATTCAATTCCGAGAACTCATGGTTTTGATCATCCTGCCACAAGACGATTCCGTGACATTGGACTTCTAATGATATGCAAAGGGAAAATTCGCGAGTTAAAACGAAATAGCTAATTTTCTTCAGGAAATCTTTTATAGTTCAAGTCAACTGCAGAATCTGTAACTTCCGCTTAAGTGAAAGAGTGTATTTCGCACACTGTGGAGAACTAGCAAAGGGTATGATTAGCCCATCCTGACAAGAGGAGACAGATTTATTCTGGTCACACTGCTTGTAATGAAAATAAACATTTTACGGCACGCGAAATCAAACGAAACGCAAAGCCTCATTGTTTAGTAAGTTTTCTTAGATTAATTTCTCAGTATCATATTCAAAAGTACCTTTTTGTCCCACTACGTTCAATTTATTGTAACATCTTTTACCTCCGATTGGAAAATATGAACCCGGTAGCTGCAACTAGTGAGGGGTATAATCATGCAACTGTCCTAGCTGACGTAATGTATTTGAAAATTATTCAGGACTAAGCGCTCACCGGAAAATAAAAGACCATAAAGTTAGCATAATAAATTTGACGTTCCGAAGAAGAAAATGAAGAGAAACGTGATATGTGCAACAAAACAAAAACAAATATAATCTATATGTTTACTAAGCAACAAGCAGAACCCTCCGATAAAGAATGAGGCGTTAGGGAAGAGATACGCAAACGATGTTTTCGTGATTTTAAACACACTTGGACATTAAATCCTCTGTGAGTTCTGTCTGCCTTTGCTTCTAAATGTCCGATTTAAACGCTTCTTTTAATGCCGGGTGCCATTTACCTTATGGAACCTTTTAGGTTTGTTCTTTTTCGATTGTAGAAATCCTGTTAAATTTTTTCGAACCAGTTCTGTTGACTATGAATAACTTTGAACAGCCTTATTCGAGTCTGAAAGGACTCAAAACACATGGTCATTACAACCGAATGAGCATGTGTTTTGAGTCTTTTAGGTGCCTTCCTTCGTGTTTTTCTCAATTTATTACTTCCTGATTGCACTCCGCTGCTCACTTCTCCGTTCAGATATCCTTCGTGCTGAAACATCATTGGCAGATATTTAAATTTTTTAATTCATTCGTCGCTTCTTCCTGGATAATAGTCTCCTTCTTTACTGACGCACATTTGGTGCACATTTTGTGTCCACGTACCTCAGCCGCTTGTGTTCTAAAGCCAATCTCTACACCATCAATTAATTTCTGAGATTCACGAGCCGCTTTCGGTCATTCCTTTTGGAAATTAACGAAGCATATTTCTGATACAACCTTTTCCGTGAAATGACGGAAAGAAACCTGAATTTCACGGATTTTTCCTACCAAGGGAAAATTCTGAATTCTAAGAAACCTTTCCGCAATTTTTTTTAGCACATCTCTTGTAAAAAAAGATCGTACTTATGTTACCGGTTTGTCCGTCCGTCCGTCTGTACCCACGATATCTCTACAACTATTAGTCCGATTTGAAAAATTCTTTTTGCATTGGGAAGCTTTAAATATACGAATGATGATCCTATATTTCGTTTTTTTTTACTATGTACGATTTCGCCACTAGGGGGCGTAAATGCAGATGATGTCAAATTCAAAAACACGTTTTATTCCATATATTTGCTTCAAAACATCCGATTGAAAAAATTATTTTATCTTTCGATTCCCTTTATGTCGAAGAGTAGTTTAGACATAGTTACTTTTCAAATTACGCATAGATTTTCAGCTAGAGGGCGTAAAAGTAAATTGCATTTTCCTTGATAACTCTTCTTCTAAAACTCCGATTTAAATTTTCTTTTTCTTTAGCGGATACATCTCCTGGTGGAAAATCTTTTGCATATAATTTCAAATTTTTGGTAAAGAACATTTTAGCCACCAGGGGGCGTAAGTGTTAATTTTTGCTTCAGATGTATTTGCCATAAAATCTAAGCTTCTAAAATATCGATTGAAAAAATTCTTTCGTGGACTGATGCTACTCACATTGATACACATTTTCAAAATATTTTCTTCTTAAAATATTCTACAGTTTCCCCGCCAGGGGGCGTAGATGTATAAGATGTATAACCTATTTTTGCCAATATCTCTACTTCTACGAGTCAGATTTCAAAAATTCCTTCTTTGTTGGATAGTGTTTCTAGTGTGACATGTTTTTCATATAATTTCAAAATTTTCAAGTAATTCACAGATTTTCTGCTAGGGGGCGTAGAAGTAAATTGTTTTTCCCCCTATATCTCTGCCTCTAAATCTCCGATTTGGAAAATTCTTTCTGCACCGAATACAGCTCCAGATGGGAAATCGTTTGCACATAATTTATAATTTTTGTAAAAAATGGTTTGGCCACCAGTGGGCGTAAATCTTAATTTCCGTTTCTCATGTAATTGCAGCAAAAAATGAGCTTCTAAATTCTTGATTGAAAAAAATTCGTCGTCTGTAAACAGATAGTACTGATGTCGACAAACCTTTTAGAAACATTTCTTTTTAAAATAATGCATGAATTCTACGCCAGGTGGCGTAGATGTATATCTTACTTTTGTCAATATCTCTACTTCTAGGAGTCCGTTTGAAAAATTCCTTCTTTGTTGGATAGTGTTTCCAGTGTGACATGTTTTTCATATAATTTCAAAATTTTCAATTAATTCATAGACTTTCCGCTAGGGGGCGTACAGGTAAATTGCTACCCCTCCCCCCTATATCTCTGCTTCTAAATCTCCGATTCGAAAAATTCTTTCTGCACCGGATACAGCTCCTGGTGAGAAATCCTTTGCACATAATTTCCAATTTTTCAAAAAAAATGGTTCGGCCACCAGGTGGCGTAAGCCTCAATTTCCGCTTCTGATGTATTTGCAGCAAAATATGAGCTTCTAAAATCTCGATTGAAAAAAAAAGTGGTTTGTTCTATTCATGTCGACAAGCTTTTTAGAAACATTTTCTTCTTGAAATAATGCATGGCTTCTACGCCAGGGGGCGTAGATATATATCTTATTTTTGTCAATTTCTCTACTTTTAGTAGTCCGAATTGAAAAAATCCTTCTTTGTTGGATAGTGTTTCCGATGCGAAATTTTTTCCCTATAAATTCAAAATTTTCAAGTTATTCATGGACTTTCCGCTAGGGGGCACAAAGGTAAATTGTGTTTTCTGCGCTATTTCAGCTTCTAAAACTCCGATTTGAAAAATTCTTCCTATATCGCTTACATGACCTATTGGAAAATATTTTTCACGTAATTTCTAATGTTTTGTAAAGAATGGTTTTGCCACCATGAGGCATAAGTGTTAATTCATGCTTCTGATGTATTTGTAGCAAAATCTGGGCTCCTGAAAACTCGACTAAATTTTTTTTTCTTGGACCGATAGTGCTCATATGGAAAAACCTTTTGCGAATACTTTCTTCCTAAAATAATGCATGGTTTTCCCACCAGCGGACGTAAAGTCATATCTTATTTTTGTCGATATCTCTGTTTCTAAGAGTCTGATTTGAAAAATTCTTTCTATGTTGGGGACGTTTCTTGTGCGAAATGTTTCTCATATAAATTCACGTTTTTCTTAACGTACAAGACTGCAACCAGAGGGCGTAAGCTCACGATTCCGTTTACAGCAATATCTGAAAGAATAAAAACCCGATAGAAAAACTTCTTTCTTCCGTCAGATACTATTGTTTTCCATACTGGTTCCATTGACTTTGAATAGCTTTGATAAATTTAATTTGTGTCAGAACGGATTCAAAAGACGTGCTTATTACACCCGAATATTCGGTGTCATCTTTCTTGTTTATATTGACGGCAAATTACTATTTTAGAAATGTGTTTAAGGAAAATTTTGAATTTTCAGAAGCCTTTCTGCAATTTCTTTCTTATTTTAACGAAAAAATTCCTTTATCAATTTTCCGTATCCCTACGACGAGAAATTACCAGTAATGGTATGGAGTGATTGGTGAGAATATCAATCGCTCCGATTGGTGAGAGGTTTGATTAACTTTTAAATTTCAATCGTTTGTTGAAAGATCTAATTTTGAAGTTCCGTACCGAGATCGGATATTGTGGATATAATATCGCATTAATTTTGTTATTGTGAAACATGGTATTTCTTCCCCTCTTCTCCATTTTGTGCACCAGGTATTTATTATACACTATCTACCAACAAGTAATTGGACACCTCTGATAGCAAAGGAAAACGAAGTTCATTCACCTTCAATATTTGGTGGAGCCTCCACGAGCGGCGATTACAGCTGCGACCCTCCGGGGCATACTCTCAACCAGGCGTTGTACGACGGCTAGCGGTATTTTCTTCCACTCGGCTTGGAGAAGACAGGTCAGTTCCTTCACCGATTTCGGACGGTGGTGGCACCCCTTAAGTCGACGCTCCAACTCGTCCCACAGGTGCTCGATAGGGTTATGGTCCAGGCTCTCCGCAGGCCAGTCCATTCGATTAACCCCATTGCCACCATACCAAGCCATGGTGGTCCTGCAACATAACAGGGGGCATTGTCATCCTGAAAGTAACACGGGTCCACCCCGTAAAACTGCCGCAACGTAAGAAGCGCATGGTCATCCAAAATTGTGCAGTAGGTTTCGGCGTTGAGTCTACCAGGAATTGCGACCAAGGGTCACGTGCCATACCAGCAGAAACACCCCCATAGCATAATTCCACTGCCGCCAAACTTCCCAGTTGGCAAAATACATTCCGGCAGGAGGCGTTCTCCAGGCAGACGCCAAAACCCAGACCCTGCCATCCGAACGGTAGAAGGTGAACCTTGATTCGTCGCTCCAGAGAACCTGTTTCCACTCTTCAACGGTCCACTGTCGACGTTCTTTTCACCACGTTAGCCGAGCAGCGCTATTGGACTTGGTGATCAAAGGCTTGTGGGCGGCAGCACGTCCATGATAACCGAAAAGATGGGCTTCCTTACGGATGGTATTCATCGAAAGTTACACTCCCGGATGCCTGTTGAAACTCCTAGCGGATGTGGCCCATCGATTTGGTGCGGCTCTTCCGAATTTCTCTGGCCAGCACTCGTCGGTCTCTAACTCCCAGTTTTGTGGGTCTGCCGGGTCGGTGTACATTCCGACAGTCACCTCTCATTTTCCACTTGCCAATCACGTAGGCCACTGTCGATTTTGGGTACTTTAACTCGCTGGATATGTTACTTATGGATCGGCAATTTCTGTGATACCCGATGATTACACTTTTCTCGAAATCAGAGAGCTCCGAACTGCGTGGCATCTTGCATGCGACTGGTTGCATTGTTGTTTCCCACACGATATTTAACGGTGGCGGCCGTGACGTGTATCAGGATCGCAGATATCGTCGATTGCAGGAATGTCCAATTACTTGTTGGTAGATAGTGTATAATGTGTTACTGTAAGAAACAAATGCTTAACTTATTGTACAGGCGAGTATACAATGTTTGTGTATCACTCTCTGGATTCCTTAACACAGAAACTATTGTATATCTATCAAGATTTAATTTTACATTTAGGAGTTTTGTTAAATAATGCTATAAAAAAAGTACATTTCCCCTTTTCAAAGTTAATTGAAAGTCACTGTCAGTTTAAAAAGATCAAGTTGCAACGCATTCTGTTGTTTCAAAAGATCACGGTGAAAAATGCCTAATTTGTGAAAAGCCCTACAAAAAAATATGCCAGACCTATTTATTAAAATAATAAGGTACGACAGAAAATAAAATAATTAAACCACTCGCTTTAATGACAATTATTTTATCGCGCAATTTGTTTTACGATGAACGTAATTGTGTTGTCCGAGTGTTTCTGGCTTAGTGGTTAAAGGCGCGAGTTATCTCTGTAATTAGCGACTGGGATTCGATTCTATGTGCTGCGAAAGGATCATCTGGTGCAAATGCTGAAAATGTCAGGGTCTTCGATTTTGCGAAATTTCAGTTTAAATTCGGAAAAACCTGAAACTGACTTTTTCTGAAATAGACAGAACTTCTGACTACGGTAAGTATGTAAAAATACGAAAGTTCAAATAAACGGGCACTTTTAAAAACTGAAATTTCGTGCAAAGGCAAACACCTACCCGCAACTTTGCTGCACGTTATTTTCAGAAATTTTCTGTGAATGCACACCACGTATTTTTTTACAGTGTGGTTTACCAAATTTTCTCCTAATTTGCTTTAATTTCGGCCGCTGACACGAGATCATCTGCAAACACAGTCCATGATGCGACTTTCTTCATTTCTGTTGAAGTTTGATTGTACATATCATCGTTATATTCATTATAATAATTTGTGCAATTACGAGTATAATATTATTTGTGGAGTGGAAAATTGCCGCTGTGAACGAAAAAATGCAATGTTTTCCGCCACAAATTTCGTAGGTTGCAGAAAATACTGAAAGTGGAAGAAAGGAAAAAGGAAACAAATTTAATGACAAGTCAGATTATTTCTCTATTCGAATGGTATGCTTCGGTCCTTTTCTCAGAGACGGCAGATTAGTTGTAATGAAGAAAAGAGGGTGAATGTGGAAATTAGAAGAATATACGGAAAGAGGAAGAACGAAAACGATCAACTTACCCAAACATCTGTTATTCCCGTTCCTACTATATATGTATATATATATATACAGCTAAGAGCAGAGTCAAAGACTAAATTTTTTTGACCAATTTGTTTGGGTAGTTAAGACGTTTTATTGTACTTGTTGTCAACGATGCGTTTGCATTGAAGGTAGGAACTTAGAAGCTACATTATTATACCTTAAAGCACTCCTAAATTTTTATTATTTTTTTTTTCTTGTGATGTCCGTTTTTTACGGAAGTTGTGTTTACAAAAAATCTTGTTCACTCTACTAACTCTGTTAAAATTTTTAATCTGTTGTTTCTTATTTATGGCATTTTAGGTAAAACATTTCTTCATAGCAAAGAATAAGACTTTGTAGCACTTTTAGGACTGTTCTGAAAGTTTAAATTCTCTCTCAGATGACTTTGTTGCTCAGCAACGTGTTTTAACTGTATAATTCTGATGATTTGTTCAGACCCTCTCACAACTTGTGATTTTGTAATCGTTTTTCTGTTTTTTGTAGCAGATGACGAGAGTGGGTTGGGCCAGGAAAGTTATAGATGCTTCTGCAAAAACTTTGACTAAATTATTCTACCTGCAACTCTGAGGAGGTTTTGCTCTTTATTCTTGCATCTATGGCTTTGCAGAAACCTATTTCCAACTAAGTCTATGTGGAAGTGAGCAAATGCAGAGTTTTTGCTGGTCCTTGATAAAGCCAAGGCTTGGCATTCTCGACACTTTCTACATTCAGTTTTGCTATTTCTTTATTTTATTGTTTACTCATGCCTGTTGGGTTTTGGCAAGTACATGTATAAGCACTGATCCAGTGCATCCTTCCAGTGCTTACGTATGGTGCAGAGATGTGGATCTTAACTAAAAGAGACATACAAAGGCTGCAGACAACTGAAAGTAGCATGGAGAGGTGCATGCTTGGTGTAACCCGGAGAGATAAGAAGAGGAACTCGTGGATCCGAAAAATGACAAGAGTGGAAGAAACCATGATCAGAGTTAAATCCCTGAAATGGCAATGGGCTGGACATACTGCCAGAAGGACAGACCATGGATAGACAGCCGAAATTTTAGATTGGATTCTAAAGGACAGGAAAAGACCCAGAAGAAGACCACATGTGAGATGGGTGAATGAAATTCGAAAGTATGCGGGAGTAACATGGAGGAGACTGGCACAAGACAGACCGTTGTGGAAGAGACTTGGAGAGACCTTCGTCCAGCAGTGGATTGATAATGGTTGACAATGATGATGATGATGTTGATGATACAGTCGTGGCCCAAGGTCCTGCAAATTTGCAGACCGAAACTCGATCTTTGATATTTGAAGTCAACTTATACAGCGTAATGGTAAAGTCAGGAAAGAGGAAACAACTTTCTTCATATCTGTTTTTATTTCAATATATTATACATCATTTTAAAGGAAAATTTCAAATATTTTTACACAATGTTATTACTAGTAATAGAAGTGGAGTTACAAGCAAAAGTACAGTGTCTAGTCATAAAAAGCAAAAAAAAAATGGAATTTGTGAAATTAGTGTATAGTGAATTTAACGTAAAATTACTGTACAGTATATTATTAAAACTTGCAGGACACTTGAAATAGTTTATCAACAAGCAAAATACGCTTTAATATTAAATTAGATGACCACGGTTTCTTAGTAATAACAAAGCGCAGCTTCTTGACATGGAACTGATCAGCTTCTCTAGTTGTCTATTGGTGATAACACGGTGTCATACGGCCCTTACAGACTCAATAAATGCTGTTTTAGATGTCAGTCCTTGTTGACGGATCTTTTGCTTCCATCTCTCCCACAGATTCTCTATGGGATTAAGTACATTACGTTCCACTGAAGTTTTCTTATAACTTTTCGATTAAACCACTCGTCAACCAACTTTGACCAATGACATGGCGCGTTATCGTCCTGAAAGATAAAATTCCGCAACCCTTGTCTTGTGCAGGTGGTAGCAATTTGGATTACAAAATATCCACATATTTCGATCCATTCAATAGTCGATGTTCCGCTCAGAGCAGTAACTAGTCTATGTGCAGATGGCCACCACTGTGTGAGAATACAGGACCATAACATTACCGAATGTGGGAGCTTGATTGTTGGCTGGGATCAGCATGACTCATATCATTCACTAGCCCCACGACGTACATAATTATTTCCATTATTAGCGGACATGGAAACAGTTGCTTCATCCCTGAAAATAAAATTTTCCATTCATCAACAGTCCAATTCTTGTGTGCCTTAGCACAAGCAATTCTTTTGAGCCATTTTGTTCAATAAGGTGTAGCGAAAAAGTCTTTTCGACTTCTACGCTGTTTTAACACATCAATATACTAAGAAATATTTCCTAAATGAAAAAACCTTAACGGCCAGACGAAACATGTAAATAACAGAAGTCAACTTACGGAATTCATAGCTTTATTCAGGCTGTAGTAGCACTTCCATAACTAAACGAATACATTACAATGTACTCCACACACCCCACATTATCACAACACTCCTATTAATAATAATCAGTTTACAATCCAACGCTCGTAATAATCGCTCTCTTACAACGCTCTCTTACAACGCTCTCAAGCAATAGATCAGTCGTCGTTTTTATCTCTTGCTCTTATCAAGATCAGGCATACGTCACGTGCATTCAACATCAATTGTGTTGCCAAACGCATTCGTTTGAGAGAAAAGATATTTCGTTAAGCATGAAGAATACTGAGAATAAACTCAAGATTTACATAGGGAAAGAAAACTAAAAAAAAGAAAGTTAATTTAGAATATACGTCACAAAGGAAAGGGTTTCGTGCAGCGTTTCGTGCAGTCAGTCCATTTTCATGTAGCCTACGACGAACTGTACGTGCAGAAACAATAATGCCTACTTCATTTTCCCACTTATTTCTGAAATCAGTGCCTGTTTCAAACATTGATTTTAAGGAACGATGAATCAACATGCGATCATCACGTTCAGTACACAGCCTTGATCGACCTGTTCTTTTCTGTTTCCCACATACATCCAGTTTCTGCAACTCTTTCAATAGTGCGTGAGACAGTGGAATGATTACAGCCACATTTAACATCAATTTTGGCACCTCATTGTTATCACCAATAGACAACTAGAGAAAATCATTAGTTCCATAAGCCGACTATAAATTTTTCCTACCACTCATAGTTCACTTTAGTGTCCTTATTTTGAGATATAACTTTGTGCCTCATAAAAATAAAACAAAAATTTTAAAAACCAACTTACTACATTTTCAGAGATATTTTCAACGTTATGTCACACAAACCTTCTTTCCATTTGAAGATTTCAGAGTAACCCCCATCCCCATCCCCTACGGGTTCATCAGACCCCCAGGTTCTATGCCCCAAAAGTGTCAATATTGCCATAAAAGAGAAATGGCATTATCTTGGTTTTCTGGAAAAGCAAACAAGAAAAATTTAACTGGGGTTTTTTGGGGCTTCTGTGCCATGCTGTATACACTGAGTGGCCACTTTATTATGACCATCCCCTTAGTACTTCATTGGGTCACCTTTTGCCTTTAATACCGCGTCGATTATTCGTGGCATGGACTCCACGAGATGCTGATAAGTGGTTTGTGGAATCTGAGACCATGCTTGATGAATAGCACTTTCCAGGAGTGTGATATTGCAGGGTTGTGGATCCAGCTGTCTGATGGCTCGTTCAACTTCATCCCACAAATTCTCGTGGGGTTGAGATCTGGAGATTATGGGGGCCACCTAAGCAAAGTAAACTCACCGGCATGTTCCTGACTCTAATCCTGTACAATACAAGAACTATGGCAGAACGCATTATCTTGTTGAAAGTAGCTATCGCCATTGGGATAAACCATACACATGACGAGATGCACTTGGTCCGCAACGATGTTTAGATATGATGTGCGAGTCACACGTTGATCAACATGAATTAAAGGGCCCAAAGCATGCCAGGAAAGCATTCCCCAAACCATAACGTTGCCTCCACCAGCTTGAAGGGATGTAGCAATTCATTTGGGGTCCATGCTTTCGTGCTGTTTCCGCCAAATTCTCACTCAGCCATCGGCATGGTGCAACTGAAAACGTGATTCATTGGACCACATAATTTGTTTCCAATTATCGACTGTCCAATTTTTGTGCTGTGCGAACTGGAGACGTTTCTCTTATTAACTGCAGACAGCAAAATATGTTCGAACAGGCCTCTGGCTGCCATATCCTATCCGATGCAGTGTACGGCGAATAGTGCGTGCAGAGATCATTAGAGGGGATCCTTGATTAAGATGGTCTGTAATTTGCTGCACTGTTGCCCTTCTGTTGTCTGTCACCAGTCTGGACACTCTCCGTTCCGCTCGAGCAGTTACTAGTCGATGACGACCACACGTTCCACGTAGACACCCAGTTTTTCGGCTGACAGTCCAAGCTTTGGAGCACTTTAACAACAGCTGCTATGGAACATTTCACGAATGCGGCGGTTTCGGTGATACTCGCTTCATGGCTCCGAGTTCTAACAATCATCCCATGTTGAAAGCCGTCAAATCGCATTTTTTACCCATCTCGTCACCCAAAAATCACTTCTACTACTTTCACAAGCACTAAGCTTTCCCTTTTTATACTAGCCTCGCCCTCTGGCGGCAACAGCGCACAGCCATAGCTCATTTGCTTTAAACTGTCAGGTGGTCAAAATAAGTGGCCACTCAGTGTATACACTCATCGTCAAAAAATTGTTTCATACAGAAGGATACAACCGACAGGAATGAAACTTGTGAGTTCGATGGACATCGTGATATGCAAATGATTCAAGTATCACGCTCGGCTGAGCATGTGACGCAAGCAGGAGAAGGGTCGTAGCGCTCAGCCTGAGCAGCTACATAAGGTCATCCAGTTGCGCGTGCTTGCCATTGTGACTCATGCTGTTGTGTTGGTTGCATTCTTTGCAAATGATGTTTGCCTCGGAAAATGTTCAGAAGCAATTTGAGCAGTTGAAGGATTGCAACAGGGGTCGCATCGTCGGGCTCCGCGAAGCGGGATGGTCTTATCGCCGTAATGCATGTCATGCCGCTCGTGCGGATATAACCACAGCACGCTGTTGGCGGTAGAGGATAGATCAAAACATGCAGCAGCGGCAGGAAGGGTCTGGGAGACCTAGTTGAACCACGGACAGAATGGACCGACAGGTTGTCGGACATGCGCAGGGTGACGATTGCTGATATTCAGCGAGCAGTGGAGCCCTCCGTGCATCGTCCGATTAGTGCGAGCACTATCGGCAGACGGCAGTATGACGTAGGACTAATCGCACGCTTTGAACTTTATGAAAACTGCCTTGACCATCATTGATTCGTCGCCAAAGACAGGAATCGTGTGCTGCCCGACTGCCATGGAGCCACTCAGAATGGCAGCGGGTGATCTTCAGTGACGAGTCCCTCTTTTCTCTCGGAGGAGATGACTAACAAATCCGCGTGTGGAGGTATGGTGCTCAGACCCAAGATGAATGGTTTGTTGTAGAGCATCCCACTTCCAGAAGGCCTGGTATCATGGTGTGGGTTGCAATTACCTCACACGATGCCAAATCACTTTTGGTGTTCATTACAGGTACTGTGACAGCCCAACGTTACGTTGATGAGGTCCGGCAAGCAGTGGCCCTACCTTATCTGAACGCTCACTCCGGTGCGATTTTCCGACGAGGAAAGCGCTCGTCCGTATACTGCTGCTGTCTCGAGAGCTTGCTTTCAATGCACCAACACTCTGCCATGGTCAGCCGTATCGCCAGACGAATCGCCGATTGAAAATGTGTGGGATGCGATTGAACGCACTTTACACCCTCCACCCCTACCGCACAATCTGCAGGAAATGCGTGAGAAGATTTAAAATGCACGGGATGGCTTATCTCAGGACACCATTAGGAGCCTGTACAATTCCATTTCGAGACGTCGGTCATGCTGTGTGAGCAAAAATGGCGGCCCGGACACCATAATGAGAGACACTACCCATTGGCGTGTAGCTCAATATATATTGCCCATATCAGTCTCAATGTTTAATCATTTATTGTTCCTGGTAAGCTTTATCTTCCTCCCGCATAGCATTGCAATCGACACGTCCTTCTGGGTGCAGCTATTTTTTTGACGATGAGTATATATATACTTTTTTTTTCAAGAAAAAGCCGCGCAGGAAATGGACATGGAGACATCCAAATGGGACGACAAGTGAAAATTGATTTTATCATGTGTAACAAAAAATTCGTCATAGAAGACTGCAGTGTGCTAAACAAGTTCAACACAGGTAGTGACCATAGATTGGTGAGATGTAAGATGCACCTCAACACTAAACTCGAACGTGGCAAGCTCATAAGACAAACAAAATGTATTGACATAACCAACCTTAAAAAACACCATAATACCTTCAAGTTGGAACTGAAGAACAGATTCTCTGCTTTAGGAGACCTAACATCGGAAGAAGTGAATATTTCTGAAGTTAACAGAAAAGTGACAAAAGCTCTTATGGAAACAGAAACAAAATTAGCTGGGTCTAAGAACAAGTTGCATGTGAACAAATTATCAGGAAAAACCAAAATGTTGATGCAAAAAGAAGAGAGATGAAGACAACTAAAGAAGATGTGACTTCCAAAAGTGGAATACATAGAGCTATGCAAGACAGTACGAAAAAGTATCACTGAAGACGTAAAGAAATTCAACTGTGAACTAGTAAGGAAAGCAATTGAAAACAACCAAAGCCTAAAGATAGCAAAGGGACGTCTCAGTAAGGGAAGAAAACAGATTATGGCACTGAGAAAAGAAGATGGTTCTGTAACAAGAAATAGAGACGAAATTTTGACAAGAGTGAAAAAAATTTCTACTCCAAGTTATATGAAAGGGATGATGCATGTACTCCAGACATCATGGAAGGTACCAGTACCAGAGTTCTTCCAGTCCTCCCAGCAGAAGTTGCACATACAATCAAGAACATGAAGCGGGGAAAAGCTCCAGGAGAAGATGGAATTACTGTAGACCTCATACAAGAAGCAAGTGGAGAAATCGAAACAGTACTCGCACAAATTTTCGCTCGATGCCTTAAGGAAGGAAAGATTCTTGAGGATTGGAACAACGCTATAATGATCCTGCTACATAAAAACGGTGACATTGAGGATCTCAGGAACTACAGACCTATCAGCCTCCCTATCAGTGGTTTATAAAATCATCACTAAAGTTCTTTCATACCGTTTGAAGGTAACACTGGACATGGCTCAACCGACAGAACAAGCTGGATTCAGGAGTGGCTACAGCACAATAGGTCATATCCACGTACTGAGAGAACTAATTGAAAGAGCGAGGGAATAGGGAACTTCCATTATGCATGGCTTTTATCGATTATGAAAAATCGTTGGATTCGGTGAAACCATCAGCAGTTACAATGGCTCTGAAATCCTGCGGTGGTATTGAAGATGCATTCATTAATATTATTAATAACATCTATGAAAATGCAAGTGCAAAGATTCGGCTGTTTGAAAATTCAACACACATAAAAATTGGAAAGTGAGTCAGACAAGGTGACACTATATCTCCGAAGCTCTTTAACGCCACATTGGAAAATGTATTTCAATAACTGAACTGGGAAAACAAAGGGATAAAGATTAATGGAGATTATCTATCCCATCTTCGTTTTGCTGATGACATAGTCATTTTTGCAACTACCCCATCAGAGCTGCAGAGTATGATCCAAGAACTTGCTGACAAGAGTAAAGAAGTAGGATTAAAAATGAACTTTCAGAAGACAAAAGTGATGTTCAATGCTTTTACACGAAATGAAGATTTATCGATTAATGGAGAAAAGCTGGAGATAACAGACACGTACGTTTATCTTGGACAGCAGATATCAAGTGAGGGTCACATTGATGAAGAAATTAATCGGCACACAAAACTTGCCTGGAGAGCTTTTGGGAGAAACAGCATAATTTTCAAGAGCAATATGCCATTATGTCTTAAAAGAAAAGTGTTTGATCAATGCATCCTTCCAGTGCTTACATATGGTGCAGAGACGTGGACCTTAACTAAAAGAGACATACAAAGGCTGCAGACAACTCAAAGTGCCTTGGAGAGCTGCATGTTTAGTGTAACCAGGAGAGATAAGAAGAGGAACTCGTGGATCTGAAAAATGACAAGAGTGGAAGACATCGCCATGATCAGAGTTAAATCCCTGAAATGGCAATAGGCTGGGCATACTGCCAGAAGGACAGACCATCGATGGACAGTTGAAATTTTAGGAGGAGATTCCCCAAGGGACAGGAAAACACCCAGAAGAAGACCACATGGGAGATGAGTGGATGAAATTCGAAGTATGCGGGGGTGACATGGAGGAGACTGGCACAAGACAGACCGTTGTGGAGGAAACTTGGGGAGAAGCAGTGGATTGATAATGGTTGACAATGATGATGATGATATATATATATATATATATATATATATATGACTGTAAGTCAAGATGAAATATCTATTAATGACAGTAAGTCAAGATGAAATATATTTATATATGACAGTAAGTCAAGATGAAATATATAATATTAATAGCAGTTGGAATATATTATCATCATCCACGTCAGCATCACTATCAACTGTTATGAAGTCACAGCTGGACGTATGCCCAGGTTTCTTCTACAGTGTTGACGTGAGCCGGTCTCCTCCACGTCACATCGACATGCTTCACAATTTCATGTACCAAAATTCCATATGATTTTCTTCTGGGGTTTATCCTTTTCTTTGTAATGTAGTCTAGTAGTTCAGTTGTCCAACGGCGTTCAGTTCTTCTAGCAATATGTCCAGCCCATTGCCATTTCAGGAATTTTCATTTGATTATGATGTCATGAAGTCTTGCCATTTTCCTGATCTATGAATGTTCTGAATGGCATTTCCGATCCATGCGTCTCTGAATGAACTCATCTTACTCATTTCATATCGCATTCCTGCCCTGGTCAGTATAGCAGTGACGCGACAATGATATGGACAACCACAATCTTACCTCCAGTAGGCTTGATGATTGCCCTATGTTGTTTCTTCAAGTTTGTTTAGCTGCTGGCCCAAATAGTTTTGCCTTCCATGGAGTATATGTGCATGTGTGTGTGTTTATACAGTATAACCTTTTGTGATAAATCTGTTCTACAAAATTTGTGGGGATAAATATTTTTCTATCACCAAGCTCACGACTCCTTAAATAATAGACAGTTTGATTTCTTCTATTTATGTTTCAAACTCATACTTTGTGTGTGACCGTATATATAGATACACATGCTAAATAGACCATGCGATGTGGCATTTTTTTTTCTGAACTTACTTCTGGACAGTGGATTTATCAGATTTTTGTATTTTAATTCCCATTGATATTTATAGTATTGCAAAACATAAAATGCATTTTAAAACAAATTACGTTGCCATTATTTTTAACATGGAAACAAGGACACAGCAAACCTGCTCCACCAGCGGAAACCGAGCTAGAATATTTTCTCTCTAAAAAGACACTCAACAGACCTAAAAGATGCAGAAAATATCAAACTTCCAAAGTGAAACTTATTTGCTAGTTGAGGTCAAACTCAACTCCACAGCAATAAATAAACACTGGAAGTTTTTCTTGCAGTGCAGCATGGAGACGGTCCAACTATTGGATGTAAAATGATGGTATTGTTCCACAGTAAGAGTTCATTGTGAATCACATCGCGACAGTCTCACCAGCAATTGAGCATTACCTTCCGTCCATGGAGGGGTGGCTTTGCGACCTTCTGTGGGGGTTGTCGCAGCTAGGCCCATGCTCTTTGTCGCGAAACATTCACGTATGTGACCCAGTTTTCGTCACCCGTGACCAACAGATGCAAAATGCCCTTCCGTTTTTTCTCTTTCACGCAGAGCAATGGATATTGGAGTAGCGTTGCATCCGATTCTGGTCAGAGAAAGCATGGGATACACACTTTCCACAGTTTACACGAACATCTAAACTTTCTCTTTCACGCAGGGCAACAGCAATGGAGTAGCGTAGCATCTGATTCTGGTCAGACAAAGCATGGGATACACTTTCACAGTTTACACGAACATCCAAACTTTCACTTGCATGCAGAGCAACAGCAATGGAGTAGCGTTGCATCCGGTTCTGGTCAGACAAAGCATAGGTACACACTTTCACAGTTTACACGAACATCCTCTCTACACGCAGAGCAACAGCTCTGCAACATTTCTCTTACACGCAGAGCAACAGCAATGGAGTAGCGTTGCATCCGATTCTGGTCAGACAAAACATGGGGTACCCATTTTTAAAGTTTACACGAATATCCCAACTACCGAAGTCGGGTCGAATGGGAGGTTTTCATTTCCTCTGCCAGATCCCGCAGTGTTGCATCAGGCCGGGACGATAGCACGTATTCCACTGTATTACTTTCAAAAAAAGCGGCAGATCCTTCTGGGTCTGCCACGTCTGGGCTAATAAGACATATCTCGTACACCGGCGTCGAATTTCCTGTACCAGTCAAAGCAAGTATTATGTCCCATAATATCGTCACCAAATGCCTTTCACCGTTTTTCAAGTGCTTCCGTAAATTTCACGCCATTCAAATATTGATAAAGCAATACTGCACGCACAACTTCCTTCGATTTCGCCATCGTACCGTACCACGTGGAACTAATCTTCACAGCAACTGCGTATGTTCTGTCCTTCAGAATCTATTCTCTCATGAGCAGCACTCTGTGATGTTTACGTCACCGCAAGTCTGCAGTATCTTGCGTTGCACACTCCACATACGATTTTTCCTGGACATATTCTTTACAACCTGATAAAACAAATACCATGATGTTCCAGCTGACTTTCAATCATCGTTCAATTCCTTTTGTGTTAATCTTTAATTTGAAGTCTTGCGAAACTTGAAGGACTGATGTTGTAGATTGTACGTTGCTGGTTTCGCTGATTTGTTGGTCCAGTACTGGAACGATAGCCTTGTGCAGGTGACGTGGCACCAAATATGATTATGAATACCGTGAAAGTTGAAATATGTATATACACTGAAGTGACAGAAAAACTGGTACAGACGAGCTTATGCAAAATATATAGCAACGTCACCTGTGCGCGTACTCAGTTGCGTCCGTCAGTGCGTATACAAAGCGATAGACATCCTTGCCAGATGTCAGAGCCGTTTTCCGCATGAGAATGACAAGTAATAAAGATTTAAGTGATTTTGAACGCGGTGTCGTAGTTGGCGCTCTTTAGATGGGCCATAGTATTTCGGAGACAGAAACGAAGTACGGATTTTGACGGACGACCATTGCAAGGGTGTACCGTGACTACAAGAATTCCGGCAAAACCTCCAACCTACGATACCGGTGTGGCCGTAAAAAGACATTGGGTGGAGAATTTAACGAACGATGAAAAAGTGCAACTAAAGACACAGAAGCCTGCGAAGTATTGAAAAAATTTCGTCTTCCATACTAGAAACAGTAATTGTTAATAGAGGTATATTATATGTTCTGTTCATTAATTTAATATATAAGTGTGTATCTTCATTTATTCGAACGACACATTTTTTGTATAGGAATTCAGAAGTATTTGAAGATACCAGATCGATGAGTTAAGCTTAAATAAACATGATTTCCACAGAAAATGGTAGTATTTAAAAGCACAAACGCATGCTGAAAAACGCTATACATCACTAACACCTAATAATGGATACCGGTTTGGAGTGATATTTAAAAATATTTTGTGTAGTCTTGTTTGATTATTGTGCGTAGTTCGGCAAATAACCGTCCGCTAATTCAGCTCTTGCCAAGATGAATTGTCTTCAACTTATAGGAACGACATCATTTATTCTTAAGCACCTTTTGAACAGTGAGCCCACCAGCACATAACTCAGATTTGTTCAGCAATTAATTAACTTTATAATCTGTAAAAATATTTCGATATTCCGCATAAACTTTCTCTTTGCAGCAATGCCAGCCAATTAGTGATCGAAAAAATTATTGCTTCTTGAGAGTTCATTCATCATTCACATGAAAGAGTCATTCACGAATGACCATTCAATTACCACGTTCTCAATACGCTCACTGTGTAAATCAGTCTTTGCAGAGTTCTTATGTTATCAACCTTCCTAGCTGACGGCTCATTGCTTACTCACATAACAGTTGACACTCCATAAATCTCAACATTACTTTCCTTAATGGGAATTCGTCTCCGAACTCATGTGGGACGAAAAAAAGTGAAACGTTCGGGGATTTCAGTGTGTGTCGCAGTAATGGCAGATTGAATGACCACTTACCATTCACGGTGAAGTCATTCATTGTGAACGAATCGTTTACGAATGATCTATCACTACAGCCAGTTATACCTTCGCATAACTGATTTAACAAGGTTTATTCCTGCTGATACAAATCACAAAAATTCAGTGCTCTGCGCCATAAAACAAAGTGAATTTTTAATTGAACTTTCGACGTCTTGACACAAACCGATCGGAACTGCGCAGATCTGTCACGAAGATTTTTTGCGAAATCAACCTCATATCTTTTGAGTAGTACATATCTATTGTTACTTTGGAAATGGAACTCAGATGGCATGTGGGCTATAAGCATTCGCCCGTCCTTAATTTAGGGCCACTGGTTCCAGGGAAGGGAGAGAGCCAGGGCCGTAAAACAAACACAATATCCATGCCTCCCCGGGATTTGAACCCGGACCCTTTTCGGACGAATGATCTGAAGCCATCACTCATACCACTGCGCCACCGGGGCGTTGTCCAGTTTTTGGTGGAGCTCGCGTTGAATTTGTAGACGTTTAATTCGTAATCTCACACACCTATTATGGCTGCATGTTCATTTCTTAATGTCAGTCTGCGATATGAATTTAGTTACTCCAATAGCAGAGGGGTGAGAAGCGTAGGTTTCTTACTGGTCTACGGAGCTAGGCCAGTGTCCTATTCCCAGATGAGGCATGGTGACATGTTTGTCTCTCGGCGCTGACACTCTCCCTTCCCTGGAGGAAGTAGCCTCAAAGTAGAGACGGATGACTGCTTAAAGATCTTTGCGTTGCTCACGTTTATCCTTAAATTGCGAAACAAAAAATTAATAAGGAAATATGGGTTTGAAGAAACCCAACATGCCAACAAATTACAAAACATCAGCAAAAAATACGAGGGAATATTTTTCAAGGAACTCCGCATATGTATAAAATATGTTTAACTTTGAAATTCATTTTCATGTATTTATGACAAAAGGAGCAACGTTACATAAGATCAGTGATGATTTCCTTAAAGACATCCTCTCAGGGCCAGAAAAATCTATGTGTGTTTGAAGAGATTTACAGAAAGTTAAAAGTCATTACGTAACGAAAACACAGAAACCAGGTTTATATAACCAGCTGAAGTTTTCCTCATAGTTTTTATATCCAAAGTTTTCCTCATAGCATTTACCTAACGTATTCATATGCATTTCAGTTCGCAGTCTCATGTTTTATTTGCCATACTTTATTTTGCTTGGAGGAAAGATACACGTGTTACTTGCATTTTGCTAGTTAATTCTACGTTAATTGAACGTGAACTTAATTTCTTTAAAATCTTTCTTGTCCTTATAACATCAGATCACTGCTAAATAAAACGCTCTCCGCATGTGCTCGTAAAAAATTAAAAATCTCGAATCCCGTTGTAGTATGTATGTACGATTTCTTCAAATTTGTGTATAAAATAATTTTATTTCCAATCCGAGATCATTTCTCAATGAATTGTATAATATTTCTATTTTTGTAAAACACTATTCCTTAACTTATCAACATTTTTCTTTTTTTTTCTCTCTATCTCTGCTTCTTGCTACGTCAAACGTACGCAAGAATCTAATGCTCACATGAGAGAAAAGTAAGGAAAAACAATATAACTGATAAAGAAGGAATCAGCTGAATCACCTCTCCTTAATATTTAATGCTGTAATGCTGCACAGTGATTGTCATAATCATTATTTTTAACTAAATCCTTTCAATATCAGAAGAATGTTTTTTACATTTTTCATCTTACCTTTTTATCCAGTAAGTCGTCGTAATAAATGGAACATAGTATGAGCAAATTTAGGTTGCACTCACCTAAACTTACAAAATCCTTATGTTGTTCTGTCAGAAATCGGGCTCAAATAACACTATACTGACAAAAGTCACCGGACTTCTAGAAGAGAAACACAACATAGTATTTATTGACATACATTAGTACGGTGTTGGTCCACTTTGGCCTTAGTGCATGCACTGACCCTTCGAGGCATGCTCTCGACAAGGTTTTGGGAAAAAGCTATAGGTACACGCTTCCATTCAGTACATAATTCTACCGCTAACTTTGCTTAATAATAGGCCTTAGTTCCGAACTTCTTATGCGGCGCTCTATTTAATCCCATGGGTTCTCTACGGGATAAAGATCAGGGCTCCGTGCAGGCCAGTTCACATACGATATGGAATTATCATCAAACCACACCGTAACAGTCCTTGCTTTATGGCCCGGTGCACTATCCTGCTGGCACCAACAAGGCTTGGTTTAATAGTATTAGCAACAGAGTTGGTAGGGCATAATTGTCCAGAATATCGAGGTAGACGTGCTGGTTTACAGGTTTGTCCACGATAGCTAATGGGCCTGCACCATACCACCAAAAACACCCCCACACGAGTACACTGCCAGCTTCAAACTTGACCTTGGGCACAGTACACTGACGTAAATAGCTTTCCCCCGGCTGTCGCCATACGCACACTCGGCCATCAGACTGATGGGCCGTGTTTCTGGATTCTTAAGTATATAGGACCCGTTTCCATTGATCTACGGTCCACGATAAATGTTCTTTACACCATGCTAAACGACGAGCATCATTGCGAGTGGCAATGAAAGGCTTATGAGCAGCCCCATGACCACAACAACCCTGCAGCTCCACGACCACGACAACCCTGCGGCCCCACGACCACGGCAACCCTGCAGCCCCACGACCACGGTAAGTTCTGTGCGAATGGTACGTGTACATACCGAGGTTCCAGCATTTTTACTCACCTGTAAACTGAGGTCTTGTGCAGTTCTCCGCCGATCAGCTGCAACGACTTTCCTGAGGCTTCGACGTCCTCTATCAATAATTTTCTTCGGTCTGCCGGTACGTTTTGCTGCTTCAGCACGCCATGAGTCTTCCACTCATTCAGTACATCCAAAACAGTTGACTTGGGTATGTTTAAACGCCTCTTGGTTTCTTTTATGGACAACCCACTGATATAACACCCAACAATCTTTCCTTTCTCAAAGTTAGTTCTCTCCCGCCGCCACACAAATTTTCACTCAACCACACAGGGCGATATGATCGCGGTCATCTGCATGCTTGTTTTTATACCAGTTGCAGCTGTGCCGCGCATGTTAACAACGCAGGGGTCCGTTAATTTTCTTTTGAAGTGGTGTCCGGTGACTTTTGTCAATAAAGTGTATCTTTAGAACTAATTTTTTCCCCCTTCTTACCTAGAGGCTTTTCAGATAACTTACGTCGAGAAAGGAACACCTCAGTGATGGCGAGACAGCATACTTTTAAACGCAGTTTAGGAATTACTAACGGAACATTGTTAGACAGTGAAAATGGGAGATCGAGTGTCTGTGTGAAAGAGACAGGCAAAGAAGCTGGACCAGTAATCGTGATAATCCAGTGCGTGCATAGTGAGCCTCTATTATGTGTATAAGACATGTAAAATGCTAGGAAATAAGACTTTCTTGGAAAATGTAGCCAGTCGCACGTTTTGAAGAACAAACTTCAGTATATCAAAAAGCACACACCAAAAAAAAACTTTATTCACTGAAATATAAAGTAATTTAAATTGTATTTCCCAGTGTAATCAATCAGCAACTGCCACCAGTATCAAGAACATTCATTATCTCAAATTATTGTCCTGCAGCGATGGTATTAAACATTTATCTGCTTGTGAAACACAATAAAAATAAAAAGTGAACTCCGTTTATTAGGCGTAGAAAATAAGGCAAACAAAAGATGCTAGCTTTCACTACCTCCGGGTAGCTTCATCAGGCATTTAGTAGTTAAAGATCGCAGAAGCAACTGGAACAAATGTATTTCTGAGAATATAATTAAATTCAAAATAAGTAAAACACTTGCACGATGTCACGGGTTGTTTGATCCCAGGGCCGGGTGGTCACGTGTAACTTCTAGGAGCCGGTGCCATATGAAAGGAAGGCTCGTGGTTACATCTTTGTTACACACATTCCGTCGCGTGATGATCTCGATGGTTTCGCGAAGCGCAGTAGCTCTTGCGCTGACGTACGGTGCTAGTTTCTTAAAATCTCCCCATCTGGGAACTGCCCTTTCAGATGCAACATCACGGGCTAGTGCCGTCGTAAGCTTTCCGGCTAAGAAACTAGCACCGTACGTCAGCGCAAGAGCTACTGCGCTTCGCGAAACCATCGAGATCATCACGCGACGGAATGTGTGTAACAAAGATGTAACCACGAGCCTTCCTTTCATATGGCACCGGCTCCTAGAAGTTACACGTGACCACCCGGCCCTGGGATCAAACAACCCGTGACATCGTGCAAGTATTTTACTTATTTTGAATTTAATTATATTCTCAGAAATACATTTGTTCCAGTTGCTTCTGCGATCTTTAACTACTAAATCCCTGATGAAGCTACCCGGAGGTAGTGAAAGCTAGCATCTTTTGTTTGCCTTATTTTCTACGCCTAATAAACGGAGTTCACTTTTTATTTTTATTGTGTTTCACATTAATTGGGCGTACAGAAACCCGTTTTCTTCATCGATCGTATATATATTTGTTATTTATCTGCTTCTTTGTTGTGGTGGAAATACCACGGAATTTTCTCTTGCGTTTTGTTTATGGCGCAAATAGGCTTTAGGTTTTCTTGTCTCATTGTGTCAAAATATACAGTTCGTTGCTCCGGTGTGAACAAAACGACACTTTATTTAATTTTTGGTTTTTTTCATTAATCCAAAGTATTTTTATCCCTAAAGTCGTACTGCACCGATTGTGGCGATTGTTCCTTTTCCTCCGGCCACAATCAGGGCTTTAATGTGACTAAAGTAATAATGAAATACACTTTGGTTTGGTGCTATCACTTGGTCTGCCTGGAGTCGTGAACAGACATAAAAGGTGCATTTCTAAAAGATGCTATATTGCGCAAAACAGGCAGTTTGAAAACGGCACCATTTTAAGAAAAAGAGACAGTTTGCTCTCTGTGTAACCTAAAAGAAATTCTGAAATAGAAATATTATATTTTAAGAGACAAGTCTCGCGTACAACGTACTGAAAATAGTTACAGCAATTTTTATCAGTGTAAATATAAGTATACTTGGTGTTAAAACATAATATTTTCTATAAATTACACCTTACAAATTTGCACGAATTATTTCTCTTTCTTGAAAGAGCTGAGGAGGTAAAGCGACCAATCCCTCATTTTATTCTAACATTCTTCTGTGAAAAAACAGCAGTATCCTAATTTAGAATGAAATGTCTTTGTATAGGTGTTGTTTTGCCAGTAGTCTTTAATGACTGACGTCCGCCATCATGTACACCCAAACGCACAAATCAGCTTAAATAATCTTTATACGTATATCTGTTTGCTTGAAACGAAACTATTATGTAAACAAGTGCAAAATGTCGACCATTGAGTTACGTATTTTTACCGCGCATAAAATTTGGTGCCGGCTAGGCCTTCAGCAGTGAGACAACAACAACAACGAAAAAAAAAACGTACTGAATTAGGAAATCAAACACCGATAAGTAATTGTCCGAGGGCTATGGAAATTGGTGAGTATTCGTCGACAGTTGGGTTATGTAATTGACTGCAGGCGCGAATAGGCATCACGTCAGAGGTGAGGGAGGAGAAAGAGCAAAACGTCTCGGAGTGCATAAAATTCATCTTCAACATGACAGCGTGTGGACCATTGCGTTGGAGGGATCTCGGTGGCGAAAGCACGTGTAAGGCATGAAAATGCCAGAGCGACTTTAACAGGAATCCTACTATCACACGCATACCATTGCGAAAGGCTTCATCGTAGAACTACGTGTGGTTGGCTGTCTGGCTCCTGTGTCGCTTAGGGATCAAATAACTGTCAGCCGAAAGTGAAGGCATTGGCTGGAGGAAGGTTGCGTATGTCGCCGTAGTGGGTCTGGTGTACGTATGCAGGCGTCTGAACTCCCCGATAGCCACATTCCACGGCAAGCAGCAGTATCCCCGTAACCCATGGCAGGCGACATTTGAAGAAGTATACAGACAGTTATGGACATTTCTGTATCGAAACGAACCGTGAATGGTAGATTAGTCGAGCATAACTTTCCCTCTCTCTAACCAAAGTGAAGACTGACACTGCAGTACATCGCTGCTAAAGGTTGCAGTGGTGCCTTACTGGACATGCTTGGCGGAACATATGGACGCATATCGTATGC
Source organism: Macrothele yani (assembly GCA_039090855.1). Classification (NCBI taxonomy): domain Eukaryota; kingdom Metazoa; phylum Arthropoda; class Arachnida; order Araneae; family Macrothelidae; genus Macrothele; species Macrothele yani. The sequence goes on along the minus strand of CM077011.1, from coordinate 74,333,497 downwards.
AGCGAGGAGTCTCGCTTCTGTCTCATCAACGAATATAGCCAAAAGAGTCTAGAGAAGAATGTCACTAGGCTAATCTTGCCGCCATCTGTGCATGTCATACGGCTTCCTAGTCTAGTGTCATAGTTCGAGGCGTTATCATTTTATGCAGCCGTTCACCGCTCGTGAGTATAATAGGTACAATTACTGCGCAATGAAACGTCTATGAGGTGATGCAGCCCGTTATATTTCCGTGGTATCCCCGATACCCTGTTTCAACAAAATAACATCAGCCCTTACACTCCCAACGTCAGCAGACAGTGCCTACAAAGTGGCCGGGTACTACGTACATAGTTATGCGCGATTTTCAGAATTCTTAATAAGGGAAGTGTGGGACGTCACTGGCCGACGACTTCGCCCGAGATGGGTAAAAGTTCGAATCTGGAGTGAGGCATGGATGTTGTGTTTGTCTTATGACACTGACTGTCTCCCTTCACTGGAACCAGTGGCCCAAAATTAAGGACGGCCGACTGCTTAAAACACATCGAGTTGCGCACGGTGGTCGTTAAACCCAAAAACAAAACAAAACAAAAAATTGGCGGGCGACTTAAATACCGCTTCACAATATCTATGTATTGAGAACACAGTTCAACGACGCATTATCACCGATACCTCGAGATATGAACCGGGGCTTTTCCTCGCGATGGTACTCCGTCTTTCCAAATGTATAAGACCGCATGGCGGTCATGCGGTGAACGGATTGATGCCACAAATACTGTTTCTTTGCTCATTGATTTCATGTAATCTCTCAAACATTTAGCCATTTCTTTCTCATTTACGTGTCTACAAGTATGACAAGTTTATTCTCATTTCCAGATTGCTTCATGGTGTGGCATTTGCTATGTCGTCCGGTGTATGTTTTAGTTACAAACGCCGATCACCTCAAAATGTTCCCCAGAAATGTATTGATCGCTGAGCCTGAATATGTTGTTCTTTATTTTCGCACACCTTACATGATGTTTTGAACATGTTCTTTTTATTCAATTATTATGTAGTGCTATACTACTTATTAGTAATGAAGCTCAAAATGTCGTAAAATACTGAGTACTTCACGACATGCGAGTAATGCAAACTGGAATCTCCAGAATGGAGTATTTTTATGGCGGTCTGTAATTTTAGCAGAACACAAAACAAGAAGAAAATAAACAAACAATAAAAACACTTTCGTCTTACAGGAACCTTTTTCTCCTGAAACACGAAACACTCTGGTCTCGTAAAAGCTAAAGACTTTTGCTGACACCAAGATGAGGCCACTGAGTCTAAATTGAATCAGTGATGATAGACCGAAGCGCATTAGCTCTTGCGTAGATAAATTACTTTTCCTGAAAAATAACCAAAAGTTAGAGTTGGTAGAATTTTCGCATCATAGGCAACAATATCACATTCTAAGTGTGTCTTCTCAAGATCTTTGCTAAGAAAGTAAGAGTGGGCTGCATGTTGTGTTTTATCTAGGAAAAATAATGCTTAGCTGCAATCTTTGTTTCATGTTCTATAAGCTTGCTACCTAAAGGAGTTATTGTTTAAAACGTGATCACTTCGTAAAGCTATAATTACGAGGATGATTCAAAGTTTTCGTACTCGAACGCAGCGAAAATCTGTGCCGTTATGGTTCTTTGTTTATAATTCGACATACACTGGCGTGCAAAAATTAAGGACGAGACGGTTTCTCCAATGTAACGTCGAGCAGAAGTGATCCACATCGACTCAAATTATACCATAAGATCCCCAAGATGTAAGAATATGGGACAAGTGAGCAAAACCGTCCAAACAACGAATCCAAAGGATACAAAGGCACTTTATTGAAAAGGTAGCTTCGAGCAAAACTGGACAGAAGACAGACACGTCCATGTGACAGGCGGCTGCAAAGAAAAATCCAGTCTTTAGTAGGGGATATGATCACCCCTGACTGCGTTGTAGGATTTACAACGTCTGTTCCTGCTAAGGACGAGGTTGTCAAGTAGCTGTTGAGGCATCGCGGCCCATTCCTCTTGTAGCGCCAATCGCAGCTGCGGAATAGTTGCTAGCGGCTGGTGACGTGCTGCCAAGCGTCTCTCGAGAAAGTCCCACACGTGTTCGATTGCATTTAGGTCCGGGGACCTTGCGGGCCAACCCATGCGTTGAATATCTTCACTCTCCAACAGCTCTGCGACAGCCACTGTACGATGAGGCAGCCACTGTACGTTGTCGTCCATGAAGAGGAACCTAGGACCCACAGCAATTCTAAACAGACGCACGTGAGACAGGCGAACCTTGATACAATAGCGGACACCAGTGACTGAAACTCCTTGGAAGATGTGGAGGTCAGTACGGCTACCAAGCATGATACCGCCCCAAACGAGAACTCCGCCACCTCCAAACCGGTCCCTTTCGATGATGTTGGAGGTGTGATTGCGTGTTCCATGCTCTATCCAGATGTGTATACGTCCAGAATCGCTCGTCAGACTAAATCGGCTCTCATCCGTAAAGAGAAAACTCGACCCCATTGCTGATGTGTCCAGTTCTTGTGTTCCTGGAACCACAGAAACCGCCGTCTCCGATGAGCAGGCGTTAATGGGCCACACCGTACTGGTCGTCGTGCAAATAGACCACCTTTGTGCAGCCTCCTGGCCACGGTAAAACGCGATAACGGACGCCCAGTTGTCTGTTGCATGTGCCTTGCGATTTCTCCCGCTGTCTATCGTCTGTTTCTTCTCACCTCTAGGACAACATACCGGTCGTCCGCCGCCGTGGTTGCTCGCGGATGACAACTGCTAAACTCTCGGACAGCTGTTCCTGTCGTTTGAAATGCTCTCCAAGCTCGTGAAACGATGTTGTGAGCGATCTGGAACTCCTCGGCCACACTAGTCACACTTCGACCTTCTTGCAACTTCCCAATGACGCGACCTCGAGTAAATTCATCCAGATGTCGTCTACTAGATTGCCTGTTGGCCATATCACACGGTGGCAGAAACTCGACGTCGTTCAAACCGATGTACACCGTGCAATAGCTTTCACCGAATTGCTGATCGTACACCACCCGTGCGCTTTATACCATTCCAACATTCCCCCCTTCTACGTCATGCTGCATATATGCGCATGCCCTACCGTATCGGACATTAGTCTATCTCCTGAGTGGGCTTTTGGTCCGTTCTGCCTGCTCGTTCCGCTGTTATGCTAATTTCTCTTCTTCGTCTTCAATTTTTGCACACCAATGTAATTGCCGCCAACTACTACGTAACTCTATAGAGACCCACGTAATATATATGACCTGTTCATCCAGCAGTGCTTCTTGTTCGCCATCTAGCTTGGACGTTGCCTAAAAGTTTCGCTAGGTGGTTCTGTTACCGAGCGTATAAAATGCGAATTTTGCAGCGGTAGCCATTAGGAAAGCACTGGGTGTCTATCTAGATTACTTTTCTTGGGACCGGTTTTGGAGTACTTCGCTTTAATTTATCATCAGGTATTTTAAGAAGATATGCAAAATGACTTATGTTCCGTTTCGCAAGTCTTATACAAAAAATATGTGTTGTATAGGACAGCTTTTCACGAGTTTTCCAGCAAGTGGGTTTCGAACATTTCACGGAAAGATATGTTGAACTTTCAGTATGCTATAAATCTATTTCTAAATACTTAATACATTAATACAGACAATTGACGTGGATTAGGAACATCAAACAAAAATCATCGCTCTTTCTACGTTTATAAGTGAGTCACGGAAAAATTCTCATCCGCCACCACCGGGAATCTAACCCTGGGTCTCCCAGTTACACGTCGGACATGCTACCACTGCACCACAGCGGCCACGAATTCTCTAGACTCACATACGACTAACTGTCAAACCACATGTCAGGTTGCCCTTTGGCTTCATTGGCTTATAAGTGACAAAGTAAAGGGTTACAGTCCCGGTGGCGACCGATGATAACTTTTCCGCTACTCACTTATAAACGTGGAAAGAGCGATGACTTCTGTTTGATGTTTAATACTATTTTTAAGTCAAAACGTATTAGTGTCTCAAATTGCATTAATATGAAATTAATATGAAAACAATTGAGTCATAATAAAAGAAAACCATATGGCTGCATTGGCGTATACGTGACAAAGTACACATAATATCAGTGTTCAGGTGCATTTTAACGAGAAAACCTTTTAAATTATTTTGTTATTATATTTTTCATAGCATTTCATATACGTAAATATGTTATTCAAAAAGGTGTGAACTATATACACTATCTACCAACAAGTAATTGGGCACCGCTGCAATCGACGGTATCGGCGGTCCTGATACACGACACGACGGCCGCCGTTAAATATCGTGTGGGTAACAACAACGCAACGAGTCGCATGCAAGATGCCACGCAGTTCGGAGCTCTCTGATTTCGAGAAAGGTGTAATCATTGGGTGTCACAGAAATGGCCGATCTATACGTGACATATCCAGTGAGTTGAAGTACCCAAAATCGACAGTGGCCTACGTGATTGGCAAGTGGAAGATGAGAGGGGACTGTCGGAATGTGCCCCAACCTGGCAGACCCGCCAACCTGGGAGTTAGATACTGACAGGTACTGGCCAGAGAAATTAGGAAGAACCGCACCAAGTCGATGGGCCACATCCGCGAGAAGTTTCAACAGGCATCCGGGAGTGTTCTTTCGATGAATACCATCCGTAAGGAAGCCCATCTACTCGGTTATCATGGACGTGCTGCAGCCCACAAGCCTTTGATCACCAAGTCCAATAGCGCTGCTAGGCTAACGTAGTGTTAAGAACGTCGACAGTGGACCGTTGAACAGTGAAAACAGGTTCTCTGGAGCGACGAATCAAGGTTCACCTTCTACCGTTCGGATAGCAGGGTCTAGGTTTGGCGTCTGCCTGGAGATCGCCTCCTGCCGGAATGTATTGTGCCAACTGTCAAGTTCGGCGGCGGTGGAATTATGCTATGGGGGTGTTTTTCCTGGTATGGCACGGGACCCTTGGTCGCAATTCCTGGTAGACTCAACGCTGAGACCTACTGCATCATTCTGGATGACCATGCGCTTCCTACGTTGTGGCAGATTTACGGGGTGGACCCATGTTACTTTCAGGATGACAATGCTACCTGTCATGTTACGAGGCTCACCATGGCTTGGTATGGTGACAATAGGGTTAATCGAATGGACTGGCCTGCGCAGAGCCCGGACCTTAACCCTATAGAGCACCTCTGGGATGAGTTGGAGCGTCGACTTAAGGGGTGCCCCCTCCGTCCGAAATCGGTGAACGAACTGACCTGTCTTCTCCAAGCAGAGTGGAAAAAAATACCGCTAGCCGTCATACAACGCCTGGTTTAGAGTATGCCCCGGAGGGTCTCAGCTGTAATCTCCGCTCGTGGAGGCTCCACCAACTATTGAAGGTGAATAAACTTCGTTTTCCTTTGCTATCACAGGTGTCCAATTACTTGTTGGTAGATAGCGTATTTCGCTTTTTTTAATTTTCAAAGAAATACTGCTCAGGGAGCATTTTAACTGTCGTCTTGTAAAAGTTGGAAGAACTCGGTTTACGGTTTTTACGCAACTCGGTGTATCCATTTTATTAAGCATTTTACTAAGCATTTTACTTCGTTTCTCTACTGATATAGCATATCTGGTGACGGAAATAGCATTCCATGTTATATTTTTGTTAATAACACTTGATTTGTGTTTCCATTGCGGGATATATCACTACAAAAAATGATTTCGATTGCGATAATAGAGAGCTAACATTAAATGGATTATATTTGAAGTAAATCACATACATCTGCTCCCTTTTGGTAAAACTGTGGTTTTATTAAATTTTAAACAACGTATTCATTAGGGAAATCACAATCTGTTATCACTATTGTCTACACTTTTAGTTACGGTCTCTACTGCCACCTAGCAGACAAAACATTCAACAGCGCTGACCTTCGTAGAGATCTGCCGATCCCAGCATGTCATATACATTACGTGGATCTCAGTCCAGCCTTGATCCCTATGCAATTTATTTTGTAAGAATGTAACGCAAAAACAAATTGTCTTTGTAAGAATGTAACGCAAAAGCAACTTAATATCCATTACGTGGACTTCGGTCCAGCCTTGATCCCAATGCAACTTATTTTAATCTTGGTATTCCAATCACGCAGATTTAGGTGCAACCAATGAGAGTTGGAGGCACATCTATTCCCAGGATATTCTTCTGCGGTTTAAGTGAAAAGCAAATGCCAGTGGAAGCAAGTTCAGGAGAAGAAAATAGATGCTAAAGCAACTTAAATCTTGCTGTCTGTATGAAACTCTTCGAAATTCGGCAGGTATAGCCAACTGCACTGTTTTACAGGAGATAGACAGTTCTTGCCAATTTTATACACACTTGTGTAAGTAAAACAAATTATTTTTCCTCCAAAACGGAATGTGTCAAAACAAATATATAAGTGTAATATATTCCAGAACAATAATGGATAGTCATGCTAAACCTATGGAAATGAATTAGTACAATTTCTGGAACAATGCGGTGAAGCCAAACAAACTACTAAAGCAGAAAAAGTGACTTACATATATTTCCATTTCGCGAAATAGAAAATATTACGTACATTCTGTGCAACACTGACTTTTTCTGCACATGATTAAAACGATAAATTCGAAGAAAGCATTTGTGAGAATGTGACTCATATAAACAGCTTTACGTTGAAAATAAAATATGTTTTTTTGCTCTACCCCAAACCAGGTCACAAATGCTGTTCCTCGAAAATTAATATCGAAAGTTTGCATTCCCTAAATCCCTCAATTTTATACAAAAAAAAAATAAAATAAAATTCAGCCCATTCCTTTTCGCTGAGCTGTTATTTTAGATGCTACAATGATACCAGGGTCGTTACAAAAGTTTTGCACACGTTAATCTAAAACAAAAGCGGATGATGCAATCCGGAAAATGATAACGTCATGTCAAGCTCAGACTCTCAGCAGCGCAGTGGTATCAGAACGATGCTCTTTCATTTGCTGTGTTGACGGGGGTGGGTTTGGAAATGGAAGCTTGCAGCTCCTCAGGTCGAATCACAGCGTTATACCATCGTTCATACCTGAAAATAGAAACTCTGTGGGGGACAACCCCGACACAGATCCACACTGCCTTGCACGAAGTTTGTGGGGCAGAAACTATTGATCCAAACGCAATTTCTCACTGAGCATCACGGTTCCGGGATGGCCGAACCAGCATCCAAGATGATCCCCTCCCAGGTAGACCTCAAAAGGCTACAGACAAAATTTCTGTCACCATTGTTGCATCGCTTCTCAAAAGAATAACCGTTTGACAGTCGAGGAGACTGCACATCAGGCAAATTTGTCCACCTTGTCAGTTCGCCGGATTTTGATCGACTCACTGGGAAAGAAAACCACCGCGATGTGGGTGCCCTATCAAATCACCCCGACGCAGAAGGCAGCCAGAGTGAGCATCGCACAGGACCACCTCCATAGTTTCGAAAAGGGGGCGAGACCTTCCTGAATATAATTGTCGCAATTGATGAGACTTGAACCCGTGATTGTGAGCCAAAACAGAAGTCACAATCAGCGAAATGGAAGCATCCGAGTTCTCCACGCCCGCCCATCAAAGTGTCGTCGGGAACAATCCAAAGTGAAGCAAATGATGATTTTTGGGTACGATGCCCAGGGTGTTGTGGTCTCTGATCGAGTGCCGGCAGGACAAAATTTCAACGCACAATATTATCGTGACTTTCTGAGAACAAATTTGAGAACGAAATTTGTCAAACGTGCTCCAACTTATTGGACGAGGGAGCGATCTTGCTGCATGACAACGCATCGTGTCATGGTGCAGCGTCGGTATGGGGTTTTTGTCTAAATAGGGCTGGGAAACTTTATCCCATCCACCATACAGCCCTGATCTCAGTCCGCCCGACTTTGATCTTTTCCCCAAGTTAAAAAATCGGCTCTGTGGTATCCGATACGAATCGCTTGACGAACTGTCATTGGACGTGACCCAAGTAATACGGCAGCTGAACAAAGAGGGCGTACAACGGGTCATCCAGGACTTACGTCAACGCTGGCAAGCTGCCATTAGGAGAGAAATGGAGTACACTGAACGTCATTTCCCTTAAAAGTTTTGTCTTTTCCGTGGACATATTGTCTAAATCATTATGCAAAGAGATTATTCAGTATATGTACAGTATATTGATACTATTTTGGGCTAATGCAGATACTGTATGTATTTCCTGTTGAAAAGATACGGTACTTATAGGTGACGTGGCTTTGAGCTCGGGCTTGCTTCTAAATTCCGTTGTTACAATAGAATGAGATTTACTTGCCATAGATGGCTAACAAATCATTAAAGCATTCAGAAACTTGGACAAGCTGAAATCTTTTCGGCTTTCATATTTTGTTTGCACGGCGTAGGGTATTACCGACCACTGTGGCTGTTCAGTGGGCTATACGCACCTGCCTGTCCCATTTGAGGCCACTGGTTTCTCGGAGTGGCGAGAGGCTGTGCCGTAAGACAAGTGGCTCAACCGGGATTCGATTATGGTTCAGGATTCGAATCCCTCATTCGTGCCTTAACCGGGATTCGATTCCAAACGTACCTCAGACGACTGATTAGAAACCAACGCTTCGTACCACTCGGCTAGCGGGTCGTCGTTTCCTATATTTTAGTTAAAGCTATTCTAAATGGATTATATATGTATTTCTATGTGCGAATGTGCATTACTGCATGTATGCCACTATCTGTGTGTGACTGCGTGTATGTCACTGTCTGTGTGAAACTGTGTGCATCTCAGGGAGTGAGTCTTGTCTATGTGACTGCTTGTATATCAGTGTCTATGTGTGACTGCTTGTATATCAGTGTCTGTGTGTGATTGCGTGTATATCAGTGTCTGTGTGTGATTGCGTGTATATCAGTGTCTGTGTGTGATTGCGTGTATATCAGTGTCTGTGTGTGACTGCGTGTATATCAGTGTCTGTGTGTGACTGCGTGCATGTCAGGGAGAGGGTCGTGTCTGTGTGTAAATGCGTGTACACCAGTGAGTGAATCGTGTCTGTTGTATGGAAATGAGAGCTAAATTATTATTTCCCATTTATATCAGAAGGACATTTTTCTAGTATTGATGCCAATATAAGTTATTTTAGGGGCGGTTTTATAACGATCGTGAGAAACTCTAGGGGTTATAATCTTAGGGCCAAGCACGCCCCCATGCCTACTCCGGGGCTCGAAATCTCAGCCCAGCTCGAAACAACGATCAGAATCCACATCTCGGTGGCAACTTAACACGGTTCGTTGTTTCCTTTGCGACTTTCTAGCCCGAAAAATATGATGCAACTTTTTTTTCTGAGGTGAACTTGACGCTGACTGTGATATGAGAAACGGATTTACATTTGTTCTTATGTTGCAATGCCCTCCCTTTGTAAGCGTAGGTAAGTTCATTCTAAGTGAAGTTTGCGCCTCCTGCCCTTTGGTGAACATAATTTTCATTACAAGAAAGGTATCCGTGTGTATTTTGCCTAGCCTTTCGTTGATAGACTGAAATATTTCAAGCAATATAAATATCTGTTTCCTAGTGTAGAATTTTAGGGTCGTTTACACAATATTATTATCTGGTAGTTCATCCCAAACCGTACTAGAGCCTGTCTAAAATATGTATTTCAAGCGAAAGAAATAGTTAGCTGGTTAGAGATAACACCGAAATAATGAGTTGTGCATATAGAATAAACAAAACAATATTTCTTCTGTATTTCTTGGATGCAAATTTCTTCCGATTACATTATGCATAATATATTTTCAACTGTAGAATGGAAGTCACGTATTTTAAACTCTTAACCGTTTTCCACGCAAAAATGATTTGGAAAACATGCCTACAAAAGAAAATTCTCTAGCCGCGGGACAACAATCGGAGATCAGAAAATTAAGAAGTTTAAAAACATTTATTTTTCTTCGGACGGCTCAAAAGGAGCACTTCTGATAAAGCAAGCCAACTACCAGCTCAGTTAAACGTGTGCGTGCTTTCAAAATGTCCTTAGTGTATTGTAAAACCAAACAACTGTGAAATCTTCGTTACATGAAGCCTGAAAATAATAAATGGCGTTATCACAGTTTACTGCAAGTAGTTCGACGAGCTAGCTCGTAGATATCTTAAGTTGAACAGGACGCCCATTTACTGAAACTTTAGCACTTTCATTTGGCTCTTCTCAGCATGTTGAGAGACGAAGTAAAGCGAACATCTCCAGCTGGAAGATTGTAGATAAACCTTTCATTGCTTTTGCTTCTTGTGCAGCAATCTCGCAGATTAAGTGGGAGCACAAATGAAAGAGGCTGGGGGACTAATGAAGGAGCGGTTCCTTCTTCGTTCATTAGTGAGCTACATCACGTCCGCCTCAACGCCTCACGCAAGCCTTTTGGAGGAGCAGCACTTCAAGCCGTTCTCGGAGACTGTTGTGGTCCTCTCTTACGGGATGTTCCCGTTCCGCAGCATGGTCACCAAACACAGCAGCCTTTCCTACAGTCCAAGAATCCAGAAAAGTATCCGCGCGTTAACTCGGGCCTACATCAATGTAATTAAAACAACTACAATATAGACGGAAAATATTGTATTTATTAGAGCGGCTGAAATACGACGCACGAGCGTTTTGTGAATATTGCATTACTCATGTGGACGTTTAGAGCAAGGAGATTCAAAATGTGTGTGATCTCCCTTTCTAAAATAAAGAAATATTTGAAAAATATATAAAGATAGCAAGATAATTAATCTATACTTCGGAACACAAATTGTTTATAATTCTCTTTTCAACATTTCCTTCCAAAAAAACAGTCCACCGAGGACATTGGCAATTATCCCTCTGAAAATTCAAAATGGTTTCTTTCTCACTTTTCATGAATACACGATCAAGCATGATGCATGCTGCAGATTGCGAAAACTAAAACAAACTATTTGTTTCAGACATATGTAACACTTTTCAAACTGTAAGTTTCCAAATCTTTTGGTTGCACCAGAACACCATGAGACCCAGAAAGTAATACAGATCTTCTTCTGTGTGGAGCTTTAAAACATTTCTTTTGTCTTCTTTTATGGTGATTGTGGTTATTGTTCTAAGTACGTTTGCGCATTTTGAGAGCACCTAACTTTCGTTCATAAATGAGAATATAAAGGGAACGAAATATTTATTATTCTTTTGTAAATGACAAATACTTATTTCTGCAGAATTGTCATCGGGTGAGTGATCCTTTTCAAAGATGAGTTATGTGTCTGTGAGTAATTCTTGACTTTAATTCTGTTAGGCTAAAACTGTGCGGTCACAGTTTTGTTAAACATTCTGTGATTTTTAAAATGAAATTGCATAAGACTATGCAATATTTTGTTTAATTCATTATGCTCTCTTTGTACTTGGAAGTTTCATCATATTCTACGCGATGAATATATAAATTATATTCTATATAGAGCGTGTTATTAACAATAACCAATTTACATTCAAAGCTAAAAAATAGCTACAAAAATAACAATTCAGGATAAAACTAAAATCTTAGCTCACCACAAAATTCCAAATTCTGTCGTCTCTAGTTAAACAGCAGTAGGGGGGAGGTGCAAAGTGGCGTTTTTTTAACCTGACTACAACGTAATATAACCATCTTTATTAGAAGCAAAACAATAAGCAGCCGCAAGATTTTGACAGTATCAGGATCAATAGAAAACACTAAAAAATGAGCACATGCTCTTTACAAGTCCCATCTTACAGATTCCTGCTGACAACACATTTCTCTCTATTCTAAAAAAAGGAACTGCCGCCGCTGTACTGCTGCTGCTGCCGCTGCTTCAGACATTTCGCGACACTATAGCTTTCCTAGCTCGCAGCGCAAAACGTATTGAACACAAAATATGTGAAATTTTCATCGTTCGTAGAGAATGGTTTGGAAAACACGCTGAAATAAACCGTTTTACGATTCTAGCGATGCTTCAAGAGCTATTGTATTTCAAAATTAAGGTAAGCAAAAAAGTGTTATCAGGTCGCGTTCTGGACACACTAACAGCAACAGAACCACGAAACTTTGTAGACATGTAGTGCCATGACCGAATTTTTGCACCTCGTTGCCCTTTTGTTGAATTTCGATTTAGTTTACGAGAAATTAAATTTCTAAATTTCACAAAATTCTCTATTTTGCGACGGGATTCATTTAAACAACTTAGTAAAATCATGCAATGCATTGATTATGATACGCTTTCCAACATAATAGAAATCGTTACTCAAGTTACTACTTAAGTTATGGGGAAAATGGCTGTGGAAGAAATCTCACTCCTGTGCCCTGACCTTTGATCCCATTTCGATGACATTCAACAGAACTGGTTCAGTATACCTCCGACATAACATGATAAAGTTTTGTCGCAATCGAAGCAATTTTACTTACGTTACGATGCATAAGGGCTGTGGAACAGATCCCGATTCTGTGTCCTAACCTTTGAACCATTTCGCCCATTTTCAAGAGGATTCGTCCCCATGCAGGCCCCTGCAACATACTAAGATTTAATCGAAATCGAAACATTTCTACGTAAGTTATGACGCATAATGGCGATGCAAGTGATTCCACTCCTATGTCCTGACTTTTGACCCCCATTTCGCCAATTTTCAATACGGTTTGTCCCCAGGTGATCCCCTAACACATACTAAAGTTTAATCGAAATCGAACCTTTTTTACGTTAGTTATGACGCATAAGAGCAGTGGAATGGATCCCGCTCCTATGTCCTGACCTTTGACCCCATTTCGTTCACTTTCAATAGGGTTCCTTTCTAGGTGACCCCTTTTAACATACTGTAGGTTCATCGAAATCGAACGATTTTTACGCGAGTTATCGTGCGGACGGACATACACACACAACGCGTGACGTAATGAGGCAAATGGGAATCACGCCCATCTGCTCACAAGAGTGTGACGTCATAAAACTTTAATAGGATCCACACATTTGTTTTTCGACGGACGTCATGAAACTACAGGTCGCTCCATCTTTTTTCTGGACAATTAATGCGTTCACAAGGATGAAAATTTGCACATCGATTAAAATAGCTTCATTTTATAACTTCGTATGCCTAATATTTTCTAAAACATAACCATAATTATACAATCCAACATTTGTTTGTCTACTGACGTCATCAAAGTACAGGTCGCGCCATCCTTTTTTTGGTTTCAACACCACCAAAGGAAAAGTTATTAATTTTTAATATAATTATGGTTATGTTTTAAAAAATATTAAGTATTCCAAGTTATAATAACTTATTTTAATCGATGTTCAAATTTTCATCCTTGGGAACACATTAATTGTGAAGGAAATGTGGGCAAAAGTTTTTCCATTGGAAGTATAGGAAGCAAAATTACTTGACGTCCACCTTAATAATATGGGATAAGGGCGATGGAATGGATCGCAATCCTATGTCCTGACCTATGATCCGATTTCGTCCATTTTGAATAGGGTTCGTCCCCAAGTGGTCCCCTACCACATACTGAAATTTTATCGAAATCGAACCATGTTTACGCACGTTATGACGCATAAAGGCAATGGAATGATGCCCGCTCTTATGTCCTGACCTTTGACCCCAATTCACCCATTTTGAATAGGGTTCGTCTATAGCGGTCCCCTACCACATAGCAAAGTTTGATTGAAATCGAACCATATTTACGCACGTTATGACGTGTAAGTGCAATGGAATGGATCCCGCTCCTACGTCGTAACCTTTGACCCCATTTGTCCCATTTTCAATAGGGTTCGTCTCCAGGTGGTCCCCTACCACATACTAAAATTTCATCGAAATCGAACCATTTTTACGCCAGTTATCGTTCGGACAGACGGACGGACGGACAAAGTTGGAGCATATACGCTTCTTCAACCTGCGGTTGGAAAGCGTAAAAAACGGATATATGGCAAACTATAAATCATAACGCGTTGCAATTTTTACGGCATAAACTTAAATCTATCGTCCCTTTTTTACAAAAAAAAAAATTGGAAAAAATCATTTTCTGATTTTTAAGCATTTTTTACGCTTTCCAACCGTAGGATGAAGAAGCGTATATGCTCCAGCTTTTTCCGTCCGTCTGTCCGCCCGCCAGTCCGTCCGTCCGTCTGCCTGTCTGTCGGCACGATAACTCCCGTAAAAATGGTTCGATTTCGATGGAATTTTAGTATGTGGTAGGGGACCACATGGGTACGAACCCTATTGAAAATGGACGAAATGGAGTCAAAGGTTATGGCATAAGAGCGAGATCCATTCCATTGCCTTATGCGTCCAAACTTGCGTAAATATGGTTCGATGTCGACGAAATTTTAGCATATTGTAGGGGACAACCTGGAGATGAACCCTATCAAATATGGGTGAAGTGGGGACAAAGCTCACAGCATAGGAGCGGGATCCATTCTATTGCCCTTATGCGTCATAACTTGCGTAAATATGGTTCGATGTCGATGAAATGTTATTATACTGCAGGGGACAACCTGGGAATGAAGCCTATTGAAAATGGGTGAAGTGGGGTCAAAGGTCAGGATATAGGAGCGGAATGCATTCCATTGCCTTTATGCGTCATATCGTGCGTAAAAATGGTTCGATTTCGATGAAATTTTATTATGTGGTAGATGATCACCTGGGGACGATCTCAAGACGTCACATTCTCGCGCTTGAAATGTTGGCGCGCTGTCACGCCATCTGTCTCATTACGTCACGCAATGTGTGTGGATCCTATTAAAGTTTTATGACGTCACATTCTTGCGAGCAGATGGTCGCGATTCCCATCTGCCTCATTACGTCACGCGTTGTGTGGGTATGCCCGTCCGCACGATAACTCACGTAAAAATCGGTCGATTTCTATGAACTTTTATTATGCGGAAAGGGATCACCTGGGAAGGATCCCTATTAAAAGTGAACGAAATGGGTCAAAGGTCAGGACATAGGAGCGGGATCCATTCCACTGGTCTTATGCGTCATAACTAATGTAAAAAAGGTTCGATTTCGATTAAATTTTAGCATGTGGTAGGGAACCACTTGGGGACAAACCCTATTGAAAATGGGGTCAAAGATCAGGACATAGGAACGGAATCACTTTCATCGCCATTATGCGTCATAACGTACGTAAAAATTCTTTTATTTGAATGAAATGTTAGTATGTTGCAGGGGCCTGCCTGGGGACGAATTCTATTGAAAATGGGCGAAATGGGGTCAAAGGTTAGGACACAGGAGCGTAATCTATTCCATAGACCTTATGCACCATAACTTACGTAAAAATGCCTCCATTGCGACAAAACTGTATCATGTTATTTCGGAGGTTTACTGAACCGGTTCTGTTAAATATAATGGAAATGGGATTAAAGGTCAGGGCACAGGACCGAGATTTATTCCACAGCCATTATCCTCATAACGTGAGTAATGGTTTCGGGTATGTTGGAAAGGGTACTATAATCAATGCATTGCATGATTTTACTAACTTGTTAAAAACGCAAAGGAAAGAAACGAACGGCTTGTCTTCATGAGGTCTTTATTGCTCAAAATGTTAGGGAAAAAACCCTGAACAAAATATATACAAGTACAAAATATAGTAACAAGAAATGGGAGAGAACAAGGTGGTCGCCGGCATTTAAAAAATCAAATAAAAACAATGTAAAAGGTGTGAAAAAGCTGGCGCTCACAGGCTGCCCAGTTTAACAGTATTAAAAAAAATAAGTCAATGAGTCCATTGATGACAATAGTAATAAAATGTGTTGTGAGTTCACCGAAAAAGAAAAAAACAGACGGTAAAGCAAGAAGAGTTCAAAGGTATATACAATTTCAAAACAAAAAGCGAATTCAGTAGTAAAAGTAAGTTTCGCACTTGGGCAGAAAAGTAGACACAGAACACTAATGAAGAACACTTATGATGGAATAAAACTCTGTAGTGGAGAGCCGAAGGCTAAGCCAGCAGTTCCACGACATTTTCGACGACTTGGAACCAAGGCTGTTGTGGTGACCATACATACATGAAGTTTGGAGTAGTGTTATTGGCTTGTGCAATGTCAAATTCGAGTTGTAGTCTGGCTGTAACGGAGTGACGATATCTGCGGCAGAGGAAACGACGAGCTGTGTGATAACGGCGGAGGGAAGGTTGGTCGACGCTGCGATGATAGTAGAGATAGATTGTATAACTTCGCTTGTAGAATTAGGAAGGAGCATACATGATTATGCGTGGGAGCCGACGGATAGTGGTGACGTAACACAAGCTAATGTGACATGGTGTGAAGGTGAACACAAACTTTTTGAAGGAGAGAGAACATCAATGAGAACAAGGGCTGTAACATCAGACACAAGAAGTATGCATGATGAACGTCTCCGAGGGTTGAACAAAAAAACAAAAACAAAGAGGAGAAGTCAGATGACGGAAACGGTGAAGAGTTCGAGGAGTCAGTAGGCGGCGATGAAGATGTAACCAATGATTGTCACGAGCTTTTGGAGAGGCGAGAGTAGTATGAGAGTCTGTCCAGGTGGCTGGCAAATCTGAAGATGGTACATTGGAAATAGGCATTGGTTCAAGAAAATGTGTTAAAAATGCTGATAAAGAAGCTTGACAGTAACCTGATGAGGAAGGAAAGGAATACCATTGAGATACGCAAGAAAAGGAAGGCAATGAGGCGCTGAAGGTTGCGAGATAAGTCCATGTAGATCTGCGAGGAGAGGTAGAGACGACGAATACTAACTTGAAGTAATCGCAGCTGAGAACGATGAATGGGCGAATCCGAAGGAAGAGGAGTGAACTGGGAGAGCGATTTCCAGCGAAGGTTGGAATCAACGAGTTGAGAGACTCGCACCACGCCACTGGTGAACCAGGTGGAGAAGTGCAAATATGAAGAAGCAGAGGAGCGGATAGCAGAAGAAAAGAAGAGAGGTTCCGCAAGGAGATCGTTAGTAGAGGCAGAGGGAAGGCGAATAGGATATAAGGAATGCCAGAGCGTAAGAGCGGATCTGTAAAACTCAGGGAAATGGCTCGGAACGAGAGGAAAGAGGTCCATGCGGAGAAAAGTTGAGACAGTGAGGTGGGGATTTCGGGGAAAGAGAAGCGTGTCGACAATTGTTTGAGAAGGTTGGAGAGAGAAATTCTGAAGGAAATTTTGAAGGTGGAAATCTTTGAACTTCAGAGAGATATCAGAGAGAGAGAGAGAGACCACCAAAAGAAATAGGAAGAATGAGAGTGGAGTGCTGCACCCAATGAATGACATTCCTGACAAAATTAGTGAAGGCATGTTAAAGTTCGCGAAGCAAAAACGGCGGAGGAAGGTGCGCAATCCAAGCATGAAAAAGATGGCTGGAGAAAGGTGTTGAGGAGGTAGGCACGGCTGAGGAACGACAGAAATGGCTTAAGACGGTGAAAAAGTGCTAGGCGGCGATTGACCTGCTGAACCAGGGGAGTCCAGGTAGAAGCGGCAACCGCAGAGGGGCTTCCAATGTAGACTCCGAGAAGTTTGGCAACGCTTGAAGACCTGCGCGCACCACATGGGCGGTCAGCGCGGATCGTCCACGACCCAGCCCATAATCCAGAGCATTTATCCATGTTGAGTGAAGAACCAGAAATCACAGCATATTCAAGATAGGTATTTCGAAGTGTTCCGAATGCCCCCTCGGAACGGATGAAGACTGTTAAGTCATCTGCGTATGCCAAAAGAACTGTGGGGTGGTGACGAGTGCACGCAACATCACGCGGAACTGAGGAAAACAAACGAGAACGGAGACAAATCAAAAGCGGTTTAAAAGAGAGAGCAAAGAGTTGATCCGACAGGGGGCAGCCCTGCCGGATCCCACTAGCGAAAGGAACAGCAGAGGTGAGAAATGCTGAAGTACGAACACGAAAGGAGGAGTGAGAGTAAAGATTGGAGAGCGCCAAACGGAAGGAGGAAGGAAAACCAAACTGGCGAAGAACAGTGAAGAGATATGAGTGGTTAATTGAATCAAAAGCTTGACGCTGGTCGATATTGAAAATTGCGAGAGGTTTAAAGAGTCGAGAAGCAAGAGAGTATAAGTTACGAATGACAGTGATGTTAGAAGCGATTGAGCGAGAAGGAACAGTGTAGGTCTGATCAAGATGGATGATGTGCAAAAGAACTGGATTAAGGCGAAGAGCAAGAACTTTGTCAAAGATTTTGTAATCGGTATTTAGAATGGAAATAGGCCGCCAGTTTGTCAAGAGTCCAAGGTTGCCAGATTTTGGAATAAGGCGAAGTAGAGCAAAAGAAAAAGCTGATGAAGAAAAGGAAGACGAAGAAAAAACGATGCAGAAACATTAGGACGAAGCGCATTAGAAGCAGAGACACAATTAGAAGTAAGCAAATCCACACTTGAATAGGTCACAGTTGTCTCACAAGCGGTCGATGTAGCCAAAGAAAATCCAGCGGAAATAAAATCAGCAGGCGGAACTTGCATTTGTACTTGGGAAGCAGCCATCATGGCCGCTAAGCCGAACAACACAACACTGTGTGCTGCAACTGCGTCAGACAGAAGAAACACAAAAAAACGTAACAGGAGGCACACACACTCACTTCAAGTGAGTCAAAACGGTGAAAACACAAGACAGTCAACACGAACCACTAACGCAGACGATAAATTCACAGGAAAAAAACATTTTTTTACAGACGCAAAGGAAAGAAGCGAACGGCTTGTATGTCTTCGCGATTACCACAGAGGATCGTCCTGGTCCCGTGACCTGCTGCCATGGTGACGCAGAGAATTTTTTATGCATATGTTTTGTTGGTAAAGCTGTCTCAGTTGTTTTAGGTGGACGTCAAGTAATTTTGCTTCCTATACTTCCAATGGAAGAACTTCTGTACACATTTTCTTCACAATTAATGCGTTCCCAAGGATGAAAATTTGAACATCGATTAAAACAGCTTGATTTTAAAACTTAGAATACTTAATATTTTCAAAAGCATAACCATAATTATGCAATCCAACATTTGTTTGTCTACTGACGTATTCAACGAACAGGTAGCGCCATCTTTTTTCTGGTTCCAACACCACCAAAGGAAAAGTTATTAATATTTTATATAATTATGGTTATGTTTTCTAAAATAATAAGTGTTTCAAGTTATAATATCAAGTTATTTTAATCGATGTTCACATTTTTATCCTTAGGAACACAATATTTGCCAAGGAAATGTGTACAAAAGTTTTTCCATTGGAAGTATGGGAAGCAAAATTACTTGACGTCCACCTTAACGGTTTATCATAACCTTTTGCGGTTTACGGAAATGCTTTTTGGACCGCTTTTGTTTCCTTTAGTGGTAAATTTAGTAAATGCTATAAGCTCAAACGAAAAAGTCCGACCTTCCAAAAATTAACGACAGTAAAAAAAATTCTGAAATTTCGGAATAACAAGCCTTATTTGCTTAGACATGCAATAAAAAATGAATATGAATTTTCCAGTGTTTTACGCTTTCCAACCGTAGGTTGAAGAAGCGTATATGCTCCAGCTTTGTCCGTCCGTCCGTCCGTCCGCACGATAACTGGCGTAAAAATGGTTTGATTTCGATGAAATTTTAGTATGTGGTAGGGGACAACCTGGGGACGAACCATATTGAATGTGGACGAAATGGGGTCAAAGGTCAGGACATAGGATAGCGATCCATTCCATCGCTCTTATCCCATATTATTAAGGTGAACGTCAAGTAATTTTGCTTCCTATACTTCCAATGGAAAAACTTTTGCACACATTTCCTTCACAATTAATGTGTTCCCAAGGATGAAAATTTGAAAATCGATTAAAATAACTTTATTATAACTTGGAATACTTAATATTTTCTAAAACATAACCGTAATTATATTAAAAACCAATAACTTTTCCTTTGGTGGTGTTGAAACCAGAAAAAGGGTGGCGCGACCTGTACTTTGATGACGTCAGTAAACAAACAATTGTTGGATTGCATAATTATGGTTATGTTTTAGAAAATATCAAGTATTCCAAGTTATAAAATAAAGCTATTTTAATCGATGTTCAAATTTTCATCTTTGTGAACGCATTAATTGTCCAGAAAAAAGATGGCGCGACCTGTATTTTCATGACGTCAACAGACAAAAAAATGTTGGATTACATAATTATGGTTATGTTTTAGAAAATATTAAGTATTCCAAGTTATAAAATGAAGCTATCTTAATCGATGTTCAAATTTTAATCCTTGTGAATGCATTAATTGTCCAGAAAAAAGATGGCGCGACCTGTATTTTCATGACGTCAGCAGACAAAATAATGTTGGATTGCATAGTTATGCTTATGTTTTTGAAAATATTAAGTATTCCAAGTTATAAAATGAAGCTATTTTAATCGATGTTCAAATTTTCATCCTTGTGAACGCATTAATTGTCCAGAAAAAAGATGGCGCGACCTATATTTTCATGACGTCAACAGACAAAAATATGTTGGATTGCATAATTATGGTTATGTTTTAGAAAATATTAGGTATTCCAAGTTGTAAAATGAAGATATGTTAATCGATGTTCAAATTTCCATCCTTGGGAACGCATTAATTGGGAAGAAAATGTGTACAGAATTTTTTCCATTCGAAGTACAGGAAGCAAAATTTCTTGACGTTCACCTTAAAGGAGTAATTCTTGTATGCATGTAAATTTTATTTTGAAAACGGCTCTAAGGATTTTGATGAAAGTCGTTAACCTACCGTTTTCTGGTACTAGAAATCGATTTAGCTTGATCTCGACTTTAAGAAAATTTGTTTAGTGGGTTAAACAACCACCCCGAATTACCAAGTCTGTAGTGTGGTGTCATGGCGTAGCCCTTATTTTGAAAACGGCTCTAAGGATTTTGATGAAAGTCGTTAACCTACCGTTTTCTGGTACTAGAAATCGATTTAGCTTGATCTCGACTTTAAGAAAATTTGTTTAGTGGGTTAAACAACCACCCCGAATTACCAAGTCTGTAGTGTGGTGTCATGGCGTAGCCCCATTAGATGTTAGCGCGCGGTCATGCCATCTATCTCATTACGTCACGAGTTGTTTGTGGATCCTATTAAAGTTTTATGACGTCACACCTTGGTAGCAGATGGTCGCGACTCCCATCTGCCTCATTACGTCACGGGTTGTGTGCGTATGTTCGTCCGCACGATAACTTGAGTAAAAATCGTTCGATTTCGATGAAATTTTAGTATGTGGTAGGGGAACACCTGGGAAGGAACCCAATTGAAAGTGAACGAAATGGGGTCAAAGGCCAGGACATAAGATGGGATCCATTCCACTGCTCTTATGCGTCATAACTAACGTAAAAAAGATTCGATTTCGATTAAATTTTAGCATGTGGTAGAAGACCACCTGAGGACAAACCCTATTGAAAATTGGCGAAATGGGGTTTAAAGGTCAGGACATAGAAGCGGAATCACTTCCATTGCCATTATGAGTCATAACTTATGTAAAAATGTTTCGATTTGGATGAAATGTTGGTATATTGTAGGGACCTGTCTGGGGACGAATCCTATTGAAAATGGGCGAAATGGGGGGAAAGGTTAGGACACAGGAGCGGGATCTATTCCATTGCGCTTATGCATCATAACTTACGTAAAATTGCTTCGATTGCGACAAAACTTTATCACGTTATTTCGGAGATATACTGAACCAGTTCTGTTGAATATCATCCAAATGGATCAAAGGTCAAGGCACAGGGGTGAGCTTTGTTCCACAGCCATTTTCCTCATAACTTGAGTAATAGCTTGAGTAATGATTTCTAGTATATTGGAAAGCGTATCATAATCAATGCATTGTATGATTTTACTAACTTGTTATTTCATGTGATATGCTTGGAGATCGGGCAGCAGGGCCCGAGCGCTACTCTGGAAACGAGCGTGGCGAGCCTAGAGGCGCAGCTCCTAGTATTTATTGAAAAAACAACAATTACTGTTTCTATGAAACTTTCAACAGATATTAAATGCCTAACACATATTTCAATTCCTTAAGTGATGGAAAGGAACACATGGCACCACGCATAAATAACACACACACAAGCACGCACGTGCGCGAACAAACAAACGCTCTTACGCGCGATACAGGTACAGTCTGAATATACAATGAACGCTGATAATGTAGTAAATCCGTTTATTTACCCGGTGTAAATTTGTATAACGATTCCCCAAACTTTCTCGAGGCAATGTAGACATAGGCGAATCTTTATTACGCACCAGCATCTTTATTATACAAATTTATACCACGAAAATAAACTGATTTACTACTCTATAAGCGTTCCTTGCGTATTTACGACCTGGTGTATTTAAAATAAGAATAGGCACAGTCTGTTTCGATTAAGATCTTGGAAGTCTATTTAAATCATGTTACAGTTAAAAGTACAGTGGTTATATCTATTTCGTGCGTACTTTCATAGTTCTGTCAATGAACACGTGTAAGTTTGTAATACTAGGGTCCTTAAAGGAAAAGTTCTTCCATTCAGGTTTCGTCAAATTATTGCAAAGAAATTCGCAAATAAGAAAAATCGTATTAGATACAATTATCTATTTTCTTCAAAAACTTAAATAGCGTGCGTTTCGAAAAAAAAACTGTTTCAACAAACCATAGTTCTGAATGACTTAACTGAAATTGTTACAGAAGGCTTAAGAAAGACTGTAGTTTCAGTCAAAAGTGTGCCGTTTACGGTCGAATCTCTTAGTTTTAAAAAAATCTATAATCTGTCAAACGAGCATGCCGTATCCAAATTTAGTGCACCATCAATACGCGTAAGTCATAGAGATCTAATATTCACCATCTATTTGTAATGCAGTGGTCGCAAAAAGTTAGGGATGTTGCATGAAATGAAAGATGTATGCATCTGACTCAAGTAACACACATTGAAATAACATCAATGAGGCTACATAACACAAACAATACTAAAACAAGAAAGATAACACCGAATTTTCGGGTGTAATAAGCATGTCTTTTGAACCCGTTCTGACGCAAATTAAATTTATCTAAGCTATTCAAGTCAATGCAACAGAAGTTTCTCAATCGGGTTTTTAATCCCTAAGATATTGCTGTAAACGGAATCGTGAGCTTACGTCCTCTGGTTGAAGACTTGTGCGTTAAGAAAAACATGAATTTATATGAGAAACATTTTGCACCGGAAACGCCCTACAACACAGAAATAATTTTTCAAATCGGACTCTTACAAACAGAGATATCGACAAAAATAAGAAGTGGCTGTAAGTCCCCTGGTGAGAAAACCATGCATTATTTTAGGAAGAAAGTATTCTCAAAAGATTTATCCATATGAGCGGTATCGGTCCAAGAAAAAAAAATTAGTCGAGTTTTCAAAAGCCTAGATTTTGCTACAAATACATCAGAACCACAAATTAACACTTATGCTCCCTGGTGGCCAAACCATTCTTTCTCAAACATTAGAAATTACGTGAAAAATATTTTCCATCAGGTCTTCTATGCGATACAGCAAGAATTTTTCAAATGGGAATTTTATGAGCAGAAATACCGCAGAAAAGGCAATTTACTTCTGCGCCCCATAGCGGAAAGTCTATGATTTACTTGAGCATGTTGAATTTATAGGAAAAACATTTCGCATCGGAAACATTATCCGACAAAGACGAAATATTTCAAATCGGACTCTTAGAAGTTGAGATATTGGCAAAAACAAGATATACATCTACGCCCCCTGGCGTAAAAACCATGCACTATTTCAAGAAGAAAATGTTCCTAAAACGCTTGTCGACGTGAGTAGTATCGATCAACAAACGATTTTTTTTTTCAATCAAAATTTTAGAAGCTCATATTTTGCTGCAAATACATCAGAAGCGAAAATTAAGACTTACGCCACCTGGTGGACAAACCATTTTTTTACAAAAATTAGAAATTATGTGCAAACGATTTCCCATCATGATCTGTATCAGGTTCAGGAAGATGTTTTTAAATCGGAGATTTAGAAGAAGAGATATAGGGGAAAGCAATTTACCTGTACGCCCCCAAGCGGAAAGTCTATTAATTACTTTAATTTTGAAATTATATGGAAAACATGTGACACTGGAAACACTATCCAACAAAGAAGGAATTTTTCAAATTTGACTCCTAGAAGTAGAGATATTGACAAAAATATGATATACATCTACGCCCCTTGGTGAGGAAACTGTGGAATATTTTAAGAACAAAATGTTCCGAAAAGGTTTATCGATGGGTAGCATCAGTCCACGAAATAATTTTTTCAATCGAGATTTTAGAAGCACATATTTTTTGGCAAAAACATCAGAAGCAAAAATTAACACTTACGCCTCCTGGTGGCCAAAGTATTCTTTACCAAAAATTTGAAATTATATGCAAAAGCTTTTCCTAAGGAGGTGTATCCGCTGAAGAAAGAATTTTTCAAATCGGAGTTTTAGAAGAAGAGTTATCGGGAAAAATGTAATTTACCTATACGCCCCTAGCGGAAAAGCTATGCGTAATTTGAAAAAGTAACTATATCTAAAATGCTCTTCGACATAAATGGAATCGAAAGATAAAAGATTTTTTCAATCGTATGTTTAGAAGCAAATATGTGGAATAAAACGTATTTTTGAATTCGACATCATCTGCATTTACGCCCTCTAGCGGAAAAATTGTACATCGTAAAAAAAATCGAAATAAAGGATCATCATTCGCATAATTCAAGCTTCCCAATGCAAAATGAATTTTTCAAATCGGACTGTTAGTTGCAGAAATATGGTGGGTACAGAAGGACGGACGGACAAACTGATAACATAAGCACGATCTTTTTTTACAAAAGACGTGGTAATAAGTGCGTTTACAAAACAATTCATTGTGCGATTTCTACACACAAGAAGGTAGCATCTCAATATAGACAAAATACATGTAGTATATTCGGAGAATGTCAATACCTCTGGATTTCAGTACCCGGTAACACCACAATGTGTCGAAGAACGACTTGACACGGCATACTTGTAATGACATTATTGATAACTCACTGGAATAGCTCGTCCCATATTATAGGCAACATTTGGATGTCCTCCAGTGTACTGGGGTATGGAACGTGATTATTCGAACGTCGTAGTACAGCGTTCCAAATGTTTTCAATACGATTAGGTTCAGGAGATCTCAGAGGCACCCGTAACGATTCAGTCGCATGATATTCCAGCTCCTGAAGCACGCTCCAGGCACGTTGACTGGCTGCATTTTGATCGAGAAAACGGAGTGCATGTGCAACAGAAGCGTGAAATAGTGTCAAAAAGGGCACAATGATCTCGTTTCAGTACCTTGAGGCATTCATGTAGCCTTGACAAACATACAAGGAAGTGCGGCCATTAAAACACACTCCTGACTAGATCAGAAGTAACTACCGCTGACTAGAGTGGGGCGACTGCACATTCTTGTGCCGGATCTCCTCTACACGCGTCCCTACCGAGTATCAAGATAAAGAGCGAAACGGAATTCGTCTGTGAAAATTACAGGGTGTCACTCTGTTTCCATGATATGTACTGCCGGACCTAGGTGCATCCTTTACGACGGTGAGTTGATGTCAATGCTATACATCTCAGCGGCGTCCTTTCTCAAAGTCTGTACTCGTGAAGACGATTTCGTACCGTTCCACTACATACTGTGGCACCAGAAGCGGCTTGAAATGATTACTGGTGATACTAAGTCTTCTCTAAACATTTACTCTCAGATAGCTATCTTACACCCTAGTGGTTATCCTTGGGCTACCACTGTTCAGTCGATCTGCAACATTTTCATGCTGTAGAAATATTGTGCGTAGTCGAATTACTACACTTTGCAAAACTCCTAATGCAACATTCACATCGATCTTCCCTACACCTGCCTGTAACATGTCAACAGCCCTATATCTGTTATCAGTGCTTGACGTCTAGACATCATTTCAGGTTAGTCCTACACCGAAAGCAATACATTCAGCACATTTATAGACCAAGAGGTGAAACGAACCGTTTCTCATTACTCGCAAGGTACTTTTATCGGAGCTCGCATGCTACGTGCTGTGTTGGGAGGATGCTAATTTACATATGACCTACCTACCCACGCTGACAACCGATTTCAAGTAGTGGCTAAATTTGTACATCACAACATTTTCCCTTCGCAACCGCAATATCCCTAAGTTTTTGTCACCAGTGTATAGTTGTTTTAAATTGGTCGTAGATTTGCATCTTTCACGCTACGCAAACTTTGAAGTTTAGTGCTTTTCTTTTAACCAGGATTAATTCTCAACCGTCTGTATCACCTGAAAATATGAACTGAATATATACATGTCGCTTCAGTAATACGGCCCGAATTAAGTTAATACAAAGTCTAAATACAGGTTTCCACACCACTTTATTCGGGAATCAAATACGTTCAATGTCAAATATCAAGATGCTGTAACACAATGCAGCTCTATGAATGAAATACGGGATTACACCACTGTACAATACAAATTATGAAGTTGCGAATCCATTTATTGGTGTAAATATGACATGAATGGTAAATCAGATAATATCCGAAAACCTGAAAATTTCGTCATCCTGGAGTGGGAATCGAACCGGCGTCTCCCGGATAGCGCCAGAGTATGCTAACCACTACAACACCCAAATGGCATGCATAGCGTCTCCCTGATAGCATACTCGGGAGTTATTCGAGAGACGAGGATTCGCTTTCCGCTGCAGGACGACGAAATTTTCTAGTTTTCGGATATTATCTGACTTACCATTCATATCATATTTACAATAGATATCATTGAATAGAACTGAATATCAAAACTGTCTTTCAAATATAAGGATCGCTTGCAAAATTGAATAACTCTCCCCCCTTTTCTACCTCTTTTCCGTATCACTTTCCTATCGGGCAATCTAGCCCAAATCTTCCAGCTTCCTATCTCTGAGGGTTGTTTAAGATCTGGGGTCAGACACTCCCTTCCTAAAATCCTCTACATATGATCTGATCTGAATAACTCTCTACTCTCTGCATGAACACAGATCGCTCAAATCCCATTGAAAGCTGTACATAAATCATTCGTAAACGGCTCTCTCAGCACGAATACTTATCAATCGACATTACGCGGAGAATACTGGTTGCTCGCTCAAGAGCTCCTTTAAAACTACTGCACACTCAGCACTTATCTCTCGAGTTTTTAACTAGGTATCCTGCTCTTTGACCTTCTGTCAAAATTGTCAACGTCACATTCATTGGAAGAAACTCTTTGGCGTTAAGTCTGAAATTATTTAACTAGAAGAAACGAAATGTATGTAAGAAAACATTAACTCAAAAGGGAGGTTAAATTAGATGTATATGACACAAGACAATGCCTCCAGATCAGGCAAAAGCAAAAAAAGCTTATACGGCGCAAATCAAGTTTAGTACTGAAGCATCATTTTCCTTTTACCTCGTAAACATGATAAAATATCGTGCATAAAGTGAAGAATTTGAATATCTTAATAAAAAAATATGATTCGACAGCGGGCTATTCAATTGAAATGCCTGATTAGAATTAGTGCAGAATAAAATTTGAGACATGTTTCTACACTATCTACCAACAAGTAATTGGACACCTGTGATAGCAAAGGAAAACGAAGTTTATTCATCTTCAATAGTTGGCGGAGTCTCCACGAGCGGCGATTACAGCTGCGACCCTCCGGGGCATACTCTCAACCAGGCGTTGTACGACGGCTAGCGGTATTTTCTTCCACTCGGCTTGGAGAAGACAGGTCAGTTCCTTCGCCGATTTTAAGTCGACGCCCTAACTCGTCCCAGAGGTGTTCGATACGGTTAAGGTCCGGGCTCTGCGCAGGCCAGTCCATTCGATTAACCCCATTGTCTCCATACCAAGCTATGGTGAACCTCGCAACATGACAGGTGGCATGGTCATCCTGAAAGTAACATGGGTCCACCCCGTAAAACTGCCACAACGTAGGAAGCGCATGGTCATTCAAAATGGTGCAGTGGGTCTCGGCGTTGAGTCTACCAGGAATTGCGACCAAGGGTCCTGTGCCACACCAGGAGAAACACCCCCATAGCCTAATTCCACCGCCGCCGAACTTGACAGTTGGCACAATAGATTCCGGCAGGAGGCGTTCTCCAGGCAGACGCCAAATCCAGACCCTGCCATCCGAACGGTACAGGGTGAACCTTGATTCGTCGCTCCAGAGAACCTGTTTCCCCTGTTCAACGGTCCACTGTCGGCGTCGAAGAAAATTGTTGTTGGTTCACTTATACATACATTCACATCGTCTTGAACGAAATTTCCACGAGGGAAGAATTTACAAAATTCGTGAAAATGTGTATAGCCCAAGTATCAACTATCTTCAGTAAAAGATGTTTCCCAAAATGAGATGTTAAATGCGCTGCTATAATGATGACGAGACTGGGAAATCGGAAGATATATATAACGTGTTGTTTTAGGCTATAGACCGCTAATGGTGAATAGTTTTTTTTTTTTTTTTTTTTTTTTTTTTTGGAATTCGATCTCTAACAGCTAAAATTCATCAAATGAAAAACACAAAACTTATGTCAATTAGAACGAAAATTTTGCATTAGAAAAATGAGAACATCTGGGGAAAATTTCACCGCTGTTAGAGCAATCGGATAGAGAAAGTATCTTTCAACCCATAATTCAAGCAACCTAGATGTTATTCAAATGTACATATACTGTTGCAACTCCTACTGAGAAAAGGGTATGACATGGAAATCACAAATTATGCGGATCATATTGCGTATTGTCACAGAGCCAATGTTAACGTAGTTTGAGAAAGCAAGATTCTAAAAACGACTCATTCCTTAACCAAATAACAAAATTTACGAGGCTTTTAGAAAAAAGTCGGAATGCAGAAAAGGTCTAAAATTGCTAGCAAATTTTTTATATAATTGCATACAGTGCACAGCACGAGCTCAATTTGCTCTTTAACAGGATTTATGGCTAATACATACACATTCATGCCAGATACAAATGGTATGCTATTTAAAGGAGAAACCCGGTAATTGGCAAATTCAAAACATATGTATAACTAATAATACGTAGAGAATGACCAAAGTAAGCCTAAGATGTTAAGATGTTACACGGAGTGTTCTGTTCGGTCAACGTAAGCATCGATCTTTCCTTTAGCTAATATCCAGCTAACAGTTTTCCAATCACCTTTTATGGTAGATGAGACTTCCTATGAAAGTACATTGTTCGTAAATAGTTATGGTAATGGCACCAATGTACAACCGACGAACTTCTTGACGAGAAGTGAAAATTAAAGATGCTTGAACATTAGCTGTAACTCTTTACCATGTGGTGGTAAGACGTTGCCAAATGAGATATCTCGTCGTTTGTTCAAAATCTGTTGGTCATAAAATTCTGACGTATTTTTATGAGCAACAGAGTGCATCTTAAGATGAATTTCGGAAAGAGTTATGACTTCAGTTTTAACGGTTATTATATACTAATAGATTTTTTTCTACCTGTTGGCTACCAGTAGCCTCGCTACTGCGAGCCTTTCTATTAATCCTACGAAGAGACAGAAACTATTGAAAAGCTGTCATTCTACGCACGACCTTTATTTGCTCGACAATGTGTTCCCCTTTTGTCGGTATTGCAAAATTGCATTGAACAGAACGAGATATGAATAAAGAGCACCACAGTGAGTTGAATCATAGTTTTCCGTCAACAACTAAAAGAATGACACCCTCGATATTCTTTGAACGGGGATGAATTAGTGTCTGCGTGCATACACTTCATATAACATAAATCTGTATTTTTTCTAACAAAGCACAGATGAACCCCATGTACGAATTCTGTAGTATCTCCATCAACTTGCAATAGCTCTCGGAATATCTTTTTGGTCAATATTTCTCCACCTCTTTTAGGTGTAGTATTGACTTTCTCTCTCTTTCTCTCTTTAAACTACGGCTTTTCTTAATTCGGCATTTAACGATCACTTTCAGCAGAAAGGCTATTATTAATCGTTTTACCCTAATGTAAGGCCACAGATCCCAGGGAGGTCAGTATAGCTTGGACCGCGAGACAAATATGCAACCCACACCACATCTGGGACTCAAACCCTATCACAACTCGGAGGACTAGCCAGAGACATTGTGTCTCTGACCACTCGGCCACCGGAGCAGCTCTCGGTTTTTCTCTCGCCACCAA
Source organism: Macrothele yani (assembly GCA_039090855.1). NCBI lineage: Eukaryota > Metazoa > Arthropoda > Arachnida > Araneae > Macrothelidae > Macrothele > Macrothele yani. The sequence goes on along the minus strand of CM077011.1, from coordinate 74,303,411 downwards.
TCCACGAATGCCTCTGCAATTATTTTTCACTGCTAACAGGGGCCAGTTATCAGGGTCAGGCAATAGTTTGTCCCATTTCCAGCAAAAAAGTTTCATAATACAAGAAAATCATACACTCTCACCTCATTCCGTAAAGTACATGCGGTTGCTTTCCTTAGTTTTTTCTCAACATTCCACGAGAGCTACGATCTCACGGCGGTAACACACTACAGGTTTTGAGGAGACAAACTCTCTGATGCCAGATTCCACATCCACCAGTGAAGCGAAGTGCCGTCCTTAGTTCTTGTAGGAAACGGGCCGTAAAATAAAACAGGTGGCAGTCAAATGGGGCAAGTTTCAGACTAGGACCTTAGCCCCTTCCAATTCCTGTAGGTTTTGGTGGACCACACTAGAGAGGGGATTTGCAGCATTATCCACTTTAAGCAAAGCCAACTTCTCATTTATGTCTTCTGGCTGGCGTTGGGGCAGAGCATCATGGACTCTCTGCTGTTATTTGGAATAGATATTCGACCATCTGACACGAGTTACTTGTGCACAGTACCCTCAAATTTCAACCACATTCGCGACATGACTTTCTTCTTAAATATCGCTTTGTACACCACTGGCTGTTTTTGCAGGTGTGGCTTTATTCACAGGTTCCCACTGGAGGACAACGTAGAAATATCCACTTTTCTTCACCTGTGATGATACGAAGCCAAAGCTTAAGTTCTATGGTTTGCAAAGCAATCTTCAACAGAGAGCCACACATTGTTCCACTTGCTGAAGTGTCTATTCTTGGGAACCATTAGATGGCGCCTGTAAGAAAAACTAGGTTGGTGCAGGTGACGAACGATGGTGGATTGGGAATACCCAACATCCGCTGCCAGTTGTCGTATACTGGTACCGGGGACATCTGTCACAGTTTCAATCAGGGTGACAATGTTGGTGGTCGTTGGATGTTCTGACATCGGCTTATCGTCAAGACTGGTGTCCCCAGTATTGAAATGCCTGAACCATTTTTGTGCAGTTCTGCTGTCACTGGTTTCTCGCCATCAACTGCAAGACTTTCTCTCTCTGCTACTTCCGTGTTGAAATCTTTTTTTCCAATTAGGGCGTGGAAGCGCCCGAACCACACTTTTATCGACCTCTATGCTCTGCTCACCTGATAGTGCAATCTTGTTCCGTACTAAATGCACGACGTCAGCTTCGTGTGTTCCAGGACATCGTGGTACCCAGTCGATGCTGGCATGGGTTTAGCACTGGAATGCAACCGCACCATTATGTGTAGTTCAAAATGGGACGAACCTTTGATTCACGCTAGTAATCTAGCAATCCATTTCTTTCAGTACTGTGCTTTATTTGGTACATTATTAAGTAATCGATGTCGTTACCGGAATCCATTCTTGCCTCATGTCCGGCCCATACCTTTTTCATCAATCTTGGATGTTTGATGCCCTTAACCGCTATGTTCAACCTTATCCTGAAATCCGTTTCTTTGTCTCTTAATGTAAATTCCAGAAATTATCTTTTCATTTTACTTTGGGCTATACCACGTTTGTGTACTAAATCATAGGTTAATGTGCACGTTATTGTGTGTTAGTACTATGGGTATGCGTTTGTCTGTTCAGCTTTGTCATCAGTGTAATTTTTCATTGGATCATCAACACTTCCTTCTGCATAACATCGAAGTGATGACACAGACAGCATGTTACAAGCGAAGGTTTGATAGCCAATATCTAGGCCACTAGGAGCGCAATTCATATATGCTCTGGTAAGGGACAAGACATTCATTTGAAGTAAAACTTAATTTATTTGCATGAATGGCAAAGTAATTCCAGTATAGTATACTGGCCTTAACGGTTTGCGGATGGGTTTTTATTTGGGGGGGGGGGAGGTGAGTCGTGTATTTTTCTAAGAAGGTACTAGTCTCAATGTCTCTATTAGTATTTTAACTAAACGTGTACTGGTCTCAGTATCTTTCTTAGTATTTCATGTAAGGGTGTACAATATCTCCTGCGTGGTCTTAGTGAGAGATGGGTTTGCCTCCTTGGGGCGCTCCATGGGCAACAATGGCACACAGAACAGCAAAAAGGGCCTCTGTGAATCTTGAAGAGGTGCCAACTGGTTTTATGTGGCATTGGTGAAAAGGCCCCAACTCACAGGGTTTTGTTCCAGAATCCTTAAGTTGAATAACCAACTGGAACCGTCAGATGTGAGCTAACCCCTACACTGGTGTACTGTCCTGATAAAAAAAGACAGATACATAATTGACTCTAGTGTGGAATATGGTGGATCTACCACACTTGAGAAGGATGGCCCACCACGGAAACGATATAGAAAGTTTAGTGTACGTGGTGTGATGGATGTCAGTGTAGCACGAGCTGTGGGTCAAGATCGCTGTAAATGGAGAAGTTTGATAAGGCAAAGTAAGTAAATGATCAGTTAGAAATTTATCATGTAGTTTGTATTTCTTTGTGCAGCTAACCTGTGAATCTCATAGAAGAACTTTTTTTTTTTTTTTTTTGATTGGAGGTTTAACGACCACCGTGAGCAACTCAATGGGCTATAAGCAGTCGCCCGTCCCTAATTTAGGGTCACTGGTTCCAGGGAAGGGAGAGAGCCAGTGCCGTAAGACAAACACAACATCCATGCCTCACCGGGATTCGAACCCGGACCCCTTCGGACGAATGATCAGAGGCCATCGCTTAGACCACTGCGGCCACCGGGGCGGCTAGAAGAACTTAGGGATATTATGTATGTACACTGAAATGCCAGAAAAACTGGTACAGACGAGCTTATGCAAAATACATAGCAACGTCACCTATGCGCGTACTCGGTTGCGTCCGCCAGTGCGTGCAGTAGTGGTCAAAATTGGGGAAACCTTTTGGAAAAAATGTATTTTTGAGTTTTGATGGCTCATAACACCACTTTTTGTTTAGTAATACCATAAAATTATATACCAATGGATAGATAATTTCGTCAAAAATGTAATGCAATAAAGTTTGTTCTATTATCTGTATTCTATGAAAAATTATAGTCAAATAACCAGAAAAAGGAAGCACAACTTGCTTAGGTTGATATGAAGTAGCTTTCCTTCATTTCAATGTAGCCAATAAGCATGAGTGGTTAAAGAGCCAATCAAGTGCCATCTTGTTTTGGCAATGAGCCAATCAGGTGACAGTAGGATTCAGCTATTTATGTCATGTATTGGAGCTGAGAGGAGGACATTTGCCAGTGTGTTATGTGATTGCTATCAAGTTGGTTGGGTGTTTTGTGTTCTTCCACTTAGTGAGCATGTAATACGTAATACAATTAAAGAAATGGAGCAAAGAATTGACTGGCCACCCAGAAAGCGATGTAAAATAGTACTATTAAGTGAACAAGGCTTTTTTATGAAGAAATTAGAAGAAAATTGGTGGAAACTTAACCAAAGGTGGCATTTCTAAATTTTTGAAGAGGCATAAGGAGACTCAGTCACTGCAAAACCAGACTGGCAAAGGCAGGAAAAGGTGCACAACAGCAAGTGATTATAAAAGAATTAAGAGACTGTGCCTAGATGACAAAAGAAAATCATTAGGGCGCAATGCAATGTGAAGTTGGGAGTTGGGTGCAAAGACTGTTTGGCACAGTCTGCGGGAATTTGGTCAAATAGCTAGAATTCCACAAAAAAGTCATTTTTATCTCTCAAACAAAGGTTGAAAAGATTAAACTGGGTTAAAATCCACGTTAACTGGACAGCGGAACAATGTGACAGTGTTATTTGGAGTGATGAGACCAAAATCTCCCTAATTGGTAGTGATGGCATAAAATTCGTAAGAAGAAGAATCGGAGAAGAATTTGCATCCTGATTGCATTACATCTACTGCGAAACACCCAGTTAGTGTTATGATCTGCGGCTGTATAACATCAAAAGGTGTGGGCAGAATTTGCGTGATTAATGGGAATATAAATGGCCAAAAATACATTAATGAGATTCTTGAGCCGAAACTGAAGCCTTCCGCACGTGATCTTTTCCAAGATAATGAAGCATTTACACTGCTGGCCACCCAACATGCAACACCAAGAAGGAAGCATCCGATTGGCCTGAAATTCGCAACATCCGTCGCCCGCAAGAGGACATGCAAACGATTAGCATTGCAGGGCATATGCAAATCATGAACACCCGGCACGCCACCGAGAAGCACTAAAAGAAGGGTGAACAGAAGGCGGGGTGTAAGTAGTGGAAGTGTGTTGTGCTGCCGGACCTGTGCCTGAGAAGCTTCCTGATGCCTCGTCGCAGAATACGGCAGTCATTCCATCACAATTCGGAGTTCGACGGAGGAAGTATAGTGGCTTATCTCGACAGCGATTTATCGCACCGAGACATCGACGCCCGTGTAGGACGACATCCAGCCACAGTGAGGCGAGTATGGATTCGGTGAGGGCAAGAGGGACGGACGGACCGACGTGAGCATATGCGGCAGCCGCATCACACCACCGAACCAGAGGACCGGCATGTTGTGCGACGGGCATTGACGTCTCGCACCGCCACATCACGAACGTTAGCGCAAGAATTAGGGTATGTTGCGCAACAACCTGTGTCAGCACGTATCGTTCGACGTCGTCTGCAGGAGCGAGAACTTGTCGCACGGCGCCCATTGCTCCGAATACCATTGACGTTACACCACCGGCGATTGCGGCGGCAGTGGGCCGTTGAACGCCGCACCTGGACTACGGAATGGCACGACATTGTGTTTTCCAGCGAATCATGCTTCTGCCTGCAACACCACGATGGTCGGATCCGCGTGTGGCGGCACCGCAGTGAGAGACTGTATGACGCCTGCATTATGCATCGCCATACCGGTTTGTCGCCTGGCGTTATGATTTGGAGCACAGTTGGATATGACACCCACACCCTTCTGGTACGCATTGCCGGTACATTGCCATCTACGACGTTTTGGAACCTGTAGTCCTCCCTTACCTGCAGGACCTGCCAGCGGCCACGTTTCAACAGGATAATGCGCGCCCGCACGTGGCACGCATCGTGCAATAATTCTTCACGGCCCACCAGGTGTCACTGCTGCCGTGGCCCGTCTGTTCTCCCGATATGTCGCCCATCGAACACGTCTGTTCGTTGATCGGCAACCGATTGGCCCGGCAAGCACCACCCGCGGCTACGCCTGATAAACTGTGGCAACGTGTGGAAGCAGCCTGGACCGACATACCCCAAGCCCACATTCAAAGTCTTTTTCGTTCGATGCTGCGGCGTGTAGCGGCCGTTATTGCTTGCCGTGGAGGCCACACGAACTATTGATGTCTGCGTGTTCCGCAAGTCGCACGGGCCAGTAAGCTCAATCGTTTCATCTTTGTATCTGTTGTAATGTGTCCAGTAAATCTGGCTTTGCTATCTCGTGTCCTTCTTCGTGTTGCATTTTGGGTGGCCAGCAGTGTATATTTCAACAGGATTCAGCTCCGTGTCATGTTGCTGCTGTGTGCAAAATGTGGTTTCAAGATAATCATATTCCACTGCAGGGATAGCCTGGGAATAGCCCAGACTTTAACTATATCGAAAATCTATGGAGCCGACTAAAGAAAGTTGTTAGTCAGAAGCAACCCAGCAATAAAATCCAATTAATAGAAGCAATAATTCAATCTTAGTTTAACATTATAACAGCTGCAGAACTAAAAAATTTGATTCACTCCATGGGGTAATTAACGCTAAAGGTTACCCAACTAAGTATTATCTGAAAAGGTTTGCATATATAATTTTTTCTGTGTGTTTCACTTTTCTTTTTTATAACTGCTGTTCTAATATAAAATCTTTCATAAAGGTTATTGCATTGCATTTTTGATGACATTATCTTTCCATTGATATATAATTTTATGGTAGTACTCCAAAAAAAGTGGTGTTAAGAGCCATCAAACCTCAAAAATACACTATTTCCAAAAGGTTTCCACAATTTTGGCCACTACTGAATATAAAGCGATAGACATCCTTGCCATCTATCAGAGCTGTTTTCGGCATTAGAATGACAAGTAATAACGATTTAAGCGATCATGAAAGAAATACGGGATTACGCCATATAATACAAATTTTGAAGATGACAATCCGATTTTTGGCGTAAATGTGACAAGGATGGTAAGTCAGATACTTACCATCCTTGTCACATTTACGCCAAAAATCGGATTGTCATCTTCAAAATTTGATTTAAGCGATTTTCAACGCGGTGTCATAGTTGGCTCTCGTGGTGTACTTTCTACTTTAAATTTGTTACCCATCCCGTAGTTTCTTTAAATACTATACTGTGAGTTGTTGTTACAGTTTCATTATTTGTCTGGTGCACGGAAAAGTGATTTTCAGCCCCCGCTGCTAACGTCATTTTTTTATTTATTATGTATTATCAGGTTTTATATCTATGTTTCCAATAGGAAACGCTATACTTACAAAGTACGTTAAGGCTATCCCTAGTCCCATTTTGAAAAGGATATCAAACAGATAGGTTTGAAAAATATAAGTGGCAGAAAAATTTATCCAACTGACTTCATCACACCTAGAAAGTTTCCTCCCAGTAGCTGATTTATTTTTCACGTCAGATGCCCCTCTAACACCTTGAATTATTGCCATCATCAAAAACGCAGAGCCTCACACATAAATGCACTCATAATTTCGGGAAATGCACCAAAACACCAATTTACCGAAAACCTTTCATACACTTACTCTTTTCTCCCAGTTTTTATCATTTCTGCCCATGTTCCAACATTCTGTATTCTGCTCGGAATTTATTGGGGCTATTTTCTCGGGCCCACACCAGAATTCTGGCGTGTTTCCAAATAATCCTCTTATGCTACTGCTGCCGCATTCTCCCTTCTCTTTCTTCCTCCTCCTCCTCCTCCTTCTCTTCTTCTTCTTTTTTATCTTTCTATCACTCCTGGCAACTGGTGCTGTTAGTTTTTGTTTGGGCATTGTTAGGATATCGGCAGACTAATGGCGATGTCGACTGGTACGTGTGAGACCAGCGTACTCTCCAGTGTCAGCCAGAGTCCCTTACGTCCAAGCCGGCAGTGCCTCCATCCTCCATCATAAGTCTCCAGGAATCAAAGCTTGATACCTGTAATTGTTCCATAACGATAGGCTGGCGAGCCTTCGCATCGAGACAAAAGCACTCTTCAATTATTTAATGGAATATTGTTTCTTCTAGGGGAAAGCAGGGATCGGGGATAAGACAGCACTAGGACAAATCACTTCAAAGCAATTTGAGCTGATTCTATAAAATAATAGAACAATCCTGATATCCCGAAAATCTCCCAGCATGGTATTTTAGCTGTCCCATGTGCCAGTGAAAATCATATTTGAACGTTCACTACAATATTTTTATTTTATTTTTAATCTGCAAAAGAGGGTTTTATGGGCATTCTGCCTTTGAAATTCCATCTAAGACGTCATGCTTGGTACTTTAGCTCTATACAGAAACTGTGAAATCTGTAAATGTAGCGTTTTAATGCATGGACAACACCAGTTATTTCGTGTGTTGAAGACGTAATATCAACTGTAGGTGATTTGCTTCGACACAAGAACATTATGGAACATAACACGGTTTCCACAAAAAAGTATTAGTGTGCTTATCACATTTTATAATGTAATGCTAGAAAGTGTGATGAGCACACTATATAATCTTTTAAGAGCAACAGGAATGCTAATTGTGTTGGTAATTCTCATATTAAAAAAAAACAAATTACACTTACTTCCGTGAATATTTTGGCATCAGCTGTCTTTAGAATCGCAGAAACACACAACTCGGACACATCTCTGAAGTGAGCACATTGATACAGATAGTTAGGACATTTTTCTTGCTTTGAGCAAGGAAATTAGGAAATGTACTTTTGATTTTCAACATTTTTCCAAATTTTTGAATACTGATAGCAAATACTTCTTTTTCCAGATTTTGAAAATCAACATACAGTTCTAGCAAAACTTCATTCATATTACGTTGTGCTAACATCATGTCCCCTGCAGCGCAATTTTTCCTAGTTCGGTGTAAGAATACCAGGCAAAGTTTTGATTATGCAAAACCGAAATGAAGTAACATAATTCCTATTTGGAAAATGTATTCGAAAATGCTGATCATTAGTGAAAGCTGGCAGGGGAGATGTTAAAAGTCGTTGTGATGCTTCGTTGAGCCACTGCTCAACACATCTTGCACGATAGACAGTTGCATGAAACAGCCTTTACCTGCTGGATAAGAAGTCAACGCTGCAGGATGGACCTGATCGGCAAGTCAATTTGCGACGTACGAATACGTTATCGGGGACTGTCTGCCTCAAATGTTGCAGGCGTTATTATCTGATGCCCATTCTGGTTTAGAGTAAATCATGCACTCGTGCATTGTGCGAAACGTGTCAAGTTGTTGTTGTTAGCAGAGGATGAGGTTGAGTAGCTGACCTGACCATCTAAATTTCCAAATCTTAATACAGTATTATTGAACAAATGTGGGAATATTTGGACCGAAAGGTCAGATCTCCCTGTGACATATTTTACATGAAGAATGGTTCCAAATTCCGTTGTCGTACGTACATGACTTGTATAAGTTTATTCTAAGTCGAACTGCTTTGTTGTGAAAGCCCGAGTTGGTCCTACAAATCATTAATAAAAAGTTCTCTACAAACGGTAATTGTTTCCATTGATTTGATAAGCTTTTATATCTTACAATTCATAATTGGAATTCTATGCAACTTTTTCAACGTTCCCGAAGCCGTTTTATATTCTTTTCGTAGGACTTTTTTACATTGGATGTGAATTCGCACTCGAATTGTACCGATTACAGAGTCATTGTCCGCAAAGTACTGGCCTTCCAAGTAGTGTTTCAGCCTTTCGAAGATATTATCGTCACTTGAAACTAAGCTAGATCTGTACGGAGGATATGGGAGAAGACCCCAGTCATAGTTTCGGATGATTTCCATGGTCTTGGTTGTACGAGAACTAGTATCAAAATGGAAGCAAATCCTTTTTTGTTTTGTTTTTTTACTTTTACGTTTTGAGCGAATCCTTTGCATCACGTCTTTGGATAAAAGCATTAAGTAGCATTCAACATTGAAGGTTGTTGCTTCCTAAAGAAAAATAAATGGGAATTACGAACTTCTATTGCTCCTACGCCCCAAATATCTCTATTACCTTTCTGTCTGAGCTGTTTTGTTTTCGTTCTTTCTGGTTTTATAATATTGCATGAGGAGTTTCTTCACTGTGTTTTTAGCACGTCTTTTGTAAAAAAAGATCGTGCTTATGTTATCGGTTTGTCCGTCCGTCTGTCGACACAATATCTCTGCAACTATTAGTTAGATTTGAAAAATTCTTTTTGCATTGGGAAGCTTGAAATATGCAAATGATGATCCTTCACTTCGTTTTTTTTTTACAATGAACAATTTTGCCACTAGCGGGCGTAAATGTAGATGATATCGAACTCAAAATGCATTTTATTCCATATATTTGGTTCTAAACAACCGATTGAAAAAATTATTTTATCTTTCGATTCCATTTATGTCGAAGAGTATTTTAGGTATAGTTACCTTTTGAAGTTACTCATAGATTTTCCGCTAGGGAGCGTAAAATAAATTACGTTTTCTCCCATATCTCTTCTTCTAAAACTCCGATTTGAAAACCTTTTTCTTCAGGCGATACAGATCCTGATAGAAAATATTTTGCATGCAATTTCTAATTTTTGGTAAAGAGTACTTTCGCCACCAATAGGCGTAAGCGTTAATTTTTATTTCTGATATGTTTGTAATAAAATTTGAGCTTCTAAAATCTCGATTGAAAAAACGTCGTTTGTAGACCGATGCCTGTCATATCGATTAACCTTTTCGGAATATTTTCTTCTTAAAATATTCCATGTTTTCTCCTCCAGGAGGTGTAGATGTATATCTTATTTTTGTCAATATTTCCGCTTCTAAGGGTCGGATTTGAAAAATTCTTTCTTTATTGGTTAAAGTTTCCGGTGTGACATGTTTTTCATATAATTTCAAAATTTTCAAGTAATTCATAGACTTTCTGCTAGGGGGAGTAGAGGTAAATTTCGTTTCCCCCGACATCTCTGCTTCTAAAACTCCGATTTAAAAAATCCTTTCTGCACCGGTTGCAACTCCTCATGGGAAATCCTTTGCATGTAATTTCTAATTTTTGGTAAAGAATGGTTTGGCTACCAGGGAGCGTAAGTCTTAATTCCGCTTCTGATGTATTTGCAGCGAAACCTGAGCTTCTAAAATGTCGATTGAAAAAAATTCGTTTGCGGACCGATACTACTCACATCGACAAACATTTTAGAAGTAGTTTCTTCTTAAAATAATGCATGGTTTCTACGACAGGGGGTATAGATATATATCTTATTTTTGTCAATATCTCTAGTTCTATGAGTCCAATTTGAAAAATTCCTTCTTTGTTGGGTAGTGTTTCCAATGCGGAATGTTTTTCATATAAATTCAAAATTTTGAAGTAAATCATAGACTTTCCTAGAGGGGGCCGCAAAGGTGAATTGCATTTTCCTCGATATTTCTGCGTCTAAAACTCCGACTTGAAAAATTATTCCTGTGCAGCATACAGCTCCTGATGAAGAATGTTTTTCATATAATAATTAATATGTGGTAAAGAATGATTTTGTCACGAGGAGGCATAAGTGTTAATTTCTACTTCTAATGTATTTGCAGCAAAATCTCAGCTCCTGAAAACTCGACAATTTTTTTTTCTTGGACCGATACCGCTCACATCGGAAAACCTTTTGAGAATACTTTCTTCCTAAAATAATGCATGGTTTTCCCGCCAGGAGGGCGTAGATGCATATCTTACATTTGTCCATATATCTGCTTCAAAGAGTTCGCTTTGAAAAATTATTTCCTTGTTGGAGCGCGTTTCTGCGGCGAAATGTTTGTCATATAAATTCAAATTTTTCTTAATGCAAAAGTCTGCAACCAGAATACGTAAGTTCACGATTCCGTTTACAGCAATATCTGCGGGATTAAAAACCCGATTCAAAAACGTCTTTCTTTGGTCAGATACTACTGCTTTCCATACCAGTTCCATTGACTTTGAATAGCTTTGATAAATTTAATCCGCGTCAGAACGGAATCAAAAGACATGCTCATTACAGCTGAAGATCGGTGTCATCTTTCTTGTTGTTTTTCACCCTGGAATAAAACGATGCACGCAGTTCTCACTGGTAGTGACGACATACTTCAGGAATTTCTCTTCTTTTGTCTCGTTCCGCCTCAAATGTTGAATAGCGGCTTGACCTTGCACCACTTTATTTTATTCTGATAAAGACGAGATAACCAACTTGTTTCTCTTGATATGTTCCGCGCTACTAACACTAGTTTCTATGCTATACACTATATCTTGCACTCTGATTTGTCGTTTTTCGAATGAGGCAGCTGACCTTGCCAATGTTTTCAGCATTGGAGGATATTCAGTGGCGACGAGCTCGGGCTGGCCTAATGCAGGTGCATATTGCATTTTTAAAGGTGACTTGGCTTATGTACATAAGTGGTGCCAAAAGAAGTTCAAATTCTGGTGGCACGCGAATAAAATTCAAAGGTTTATCTGACTACTAGTTGGGAGCCACCTAGGTAGCGGGATGGTCAGTGGATTAGACATTTGCCTCGTTGTTCCAGCTGGCCGGAGGATGAGGAACTGGTGGTACGCTTGCCTTAAAACGCTGCGTTTCCTCCCCATGTGTAACCAGCGGCTCCAACTTACAGACGTACGACTGATTACAGCTCTTAGAATTCCTCATGGATGTCATTAAATCCCGAAACTCCTCCTCCTCCCCCTAAAAAAAAACTACTGATGTAGGACAGTTTTCTAATAAACGTGCATATACAGGGATAGAATAATGATCGGATACAAAAACAAAGTACACGGTCGTATCAGAATAACATGATCACCTACCTAATAATGGGAATAACCACCCTTGGGCGAGACGGCAGGCCATGAACGCAACGAGGCCCTGGACGGTTGCCCGAGGCAAACGTGCCCGTTCGGACTGCAGCAGAACGCAGAGATCCTTGCGATGACGTGGTTGTGGATCCGCAGATCAAATCTGTCAATACAAATAGTCCTATAAGTGCTCTAAGGGATTGAGGTCGGGCGATTTCCCTGACAAGGGAGAACGGAGACATCGCTGTCGTGTTCCTGGAACCAGTCAGGCACTTCCTTAGCGACGTGGCACCGCGCATCGTCGTGTTGGTAGACACCATCACCACCAGGGTAAATGTTCAACATGAAAGGATGCATGTGGTCAGCAAGGACGAACAGGTGGCCATTGGCATTCAGGGACCCATTCAGTGGTACCAGCGGTCCCAGGTCATACCAGGAAAACATCCCTCAGACATACACACTCCCACCGCCGCTCTGTAATTGACCAACAAGCGTGTTGGGGTGTAGGTTATCATGTGTCGGACGCCGTATCCGCTACCGCACGTTACTTCTCTGGAGCTGAAACCTCGATTCGTCGGAGAAGGTAACCTTTTCCCCCTTTTCAAATGTCCAATGACGGTAGTCCCATGTGAACTGCAGACGTCGTCGCAGATGGACCTGGGTTAACATGGGCGCCTTGACACAGCGTGGACTCCGAACACCCATACGTAACAAGGCTCGCTGCATTGCTATCGGGGACACGTACCAGGGTTCCCCAACGTTCATTTGCGTGGTTTTTTTGCTGCACTGTTGCACGTTCATTTCCCTTTACCAGTCGACGGAGGCGACGTTCTTCTCGCGACGTTCTTCTCTGGGGTCGATGCCTTTGGGGCTCCACAGTTATGACGTCGGGAGGTACTCGGTCTGCCAGAAGCCCATTCTTGGTACATCCTTACACCCCGCGAACAAATCACGAAATCTGCTGTTACTGCGATGCTACCACCCTTGGCGCGATAGCCGATGATCATTCCTTTTTGAACGTCAGTCAAATCACTTCCTCTGCCCATCGTGTTAACGTAACGCACTCTGGATCATCTTTCCTTGCCGGCCGCTAATATCTCTGTCGGTCGACCTCGTCACGTGAACTCTGTGACGCTCCTGGGCGGGTACACTGTAACTCCGGGAGTGGTCACGTTATTCTAGTATGGCTCTGTACTGTGTTGCAGTATCTGTATTCGCTTTCTAAATTATTATTAATTTTTTTATAATTTGCACGTTGGAGTCTGCAGATCTCATGTTGTTGTTTTTTTGTTTTTTTTTGAGAGGTCTACTTCCCGTGACAAACTTCTTTAACAAAAACCGTCGAGTATGAATTTGATATAAGTTTATATCAGTATGTATTCTACAGACATAAACTTATATTTGTTGATTACTCTGCAGACATAAACTTATTATCAGTATTCATTGACATTTTTGCAGTTTTTACTTTTTTTCCCCAGTTAGCGGCATTCATTTCAGTTGTTAAACTACTTTACATGAACAAATTTAGAACACCATTTTTTTTCACGACTGTCTTGTAGACTTAAGTACTCTTAATATTGCATTGAAAGAAAATTTCCTTCAAATTTACCCAATTAATTTTTATATCATATTTACAAGATTTACAAGAAAACCGCATGCCTGTGAAATATGTTAGTTTCTTTTCTTCATAAGAAAAAGAAATTGTTCATTAAGCTGGAAAAAAGAACATATCATCTGCAGAGTTTATATGCTGGATTAGGATGACAAAAAGCAAAAGGTAGAATCTTCTATAATTCCTCTTTTACGCTCTTATGCTTTTTCAGCAAAATACTATTCACAGGTTAATATATTTGAAATACGAAAACGCTGCTATAAATTGTATTTTTCAACTGATGTTTGCGCCGTCCTTTAGAACTTAAGAAATAACGCAATTTTAATTATTCTCTTTGCAGTGTTTAACTATCCAAATGGTCTGGTTCACTTACATTTTGCTGATAGCACGTGTCTTTCTTTCCATTTTTGCTATAAGCTGCGCAACGCATTAAATTAGTTGCATGTTCTTCTCAATTAAACAAATTTTCTAGCATATGTTCCAACAACTTTATTTTAATAAAAGGAAGCTACTTCAAAAGTTACAGATATCAATGCAGACTGAGAAATATTTATTGTAGATTATGTTTAATACCTTCCGTGGTAAATGAAGTATATATTTTCACGAAGGTGAATGAAAGGAACGTGTGTTTACCTCTGAAGTTCTGCTACTGCTGGAACTATTTCCAAACCCATTTGAGTGCACCTTTTGAGAAAAAAAACGTCTTTATATTATCAGTAGGTCCATGCGTCTGTATACATGACATTTCTACTGCAATGGGTACGATTCTAAATTTTGTTTTGGATTTCCAATCAAATAGCGCTAACGATTATAACGAGTAATGCACTTCCGAAATCCTGTTGCGCACTTATTTTTCGCTATATACATAGCCTACGAACAAGTAATTGGACGCCCTTGCAATCGACGATATCTGCGGTTCTGATACACGTCACGGCCGCCGTTAAATATCGTGTGGGAAACAACAACGCAACCAGTCACATGCAAGATGCCACGCAGTTCGGAGCTCTCTGATTTCGAGAAAGGTGTAATCGTCGGGTATCACAGAAATGGCCGATCCATACGTGACATATCCAGCGAGTTGAAGTACCCAAAATCGACAGTGGAAGATGAGAGGTGACTGTCGGAATGTGCCCCGACCCGGCAGACTAACAAAACTGAGAGTTATAGACCGACGGGTAATTGCAAGAGAAATTCGGAAGATCCGTAACAAATCTATGAGCCACATCCGCAAGGAGTTTCAACAGGCATTCGGGAGAGTTCTTTCGATGAATACCATCCGTAAGGAAGCCCATCTGCTCGGTTATCATAGACGTGCTGCCGCCCACAAGCCTTTGATCACCAAGTCCAATAGATACACGTCACAGCTAACGTGGTGCAAAGAACGTCGACAGTGGACCGTTGAACAGTGGAAACCGGCTCTCTGGAGCGACAAATCAAGGTTAACCCTCTACCGTTCCGATGGCAGGGTCTGGGTTTGGCGTCTGCCTGGAGAACGCCTCCTGCCGGAATGTATGTGCCAACTGTGAAGTTCGGCGGCGGTGGAATTATGCTATGGAGGTGTTTCTCCTGGTATGGCACGGGACCCTTGGTCTTAATTCCTGGTGGACTCAACGCCGAGACCTACTGCATCATTTTGGATGACCATGTGCTTCCTACGTTGCGGCAGTTTTACGGGGTGGGCCCATGTTACATTTAGGATGACAATGCTACCTGTCATGTTACGAGGCTCACCATGGCTTGGTATGGTGACAATAGGGTTAATCGAATGAACTGGCCTGCGCAGAGCCCGGACCTTAACCCTATCGAGCACCTCTGGGACGAGTTGGAGCGTCGAATTAAGGGGTTCGCCCACCGTCCGAAATCGGTGAAGGAACTGACCTGCCTTCTCCAAGCCGAGTGGAAGAAGATACCGCTAGCCGTCGTACAACGCCTGGTTGAGAGTATGCCCCGGAGGGTCACAGCTGTAATCGCTGCTCGTGGAGGCTCCACCAACTATTGAAAGTGAAGAAACTTCGTTTTCCTTTGCTATCACAGGTGTCCAATTACTTGTTGGTAGGTAGTGTATAAAGAAAGTAATGTCTGTAAATGCAAGGCAACATAAAAGTGCCAACTACTGTATATACAAGTGCAGATCAATCCGAAATGTATTCGCCATCGTTTGCAACTAGCTGCTCCCATCGTCTGGGTAGCTGTTGACTACCGTTCCTGTAGAATTCCGGTGGCTTGGACGCAAAGAAATAAGTAAGTGCGCGTTCGACATCTTCCCGGTTGATTACTCGCTGTCAGTCCAGAAAATGCTGAAATGACTGGAAAATGTGGTGGTCGTTTGGGGAAATATCCCGAAAAATTGCTGGGAGCGGCAGCAGCTCCCATCCCAGGTCCCGGATCTTGTGACAGACCACCCGTGCTGTGTGAGCTACGAAGACGCCCTTGGGGTTCAGCAGTGCTGCTCTTTTCGACGTGAGCGACGCATGCAAAACGTCGAGCTCACAGCAGAACACATCGGCGACGATAGTGGTGTCCGGAAGCAGCTCCAAAAAACACGACACCCCTTATATCCCACCAAACAGACAGCGGGACCTTGCGTTGGTGTCAGCCGGCATTGGGGATTGGCATGGGCTTCTGTTTTGGGTCCAATCACTGCTAACGGGCGCTGAAATTGTGATACAGGACGCGTTTCTCGTCACCTGTGACAATGCAGTCCACAAATGGTTTTACTTGGTCACGTGCAAGCAGGAAAACACATGCGCTCGTGCAATTTGTTTTCTGCTCAATTGTATTTTGATTGGCTATCCAAACTCCCATTTTCTGCACCTTTCCAAGATGACGCAGGTGCGAAATAATGCTCCTACGGGAGGTCACCAGCTGTTCGACCAACTCCCGCATCGTTACCCATGGGTCGGTCTCCTCTAAGGTCTTCAGCATGTCCATATCCACTCTTACGGGTCTTCCGGATTTGGGATGGTGCGACCAGTCAAAATTTCTCTCTCGAAACCGTTCGAACCAACGACAGCACTGACGATGTGATATGGCATTGGGGTACACAGCTGCAATGCTCCTTACAACACTTGCAAGAGTGTTACCACGCCAAAACTCATACAGCATGCAATAACGTTGGCTAGAGCTTACATTCTTCGCCTTCTGATGGCTAGCTGCATCAAACTAAAGCCACCTTCCTGCTGATGTCATGCCGGTGTGCTGCTCGGATATAAATGTGCGACGTGGCCGCGGTTTCGACTTCGGGTACCTCGTCATCGGACATTATTTTCCTCCAAACCCAATATATATATATATATATATATATATATATATATATATATATATATATGGGATGTAAGGTCAGGTGATGCGTAACATCACAGCCTCTCCTTGACAAATGTCAACCCCGCCTTCTCGTGGTACATCCTGTTCCCACTAAAGGGGCTCTGACGACCGCCAATAGCGGTATAACTATACCATCGGGATTAGAGGAAATTCTATCCCACACTCACCAACCCGCTTGGCCAGCGTGGTGAGTTATGGCCAAACCCCTCCAAAATGATTCCACAACTTAAATCTTGGCCCTCAGTCTCCGGCAGCTGGAATGTACCTGGCCAAGGCAGCGGCCAGTGCGACATGAAGGCAGAGGGTGCTAAGAATCCCCGGAGGACCGGACTAGGCTGCCATCTGATGCTGACCTTGGCTACGTACAATGGACGCTCCCTATCTTCTGATTCAAGGCTTCTTGAATTGGAAGAGGAACTACAAAGGATCAAGTGGGACATCGTGGGGCTAAGTGAGGTAAGGAGAAAAGGAGAAGATCTCATCGAACTGAAAAGTGGACATCTCTTCTACTGTCGTGGGACAGATACTGGCAGAACTAGTGGTGTTGGATTTATAATAAACAAGAAACTGAAGGATAAAGTTGTAGAAGTTGAAAGTTCCTCTGACAGAGCTGCACGACTTGTAATCCAACTCTCGAAAAGATACCAGGCTCAGATTATTCAAACTTATGCACCCACCACAAGTCATCCTGAAGAAGAAATTGAAGAATTTTATGAGGAAATTTGTCATCTAAATAATAAAGGTAAGCAGCACTTGAAAATAATTATGGGAGATTTCAATGCAAAAATAGGGCAACGGCAACAGAATGAAACTTCAGTAGGTAAATTCGGTCACGGCAACAGAAACCAGCGTGGAAATACTCTCGTTGAGTTTGCAGAGGCAGAAGGGTTTTTCATCTTGAACTCCTTCTTCAAGAAAAAGCCACACAGGAAATGGACATGGAGACATCCAAATGGGACGACAAGTGAAATTGATTTTATTATGTGTAACAAAAAATTCCTCATAGAAGACTGCAGTGTGCTAAACAAGTTCAACACAGGTAGTGACCATAGATTGGTGAGATGTAAGATGCACCTCTACACTAAACTTGAACGTGGCAAGCTCATAAGACAAACAAAATCTATTGACATAACCAACCTTAAAAAACACCATAATACCTTCAAGTTGGAACTGAAGAACAGGTTCTCTGCTTTAGAAGGCCTAACATCAGAAGAAGTGGACATCTCTGAAGTTAACAGAAAAGTAACCAAAGCTCTTATGGAAACAGCAACAAAATTAGCTGGGTCTAAGAACAAGTTGCATGTAAATAAATTATCAGGAAAAACGAAAATGTTGATGCAAAAAAGAAGAGAGATGAGGACAACTAAAGAAGATGTGACTTCCAAAGTGGAATATATAGAGCTATGCAAGACAGTAAGAAAAAGTATCACTGAAGACGTAAGAAAATTCAACTGTGAACTAGTGAGGAAAGCAATTGAAAACAACCAAAACCTAAAGATAGCAAAGGGACATCTCAGTAAGGGAAGAAAACAGATTATGGCACTGAGAAAAGAAGATGGTTCTGTAACAAGAAATAGAGGCGAAATTTTGACAAGAGTGAAATATTTCTACTCCAAATTATATGAAAGGGATGATACATGCACTCCAGACATCATGAAAGATACCAGTATCAGAGTTCCTCCAGTCCTTCCAGCAGAAGTTGCACATGCAATCAAGAACATGAAGCGGGGAAAAGCTCCAGGAGAAGATGGAATTACTGTAGACATCATAAAAGAAGCAAAGTGGAGAAATCGAAACAGTACTCGCCCAAATTTTCACTCGATGCCTTAATGAAGGAAAGATTCCTGAGGATTGGAACACCGCTACAATGATCCTGCTACATAAGAAAGGTGACATTGAGGATATCGGAAACTACAGACCTATCAGCCTCCTATCAGTAGTTTATAAAATCTTCACTAAAGTTCTTTCACACCGCTTGAAGGTAACACTGGACATGGCTCAACCGAGAGAACAAGCTGGATTCAGGAGTATCTACAGCACAATAGATCATATCCACGTGCTGAGAGAACTAATTGAAAGAGCGAGGGAATATGAACTTCCATTGTGCATGGCTTTTATCGATTATGAAAAAGCCTTTGATTCGGTGAAACCATCAGCAGTTACAATGGCTCTGAAAACCTGCGGTATTGAAGATGCATACATTAATATTATTAATAACATCTATGAAAATGCAAGTGCAAAGATTAGGCTGTTTGAAAATACAACACACGTAAAAATTGGAAAGGGAGTGAGACAAGGTGACACCATATCTCTGAAGCTCTTTAATGCCACATTGGAGGGTGTTTTTCAGTCGCTGAGCTGGGAAAACAAAGGGATAAAGATCAATGGAGATTATCTAACCCACCTTCGTTTTGCTGATGACGTAGTCATTTTTGCAACTACCCCATCAGAGCTGCAGAGTATGATCCAGGAACTTGCTGACAAGAGTAAAAAAGTGGGATTAAAAATGAACTTTCAGAAGACAAAAGTGATGTTCAATGCTTTTACAAGAAATGAAGATTTATCGATTGATGGAGAAAAGCTGGAGATAACAGACACGTACGTTTATCTTGGACAGCAGATATCAAGTGAGGGTCACATTGATGAAGAAATTAATCGGCGTACAAAACTTGCCTGGAGAGCTTTTGGAAGAAACAGCATAATTTTCAAGAGCAATATGCCATTATGTCTTAAAAGAAAAGTGTTTGATCAATGCATCCTTCCAGTGCTTACGTATGGTGCAGAGACGTGGACCTTAACTAAAAGAGACATACAAAGGCTGCAGACAACTCAAAGAAGCATGGACAGGTGCATACTTGGTGTAACCAGGAGAGATAAGAAGAGGAACTCGTGGATCCGAAAAATGACAAGAGTGGAAGACATCATGATCAGAGTTAAATCCCTGAAATGGCAATGGGCTGGACATACTGCCAGAAGGACAGATCATCGATGGACAGCCGAAATTTTAGATTGGATTCCAAGGGACAGGAAAAGACCCAGAAGAAGACCACATGGGAGATGGGTGGATGAAATTCGAAAGTATGCAGGGGTGACATGGAGGAGACTGGCACAAGACAGACCGTTGTGGAGGAAACTTGGGGAGACCTTCGTCCAGCAGTGGATTGATAATGGTTGACAATGATGATGATGATGATATATATATATATATATATATATATATATATATATATATATATATATATATATATATATATATATATATATATATATATATATCCATTCATCATTATCAACCGTTATCAACCCACTGATGGAGGAAAGTCTCCCCAAATGTCTTCCAAAACTTTCTGTCATGAGCAAGACTCCGACATGCTTCCCAAATTCATCCACCCATATCCCACATGGTTTTCATCTGCGTCTTTTTCTCTCTCTTGAGATCCAGTCTAGTATCTCAGCTGTCCAACACTAGTCAGTTCTTGAAGCAATGTGTCTATCCTAGTGTCATTTCAGGAGTTTAACCTTTATTATGATTTCATGAGCTGCTGCCATTTTCCTGATCCCCAAAAAGTTCCTGTTGCAATCGTTCCTAGTTTTGTTATGCATCTTTCAGTAGTTTCTATCCTCTACGCAACGTTTGTAGTTAAGACCCATGCCACTGAATCTTAAGTACGATCTCGAAGATACACTGTGATTAAACATTTTTCGTTTAAGGCGTAGTGGTAAATTGCACTTGAAAATTATACTGTTTCCCCAAAATGCTCTCCAACCAAATTTTACGTGCCAATTGATTTCTTGTTCGATGCGGACCTAGCTTTATATCTGTTGTCTAAGGTGTATGTGTGCATCTGAATCTTCAGTTGTTTATCAAGCACTGTACATAGATTTTGTTTTCTATAAGTTCATTCTTATGCCCACTTCTGCACTCTTCTCAGCATGTTCCTGAACCAGCTCTGAGGGATTTATGTATATCCTGAGAGATACGAAATAGTGGAGGCACCTGCTATAAAAGTACTACTTTTCTAATACCCTACGTATTATTCCTTGCAAGTAGTACCGACGACACCAGCAGTTACTTATTTGCATGTGTTAAATAATCGTACACGAAGCAAAATGGCATATAGAACTTGAGGATATCTGAATTCCAAAGAAGATAAATTGCTGGATAGATTTCAGCTGGGGTAACGGTAACTGAAACTGCGGATTTCTTGAATGCATCCATAACAAAAAAGTTATAATTGCATTCAACAAGGCTGGAGATACCACATGTGATGGGCAAATAGTAATAGAATATCGGAGCTTACTGAAAGAAACTCACCTTCTATCTGCAAAACGGGTTGCGATCCGAACTCATAAATCTATTTCCGCAAAAATAACGAGATCAATCTATGTGTCTAACAAAACAATTAACCGGGAACTTCATAAAGCTACATTTGTTATGGAACTGCTATTCTTAAGCAAATACTTATTGCTACTAATGCAAAATTGATGATGCAGTGGTATCAGAATCAGAAAGTTTGAACTGTGGATGATTATCAACATGCCATTTGGTCCAGCAAATTATCAATCACATTTTTTTCCAAATTTGGGAAGAATTTTCGTGTAGCGAATACCGACGAAAGCGAATAACCCCGAGAGCCTTGTACCAACCTTCAAACTTGGTAGGGGGTCAAAAATAGTTTCGGCGGTGTTCTCTTGGTAATGTTAAGGTACATCTCTATCAATAGGCGAACTACAGCTACTACATACCCAGATAGTTTGGGTGACAAAATTCATCACACGCCATATTTCAGTATGGCAATACTTCAATACATAAATACAAATGTATCCAATATTTCAGTATGGCAATACTTCAATACATAAATACAAATGTATCCAATCTTGATTTCACCAGCATCAAACTAAAGTTCAGTATCTTTCATGGAATGAGCTCTCACAAGAGGTAAACATCACTGTGTGTGTGTTTGAAGTACTGGACATTGTGTCTGTGTTGTGTTTGACGTCCTCATTCATGAAAGTCTCAAGTTCTTCCACCATTGTCGCTGAACGAACTTGAGACTTTCATAAATGAGGAATGGTTTTATACTCCTTTGAAAACTGTTCAGAAGTTATCTGAATCCATTCCACGTCGAATACAAGCTGTAGTAAAAGTAAAGTAAAGCGTTGTCCTCTCTCTGTAAAAGCATAACTGTAGCTCTTCTCACATACCTACCTATCTATCTATGCGTGTGTATGTAGAGAGAGAGAGAATGAGAGAAATATATATATATATGGGATGTAAGGTCAGGTGATGCGTAACATCACAGCCTCTCCTTGACAAATGTCAACCCCGCCTTCTCGTGGTACATCCTGTTCCCACTAAAGGGGCTCTGACGACCGCCAATAGCGGTATAACTATACCATCGGGATTAGAGGAAATGCTATCCCACACTCACCAACCCGCTTGGCCAGCGTGGTGAGTTATGGCCAAACCCCTCCAAAATGACTCCACAACTTAAATCTTGGCCCTCCGTCTCCGGCAGCTGGAATGTACCTGGCCAAGGCAGCAGCCAGTGCGACATGAAGGCAGAGGGTGCTACGAATCCCCGGAGGACCTTGACTAGGCTGCCATCTGATGCTGACCTCGGCTACGTATAACGGACGCTCCCTATCTTCTGATTCAAGGCTTCTTGAATTGGAAGAGGAACTACAAAGGATCAAGTGGGACATCGTCGGGCTAAGTGAGGAAAGGAGAAAAGGAGAAGATCTCATTGAACTGAAAAGTGGACATCTCTTCTACTATCGTGGGACCCATACTGGCAGAACTAGTGGTGTTGGATTTATAATAAACAAGAAACTGAAGGATAAAGTTGTAGAAGTTGAAAGTTCCTCTGACAGAGCTGCACGACTCGTTATCCAACTCTCGAGAAGATACCAGGCTCAGATTATTCAAACTTATGCACCCACCACAAGTCATGCTGAAGAAGAAATTGAAGAATTTTATGAGGAAATTCGTCATCTAAATAATAAAGGTAAGCAGCACTTGAAGATAATTATGGGAGATTTCAATGCAAAAATAGGGCAACGGCAACACAATGAAACTTCAGTAGGTAAATTCGGTCACGGCAACAGAAACCAGCGTGGAAATACTCTCGTAGAGTTTGCAGAAGCAGAAGGGTTTTTCATCTTGAACTCCTACATGGAGACATCCAAATGGGATGACAAGTGAAATTGCTTTTATTATGTGTAACAAAAAAATTCGTCATAGAAGACTGCAGTGTGCTAAACAAGTTCTACACAGGCAGTGACCATAGATTGGTGAGATGTAAGATGCACCTCAACACTAAACTCGAACGTAGCAAGCTCATAAGACGAACAAAATGTATTGACATAACCAACCTTAAAAAACACCATAATACCTTCAAATTGGAACTGAAGAACAGATTCTCTGCTTTAGAAGGCCTAACATTGGATGAAGTGGATATTTCTGAAGTTAACAGAAAAGTAACCAAAGCTCTTATGGAAACAGCAACAAAATTAGCTGTGTCTAAGAACAAATTGTATGTGAACAAATTATCAGGAAAAACCAAAATGTTGATGCAAAAAAGAAGAGAGATGAGGACAACTAAAGAAGATGTGACTTCCAAAGTGGAATATATAGAGCTATGCAAGCCAGTACGAAAACGTATATAGAGCTATGCAAGACAGTACGAAAACGTATATAGAGCTATGCAAGACAGTACCAAATAGTATCACTGAAGACGTAAGGAAATTCAACTGTGAACTAGTAAGGAAATCAATTGAAAACAACCAAAGCCTAAAGATAGCAAAGGGACATCTCAGTAAGGGAAAAAAACAGATTATGGCACTGAGAAAAGAAGATGGTTCTGTAACAAGAAATAGAGGCGAAATTTTGACAAGAGTGAAAGATTTCGACTCCAAATTATATGAAAGGGATGATACATGTCCTCCAGACATCATGAAAGGTACCAGTACCAGAGTTCTTCCAGTCCTTCCAGCAGAAGTTGCACATGCAATCAAGAACATGAAGCGGGGAAAAGCTCCAGGAGAAGATGGAATTACTGTAGACATCATACAAGAAGCAAGTGGAGAAATCGAAACAGTACTCGCACAAATTTTCACTCGATGCCTTAATGAAGGGAAAATTCCTGAGGATTGAAACAACGCTACAATGATCTTGCTACATAAAAAAGGTGACATTGAGGATCTCAGGAACTACAGACCTATCAGATTCCTATCAGTAGTTTATAAAATCTTCACTAAAGTTCTTTCACACCGCTTGAAGGTGACACTGGACATGGCTCAACCGAGAGAACAAGCTGGATTCAGGAGTGGCTACAGCACAATAGATCACATCCTAGTACTGAGAGAACTAATTGAAAGAGCGAGGGAATATGAACTTCCATTGTGCATGGCTTTTATCGATTATGAAAAAGCCTCTGATTCGGTGAAACCATCAGCAGTTGCAATGGCTCTGAAATCCTGCGGTATTGAAGATGCATACATTAATATTATTAATAACATCTGTGAAAATGCGAGTGCAAAGATTCGGCTGTTTGAAAATACAACACACATAAAAATTGGAAAAGGAGTGAAACAAGGTGACACCATATCTCCGAAGCTCTTTAATGCCACATTGGAAAATGTCTTTCAATCACTGAACTGGGAAAACAAAGGGATAAAGGTTAATGGAGATTATCTAACCCACCTTTGTTTTGCTGATGATATTGTCATTTGTGCAACTACACCATCAGAGCTGCAGAGTATGATCCAAGAACTTGCTGCCAAGAGTAAAGAAGTGGGATTAAAAATGAACTTTCAGAAGACAAAAGTGATGTTCAATGCTTTTACACGAAATGAAGATTTATCGATTGATGGAGAAAAGCTGGAGATAACAGACACGCACGTTTATCTTGCACAGCAGATATTAAATGAGTGTCACATTGATGAAGAATTTAATCGGCGTACAAAACTTGCTTGGAGAGCTCTTGGAAGAAACAGCATAATTTTCAAGAGCAATATGCCATTATGTCTTAAAAGGAAAGTGTTTGATCAATGCATCCTTCCAGTGCTTACGTATGGTGCAGAGACGTGGGCCTTAACTAAAAGAGACATACAAAGGCTGCAGACAACTCAAAGAAGCATGGACAGGTGCATGCTTGGTGTAACTAAGAGAGATAAGAAGAGGAACTCGTGGATCCGAAAAATGACAAGAGTGGATAACATCATGATCAGAGTTAAATCCCTGAAATTGCAATGGGCTGGACATACGCCAAAAGGACAGACCATCGATGGACACCCGAACTTTTAGATTGGATTCCAAGGGACATGAAAAGACCCAGAAAAAGGCCACATGGAAGATGGGTGGATCAAATTCGAAAGTATGCGGGACCTTTGCCCAGCAGTTGATTGATAATGGTTGACAATGATGATGATGATGAATTATGAACATAGCCTTTCAGAAATTTCTCTCCGTTAGGCGATGCTCACCACTAGATGACGAAAAGCTGATATAAATTAGATGACGCAAAGCTGACATAAATTAGATGACGCAAAATCTGACATAAATTAGATGACGCAAAGCCTGACATAAATTAGATGACTCAAATGCTGACATAAATTAGATGACGCAAAAGATAACCTGCTTCTGGCAGTAGTTTTCTACTTTGGAATCTCCGATCCAACAAATACCGATAAGAATTTCCAAACATTTCCTGAACTAAAGTGTTCTAACTTGATGCACAAATTTATATTTCTTATTCAACAATGTCTGTGCTTCTAACAGTCTGATTGAAAATTTTTCTTTCAGCATCCACTATCTTTATCCCCGATAAATGCAATGCGTGTGCTATCTGATTTTCCAGATGCCCTATTTTTTCGTTTGTAAGTCCCGGGTAATTTGCATTCGGAATTATGTATATCTGTTCTTTGGGAAAGGCCCCATCTAAAAGAAATGTTTTTTCACAGTGAACTGGTTTAACCATGAGCGCGTCTTTCCAGGACCACCCAGTTCACTGATGCGCAATTTTACCGCTAGGTCGGATAAATGTGTATTTTTTGTTGGATGGGAATATGTTTTATGAGGTTATTTTCATTGGATGGGATCCCCTTCCCAGGCATTGGAAAGAACCTGCGCCGGAAGAACAAAGGTGGTATTCTGGCATTATCCCGAGATTTGAACCCTAATTAAGCCAACAAAAAGTCAGAAGCCTGTGTCGTTGCCCATCGAAAAGGATGCTGTAGTACAAGCTAAATTACGATCAATGATATATTTTGCATGTTGCAGAAACTTCGCCCTTTACCGTAAGAAAGCATCGAATCCTTTTTTCGTTGAAAAATCGATGTGCATATCAGAACTGCTATGAAGTAACAATGAATATTTGTACTGGAGTGTGAAAAATAAAACAATAAGGATAAAAATGTGAACGAATGAATTCTATTTTATTGCTTTCAGTTATTTTTATTGAAAATTACTTCCTCGCTAAATAGTGTTTGCCTGTTGTTCTCAGGACTAAAGTGTTTCGTTTTATCAAAGGTGACACTTCATAACTTCGTCCGTTTTGTTTTATTTTTTCTTTGTTTTACCATATCTCCTTAGTTTTCCCCAGTGTCTATACAGGAGAACGGATCTCTTTACTGGGAACGTACAACCTTCATACCAGCTGAATACAGTTTTTTTATCACGCAAAACGTTAGGTGGACATTTTCAACCCTTAGTATGAGAACATACAGTACTTCATATATTCAGAAATACTACCTTATATTAATCTTATGTATTTATACTGATAGACTATATTCCATGCATAAACAAATACATCGCTCTTTCCACGTTTTAGCAAAACACAGCAGCCGAAAAATTGTTATTCGGTCACCGCCGGGGAACTGAATCCCGGATCTCTCGATATCTAGTCGAGCGTGTTTGCCTTACATCACGGTGGCCAACAAGCCACGGCGCTATGTGTGTTTTTCTGTGACCTTCTGACAACATGAATCCGGAAGATGGGCTCAGCTACTGAGACGTCTTCATCTGGTGGGCATTAACGGCACTGGCTATATATTAATAATAGCAGCTAAATCCAAAGGGCGAGATCCAAAGTGAAAATCCTCCAAACACGTGGCGTCAGTGAATAAACAAATACATCGCACTTTCCACGTTTTGTTGGCCCCCGTGGTTGTGACGTACCTGCCAGCAGGACGCACACGACATAAAGGCAGATAGCAATCAGAATTAGCGTCTGCGTAGCTCAGTTGGTAGAGCGACTTGTTCCGGAATTAGCGGACTCGGGTTTAGAATCTCGGCGTAGACCAAAAATGACGGAGAAATTTACTTCGTTATAATGGCGCCCGAACTATCCGGATGACCCGACCGTTCAAAATCTCGCAATGATGTGATGTTATTTCCACACCGCGAAATAGGAAAAATCAGATAATCTCTTCTCCAGTTCTTCGAAAAAAATAAAATAAAATGTGTGTGACGTTGCATTCCACACACCGGATTGACTGGGAGTTCTCAAGTGCACGTTCTGCAGTGGATGGCTGCCTGCAACGATTCATGGTCACGGCTGACCCGTGGGCCATACCGCCGGCCCTCTTTCGGAGGGGGGGGAGATGTGACGAGCCTGCCCAGCAGGACGCACACGATATAAAGACAGATAGCAGCGATAACGAACGTCCGCGTAGCTCAATTGGTAGAGTGACTTATTCCGGAATAAGCGGACTCGGGTTCGAATCCCGGCGTAGACCAAAAATGACGAAGAAATTTACTTCGTTATAATGGCGCCCGAACTTTCCGGATGACCCGGCCGTTAAAGATCTCGCAGTGGTGTGATGTTCTTTCCACACCGCGAGATAGGAAAAATCAGAGAATCCCTACTTCAGCACTTCGAAAAATAAATGTGTGATGTTGCATTCCACACACCAGATTGACTTGGAGTTCTCATGTGCACGTTCTACAGCGGATGGCTGCCTGCGACGATTCATGGTCACGGCTGACCCGTCACATCTCCCCCCGGCCCTCTTTCGGGGTGGGGGAGATGTGACGTACCTGCCAGCAGGACGCACTCGACATAAAGGCAGATAGCAATCAGAATGAACGTCTGCGTAGCTCAGTTGGTAGATCGACTTGTTCCGGAATAAGCGGACTCGGGTTCGAATCCCGGCGTAGACCAAAAATGACGGAGAAATTTACTTCGTTATATGGTGTAAGGCTAACGCGCTCGGCTAGATATCGAGAGATCCAGGATTCAATTCCTCGGCGGTAACCGAATAACAATATTTCGGCTGCTGTGTATTGCTAAAACGTAGAAAGAGCGATGTATTTGTTTATTCACTGACGCCAGGTATTTCTAAGATTTTCACTATAATACATGCAATGCTAGACACAAGATTTAGGCGGTACAGGAATCGACTCCTTATCAAGATTACGTTTCCTTTTGTCGTTACATTGCAGCGCATTATTTATTTGCAAACATTCCTGACATTTCATCTCTCATATTTTTCCAAATAGTTCACATGAAAAAGTTGACCAATTACCTCACCAGCATGCGATTTACTCAGACAGGCCAATAATGTCACTGACATTAGGAAGAATTAACGAGTTCCTTATTTCAAGTGAGAAAATATTTTGCAAATCCCGTCGTTACCACTGCCTCACGATAGAAGATGAGCAAAAAAAAAAAAAAAAGCTCATCCTTTCACAAAATATATTGTATATTTCAGCTTTACTTTTTATGTGTCGTTGTACTGATCACTATACTTGGTTTAACCGATCCGGATGTGGGGGGGGGGGGGGGTGGTTTCAGCGCTAACCTTTGACCATTCGTCCGAGTCGGCCTGAGCTCGAATCTTTAATAAGGCATGGATGTTTCTTTTTTCATAAGGCACTGGATCTGTCCCTTCCCTAGAACAAGTTGCTCTAAATTAGGTTCGCGCGATTACTTGTATCCCTTACAGTTACTAACAGTGGTCGTTATACCCCGAAACCAAAAAAAAAAAAAATATCTTATGGGTGCTGTTTTTCTTACAGAACAGTATCTTTGTGGGTGATAATTTATCAAAAAAATTTTTTTCGCATGTTATTGGCAGTAAGAATTCAATGTGTAGACTTAGGAAAGCCCTAGAAAACCCAACACAGTCGAACTTTCAACCGCTATGAAAAAATAGTAGCACTGGCAAAAAATCTTCCGCCGATGCTCTCTACATACGTGCAGCACTATTGGACAAAAGGAAGTGGCAAAAAAAATAAGGAGGAACAGAGATACTCAACAACAGTTTTATTGTTTTGTACTTTAGAGACGTTTCGAAGAACAGTTTCTATTCCACTAGCTTATTTATTAGGTGCACAAATAAGTTTTAAAGCGTTTTAAGACAACACAACATGTAATTTGAAAGAAAACAATACCTTTACGAATCAAAATATGCACCGCCATTACCAATCACCTTCCGCCATCGTCGGGTAGCTGACGAATTACAGCCATGAAGAATACTTCGTCTTGTGACGCGAAGAAGTCATCAACCTATTTTTGCACTTCTTCACATGTCCGGAACCTTACAGCATACAAACCATGTTGCATAGATCGGAAAAAATGTTAGTCTGAGGGGACTATATGTCGGGACTATACGCCAGGTGCTCAAAAAGTTCCCATCCAAGCGTCAATAACGTTCCCTTGACCGATTTCGCGGAACGCGGCCTAAGCGTTGTCATGCAGTAATTTCACGGGACCAATCTTTTGCCTGTAAATGGATGTTTCGGACAAATTTCCTGATTCAATCGCAGCAACCCTTGCTTTTAGCGATCAGTAGTAACAGTTTGACCCTGTTCCAATAGTTCATAGAGAGAACACCCTTTATATCCCACCAGATGCACAGCAGACCTTTCTTGGAGTGAATATTGTGCTTCGGTGTCGAAGTCGTTGCTTCACCGGGATCTACCCAGTGCTTTTTGCGTTTGGGGTCGTCGTGCCATATCCATTTTGCATCACCCGTAATGATTTTTCATAGGAAAGACGTCCTGTGCTGTTTATTCGTCAGATTCAAACACTTCATGACACGCTCATCCTTGTTTCTCTGGCTCCGGTCATGGACACCCATTTTCCTTCCTTATGAATCTTTCTCATTGCGTGTAAGCGATTCAAAATGGTTTGTTGAGTTACCACCAGTTGTTCAGCTAGTTCTTTATGCGTTTGAGACGAATCTTCATTTAGCAATGCTTGCAGTTCTTCATGTGCAACCTTCTGCGGGGCTCGCGTAGCTAACATCAAAATCGCCTGATTTAAACCGTCTAAACCAAAACTCACACGAGCTTTTCGATACAATGTTCTACTCCAGAACAGAACAGATAGTTGCACATGTTTTTGCAGCACTTTTTTCTTGATGAAATTCGTAACGAATGCAGGGTCGAATAAATGCAGCATGGCTTGCCATCTTTCACCTACCGATGTACAAGTGCGTTTGACCGTTGGGCAAACTTCTGTGTCAAATTTTATACTCTGGACCAGTTACGGTCTCATGAAAACAACGCTGGGGGATGTCCGATATGTCAATTAGCGGTATACGTCACACAGAAAACGCTTTAAAGCCTATTTGTACAAATATTATATTTATACTTTGTGGCTTGACCTCTCACAAAATTTCACAACCGCTTTCTCTTAAGAATTAAGGAACCAAGCACGCGAACAACCAAGGAACATTTTTTCCTCCGCATGACTGAGATCCCCATCTTCATAGAAAGATGGAGCACCTTTAATGGTAAATTTTCTGTATAGGAGAGCTTAATTGAAAAACACTACAAAAGTACATTGTTAAAACATGGCTTATACTATGTGTAAAAACGCATAGTATTTATACATAGTATAAGCCATGTTTACTCCAGAACAGAACTGATAGTTGCGCATGTTTTTGCTGCACTTTTTCCTTGATGAAATTCGTAACGAATGCAGGGTCGAATAAATGCAGCATGGCTGGCCATCTTTCACCTACCGATGTACAAGTGCGTTTGACCGTTGGGCAAACTTCTGTGTCAAATTTTATACTCTGGATCAGTTACGGTCTCATGAAAACAACGCTGGGGAATG
This sequence comes from Macrothele yani, assembly GCA_039090855.1. Lineage (NCBI taxonomy): Eukaryota > Metazoa > Arthropoda > Arachnida > Araneae > Macrothelidae > Macrothele > Macrothele yani. Next base: position 74,272,528 of record CM077011.1, on the reverse strand, counting down.
TCCGATATGTCAATTAGCGGTATACGTCACACAGAAAACGCTTTAAAGCCTATTTGTACAAATATTATATTTATACTTTGTGGCTTGACCTCTCACAAAATTTCACAACCGCTTTCTCTTAAGAATTAAGGAACCAAGCACGCGAACAACCAAGGAACATTTTCTTCCTCCGCATGACTGAGATCCTCATCTTCATAAAAAGATGGAGCACCTTTAATGGTAAATTTTCTGTATAGGACAGCTTAATTGAAAAACACTACAAAAGTACATTGTTAAAACATGGCTTATACTATGTGTAAAAACGCATAGTATGAAAAAAATCAGGATTTCATTTTGATGGCAACATTGTACTCAAACAATTTAAATTTACAAAAGACCCAAATCCAGCGTTAGCTAACAAGCATTCAACCTATAGGAATATTTTTGTACCAGAAAATACCTTATTCAAGCATTTTGTTGAGGTCTACCACTAAGAAATTTTAAAGAAATGCGCAAGAAAAATAACAAGACCTTATTAGTCAAAGGCAACTTTTGGACATGCGGTAAGAAGCAGAGAAATTGTATACTGGAAAAGGAGAAAAAAACTCTTGTTGTTAATCCCACTTTTATAAATAGGAAGTGATAAAGTTTAGTATTTCAGAGAGTTTTTCTTAGCTGAGCTATCGAGTAGTTCAGGATATTGGCTATCCACAAGGCCGCAGATGATCCAGTTGTTAGCGCATACAACTTGCTGAAAGATCGTCACCTTTAGAGCCCACTACCGCCAAACGTATGACTTGGATCGGAAGTCACACTGTCCTTTTGGTCGCGCGGTAGTCTCTTTATAAACAGGTTCATCCATCTTCCGTTTGGGTCTAGATCATTTAGTACATTTCTGTAGCATAAGTAATGCCAGTATAGAGAAAACAACTAACCGACCAAAATGAATGCCCACGCAAATAAGTTCTTAGTTGGAATCCTGAAAATTACAGCATATGGCTGACGCATGTGTGTTTTGCCCATAGAAGGCCACCTACTGCGCATACTCTTGGGCTTGTCACATTTAGAACTATCACCTTTCCCATGAGATTGGAAACTGATGAATTGTTTTAGCACCCTTAGAATTCCATGGGGTAAAAGAAAAAGTTGAGATTTTCAAACATTGAAAATACTTCGAGGAAATGTAATTTAAAAATTGTAGCCACAATACGCGGATGTTTTCGTTGAAGTAACATGACAGAAATTCAGAAAAGTAAGGATTTAAACTCGTGGAAATTGTGCTGTGTTTTCTGACAAATGACGAAGCGGGTGAATCGCATTTATCGCTGAAAGAAGAATTCGAATGAACTTCTTAAATAACTTTTGCATGAGAAAAGTTCTTCTAAAGAAAAAAAAATGTGGGAAAGTAAGAAAATCCTCTTGTGTATGGTATGCCACTGAAGTTGTAAAAATAATTTTTCCTGCATCATAAGAGTTATGGAGTTACGAAGATAAAATATTAGCTGCACCAAGAAAAGCTTATTTCACAAAAACCCGCGGAAAACAAAGAACTCGCGCAGTCATTTTGTAAACGCATTAGTTTGCTGTCAGAATATGCAGACAGTGATTTAAGTTCTTATCGGATTTGGATGAACGGCCATACGCTGTATTAAAGAAATGCGCCTTCAAGCTTCACTGACTGTTTTGACGCGAAAACAGAACTAATTTTTCTCTTTTGTGATTCAGCTATCCCTTTTGCTACAGGTCTAAAATTTAGTTTTGCTGCTCAGAATTTTGCTCAAGACCTTAACGGTTTTTCATTTCAAAAGTTAGCGGTTTACTTCCCATTACCTTGAGCAATTTCTGTATGTGAAAGATTACTTTATTAGGAGAGGATCGTGACCAAAATTCTACTTTATATTACGAAATTTCAATAATTCTTATTACGTAATGAAATTCCTTTCATTTCCGGTTTCGTAATAACCGGCATTTAAAATTGAAACAGTTTACGAAAAATATGGGTATTGAGCTTTGGTTGTTATTTACATTTTGAGTAAAAGCATATGGAAATACGACCTATTGACTTAAATATATATTCCTAATTGTCTCTGAGTTTGGAGTACTGGTTAGCTCATTTATTTTGTATTATTTCTTAATTTAATGTCAAGAAAACAGAACTTTGATAATAACTTAGTGTTACATATCGCAACCAATATGATCAAATATATCGTTTTAGATATAATTTTTTTCTTAAATCAGCCCAAAAAACAAACATACATACGTAAAATGTCTTTTAATGTTTTTGCAACATTTCCTTGAAAAAGGTTTTAATTTAAAAAGACAGAATGCACGCGAAACCACCAAACCAATGTTAATTTTCTATTTGTGAGTTTTTGAGAATACCTGATCATCTGTGGCCTTCAAATTTAAGAACATTTTCGTAGTTTTTTAAGGCACTGTATTGCTGTTTTCTTCAGCATATCCATAATTTCTGATTAAAACTTAAAACTGGTCAACACTATATTCTGTTAACTGGAACATTTCGTTGCCGAGTAGAATTTCTTTTCATGCATCAAAAGCGGGGAAATTTTTGAATTATTTAAGGTTATAAAGCTTCATAATTGAAAATGCATACGTGTTTGAGAAATTCTGACTGCTAAAGTTCATAAAAGCACTGATGATGTTCAATATAAATCATTGTTGTTAATATCGTTAGATCTCGAAACCCTTTTCTAATGGCAGTACATGACACACTGCATTAAAGCGTTAATTCAGTCGTACCGTTACGATCTATTACACAAACACTCCCTTTAATTGTGTGTGTGTGTGTGCGAGTGTGCGTTTGCGTGTAACATATTTCCATTTCCACTTCAACAAATGAAGAGCCAGCTTTGCCGGGATCAACATATTTTTTTGCCTTAAATCAGAATTATATCTCTGAAGAACCCAGCCACGGCGCTGCGACTTCCCGTGTTCCAAATATCTTACACATAGGTCGAATGTCGCTGATACAATTTCTTTGCCGAGTTTTACCAATAAAACTCAAACCTTTCTGATAATAATTGAGACAAGAGAATACTTTAACTACCGTACTACGTAGAGTTACTGCTTCTTACCGATATCACGAATCATTTCCTTACCCTGAAGTTTTCTTCCAATGGTGCACAGCGTTAATCAATAAGCTCTATCTCATCTTATTACTTATTTTTATCACTAGACAAAACAGGGGGCATTTGTTTTACCTCATCGTATCACTGATTTTTATCACTAGACTAAAAAGAGGGAAATTTGTTTTACCTCATCGTATCACTTATATTTATCACTAGACTAAACAGGGGGACATTTGTGTTACCTCATGGGATCTCTTATATTTATCACTTGACCAAACAGGGGGATATTTGTTTAACCTCATCGTATCACTTATTTTTATAACTAGACTAAACAGGGAGACATTTTACCTCATCAGTCTATTTATTTTTATCATTAGACTAAGCAGGGAGACATTTTACCTCATCAGTCTATTTATTTTTATCATTAGACTAAACAGGGGCACATTTGTTTTACCTCATCGTATCACTTATGTTTTTCACAAGACTAACGAGGGAGACATTTTACCTCATCAGTCTATTTATTTTTCTCATTAGACTAAACAGGGGGACATTTGTTTTACCTCATCGTATCACTTATGTTTTTCACAAGACTAACGAGGGAGACATTTTCGCTACCTCATTGAATCACTTACGTTTTTCACTAGACTTACCAAGGCGACATATTATCTACCTTATCGTGTCACTTATTTTTATCACTAGACTAAACAGGGTGAAATTTGTTTTACCTCATCGTATCACTTATTTTTATCACTAGATTAAACAAAGGGATATTTGTGTTACCTAATCGTACCACTTATTTTTATCACTAAACTAAACAGGGGGGCATTTGTTTTACCTCATCGTATCACTTATTTTTATCATTAGACTAACGAGGAAGACATTTTCTCTAACTCATTGAATCACTTATTTTTTCTCTAGACTAAACAGAGAGACATATTATCTACCTTATCGTGTCACTTATTTTTATCACTAGACAATACAGGGGGACATTAGTTTACCCTCATCGTATCACTTATTTTTATCACTAGACTAAACAGGGGGACATTTTTGTTGCCTCATAGTATCACTTGTTTTTATCACTAGACCAACGAGGGAGACATTTTCTCTAAGTCATTGAATCACTTACTTTTTTCACTAGACTAACCAGGGAGACATTATTTACCTTATTGTGTCACTTATTTTTATCACTAGTCTAACAAGGCAGACATTTTCTGCTTACTACCGAAAATATTCATAAAAAAATTAGTACTGTGGTACTATGTAATTGGTACGTTTTATTTCAGAGGTTTTTTATTTTATTTTTACCTTTATTTTTTATGAATAATTAATTATGAAAAAAATCCTTAAGTACAAACAATAATGATCAATTTCAGTTTCTCATTTTAAAGAGTAGTGCAGTTCAATATTAGTTTATTAGCTTTAATGATCCAAAATTTATAGATACGTAATATTAAAATTTATTCTTGCGAGTTACGGAATTCCGAGACTTCGATAAAGCAGGAATGCATGATTTGTCATACCAGTTAGCGCGATCCTTACTGTGATTGTCAAAAATCGTATATTGATTATTCTCGTGAAATTAAGAAAAAGCTCAGCTGATGTGACCCGTTCTGCCAACTTTGGACAACAGTGCTTGTGATAACACCGGTAAAGATGCACATAGCTTCCATTGCTGGCATTAGGAAACGAACTGAAAAGTTCTGAATGAGCAGCGTTTAATACTCAGTTTGTGGGAGAACTTGGATAATGCTGTATTCTTCATAGCTTTCTCCAGGTTCTGCCACACATTTCCAAGATGTATGCGCGTGTGATTTCTTCAGCTTTAGAGCTTTGAGAAGGAAAAGTGTAATGAATGCCTATAAGGAAATCTCATGTTACCTTAAGGCAGATTTGGTAAAACGTTTCACCTTGCTCCCAAACACATTTTTGAGCAATATTTTGTCACTATTACTCAACTATACAATGTGTGTTATCAACAGGTATTGCCATTATTATCCTATTTGCTTTTCACGATAATACATTTCGCATTTTAGAGTTACATTTTCGGTACCGTACTCACTTAACCGACAAATAGCAACAATATCATAATTAAAGAAAGCAAAACTGCAGTTAAATCACAGATGTTTGTTAGTACCGCATATACAACACCAGAGCTTAGATGGATAGCATGGAGAAGGTGACGATTTGCAAAACTGCGGAACGTATTAGTTTTAGTGGCTAAAAACGTAACTGATATGTAATAGATGGGAAAAATGCTGCCAAATCGATTCATTCAATACGACTTTGTAAAATGATGATCCGTCAAGAAGTTCAGTATTAACAGCTTCTGTTTTATTATCCATCTCCATCTATCTCGTCCGCCCATGGCGGGTTGAGTCCCGCAAAGACGAGTATGCGCCTTTGAGGGTTACTGGCGAATTAATTCAGCAGGCTGGCCATTCCTCTGATGCATACGGAGAAGGAACAACGCGAGTCCGGAGCCGACTACACAGGGAACCATCTACGCATTCGCGTCTCTAACCATAGGGAGCCTGTGGAAAACCCCGCACACTAGATGGCCGGCAGGACCGGGACTTTGAACACCAGTAAGAAACTTTGTTTTATTATAACAACTGGAAATGAAGGTAGACCCACTTACACAATTCAGGTTCAAGAAGTATGGGGAGAGTTCATATAAATGATTTCTTTTATCGTAAACTTCTTCAATTATTTTTTTAATGTGATGTACCTACCTCAGAGGGAACGCACATGTCAAGATGGTAAAGTTGCAGCGACGAACATTGTCGGTGTAGCTTAATTGGGAAAGAATTCGGGTCTAGAGAGGATGGATGCTAATTCGATTGGCCACCGTTTAATGGCTCTTACGCTATAAATACTGAATATCGCAATCTAAGTTTCAGCAAATTCCACGTTGTATTCCAAATTGGTTCAGACACACTTAACTACCACCTGCTAATTCCCATAAATGAAAGTCATGCTCTTTTTCATTCTACTTCGTACAGTGGGTTTAACTTATTGATAGTGCTCGTTACTTGCGAACCATAGTTGGTACACATATTTCATGGAAACCCCATATTGGTAACCTCTCCAAAGAGATCTCAGCAAAGTCACATACATTTTCTCTATAATTCAGTATTTTGCTCTCCTCAGTATATTTCTACTCATCTACATTTCTTTGTGTGGCTCTAGGATCACATACTGCTTACAAACCTGAGCTTCCACGTTCACTATACAACAAAACCCGTTCATCACCTCCCAAAATAAGTTAATTTATTTCGTATTGAGAATGTTTTTCCTCTTAGCGCAGTATGTCACTATTCAAAACTTGAAAAACACTGCAAATACCCGAATTATAGATAAACAGGACTTCCCTGTACCGCTATTAGGTCATTCACAAAAACTAGCATCTTCAACTTTCCTTTGTTCTTCATGAAACATGGTGCGGTAGTTAGGCTTCGACCTATCACGTCCCTCTCTCCTCCATGAGTAAGGATCAAATTCAGAATATATAGCATTTCTATTGTGGATTCGAAAATTGGAATAACATATGCCCATCAATCAAGGCTCTCCGATCTTCAGAATTTAAGATAAAAGTTTTTACGTTTCTAAATGACATTCACGAAAGCTTTCCTGTCTATACGACCTGAATAACTAATCTTGCGTTACATGTCGTCCTCAAACAGCCGGTATTTCTTCATTCTTTTTCTATGTTGTGTTTTTTATAAACTTCTTGTACTTTTTGTCTTCACGATTTTGCCGAAAGTGTTAACCAACCCCACTAACATTAAAAACATGAGGATTTTGTCACTACGCACCCTGGTAGCTGGGTCGTATAAGACGTTGGGATTCTTGCTAGTCGTCCAAGATGTGGCCCGGATTCGAGTCCCGGATGAAGCATGGGGAAAATCCTCTTGATTGGGTTTCCCCTTTTTCCCTTTCCTGGTAATAATATACCCGAAATAAGGACGAACGAGTACTTATGTCCACTAGAATTTCTCCTGGCGGTTGTTAAACTCCGAAACTTCTAAACTAGTGTTCCTTTTTCCAGTATTTCTTATCCTTGGTATTAAAGAATAAGATTCACATTGAATACTTTCAACATTGTTTTAAGGATTTGTACATTCAAAAGTTTTACTTAGCTATAATTAATCAGAAATAAATTGCTCTGCTTTGTTCTGGTCAGTATTAGATAATTTATACAACAGATGATGTAGCTTAGTCCTCAAAGACTACGATTAATTCGGGCAACAATTGCGACTATTGTGGAAGAAATGTTGTGCTCTTTAACTACTACAAACTCATCTAAAGAACTACAACGATGAGCCATTACACTATGATCAACCCCAGCCTACAGAAATGAGCGCGCCTGAAGACCGAACGGTGGCGCAGGTGAAGTTCACAGTCCAGTATGTGTACAACCCTGACGACCGGCCTTTGGTTAGTAAAGTGTTCGGAGCCAGAATGGCAAAAGCTGCTGATTCATCGGGGTTTGATAGCGGACAAATTGTGATGGCACGGCGCCTCCGAGGTGTAACGTCAATTCGTCGCGTGCGTCAATTCGTCGCGCGTCAATTCGTCGTGCGTCAATTCGTCACCTGCGTCAGTTCGTCGTGCGTCAATTCGTCGACCACGACGATTCGTCGAGCGTCAATTCGTCGCGGACAAATTCGTCGACTACCTCAATTCGTCGACTACGTCAATTCGTCGCGTTTACAGATTTTGGTTACTTACAAAACAAATGCAGGAAAACGTACGATTTAAAATTTTCGTGAAATCAAGTTTTCATTTCAGAACCATCAAATTTGGTATCATGAAACTCCAACTTAGACGCTAGACGGCGTTTGGTAGGGGTTCGAGCCCGGGGGTCAGAGCCCCTCCCCCTCATAAAAATTTCGTAAAATCTACAGTTTTCAATTCAGAACCACCAAATCTGGTATACTATCTCATGGTACTCTAACTTAGACGCTAGACGATTTTTTGAAGGGGTTGCAGCTCGGGGTGTAAGCCCCCTCCCCTTATAAAAAAATTCGGTTTTCAATTTAGAGCAACCGAATTTGGTATACTATCTCATGGTACTCTAACTTAGACGCTAGACCGGTTTTAGAAGGGGTTGGAGCCCGGGGGTAAGAGCCCCCGTCATAAATATGCCGTAAAATCTACAGTAATCAATTTAGAACTACCAAATTTGGTATACTATCTCATGGTACTCTAACTTAGACGGTAGACCGTTTTTGGAACGGGTCAAGACCCGGGGGTCAGACCCCCCCCCCCTCATAAAAATTTTCGTAAAATCTACAGTAATCAATTTAGAACCACCAAATTTGGTATACTATCTCATGGTATTCTAACTTAGACGGTAGACCGTTTTTCGACCAGGTCAAGGCCCGGGGGTCAGAGCACCACATACGAAATTTTCTTAAAAACTACTGTTTTCAATTCAGAACCACCAAATCTGGTATACTATCTTATGGTTCTCTAACTTAGACGCTAGACGATTTTTTGAAGGGGTTGCCCGGGGGTGAAACCCCCTCATAAAAAAAATTCGCAAAATCTACAGTTTTCAATTTAGAACCACCTAATTTGGTATACTATCTCATGGTACTCTAACGTAGACGGTTCACCATTTTTGGAACGGGTCAGAGACCCCCCCATAATTTTTTTCGGAAAATCTACAGTTTTCAATTCAGAACCATTCAGTATGGTATCATGAAACTCAAACTTAGACCCTAGACGCTTTTTGGAAGGGGTTAGACCTCGGGGGTCAAAGCCCCCGCATAAGTTTTCAATTTAGAACCACCAAATTTGGTAAACTATCTCATGGTACTCTAACTTTGACGGTAGACGGTTTGTGGAATAGGTCAAGGGGCGGGGTGTAAGAGCCCCCTACATACAAAATTTACGTAAAATCTATAGTTTTCAATTCAGAACCACCAAATTTGGTATCATTTAAATCTAACTTAGACAGGAGCCGGTTTTTGGAACGGGTCGGGGCCCGGGGGTTCAGAGCCCTCCCCCGTACAATTTTTTTTTTGAATATGCCGTTTTCAATTTAGAACCACCAAACTTGGTATACTATCTGATGGTATTTTAACTTTGACTGTAGATGGTTTCTTGCAAAGGGTTGGAGCTCGGGGTTCAGAGCCCCCCCCCCCCATAAAAAAATTCGTGAAATCTACAGTTTTCAATTTAGAACCACCAAATTTGGTACTACGTCATGGTACTCTAACTTAGACAGTAGACGGTTTTCAGAACGGGTCGGGGCACGGGTGGTTAGAATCCCCCCCCCCCACACACACACACACAAATTTCGTAAAATCTATAGTTTTCAATTTAGAACCACCAAATTTGGTATACTATATCATGGTAATCTAACTTAGACGGTTTTCGAAACGGGTCGGGGCACGGGGGGTTTTATCCCCCCAAAAACAATTTTCGTGAAATCTACAATTTTCAATTTAGAACCACCAAATTTGGTATACTATCTCATGGTAGTCTAACTTAGACGGCAGACGGTTTTTGGAACGGGACGGGCACTGGGTCAGAGTCCACCTCATAAAAATTTTGTAAAATCTACAGTTTTCAATTTAGAACCACCCAATATGGTATACTATCGCATGGTGCTCTAACTTAAACGGTAGACGGTTTTTTGGAACGGGTCAAGGCCCGGGGGGTAAGTGCCTCCACATACAAAATTCTTCTTGACAAGTGGTCAGAAGCCAGCCCCTAGATCACTCCGCCGCCGTAGCGGCACACATTGAAATGTATTTTTCATACGGCCCCAAACGCTCTTATGGACATACTAGATTGAACTGGACGCAAATAAATCATTAATATAATTTGTACTAGCAGGGATACCAGTTATTTGCCAGGTACATATTACTATTTGTGGAATCACCAAGTTCAGCGGGTGAAAGTTAATGAATGAAAAAGATATTCCTGCAATTTTCCAGTAAACTTATTTTAAATTTTTTGATTTAGTTAATTTAATTTTGCGAAACAAAAAAAGAAAGAAAAAGGAATGGGAATACTTACCTTCTAGGAGACATCTATAGAACTGCAGTACATCTGGCGTGTGCTTCTGTGAATCCCGCAACAAAGAAATGCAATGTACCTATTGCAATGTACCTATATGATGTCGATTGCGTTCGACTTCACATTGGCATTGATCATCTTTTTCTTACCGTTTTGAATTTTGAATATCTGGAACTCTCCATTTACATTACATTATATTTCTTCCTGATAAGCCGCTCGATGGTGGTGAAAGCTAAACTATATAGATTTGTGTTATAATAAAGTGCATATTTTTGTAGATAACAATAAAGTTCAAAAATAACAATAAAGTGCATAATTTTGCACTTTATTGTTATCTACAGGCCCTAACTTAGACCGTAGGTTGGTTAGTTGGTTGGTTGACGGTTTATGGTGCAAGGCCTTCAAAGGGCCAAAGAGCTCCTTAGAACGTAGATAGGGTATTCTTAAGAGTAAAAAACCGAGCTTTTTGTGAAAATTTTGTTTGGGGCTCCCTTGATCAGAGCCCCGATCCCTTCCAAAAACCGTCTACCGTCTAAGTTAGATTACCATGAGATAGTATACCAAATTTGGTAGTTCTAAATTGAAAACCGTAGATTTTACGAAATTTTTATGTGGGGTGGGGGCTCTCACCCCAGGGTTCCAACCCCTTCCAAAAATCGTCTAACGTCCAAGTTAGAGTTTCATGATACTAAATTCGGTGGTTCTGAATTGAAAACTGTAGTTTTTAAGAAAATGTTTTATGTGTGTGTGTGTGCGGGGGAGGGCTCTGACCCCGGGCCTTGACCCGTTCCAAAAACCGTTTACCGTCTAAGTTAAAGTACCATGATATAGTATACCAAATTTGGTGGTTCTAATTTAAAACGTAGATTTTGCGATTTTTTTATGAAAGGGTCCTTACCCCTTCATAAAAAAATCTGCAACACCTTCCAAAATCGTCTAGCGTCCAAGTTAGAGTACCATGAGATAGTATACCAAATTTGGTGGCTCTAAATTGAAAACTGTAGATTTTACGAAATTTTTTGTAAGGGGGCTCTGACCCCCGGGCCTTAACACGTTCCGAAAACGGTCTACCGTCTATGTTAGAGTGCCATGAGATAGTATACCAAATTTGGTGGCTCTAAATTGAAAACTCTAGATTTTACGAAATTTTTATGAGGGGGGCACTGACCCCCGGGCTTCATCCCCTTCCAAAAACCGTCTATCGTTTCAGAACCATCAAATTTGATGGTTCTGAAATAAAAACTAGATTTTACGAAAATTTTGAATGTATGTGGAGGAGAAAGGCCCGACCCCCGGGCCTTGACCTGTTCCAAAGACCGTCGACCGTCTAAGTTAGAGTACCATGAGATAGTGTACCAAATTTGGTGGTTCTAAATTGAAAACTAGATTTTGCGATTTTTTTACGAAGGGCCCCTTCCCCCGGGCTGCAACTCCTTGCAAAAACGGTCTACCGTCTAAGTTAGAGTACTATGAGATAGTATACCAAATTTGGTGATTCTAAATTGGAAACTGTAGATTTTACGAATTTTTTTTTATTCGGGGAGGGGGCTCTGACCCCTGAGCTCCAACCCCTTCCAAAAACCGTCTGGCGTCTAAGTTCGAGTTTCATGATAACATACTTAATGGTTCTAAATTGAAAACTGTAGATTTTACAAAAAAAATTATGGGGGGATGGCTCTGACCTCCGGGCCTTGACCCGTTCCAAAAACGGCCTACCGTCTAAGTTAGAGTACGATGAGATAGTATACCAAATTGGGCGGTTCTAAATTGAAAACTGTAGATTTTACGGCATTTTCATGGGGGGAGCTCTTACCCCCGGGCCCCAAGCCCTTTCAAAAACCATCTAGCATCTAAGTTAGTGTACCTTGAGATAGTATACCAGATTTGGTTCTGAATTGAAAACTGTAGATTTTAAGAGAATTTTGTATGCGAAGGGCTCTGACCCCGCGGGCCTTTACCCGTTCCAAAAACGGTCTGCCGTCTAAGTTAGAGTTCCATGAGATAGTATACCAAATTTGGTGGTTTTAAATTGGAAACTGTAGATTTTGCGAATTTTTTATAAGATGGGCCCTTACCCCCGGGGCTGCAACCCCTTCAAAAAATCGTCTAGCGTGTAAGTTAGAGTACCATGAGATAGTGTACCAGATTAGGTGGTTCTGAATTGAAAACTGTGTTTTTCAAGAAAATTTTGTATGTGGGGGGCTCTGGCCTCCCGGGCCTTGACACGTTCCAAAACGGTCTACTGTCTAAGTTAGAGTAACATGAGATAGTACACCAGATTAGGTGGTTCTAAATTGAAAACTGTAGTTTTTAAGAAAATTTTGTATGCGGGGGCTCTTAACCCCGGGCCTTGACCCGTTCCAAAAACGGTCTGCCGTCTAAGTTAGAGTACCATGAGATAGTATACCAAATTCGGTGGTTCTGAATTAAAAACTGTAGATTTTACGAATTGCGAATTGTTTTTATGAGGGGGGCCCTTACCCCCGGGCTGCAACCCCTTCAAAAAATCGTCTAGCATCTAAGTTAAAGTACCATGAGATAGTATACCAGATTTGGTGGTTCTGAACTGAAAACTGTAGTTTTTAAGAAAATTTTGTATGTGGGGGCTCTGAACCCCGGGCCTTGACCCGTTCCGAAAACCGTCTACGGTCTAAGTTAGAGTACCATGAGATAGTATACCAAATTTGGTGCTTCTAAGATGAAAACTGTAGATTTTACGAAATTTTTAAGAGGAGGGGGCTCCAACCCCTTTCAAACCGGCTAGCGTCTAAGTTAGTGTTTCATGATACCAAATTTGATGGTTCTGAAATGAAAACTAGATTTTACGAAAATTTTGTATGTATGTGGGGGTGGGGGGTGGGGGCTCTGACTCCATGGGCCTTGACCCGTTCCAAAAACCGACAACCGTCCAAGTTAGAGTACCATGAGATAGGATACCTGATTTGGTGGTTCTGAATTGAAAACTGTAGATTTTACGAATATTTTGTGTATGGGGGCTCTGACCAACCGGGCCTCTGACCCGTTCCAAAAACCGTCTACTGTCTAATATTTTTAGTGCCAAAGAAAAAGCGTAATATTCCTATCCTGTCTGAGTATCCAAACTTTATAAATTTGATCAGGGAGCAAGACGTTCGAAATCATACGTTTTCCTGCATTCGTTTTGTATGTAACCAAATCTGTAAACGCGACGAATTGACGTAGTCGACGAATTTGTCCGCGACGAATTGACGCTCGACGAATCGTCGTGGTCGACGAATTGACGCGCGATGAATTGACGCAGGCGACGAATTGACGCGCGACGAATCGTCGCAGTCGACGAATTTACGTAGTCGACGAATTGACGCACGCGACGAATTGACGTAGAACCTGCCTCCGAACTACGATCTAGGAAACGGCGCGGCTCGTGGGTTGTTCACGTGCAGCAGCAGTGAGTAAGTATCAAAAGTAGTGCACAAATGGACAAACGACGAACCGTCGTCCAGCCGTGTCTCGTCAGCAGCTCGTTGGTGGATGCCAGAGGGAAGCGGAGACTGTCGTGCATTGTTCACAGCGGCCGCAGGGCCATGGTGCAATCACCCGCAGCTATAACAGTGGTGATCAGGACCATGCGTCACAGCACACAGTTTATCACAGCACGCGCAGCTGTGCTCACTGCACACCATCGTCTACAACGCATTAAGTGGACCCAAGATCATCGAGATTGAACCGTGGATGAGTGGAGGAAAGTGGCGTGGTCTGACGAATCAAAATTCCTGGTGCATCACGTAGACGGCCGAGCGCGGATACGCCCATTTGCCGACTAATGGCACTAGAAACGCCCGTCACTGGAGAAAAAGTGTTTCGGTTGTATTTGCATTTTAAGTAATATTGGCGGTTCGACATAATTTCGGCTGTTGCTTCCATATATCTCAAATTCCAATTAGAGATAATACGCTTGATGTCCATGAAAACAAATCTGCCAGTTCTTTACACAATCTCTCACCGCCTCTTATGGGGTTTCGGAAAATATAAGTATATGAAGTAAGAAAGATCTGTTTGAGTTCCTCTTCGCAAAGAGATTTTGATCAAATAATTGGAATCAGTGTTTCAACTTTAAAGACTGATATACGCTTTATAACGTACAAGATTGTCCGCACCGGGCATCTAATCCGAGTCCCTTCACTCCGGAGTAAGTCGCTTTCCCAACTGAGCTACACAGACATGTGCTCTCACTGCTTTATCTCATGTGCGTCCTGCGGGGCAGGCACGTCACAGCTTTTCCATTCATTGATAGGACTTGCTGTTGTGATTGAGGTCTTCGTCCCTATATGCTATGCATCAACCTCTGCAAGTCTCCCTTTTAATCAATCGCTTAGGCTCTATAAGTGTTAGCTACAATTTTACTTTTCCCGCCGCATATTTTGAAACACAACAAAAACAGCCATTTTTTGTTATAAAGAATGATTCGGAAATTATTTGCTGTTGTGGAACTTTTTGATATGTCAAAAATCGTTATCTTTTTCGAAACCCCTGTATTGTCAAATGATCATTCAAATCATGTGACAGCTTTCTCCGCCAGATATCTTTCTGTGCAAAGTACAGACTTCATTTGTTACGAGAGGTAATTTAATTTATAACCAACTTCACTACTATTACAAAACAAGAATTATATGAGTCTAATTTTTTGCTTTAATGGCGTAAAAACAAACGCTCAATATTCGCAGAGCCTTCGAATCCTGCTGGGAAACTTCGTCTGGGTTTGACTTTCGGAGCATGGGACAGTACGAAAAGCACGCTGATACATTCATTTTTTTTTTTTTTTTTTTTTTTTTTTGATTGGAGGTCTAACGACCACCGTGAGCAACTCAATGGGCTATAAGCAGTCGCCCGTCCCTAATTTAGGGCCACTGGTTCCAGGGAAGGGAGAGAGCCAGTGCCGTAAGACAAACACAACATCCATGCCTCACTGGGATTCGAACCCGGACCCCTTTCGGACGAATGATCAGAGGCCATAGCTTAGACTACTGTGCCACCGGGGCGGCACACATTCATTTCAGAGTTGTCTGTTATTGCTCTAAGCTTTGAAATATAAACCCAGACGAAGCCTCCCAGTGGAGTTCGAAATCTCGGCTAGTACTGAATGTTGGTGTTTACGCCATTAAAGAAAAAGGTTTAGACTCATATAATTTTTGTGTTATAATTTAATTTCTGTTCAGTGAATAAACTCGCTGTCTTCATTTTTTATTAGAAAGGAATAAAACGCAACTGGGCTTAGCGTTTTTGTCATCATTTGCGACGCTGATAAAACAGCTCTGGGAAACGGTCATACCTTTAACTTAGCAGAATTTGTTTGAATATATCGCAAATTATTAGCATGCTCAGATTTGTTTTTTAAACTCCTGCCAACACTTTGCCTCGCATTAAGAAAATGAAAGCCACTCACGCAGTCTCGAATTCTGAATATTGACGAGGGCATAAATATATCTACCCGAACACTAAAATTTTTCGATTTTGTTGAGCAGGCAGGTGATCTATTATTTCGTTTGCAACACGCTCACGCAATTAGATGAAGCGGTGCCAGGTGCGCATACACTCTTGCGATGTACGACAAAGGCCATCTGCTGAAAACATTACCTGGGCTTGGCTTATTTTGATGTTCTAGGTTCACATCATCTCCTATTCATAAGTGGAATTAGAGGTAAAAACTCCCCTTTCATTCAGAGGCAAACGAGCGAGAATAGAACATAAAACTTGAATGCTGGGTAAACTGTTCCTCTTGTTGGCTCCCGCACTCTCTATTCTGTGATTGAACCAAATCATATGAAATGGAACATGCGAACAATTTGCGTATTATTCGTCTCATCAGTCATGCTGCCGATTGCATTCGTTTTCTTTCTTGTCTCTTGTGAAAGCAAAGGTACCCTTTGAACGACTGCACATAAAAGGCTCTCTGCTGCTTTGTAAACATGGCTCAACCTTTATGAAAAATTGAAGGACGGTGTCAAATGACACTCAGTGGGCAATACAAAACTACGCTGTTTTGTAATAGCAATTTACTATTTTACCCTATTTGAAATTAACCGGGTGTACTTATTTGATGCCCTTTTGAATTCAGAGAAATGGTTTTCTATTTTCACATTTCTTAAGTAAAGAGATGACAAAAATTATTGCATTCTACGCATATTTTATTAACTCACTTAAACGCTTGAATGGAAAGAAATCGCTGTTTATCTATTTAGTCTTCACTCCACTTACTAGGACACCAATGAGAGCGAGAGCGCCCATTGATGGAGCGCAGCAGGCAGCGTAATGTTAAATGCTGAATTTGAGCTTTAACAAGTCTAGAATGAAAGTGCCAATGAGCTTCTACTTTTGCATGTAAAGTGTCCTACTAGACATTTATGAATAAGCAAAATTTCATTTAAACAGTTCAGAAGGTTTAGGGATACAAACACCCGGTTTTTTCTCTTTTTTGTGTGAGACGGCAAAAAGTGAGGCGTTAACGATGACAAACGCAGTACAGCAACCAGAGGAGATACAGGAATTGTTGGTGGCTCATTCGGAAGGTCTTTGTTGAGTCTTTGATGCCAAAAGTTTAAAATTTCAAATACCGTAGGGGATAAACATAGCCAATATGTACGTTTTCTCGACATCGAATTCCCCGATTTAAGTCAAATTTTGTCAAACGATTGTCGACATTGGCACCAAATGTGCAAAGTTACAGGTGGCAACAGCTTCTAAATATGCATAGCTTTAATCAATTGAAGTCGAGCAAAGTAAGAACGTGCTTTATTTAAACCCGTACATTTCTCACCCATATTATTCCATTAGCATCTGCACCACCTTATTCGTGAGAAAAGGCGCCATAGCTTGCATTCGGTTTCTAGTTGACCAAGTAGAAGGGCAACAGAAAGTTTCCTTATTTACGTAGTAATCTCGTTACGTAAATGCTTTGTGTCGACATCGAAAAGCGGTTATGGCTATCTGTAAGCCTATATAAAATCATATATAAAAGCCCGAAAATTGGTAAATCCTAGGTTCGACCGGTAAATCCTGGCATTTACCATACTCAGGTGGTAACAATCTGAAAAATACTTCTAAACACTTTCATTTCGGGCTTATACTAAACCACTTCAGTAAATGCCAGCATTTACCAACACAATATGGTAAAAGTTTCGAAATAAGCTATGCGTCTGACAAAGCCTGTAGTGCGCACGTGCCAACGCAGGTGAGCGTGTAGTGCGCAGGTCCCAACATGCTCGTGACTCTTCTAGCTTTTCACGTACCTAACCGTTTAGTTGTAACCTTACTTCGTACGAGTATAGATGGTTGCAGCCGCAACGATCTAGAATCAGTTTGTTTTTTGTGCTAATGTATTTTAGGTTTCTTTTATTTATGTCATAAAAATGAGTAATATTGTGCGGCAAAAGTTTTGCGTCCTTTTGAGTGACTCATAAAAAAAAACACCAAAAAAAAAAACCACTGTTTCAGCAAATTGAATAAACATATCTAGCGTATGAATTGTACCACCTTCTTACTTGAAACCTGCGTAACGAAATTTGTTGGATCCACGTCACATCTCCCTTTAGTGAGTGCAATCCTGAAGAATACCTGTAGAAAGCACAACCTGGGATTTGGTGAAACTACAACCAATATTTTAAAGTTAATTGGAAAAGATAAGGACCCGGTGTCTGAAATCAATAAGAGCGGTGTTTATTCCATCCCATGTCCATGAAAAAGCCATGGCCCCACTATAGAAAACCAGGTATATATCGGCTCGACACTGCGCACTCTGGGGGTCAGACTATCCGAACATAAATACAACGTAAGATGCAACTCTTCTGCTACAGCCTTGGCCCGGTTGACCGGATCTGGATCACATTTTCCCATTTGGGATGACGCTCATGTATTACTGACTCTAAAAACTAAAAGATTCTGTTTTTGCTGAGAGTCTGATTATATGTAATTACTGTGACCATTGCTATAATGACGATTTGCCATGTACGGTTCCATCGGCCGAGAGGATCCTCGTCCAACCACAGACTAATGGACTATCGGCCACCCATAGCAATCTTTCCAAGCTACTATGTTAAGTTTGTCATGCTTTGTTTTATGGTTCATAAATCCACGCTACTGCGCTGTGACAGAATCATGCGTCACTGCCATCCAATTTTGTATATAATGCTTTGCCTACGTGTACCTTGCTTGTTAACGTCTTACCTGAAGATAAGCGGGCAGCCCGCTCGAAAGATATCGTATGTTTTAATGCATTAACTAATTTAAAAGAGGGTTCAACTCTAACCCCATATTTCTTGGATGGTGCAGTTACAGCTCAGTTTACTTGAATTTTTACCTCTCGAACGAATTTACATTTCAAGTTCCTCTTGAGTTAATCAGTGACTCATAATAAGATGGGTAACAATTTTTATTTAACAACTGAGAGAGACAGTCCTCTGTTGAATGAAGTCAAATAAGCTAAAAGTGTTAAAGTAAAATGTAACAATTTATCTCATAGTAAAATATAGAACTTCATCTCATAATATAAGGCTATTCTAATTTCTTATTCCAATTACAAACTTTTTAAATAAAGAGTGATAATTAAAAATATGGTCCCAGTACAACAGATATCATATAAAACAATTATGCAACATAAATGACTGTTTCAATTATAATATCATACACCTTAATAAAAAGTGTGTATGCTTATATGAAAACTCTTTACACGTTGCTTTTAAGTAGCTAAGGACACTTATGAACATTGAAGTATATTAAGTCAAATTGTTGACAATTAATATATATGGCACTGATATTTATTTTATATTTTTTTACATAATTAAAGATGTATGAGCTATCCGTTACTATTGTCGTTGTAAAAGTCATCTATGCGAATGATTTAGAGATATATGTTCAAACACATCTGTATATATATATATATATATATATATAAGGTCAGGTGATGCGTAACATCACAGCCTCTCCTTGACAAATGTCAACCTCGCCTTCTGGTGGTGCATCCTGTTTCCACTGAAGGGGCTCTGACGACCGCCAATAGCGGTATAACTATACTATCCGGATTATAGGAAATGCTATCCCACACTCACCAACCCGCTTGGCCAGCGTAGTGAGTTTTGGCCAAACCCCTCCAAAATGACTCCACAACTTAAATCTTGGCCCTCAGTCACCGGCAGTTGGAATGTACCTGGCAAAGGCAGCGGCCAGTGCGACATGAAGGCAGAGGGTACTAAAAATCCCCGGAGGACCGGACTAGGCTGCCCTTTGATGCTGACCTTGGCTACGTATAATGGACGCTCCCTATCTTCTGATTCAAGGCTTCTTGAATTGGAAGAAGAACTACAAAGGATCAAGTGGGACATCGTCGGGCTAAGTGAGGTAAGGAGAAAAGGAGAAGATCTCATTGAACTGAAAAGTGGACATCTCTTCTACTATCGTGGGACAGATACTGGTAGAACTAGTGGTGTTGGTTTTATAATAAAGATGAAACTGAAGGATAAAGTTGTAGAAGTTGAAAGTTCCTCTGACAGACCTGCACGACTCGTTATCCAACCCTCGAGAAGATACCAGGCTCAGATTATTCAAACTTATGCACCCACCACAAGTCATCCTAAAGAAGCACTTGAAGAATTTTATGAGGAAATTCGTTATCTAAATAATAAAGGTAAGCAGCACTTGAAGATAATTATGGGAGATTTCAATGCAAAAATAGGGCAACGGCAACAGAGTAAAACTTCAGTAGGTAAATTCGGTCAGGCCAGGAGAAACCAGCATGGAAATACTCTCGTTGAGTTTGCGGAGGCAGAAGGGGTTTTCATCTTGAACTCCTTTTTCAAGGAAATGCCGCACAGGAAATGGACATGGAGACATCCAAATGGGACGAAAAGTGAAATTGATTTTATTATGTGTAACAAAATATTCGTCATAGAAGACTTCAGTGTGCTAAACAAGTTCAACACAGATAGTGACCATAGATTGGTGAGATGTAAGATGCACCTCAACACTAAACTTGAACGTGGCAAGCTCATAAGACAAACAAAATGTATTGACATAACCAACCTTAAAAAACACCATAATACCTTCAAATTGGAACTGAAGAACAGATTCTCTGCTTTAGAAGGCCTAACATCGGAAGAAGTGGATATTTCTGAAGTTAACAGAAAAGTAACCAAAGCTCTTATGGAAACAGCAACAAAATTAGTTGAGTCTAAGAACAAGTTGTATGTGAACAAATTATCAGGAAAAACCAAAATGTTGATGCAAAAAAGAAGAGTGATGAGGACAACTAAAGAAGATGTGACTTCCAAAGTGGAATACATAGAGCTATGCAAGACAGTACGAAAAAGTATCACTGAAGACGTAAGGAAATTCAACTGTGAACTAGTGAGGAAAGCAATTGAAAACAACCAAAGCCTAAAGATAGCAAAGGGACATCTCAGTAAGGGAAGAAAACAGATTATGGCACTTAGAAAAGAAGATGGTTCTGTAACAAGAAATAGAGGCGAAATTTTGACAAGAGTGAAAGATTTCTACTCCAAGTTATATGAAAGGGATGATGCATGTACTCCAGACATCATGGAAGGTACCAGTACCAGAGTTCTTCCAGTCCTCCCAGTAGAAGTTGCACATGCAATCAAGAACATGAAGCGGGGAAGAGCTCCAGGAGAAGATGGAATTACTGTATACATCATACAAGAAGCAAGTGGAGAAATCGAAACAGTACTCGCACAAATTGTCACTCCATGCCTAAATGAAGGAAAGATTCCTGAGGATTGGAACAACGCTATAATTATCCTGCTACATAACAAAGGTGACATTGAGGATCTCAGGAACTTTAGGCCTATCAGCCTCCTATCAGTGGTTTATAAAAATCTTCACTAAAGTTCTTTTACACCGTTTGAAGGTAGCACTGGACATGGCTCAACCGAGAGAACAAGCTGGATTCAGGAGTGGCTACAGCACAATAGATCATATCCACGTACTGAGTGAACTAATTGAAAGAGCGAGGGAATATGAACTTCCATTGTGCATGGCTTTTATCGATTATGGAAAAGCCTTTGATTCGGTGAAACCATCAGCAGTTACAATGGCTCTGAAATCCTGCGGAATTGAAGATTCATACATTAATATTATTAATAACATCTATGAAAATGCAAGTGCAAAGATTCGGCTGTTGGAAAATACAACACACATAAAAATTGGAAAGGGAGTGAGACAAGGTGACATAATATCTCCGAAGCTCTTTAATGCGACATTGGAAAATGTCTTTCAATCACTGAACTGGGAAAACAAAGGGATAAAGGTTAATGAAGATTATCTAACCCACCTTCGTTTTGCAGATAATATAGTCATTTGTGCAACTACACTATCAGAGCTGCAGAGTATGATCCAGGAACTTGCTGACAAGAGTAAAGAAGTGGGATTAAAAATGAACTTTCAGAAGACAAAAGTGATGTTCAATGCTTTTACACGAAATAAAGATTTATCGATTGATGGAGAAAAGCTGGAGATAACAGACACGTACGTTTATCTTGGACAGCAGATATTAAATGAGGTTCACATTGATGAAGAAATTAATCGGCGTACAAAACTTGCCTGGAGAGCTTTTGGAAGAAACAGCATAATTTTCAAGAGCAATATGCCATTATGTCCTAAAAGAAAAGTGTTTGATCAATGCATCCTTCCAGTGCTTACGTATGGTGCAGGGACGTGGGCCTTAACTAAAAGAGACATACAAAGGCTGCTGACAACTCAAAGAAGCATGGACAGGTGCATGTTTGGTGTAACCTGGAGAGATAAGAAGAGGAACTCGTGGATCCGAAAAATGACAAGAGTGGAAGACATCATGTTCAGAGTTAAATTCCTGAAATGGCAATGGGCTGGGCATACTGCCAGAAGAACAGACCATAAATGGACAGCCGAAATTTTAGATTGGTTTCAAATGCACAGGAAAAGACCAAGAAGAAGACCACATGGGAGATAGGTGGATGAAATTCGAAAGTATGCGGGAGTGACATGGAGGAGACTGGCACAAGACAGATGGTTGTTAAGGAAACTTGGGAAGACCTTCGTCCAGCAGTGGATTGATAATGTTTGACAATGATGATGATGATGATGATGATATATATATGATTTTTAAAATAAAAAATTATGTGGCAAGTCCAATGTGCAAGTATCACAAAAATACATGAAACAGTTCTCTTAATGCGTCAAAGTACTTAATCTCGGAAAACTCCACCTGAACTGTAGTTTAGGAACATCTGATGTAGGTTGACTTTCAGTACTTATTAAACAGAATATCTGCGACCATCCACTGTAAGCTGACTTTTTTATATTTTGTAATGTAATCATTGCAAACACTGGATAAGTTTCGGTATATTCATCTTCGTACGTTATAACTTGGAACAGAGGTAGTGAAATGCCACATGTTCCTGTGCACATGCAGATAAATCTGACATGCAGTCAAATCTGACAAAACTGACAAATTATCTATGCGAATGATTTAGATACTTATGTACATACATTATTATGTTCAAAGACCATTATATATGTTTTTACCATATTCAAATAAGAAACTATGTGGCAAAATCCAAACTGCAAATGTCATATAATTTAAATGATCAGTTCCTTTACAATGCGGCAAAAAATACTTAGTCTCGAAAAACTTCACCTAAACTGTAGTTTAAGAAATATCTGCTGTAGGATGACTTTCAATATTTATTAATGAAAATATCTGAAAATGAATATTTAATATACTAGAACTTTTACAGTGTTTACATTATAAAATACAAAAAAGTCAGCCTACAGCGGATGCTTACAGATATTTTGATTAATAAGTATTGAAAGTCAACCTACAGCAGATATTTCTTAAACTGCAGTTTAGGTGAAGCTTTTTCGAGACTAAGTATCTTTTGCCGCATTATGAAGGAACTGATAATTTAATTTATATCACATTTGCAGTTTGGATTTTGCCACATAATTTCTTATTTGAATACGATGAATATATATATAAATGTGTTTGAACATAATAGTGTATGTACATAAGTATCTAAATCATTCGCATAGATAATTTGTCAGTTTTGTCAGATTTAACTGCATGTCAGCTTAATCTGTATGTTGACGTGTGTGGCATTTTACTACCTCTGTTCCAAGATATAAAGTATGAAGATGAATATACCGAAACTTATACAGAGTTTGCAATAATTGCAATACAAAATACGAAAAAGTCAGCTTACAGTGGATGGTCGCAGATATTCTGTTTAATAAGTACTGAAAGTCAACCTACAGCAGATGTTCCTAAACTACAGTTCAGGTTGAGTTTTCCGAGATTCAGTACTTTGTCGCATCATAGAGAACTGTTTTATGTATTTTTGTGATATTTGCACATTGGACTTGCCACATAATTTTTTATTTGAATATCATATATACATATATATATATATGTACAAATGTGTTTGAACATATGTCTTTAAATCATTCGTATAGATGACTTTTACAACGACAGTAGTAACGGATAGCTCATACATTTTTAATTATGTAAAACAAATTTATAAAATAAATGTCCGTAACATATATATTAATTGTCATCCATTTGACTTAATATACTTCAACGTTCATAAGTGTCCTTAGCTACTCAAGAGCAACGTGTAAAAAGTTTTTATATAAGCATGCATAATTTTATTAAGAGATTGCGTTCAATGGTTGGTTTACTTCAGTATAATTAATAACATTCTAGATGGAGCCTTTTTTTGGTTGTGCTGGGTCCTACACATGGTTTCACATGCTGGACCCTCTGCTTGTTTCATGTATTTATTTATTTATTTATTTATTTATTTATTCTCGATTTAACGACCGCCACGAGCAACTTGTTGGGCAATTAGCAATCTCCTGTCCATAATTTTAGGCCAACCCAAATCTGATGAATGTTTGGAAAGACATTCGTCAGATTTGGGTTGGCCTAAATCGCCATTCGTCAGATTTGGGTTGGCCTAAATCGCCATTCGTCAGATTTGGGTTCGGCGTTCCAAGGGAGTGACGGGA
Source organism: Macrothele yani (assembly GCA_039090855.1). NCBI lineage: Eukaryota > Metazoa > Arthropoda > Arachnida > Araneae > Macrothelidae > Macrothele > Macrothele yani. The sequence goes on along the minus strand of CM077011.1, from coordinate 74,248,397 downwards.
CCCAACCCAACACTGGCAAATAGTTGGAAAGAGTCTAAGAAATAGACTTCTCGGCCACTAGGGAAGCACACATTTATTCCCCATGCATTCGCCAATTGATGTCAACCAATTACAGCAAAGAAAATTATTAATGCAATTTTTTTCTCCTTCCACGTTATTGGTTCAGTGATGCAAAAGTCTTAGTATTCAAGTTATAAAAACAAATGAAAGAATGTTTGGCTCAAAATATCAGCAAACGAAATCGTATCTGTTTGGAAATTCCTCGGAAGCCCAGCAATTTCAGGTAACACCTGGAATTCTTTCAGGCATTATATTTGGAGCAGATTTTTCGGCCAATAAGTCCTGGCCTTACGCGTCAAATATGTAAGGGCATAGTTCTAGCATGACTGCATAAGTAAAGTGTCCAAACATATCTTTCGATGTGAAGAGAAGAACGTTCTTTTTCTCGTGAGTCATAAATAAAATATTCTTGAACTGCGACGAGAAAAGCTGACTTAGAAGAAAAGCATATGTTTCAAAGAAAGCAGAAAACTACAAAACCTTTATTTCACATAAATATCGCGTTTTTCGCACGTCCTATGTAAAAGAAGTATGTGCTTATAGTATTCCTTTGTACGTCCTTCCGTCTCTCTGTTCGTTTGTGGAAACCGTATTACTGCAAATATTCGTCCAATAAAAAAATTATATTCGGATTGGAAAGCTTAAAATGTAAGAATGATGATCCTCGCATTACGGTCGTTTTCGGATGCAAAACATTGCCGGTAGAGGCCCTAAATTGATATGCTATGGAATTAAAAATACATTTTATTCTATATCTCTGCTTCTAAATATCGGATTTATATTATTTTTTTCCTTTCTTCGATACCATATATTAAGAAGACTATTTTGGGTAGCGTCTCTTTTTCAAGTTAGTTCTGGCGCTAGACGGTGTTACCCTGTACTTCGGTTTGTTTGCAACTATATTTGTGTTTTTAAGAACCCTGTCGAAGAACCTTTTTTAATGTATGCTGTTCGATACAGTCAAAATTTGGAATATTATATTTTTTAAATGATGCCAAGTTTTCCCGCTTAGGGCGTAAGTGTCAAAAAACTCTTTCCTCTCTCTCTCTCTCTCTCTCTCTCTCTATCTCTCTCTCTCTCTCTCTCTCTGCTCTTTGAAAAGGTATTAAAAATTAGTTTTTCTTAGCATAAGCTTTTGCTATGAAGATTAGTTTTCACATATTTTCTACTTTTCCACTATTCAAATTTTGCGGTCAGGCGGAAATCAACGTATATTTCTATGCAAAAACGTTATTCGATTCTAAAAATCCTTTAGAAAACTCCTTTATTTGGTAGAAGAGTACTTTCATTCCATTTTCTTCTTTAAGTAAAACACAACTTTCTTGCTTTGGCCAAATAAAATCATATCACGTTACACACTATATTTTTTCTTCTAACTGTTCAATTTAAAAATACCTTTTGCCTGTGATATCTTCAGCTATATGAAACTTTTGTACATAATTTGTTAATATTCTTAACACACTGCTAAAGGGTGTAACTGGCTATTTTTATTTGTTGATGTTTTATCAATTGTAGAAATGCGGTAATTTTTTGTATTTCTTTGCGTAACCCTTTCCATTTACTATGAAATACACATCTCACTCTCCATGTTTTAAATTATGTGTTTTCCCCAGGTAGTGTAAAGGTATTCTTTTCTTTAGCTTAATTTTAAGGTTTGGTAAAATATCTGCTTCGAATATTTGTTTAATGTCTGAAAGGATTTAAAAGACTCATTAAATTGATTTTTTAAGACGTTTAAAATACTCAGTTGTAATTGCTCATTACAACTAAATATTCGGTGTCCTCCTTTTTGTTGAATTTTACATCAGCACATGGTTAATGTTTCTTCATTTGTTTTTAAAAAGACTTATTCATCATTGGTACCCGTCTGACCTTTCTCATTCCAAATAAAATATAATCTGATTTTATTAGTTTTCTTGAAGACAAATAAAGACGGACGGAATTTTTCATGTGCTCATCACACCTACTTAGTACGCCTAACTCGTGCCTCTTCATGCAACAATGCAGTTTCTACTGCTGGGAAACCTTTAAATATCATGCCGGACAATTGCTAAGGACGGATGACAACAGCAACGATAGCAACCATAAAATGGAGGGCAGGAAAATGTGGAAATTAGCATAAGTGCGGGATACAGTAAGACGTGTTGTGCGGATTCAAATTTTGGATTGCCGACGTTGTTCGTGACGTCATAGCGCTGATTAGAGATGTAAAGGATTTGACGCGTATTGACCGTTGTTGTTCAAACGCAAAGTTGAAAGGGAAAGAATCAATTAACGAACTTGCAATTTTCAGTATGTCTTCCCGACATCACCTAGCTGATTTACGCGTGGTCGTATTATTGGCAAGATTGAAGAAGGGCGAAAAATAACAGATGTTGCCAGGGAGTCCGACGTCAGTCACAGTGTCGTTTCAAGACTTTGGAAATCATTTCAAACAAATGGAGATTGTAGCAAACGTCACCTGGGAGGTCGTGTTCGCAGTACGACACCTGCAGAAGATCTGTGCATAGTGCTATCAACAAAAAGACACCGGCGTAGCACAGCTAGTGAGATAGAAAATCAGTTTATGGCTGCTACTGGCAAGCGGATCTCCCGAAAAACTGTCGCCAGACGTTTGCATGAAGGAGGACTATACGCCCGCCGTCCTGTTGTGTGCATCCCATTGTCGAGACCTCACCGTACAGCCCGTTTGCAATGGTGCCATCAACATCGCAATTGGACTGATAACGACTGGTATGCTGTCCTCTTCTCAGATGAGAGTAGATACAGTCTATCGTCTGATTGTCGACGACAACTGATCTGGCGCGATAGTGGTAATGCATATTGTTCATCAAACATAGAGGAAAATGACCGATATCCGACATGTAGTTCCATGGTATGGGCTGGCATCATGATCAATACCCGTACGTCCCTCTATGTGCTTCCAACTGGGACTATGACTGGCCAACGATACATTAATGATGATCTGCCACCTCATGTTTGCATGTTCCGTGGTGCTATCGGTGATAGATTCATTTTCATATACGACAACGCAACATGTCATCGAACAGTTGCTGTCCAGGAGTGTCTTGAGAGCGAGGATATTCAACGCCTCGTATGGCCAGCACGTTCTCCAGATCTGAATCCCATTGAAAATGTGTAGGATGCTTTGGGGAGGAGTCTTGCTTGTCGCCAATGCCCTCCAATAAACAAGGACACCCTCATCCGTGCACTGACAGAGGAATGGGATAAATTACCTCAACAGCTGCTTGATAATGTTGTGCAAAGCATGACACGACGTGTGGAATCTTGCATCGCCCTCCATGGTGGCCATATCCCGTATTGACATCTTACGCCGGAACGCCTGCGGACGGTAATTGCATTTTTTTCACGTTTACGTATTCTGCACAAAATGGTCTGTTTGTCCCTTGAACACGTTCCAAAGCCTTCTGGATTTCAGAGCACAATAAATTGTCTTTCTTGTAATGTCCTGGCATTCTGACATTATTTTATTTCACTTGGCATCCAACCACACTTACTTTTTTATGCGCTATATAGCCGTTTATGATCCGTCTTTAGCAATTGTCCAGCAGTGTATGAATACACGTCTATATCAAGCTGACAGTTCTATTGGTGTCTTTGGGGATCACTAATTTATCCCCCTTTTGTTAACCTGTAAAAAGGGGAAAGAAATTCGTAAAGCAGCACGAGGCTGTTTCAAGCTTTTTGTTATTCCAAGCGACACGCGACGACCAAGTATAGCTCAATGGCGCCATTTTTATTGTTGTCTTTTTTCCCAGGGGCAGAGTTTTGTAGAGAAAAGCACTTCGGACACACAATCATCATGCACTTTTTGCGGTGCTCAATATAAGATTTATTAGGAAAGATTGGTCTCTAATAGACACTTAGAATAATTTTATGCACCACGTCTGGGTGTCACAAGTGCTGCTTCCTAAAAGACTCCGCTTCAGGAGAAAGAAGCATCAATAAGAAATGGGGCACAGTAACTCCGAACTCAACCTTTGTGCTCTATTTAGTCTTTTCCCGTTTCACCAGTTCTTAAGGGGATAATGGTATACTTAAGGAAGCCCTTTGGTTTTTCATCACAGTCATGAAGACAAATTAACCGTACATATATGACGCATAGGTATAGATATGATCTCACTCTGACAATGCGTGAGTCACTTCTTCTACTTTTTCATACTGTACGCCTGGAAGTACAAACACCATCTTTTTCACTTTATGATACTCAGTCTTATTTATTATCATTCCTACTTTACATCACAGTCGAGCAGGGGTGATACTCCTGCCGGACCCGTTACCTAAGTTTCGCATGCACCTTCTTCATCACTTCATGAAAATCCATCGAGAACAGTAGAGTCATGTACTAGAACAAAAGTAATGGAACCTTCCGTTTCAGTCCCCAAACATGAATGGAAATGCTGATATAGGGAGAAAATTCAGACATTTTCAGGGCTTTTGCATTTTGTGACGCTTCTACTCGTACAGTGAGACCACATTCCATATTTGGGAAAAAACAACACACAAGGAATAGAGATTCAGTGGCCAGCTGTAATCATTAAATACTTGTCTATACAAAATAAATTTTCAGAAACAACTACTATACACATCTGACTGAAGCCCTTTAGACATCATGCCAAGACGAACAAACCAGTTAACTATCAACTTCGAGAAATATTATCGATGATGTGAGAAGAGTAAAATATGGCAATATAAGCAAGATACCTCATTTAACTCTCTCTCTCTCTCTCTCTCTCTCTCTCTCTCACTCACACACACACACACACACACACACACACACACACACATCCGCATCGGTGGCCCAGTGGACTAGTCGCAGGATCCTGACCATTCGTTCGAGATAGTTTCGGATCACGGTCAGTCATAGATGTTGTGAATAAACAAAGACATCGCTCTTTCCACGTTTTAGCAACACACAACAACCGAAAAATCGTTATTCGGTCACCGCCAGGGAATTGAATCCACTGATACCTCGATGTCTAGCAGAGCGCGTTAGCCTTACAAGAAATAACAAGTGACCGAATAACAATTTTTCGGTGGCTGTGTGTTACTAAAACGCGGAAAGAGCGATGTCTTTGTTTATTAACTGACGCCGCGTATTTGGAGGATTTTCACCTTGGATTTCGCCCTTTGGATTTAACTGCTATAATTCATATAAAGCCAGTGCCGTTAATGCCCACCAGATGGAGACGTATCAGTAGCTGAGCCCATCTACGGATTTATGATGTCAGAAGCTGATTGAAAAACACACATAGCGCCGTGGATTGCTGGCCACCGTGGTGTAAGGCTAAGGCGCTCGGCTAGATATTGAAATGTCCGTAGATTCAGTTCCCCGGCGGTGACCGATCAACAATTTTTCGGTTGCTGTGTGTTGCTAAAACGTGGAAAGAGCGATGTCTTTGTTTATTCACTGACGCCATGTATTTGGAGGGATTTCACCATGGATGTTGTGTTTGTCTTACTAAACTGGCTGTCTCCCTTTCCTGGAAGCAAGCTATACTTTAAGGACGGGCGACAGCTTATAACCCACTGAGTTGCTGACGTGGTCGTTAAACACTCAAACTCTTAAAATGTTTGAATTAGGAGCACCTACCTACTAAGGCATTGAACTTCTTTCTGTGCAGTCACGTCTTGCAAACGCCCAGAAACAGAATCTACAAGGCATAGAACACCTGCATGCGTAATTAAACCCACGTCCTCTGCAGCAGCTCCATCAGTTCCCACTCATTCGATGGAAAAGGAACAGCAGTTCTGACACCCCGTTCTGGCATATCCCACAAATGTTCAATTAGGTTACAGTCTGGGGAGTTTTAGGGCAAAGGCAATGTGGCAAATTCCTTGTCGTGTTCCTCCAACCACTCAGTAGTTATACAAACAATTCTGATGACCCGGTGCGTTGTGAAGTTGAAAGGTGGCACTATGGACAGCGTAAACCACGTCCTGAAGTGGATGAAGATGTTGAGCAAACGGGTCCCTGTAGAGTCCACCATTCAGTGTTTATAGAATGATAACCAAAGAACCTAGGGCTTGCTGGAAAAAGGTTCCCCATACCAGATCACCACCTCCACCGGCTGGTTAAACCCCATCTAAGCAACCAGGAAATAGGGATTCATTCTGTTTACGTCATATGCGAAGCCAGCTATCAGCAAAACGGGACTCATCACTCTGGACGATCTCATTCCACCCATTGCTGATGTTCCTTGGCCCATACGAGACGTTCTTTGCGATGACTACACGTCATCATTACTGCACTCGTTGGTCTGAGGCTGTTACGAAACAAGTTACTGCGCATGGTACACGTGGAAATAGGACGAATTGAACCTCTGTTTTACTGGTGGGTGAGCTGGGTGATTGTTGCACGTCCAGTCGTGACATCCGACGCTCTCCTCTATCATTAACCGCGCGTTGCTGACCAATGTGAGCTTTTCTGTTGGATGTCTGTGCATGGTTAATCCAGTCGTCGTGCACATTTGATACAATAGTACGGGATCAGCCAAGAAGTGCGGTTGTTGCCGAAATACTTGCACATATTCCGCGGTCACCAACTATCTGGTCGCGGTCAAGTTGTCTTACGTCGCAACATTTGCATATTACTGTCTAACGTTTACTGATTACGTACAGAGATTCGGAGATTTTATGTAGAGAATTTTAGGAAGGGAGTTTCTGAACCCATGTCTTAATCAAACTTTAGAAGTAGGCAGTTAAGTGATTTGTGCTAGAGTGCTTACAGGAAAGTCACACGGAAGCGAGGCAGTAAGATGCCCTTATTTATAACATGAGGACCAGTACCCGAGATTTTTCGGCTTAACGTGCCTATCCGACGCTCGACTCATATTTAGTGGTTTGAGCGTTCGAACCTGCTGAGATCGAACGTGAGACTTTTTCCGTGGGAGTAGCGAACATTACATAATAGGTTGCCCGCGGCCACGTTACGCACAGAGGATAGGTCTGCACAATTTATAGTAACCGCGCGTGACGTTCATATCACGTGGTGACTCGTTATCACTCCGAATATGTAAAACACGGAGTGTTCCTAATTCGAAGCTACCTCTGACTGAGGTGGTCGTATGTATCCAGTGTTCCAATATTTAGAGCGTTTTTTTTTTTTTTTTTTTTTTTTTTATTGATTGGAGGTTTAACGACCACCGTGAGCAACTCAATGGGCTATAAGCAGTCGCCCGTCCCTAATTTAGGGTCACTGGTTCCAGGGAAGGGAGAGAGCCAGTGCCGTAAGACAAACACAACATCCATGCCTTACCGGGATTCGAACCCGGACCCCTTACGGACGAATGATCAGAGGCCAGCGCCTTAGACCACTGCGCCACCGGGGCGGCATTAGAGCGTTTGAGTGAGTGTTTCTTCCTGTCGTCTCTGGTGTCTGGGTGTTTTTTCATCATAAAGGTACGAATTACGTTTTCACCTATTATGACATAATTGAAGTCGCCAAAATGACGGCTTCCGGTGAATCTGCCGCAGTCATAGCACGGGCGGAAGATGATCACACTCTACTCCCTACACTCTAACTCCATGGAAATAGATGTACCCTCGCCCCCAGATATCATCCCTTTTACTATGACGTCTCCTGCCTCATAATTTGACTCAGACGTGATGCCTCTTTCTGCGACTGCTATGCCTCCCTTTTGTGCCTGCGGTAGCACACTTGCTTTATCATGATTCAGTGCTGCTGCCTTCACCTCCTAAGCCGTCGGGGAAGGCATCATTGGTGACTGCTATTCACCACATGTTCATGTCTCTTCAGCATCGTCGTCACCAGGTTTCCCGATTGTACAGATCTCTAACAAAACCAATACCGCTACAGTTGATGATAAGTTAAAGGTCGACGGAAAGTTTGCCTTCTTATTAGATCGCAGTGTACTTTTTCACGCACTACCCAATACTCTTCTACATCGTTATATGGAGACTTTATCAATACATATTCCCGTAACAGCCATTTCCGGAATCACCAGAAATCCTCGGGATATTTCTCTGCTGTCTGACCACAAAACCGATGCTGTCTTATACTTGGCCAATGGCTTGAACATTGGTGCGCATCACCTCATTGCATCTCCACTTTCGAATCTCCACTTCCATTTTTAGGGACGGGCGATTTCTTATTCAAGCCTGTTGTAATCACTTTCTGCCCTAGTCCCACAAGCGATTCCTGATGACTTACTGATAATGTCTGCAAGATTATGGGAAAAGTCAGCCAATTTTCGGATGTCCGTCGGGGCATCCGTTTCGGCCACTTTACCGACTTTCCAAGGTTTTCTGTTTGACCTACCAGGCCTTGCGGGATTCCCCACAGATGCGACTGTTAACATCTGTAATCCTCCCAGGTGGCATAGTGGCCTGAGCTATGACTTCTTGCTGTTCGTCCGAGATTGGTCCGGGTTCGAATTCCGGTGCGGAGTAGATGTTATTAGTGCCACCCCTTTCCTGGAACCAGTGGCCTTAAATTAGAGACGAGAGACTGCTTATAAGGTACTGTGTTGCTCAAAGTGGTCGTCAAACCCCCAATAAAGAAACCCGTCTGTGATCGTTCATATACTTTCAAGATCTTTACTACTCATTATTGTATACAATGTCTGATGTAAGATTATAACATGGCATCCTGTCCGAATAAGCGGCGTGACTCTTCTAGTGATCGTCCGTTCGCAGCAGCTAGCTCCTCCTTGCCGTCTGATGTTTCAACAAGTACTTTTGCTGGTCTTGCTACGCTATCGTTTGTGCTTCTTCCCGGCCATCTGAAAGACCCCAGCCATTTTCCACCGTTGTCACAAAGGACGGTGCTGTATCCTTCTCCACTCTCCACGCCTCTTGGAGACTGACTCGACCACTAACACCTCCACGACTGAACTTTCCGACTCTGATGTGCCATGTGTTCCTCTTGTGCTTCCCATTGGGGGCTCATCAGTACTACCTTCCGGACCCGCAGCCCAAGCGCGGCTCCCAGGGTCTCCTTTCTTCAGTAATACGCTTCCGTTCCTGTGTTTTTTCGTGCCTTGTCCCTTTCCTGCGAGATGGTTTCTCACGCTGATGACTCATGTGTGTAATCTCTTCTCCTCCCTCCTCGAAGAAATCTACCAAAATGAAGGTGGGTCAATTATCCCCTTTGCTTCCTAAGGAGATCTCCGAGAAATCGCTTTTTCCTGATACATTTTCGGTCCCAGGCGAACAACGTACTGTGACGCTCTTCTCTCGCTCCAGCACAGCGTCTGAGCCTCTGGCTATTAGTGCTGCCGACATTGCAGGCATGGTACACTTGATCCCTCTGATTTCAGGGATGTATTCCCGTCAACAACGTTTTTATCTTCTTTCTCCAAGCATGAACACACAGATTCTTTCGTCAAAGTTTGGCCGGTCTTTAGACTTGGACATTCAAGTCTTATACATTCTTGCTTGTAAGTTCAAACAATATATCCGTTATTTTCAATCTCATCGCCGTTTTGATCAACGATACTCTTACCTCGTCCCGTTCACCAACTTATTTGTGTTCGCAGATCTTACAACTTTTTCTGACACTATTCTTCTTTAAGAAGTAAACTGCTCCACGTCCCCTTGATGAACTTCTTGATCCTTCTGTTTACTGAATGAGCTCCCTTTTAATCCATCTCTCATTGCCCAGTACAATTCGTCGTCCCGTTAGGTCAACATCAGATTCATCATCCTCTTCTCGGCTCTTTTCTTTCTGCTTTTGAAAAATTCCAGCCTATCACTACCTCTTGTCCATTCACTTTCTTAACTCACTCCGGCTGGTGCCACGATTCAATCACAGTTGCTATCCTCTTTCCGTGTCTCTCTTTGTATCCGTTAGCTGTCTGAATTTCTTTCAGCGTGCCAGATCGGAACTCTGATGACATTTTTTATCGTTTGGTCGCCAGCGTCCGCATGGTTTTGAATCTCCTCTTCCGTTGTTACTCTTCTTGTGTAATCTTCTCTCCTTTTTCCTGCCGTTCTTCCTCGCTGCCTTGTCTCTTCGTTTCGCGAGAGCAGTTAGTTTCTCGCAGCGGTTTTCCCTTACTTCAGCACCTCGCGGTTGTTAAAACTTATTTTGTGTTGATTCATTGTGTTTTCCGTTGCGTATCTAGCTTGTCACTGCTGCAAGAGGCTGTGAATTTATGTCGGTTTATCCATCTTCTCTCAATATCATACTGCATGTTTTTGTTTTTCTCATTATTCTCCTGCTCTAGCACGCTTTCATGTTCTTATTCTCTCACCAGTGCTCATTTTTAACTCATTGTCGTCGCTTTTCTGTAGTCACCTACAACGAGAAACTCCTGCCTCTGGAGCTGCTCCTATATCGGCGTAGTTCTGGGTTAGAGTCCTTTTTACGATACATTCTGTGTGATTTTATTTTATTTTGTGTCTGTACATCTAATTTTTTTTGTGGTATCTCACTCTCAACTGCCCATTTGCTGTTATTTCATGTTGTACCGTGCCTTTTAAGTTTTCAGATACCTTAAGTTTTCAGATACAACTTAAAAACGTTTTCCAAAGTGTTTGCACGTTTTGTCATTATGGTGGTACACAGTGACCTATAACACTTGCTTATTTCTCATAATATTCGCATTTATACGTATAGCATTGTGCGTTTCCCAACGAGTGACGTTTTGTCATTTGATACAGTTCACAATCTTTGTTTTTCATTGTACGTGCCCCGTGTGAGCACGTTCATTGCTTCATCGTGTGGACACTCCTACATGAGCTTTGTGTTCTGTATTATTCGTGTTATTTTTCGCGTATCTCATGCTCTGCTTGTTTGCCAAATGCAAATAAACCACCAGATAATATCCAGAGCAACCGTCGTGTGCAGCGCAGACAGCAGCTAGATGGGCTGGGAGTGACTCAGTAAGGTGCTGGAAGATGTTCACAGGTATGTGGAGTCATGCTGACGGCAGTGCATCTGACAGCTGCTGGAGAGTGCGTGATGGAGGATCCATAGAGCGAACAACACAATCAGGAGGTCCCTCAGATGATCAATTGGGTTTACGTCTGGGGAATTAGGGAGCCAGGGAAGTGCTTTGAAGTCTTCATCGTGCTCTTCCAACTACTTTCAGACATTTCTAGCTGTGTAACACGTCACATTGTCGTGCTGGTAGATCCCATAGGCCCCACGAAAGACAAGCAGCATGCACTGGTGTACAAGGTCTGTAAAAATGGATACATAACGAATTCGGCCCATTGTGCCTTCCACAGGCATGAGTGAAAGAATGCCACGAAAACATTCCCCAGACCATAACGCTGTCTCCACCAGCTTGGGTTCTTCTAGCAATGGTTGAAGAGTGTTTGTTCTCCGATGCTTTTGGCCTTATACGCCAACGTCTATCCGTTCGATGAAGCAGAAATGTGACTCATTGGAGAAGGCAATATTTTGCCTATCATCGGAGGTTCAATTCGGATACTGCCGTGCAAATGCAAGCCTTTTCTGCCGATGCACTTTCGTTAGCATAGGTGCAATGACCATCCGTCCGCATCGGAGCCCTATACGCTGCTGGGTTCACTGAATTGTCGTTTTAGACACACTTCCGGTAGCGCCCTGGTTCATTCGGTCAGTGAGTTACTCCACTGTAGCGTGCCGATCGGCCCTCACGCACCTTCGAAGCCGACGTTCACCTCTCACATCAATGGCCTTTGGTACTCCGCAGTTTCCACCTCGCTTATTCGCAATGGTGCCATTTCTCTAATCACGATACACTTTAACCACAGCAGCACGCGAACAGCTCGCAAACTGCGCTCTTTCAGAAATACTGCCACCCTTGACCCGAGATCCGATAATCATCCTGTTTTGCAAATCTGATAAATCAGTCCTTTTATCCATGACAGCAACGAGTGATATGTTTTCAGAATGCATACACCACACCTTATATACTTTCGAAGCCAGTTCACCACACGTGCCTTCGTTCATTGGCTACGCGCTGTTGACCTCAAAAGTAAGAGGTGGCGTCAATAATGTGACTATATCACAGCAAAAACACTCTTGCTGGACCAGCACTGGGCCACTGCTATTTGGCAGCAGTGCCTCCACTGGTCCAACACTATGTTGCCCTTACATGAACCGTCAATAAAGTGTCCCTGTGGCCACCAGATGGGCCAGCAGTTCAGGCCAGCAGCTGGCGAACTGTTGGCACCCCATCACTTGTCATATTCCAGAACAGGGCCATTAGTTATCCATCACAGGCTGTGGCTGCGACAAACGGATCTTAATTGGCCCTGCAAAAACGTACCATAAATGATGGCTAGCCTAATGTGGGCCGTCAGTGTCTCGGCAGTGGCAGCCGGCAATCACGTGACGTAACTAAAGGCTTGCCGAATGTTGGCGTGAATTGCGTAGTAGTAGTAAAAAAAGGAATAAAATAGATAACCACAGTTCACCAAAGGTACATACACAACAGCTTGATTTCCCAACAAAACTCGTACATGATGGAACCGAGCGGAGGAAATTTCCCCAACAGGTTCGGCAAAGCACCCGATGGATGTCACTGGCATAGAACCAAGGACTGCTGATGTTCAAAGCGGATGATTTAAACACTAGACTAGTTTTCCACGCGTGAGTTCGCTTGGAGGTGAGTCTCATCTTGCCCGACATGAAACTAAGGGTTCTCTTTTTCATTTCGCAATATTGCGAGTTCGTTTTCGAAAATGTACGTTTCATATAATTCATAAATTTATTTTTTCAACGTAACGATTTTTTTATTTACTTTGAGGGAACTTCACTCACTTTCAACGCGTGTATCAACTTAAAAACGTTTTCCAAAGTTTTGTGATGTCCTTCTGGTCTTTAAAGGCGATTGTGTAATTAGTGTACACTGCTGGCCACCCAAAATGCAACACCAAGAAGGACACGATATAGCAAAGCCAGATTTACTGGACACATAACAACAGATACAAAGATGAAACTATTGAGCTTACAGGCCCGTGCGACTTGCGGAACACGCAGACATCAATAGTTAGTGTGACTCCCATGGCTGGAAATAACGGCCGCTACACACCGCGGCATCGAACGAAAAATACTTTGCACGTGTGCTTGGGGTGTGTCGGTCCAGGCTGCTTCCACACGTTACCACAGTTCATCAGGCATAGTCGCGGGTGGTGCTTGCCGGCCACTCGGTTGCCGATCAGCGACCAGACGTGTTCGATGGGCGACATAGCTGGAGAACAGGCGAGCCACGGCAGCAGTGACACCTGGTGGGCCGTAATGAATTGTTGCACGATGCGTGCCACGTGCGGGCGCATTGTCCTATTGAAACGTGGCCGCTGGCAGGTCCTGCAGGTAAGGAAGGACTACAGGCTCCAAAACGTCGGAGATGAAGCGGTGGCTGTTGAGTGCACCGGCGATGTATACCAGAGGAATGCGGGTGTCATATCCTCTTGCGACCAAAACCATAACGCCAGACGACGGACCGGTATGGCGATGCATAATGCAGGAGTTATACAGTCTCTCGCCGTGGTGCTGCCACACGCGGATCCCACTATCGTGGTGTTGCAGGTAGAAGCGGGATTCGTCGGAGAAGACAATGTCGTGCCATTCCGTAGTCCAGGTGCGGCGTTGAACTGCCCACTGCCGCCGCACTCGCAGATGGTGTAACGTCAATGGTAATCGGAGAAATGGGCGCCGTACGAAAAGTCCCCGCTCCCGCAGACGACGTCGTACGGTACGTTCAGACACAGGTTGTTGCGCAACACACCCTAATTCCTACGCTAACGTTCGTGATGTGGCGGTGCGAGCCGTTAATGCCCGCCGCAGAACATGCCGGTCCTCTCGTTCGGTGGTGTGCCGCGGCTGCGGAAATCGCTCACGTTGGTCTGTCCGTCCCTCCTGTATCCACCGAATTCATAATCGCCTCACTGTGGCTGGATATTGTCCCACACGGACGCCGATGTCTCGGTACGATAAACCGCTGTCGCGATGAGACACTATTTGCTCTCTGTTGAACTCCGAAACGTGCTGGAATGACTGCCGTATTCTGCGACGAGGCATCAGGAAGCTTCCCACGCACAGGTCCGGCAGCACAACACACTTCGACTACTTACACCCCGCCTTCTGTGCACCCTTCTTATAGTATTTATCGGTGGCGTGCCGGGCGCACATGATTAGCATATGCCCTGCAATGCTAATCGTTTGCATGTCCTCTCGCGGGCGAAGCATGCTGCGAATTTCAGGCCAATCGGATGCTTCCTTCTTGGTGTTGCACTTTGGGTGGCCAGCAGTGTATTTACACATTCATGTCACATTCTGTTACATTTTTAACGTTGTATCTTTTTTTCCACGGTCCGAAGATACATTTGTTCTAAATAGGAATATTTTATTTTACTTCCGGTTTCAGTTGGCAGCGAATTCCTCCCATCTTGTGTATTCAACTCATGAACGAGTGCATTATATTCACATATGTTGCTTTTTTTTTCAAATACTAGATAATTTTGTAACGAAGATATCCATTTTGTATTCGTGTAATTCTCATTTTTTTCCAACACAACGTTTTTTTAATGTCTTTCTCGGATTTCTGTTTAAAGCGGTTTAGTTTATGAAGATTATTCAGAAATTATTTCTTGTAATTCATGGAAATGGAGTGAGTGTGTTTCATGGCTGTTTGTATTCTCGATTCTTCGAGCGTTAGTCCAGAAATTTTGCTACGAAATGAGTTTCTATAAATACATCTGATTAATTGACTATTTCTTAAAGTTCATTAATTATTTATATAATTTTCCTCCGACGATAATCTTCGTCGAAGCGGCATTTTATAAGGGAATTAATCCGTCTCTCTACATATGGCTTTTTTTTAACATCCACTAAAGCAACACGTTAGCGAGGACGTCGTCTTCAACTAACTGGTACCACGAAAGACTGTGCATGTGTTGCTTCAGCGCATGCGCAGTCCCTCTGCTTAGACCTTCTGTTGGGATTGTTTCGGTTATCTACTACGCACCACAGGTGGCATTGCGTGGAGGTCCGTAGTTTACGGCGATGCTTCAAGGCCATCAATGGCTGCCAATATAGCAAGCACCAACGGATCGCTACCGTACCGTGAGTGGCAGATTTCAGCCAGCAGTGTCCCATCACTGTCACCTAGTGGCCAGCAGTTTCCCGACACTTGCGCTTTTGTTGGAGATTGGTTGACCGTGTAAGGTGCGACATGCATAAACTAATTCCAGCCATTGTCGTGGTCAAATAAAATTGGCGAGAATCGTAAGAGTGGCCAGCCTTGTCGCACCCTACAAATCATTGCAGAATTCAACTGGTGTACCAATTACTTCTGAATGAAGGAACTGCAAGAACTGACAGACAGTAATGTCGCCAATATTTTGTTTGTTTTTGGGCTTTAACGAATACTGTGCACCTCAGTGGGCTATCAGCAGTTGCTCGTCCCTAATTTAGGGCCATTGGTTCCAGGGAAGGGAGAGAACTAGGGAGGTATAGAAACCACAACATCCTGCCTCGCCGGTATTCTAACCGAGACCCTTTTGGATGAATGCTCATAAGCCAGCGCTTAGACCACTGCGCCCCCGGGCGACCTATCGATGTTTGAAAATTTTCACTTTTCCTTTGACAGTAATTTACTTCTGAATGCACCACGTATCGGATCATTTCACGAAGGAACTGCGAAATTATCCGATACGTGGAAATGATCCAATATGCGAAATGATCGATACACTCCATTTCCATGAATTACAAGATTTTGGCACTTCTGTGCGTTCTACGCTGTACTTATCTTAATATTGCATCTACTACTGCAAATCTGAGATTCTTTCTGTGTATTTCTACTAAAGCTCGCACTCAATACAGTACTTCTTTCATTTTTGCTGGTTCGTGTTTATAAATGCTGTAAATGATATTCTGGTCTTCGAAGTGAAATCTGGTCTCAGCATTTATCAGATTCGCCAAGAAAAATGATTCTTACTCTACAAATATTAAGGAATTCCAGCTTTTAATCTATTCCGCTGAGATTTTTAAAATCAGCACGCATACAAAAGGGCACGCAGATTTAAGATTCCAGCAGCATTGTAAAGGGAAAATGTTAATTTAAAAATACCTGCAGAAGGAATTTAAAATTGATCGAATAGCTTTCGTAGCAATCGTGTTTAACGACCTGTGTTTATCTGCTTTACTCAATGCGTGTTCCTAGGATGTGAAAGAAAACTACTTCTGATTCAGGAACTTTGCTCCAAAACTGGAAAAGGCGTTAATCTGAAAACGAGTAAAGATCCGTGTAAATTTACTGAGTTTCTACAGTAAACGATATAAAGTCAGCTTCTCTCTAAAAGGTCAGATTCCAAAATGAGAAACTTTTAGACGGAAACTGCTGAAAGACACGAAATACACACTGTATCTTCGGAATGGGTTTACACCTGCTGGAAATAATTATTTTTGGTTAAAGTTATAATAATTATATATTATTCCGGAAAAGCTTTTGAGGTGCACTGCAACTGCAAATTATGAAAAAAGAAAGAAACGTTCATCTAAACTTTTCAATGCGTTTACTAGACGAATGTTTCAAGTCATTGGCATAAATTTACCCTGCAAATTGCTGATATATAAACGACTGGAACATATTTTTCGAAAATTAAGAATAAAAATACCAAAATGATCCAATTCGGAAACGTTTGCAGTATATTTGCTCTATACTTATTTGTATCGTATTGTGTACAAATCTATGTAACGCACACATACTGCAACGTTCTTGACCGTGTTTATTGAGTTTTCACAGTAAACGATATAAAGAAAAAACACTTCAAACCTAGCGTTGAAACATTGCAAATTCCAGTCGAGTTAAAAAACCTGCGCACCCGAAATTGGCGCTCTGCCCACCTTCTACTCAACGGTATTGCATACCTTCAGGCACTCTCAATGGACATCGAAACCTAGATAAAGTTAGAATCAAGATTAATTTAGGAAAAAATTCTGGTAGGTTTCAGATGTTTCTGTCAGTAAAATCCTTACGAAAATATAAACACTCTTCCTCTTAAAGAAACATTAGCTATTGGGCATTAAATTTGTGCATTCTTAAGTTGATATTTTTTTTCGGCTAATGTCTTGATCGTTAGTATAAAGTTTTGTGAAATAAATGTTAAAAATTGTTTACACTTTTGACGACATAATGAATTAACTTCGAGCTGAAGTTCGAAAAACACTGGAACCTTGATTTTGAAAAAAGCGCGTACTTAATCATGTGAAAACTCTCGACATTACTCCATGTAGTTGTAGCCGTCTTCCTGACAATCTGCTTTCTTTCACACCATTCCCTGATTCTCCCTGACAATCTGCTTTCTTTCACTCCATTCCCTGATTCTCCCTGACAATCTGCTTTCTTTCACTCCATTCCCTGATTCTCCCTGACAGTCTGCTTTCTTTCACTCCATTCCCTGATTCTCCATGACAGTCTGCTTTCTTTCACCCCATACCCTGATTCTCCATGACAGTCTGCTTTCTTTCACTCCATTCCCTGATTTTCTATGACAATCTGCTTTCTTTCACTCCATTCCCTGATTCTCTCTAACAATCTGCTTTCTTTCACTCCATTCCCTGATTCTCTCTAACAATCTGCTTTCTTTCACTCCATTCCTTACTACCTAACGAGTTGGAAAACTTCATGATCAGCTATAGGCAAGACAAGCTAATATCTTATTCTGTTTTTCAGTCTTGTTACTGAGCCTTATGTCTATAAAATGCTTATTTAAATTGTGTAACCTGTGACCTTTGTCCGTTTTAGGATTTCAAAGTAATTAGTGTACAATAATTGATATCTTTTTAATATCAGTGAAACTAATAGATAACTATGAATATCTCATTAATAACACAGCACTTAATCAATTGTTTCACTGCCATTCTGTTTTGCACCCGTACTTTCCTAAATTTTTAAGAGAACTCTCCATCTGTTAAGACAAATTTAAGTTTCGTTAATTTTGAATAAACCTATCAGTAGCAAAAGTAGTAAAATATAATGTTAATTCAATCAATTCATCAGGAACACAAAGTTAAAATAAATTTGACCATTATACTACGTGAGCAATGAAAGTTGCAAGATTCATCATCATCGACAATCTCATTTGTCCACCTCTGGATGAAGGTTTCTGCCATTTTTCTCCTTTTCTTTCGTATTATTTTTCTCTTTTATTTCTTTTGTCTTCTGCACACACGTGTTCTACCTCATGGGATCTGCCAGCAAATCCCCTTTTTTTTCTTTTTTTTTCGGCTGCTATGCTTTTCTTCTTGCAACTTGTCCTACGTATATTATGTTTTTATTTCTTTCGTCGTGTAATCACCCGTATTTCTTGTGATAGATCTCATGAATTCCTTCACATGTTTTCAACGGAAAAACACCCTGTCCTCTTCATCACTTTTTTTACTTTCTTGAACAATCAACGCTTCGTGCCTATTATGTGGGGCAGCTGAGCAGGAACATCATTGAATAACTGTTACAAAAGTAGCATAAACTTAATTTCTGCTACATCATTTATTTTTAGGTTTTATACATCCAGTATTCGCATCAACTCTTTTCTATTTTGACATATTGGTTATTTTTATTTATCACATTCACGTAGCTTTAATCATGTGTCTCGTTTAAAATACATTTCATTTCTTTTACTTCCTCATTTCAGTACGAAAACTTTCACTTTTTGTTAGGTCATTTTTTTCCTGAAACACATCTTTAGCCTGCTTAAAACAAAAAAAAAATAAAACAGATTGTGTACTGCCATCATTATTTGAAATGTTTGAGAACAAAACGAAGACTATGGCAATCTTCTTATATCAGTTTTGTTTCTAAATCCGTAACTTTTCTGGAATATTAAATGTTACTCCGCTCCCACCAAGCGTTTCTGAACTTACCTTGTTAAATGCATATATGTGATGTAACAAATACGAATGGAAAAGTATTAACTTTCCAAGAAACTATGGCGACAATAGGCTTTCAATTTTTTGAATAACGATGCACATATTAAACTGAAATGAAACGCACAGTTTATTTTGGTCAAAAATATCAAACCAAACAGTTTCTGTTGGTATCATAAGACTTTGAGTTCTTTTCATTGTAAACGGAAAACATGTTTTTCGTAATTATCATTGTTTTTCCTTCAGAACTTTCGAGTGCTTCAGAACAAAAGGATTTATGATTTTCTCCGTTATGATCATTTTTACAGCTTAGAGATTTTCACAGCAATATTAGCTGTGGTTGGTATCAAGTGGGGTGGATTTTAAATATGAACATTAGATCAATGAGGCTGATCATTGACTAGATACTACCAAATAGCATTTTGGGAAAAGTTCTACTCTCACATTCTGCTCAAGCCTCATTCCTATTCTTATTTGTCTATATCGTGCTAGATATATGTCGTACCGCCTAGAAGGCCGAATAGTCAGAAGTTTAGGTTTCTGGCCAGCAGTCTCATCTGGGTCAAGGTGAATGTCGAGGGTAAGGCATGGATGGTCTGTTTGTCCTACTGTCCTAAGTTAAGGAAGAACAAATGCTTATAGACATCATCTTATAGCGTTTACAGCTTTCTTTTACAGTTTATGATTGTAGTTAAACCCCAATCAAAGAAATGTTTTAAAAAAATGCAAGTTTTAATTAGATGGTGTTATGGTAACTGTTAAGAAACCAATCCCGAAAATCAATAGCTGTGGAACAGAAATTAAGTTGATATGGTGAAATACCATGAAGAATGTCGAACAATTGGATGGTGAACAAATCTAGAAAAAAATACTTTGCAAACTATTAAAGATATATATGATAAAATAAAAAACAGCGTTAACGCAGGTACCTTTATATGGTCGCAAATATTGTTGTAAAGTTCTGGCAAAATGGCTGCTATATCCAAGATGCCATGATGTTTCCCTACCCCAAAAACGTTATGTGAGCTAAAGCTAAGGAAAAGAATGTGTTTTTTATGATTTGAAAAAAGATTATTGTGATACAAAAAGCTCTAGTACAAGTCATGTCTGACTTTTCTAATAATGAAGCTGTGATGATTTTTAGAATGTAAAAGAGAAAGCTGCGCCTGTTTAAAGCTGGTAGAAATGGAATGTCGGATTTCCTGCCTGCTTCAAAGTTATCAACTCTGGTGACCTCCGATAAACGTACCGTCAAATATTTGTCAACCACCTCAAATTTCTTCCTTACTGAGGCCAGCTGTTATTTTCCATAGCTATCACATCCATGTTTCTAAATG
Source organism: Macrothele yani (assembly GCA_039090855.1). Taxonomy (NCBI): domain Eukaryota; kingdom Metazoa; phylum Arthropoda; class Arachnida; order Araneae; family Macrothelidae; genus Macrothele; species Macrothele yani. The sequence goes on along the minus strand of CM077011.1, from coordinate 74,228,153 downwards.
GAGCAATGAAATCTCTAAACAAACATGAAGCAGAAAACATTCTGGCACGTTAAACTCGGAATCAGTCAAAATAGCTTTGTGTGTCATGGGTCATTTAATAAACTAACAGAGAGCCTTCTCCTGAAAATCGAACTGTCTACTAACTTTTGTGAAAAATATGTGCTCCAGTTTAAAAAGAAACTTCGCCAGCTTGTTTGATTTGACCTTTGGATTAGCTACACGTTTGTTCTTTGGAAGGGTGAAAGGTAAAAAATTCCGCTGGTACTAGAATTAATCAGTTCAATGGAACCACATATACAGTTCAAATTTGGGGTTGAAAATAACGGCTCTCTGCCATTCAGGAAAGCCCTTGTGTCTCTCTCTGACGATATTCTCATCGTCATGGGTTTTCTCGAATCATTCGCTCTTTCCTTACTTCCACAAACATTGCCCAATAATCTAGTTCAACCAAAATGCGTACTTTCTACACCTACGTGTATCGTGTAATGCACGTTTGTTCAACAGAGTATTGTCTAAAGAAAAACAAACATTCTTTCTTTAAGGATATTGACGCAAACACATTTACAACTCGTCAATCGCAAATACCTCACTCCCAAAATTCAAGAAACCAAAGCCTAGCGGTGCATTTGTTCCCCACTAGCTCCCTCAATATAGCGAAAACCTGCTCTCGTCATATTCGTGTCCCTGATATGTGTTACAACATTTCCAAAATTCTCAAAACTTTCAACTTCGAAGTAATTTTCAGACCTCTAAATAAAGTGAGCTTCTTTGTACTCTAAGACGGAGTTGAAGATTTGATTTCATGGAACATTTATCATATTCCCTGCGCGCGTGTTCTGTTATATACACTGCCGGACAACTGCTAAGGACGGATGACAATAGCAACGATAGCAACCATAAAATGGAAGGCAGGAAAATGTGGATATTAGCATAGGTGCGGGATACAGTAAGACGTGTTGTGCGTATGCAAATTTTGGATTGCCGAACTTGTTCGTGACGTCATAGCGCTGATAAGAGATATAAGAGATTTGACGCGTATTGACCGTTGTTGTTCAAACGCAAAGTTAAAAGGGAAAGAATCAATTGACGACCTTGCAAGTTTCAGTATGTCTTCCCGACATCACCTAGATGATTTTACGCGTGGCCGTATTATTGGCAAGATTGAAGAAGGGCGAAAAATAACAGATGTTGCCAGGGAGTCCGACGTCAGCCACAGTGTTGTTTCAAGGCTTTGGAAATCATTTCAAACAAATGGAGATTGTAGCAAACGTCACGTGGGAGGTCGTGTTCGCAGTAAGACACCTGCAGAAGATCTGTGCATAGTGCTATCAACAAAAAGACACCGGCGTAGCACAGCTAGTGAGATAGAAAATCAGTTTATGGCTGCTACTGGCAAGCGGATCTCCCGAAAAACTGTCGCCAGACGTTTGCATGAAGGAGGACTATACGCCCGCCGTCCTGTTGTGTGCATCCCATTGTCGAGACGTCACCGTACAGCCCGTTTGCAATGGTGCCATTAACATCGCAATTGGACTGATAACGACTGGTATGCTGTCCTCTTCTCAGATGAGAGTAGATGCAGTCTATCGTCTGATTGTCGACGACAACTGATCTGGCGTGATAGTGGTACTGCATACTGTCCAGCAAACATACAGGAAAGGGACCGATATCCGACATGTAGTGTCATGGTATGGGCTGGCATCATGATCAGTGGCCGTACGTCCCTCTATGTACTTCCAACTGGGACTATGACTGACCAACGATACATTAATAATGTTCTGCTACCTCATGTTTGCATGTTCCGTGGTGCTGTCGGTGATAGATTCATTTTCATGGAGGACAACGCAACATGTCACCGAACAGTCGCTGTCCAGGAGTGTCTTGAGAGCGAGGATATTCAACACCTCGTATGGACAGCGCGTTCTCCAGATCTGAATCCCATTGAAAATGTGTGGGATGCTTTGGGGAGGAGTCTTGCTTGTCGCCAATGCCCTCCAATAAACAAGGACACCCTCATGCGTGCACTGACAGAGAAATGGGATAAATTACCCCAACAGCTGCTTGATAATGTTGTGCAAAGCATGACACGACGTGTGGAATCTTGCATCGCCCTCCATGGTGGCCATATCCCGTATTGACATCTTAGGCCGGAACGCCTGCGGACGGTAATTGCATTTTTCCCCGTTTACGTATTCTGCACAAAATGGTCTGTTTGTCCCTTGAACACGTTCCAAAGCCTTCTGGATTTCAGAGCACAATAAATTGTCTGTCTTGTAATGAATGTCCTGGCATTCTGACATTATTTTATTTCACTTGGCATCCAACCACACTTACTTTTTTATGCGCTATATAGCCGTTTATGATCCATCCTTAGCAATTGTCCAGCAGTGTATAAGACACACTCTCTGACCCTTACCTTTCAGGTTCAAGAAACACCAAGCATAAGTAAGAAATTGTGAATTAAAGAAATCATCCATATTTAGAGACTGCCATTAGAGTAGTCAGATCATCATCATCATCATAATCATTGTCAGCCATTTTCAATCCACTGCTGGTCGAAGGTCTCTCCAAGCCTCTTCCACAACGGTCTGTTTTGTTCCATTTTCCTCCATGTTACTCCCACATACTTTCAAATTTCATTCACCCATCTTCCATGTGGTCTTCTTCTGGGTCTTTTTCCTGTCCCTCGGAATCCAATCTAAAATTTCGGCTGTCCATCGATGGTCTGTTCTTCTGGCAGTATGTCCAGCCCATTGCTATTTCAGGGATTTAACTCTGATCATGATGTCCTCCACTCTTGTCATTTTTTCGGATCCACGAGTTCCTCTTCTTATCTCTCCTGGTTACACCAAGCATGCACCTCTGCGTGATTCTTTGAGCTGTCTGCAGCCTTTGTATGTCTCTTTTAGTTAAGGTCCACGTCTCTGCACCATACGTAAGCATGGACGGATGCATTGATCAAACACTTTTCTTTTAAGACATAATGGCATATTGCTCTTGAGAATTATGCTGTTTCTTCCAAAAGCTCTCCAGGCAAGTTTTGTACGTTGATTAATTTCTTCATCAATGTGACCCTCACTTGATATCTGCTGTCCAAGATAAACGCGCGTATCTGTTATATCCAGCTTTTCTCCATCAATCGGTAAATCTTCATTTCTTGTAAAAGCATTGAACATCACTTTTGTCTTTTGAAAGTTCATTTTCAATCCCACTTCTTTACTCTTGTCAGCAAGTTCCTGGATCATACTCTGCAGCTCTGATGGGGTAGTTGCAAAAATGACTACATCATCAGCAAAACGAAGGTGAGTTAGGTAATCTCCATTAACCTTTATCCTTTTGTTTTACCAGTTCAGTGATTGAAAGACATTTTCCAATGTAGCATTAAAGAGCTTGGGAGATATGGTGTCACCTTGTCTAAACTAATTGACAAACCTAACTCAGTTTTGAAGTTGCATATCTTGGAAGATTTTCACAATTCTCAAATCCACACAGCTTGTGAACGACTCAATGCCACCTCCGTTTCTCCCAAGTGCATGGAAACAATTTGCCAACCGTGACCACAAACATCACCAGTAAATTCTCGACGAACAACACACAAATGGCACGTATCCTCACAAAGCTGAGTCATATCTCAGCGAAACGTAGTAGACAATATATTGGAACTTGATTGCGTCATTAGAAGGCTATTGTTATGTAAACATTTTCTTAATTTATTTATGAAATGTTATAGTCAAGTATCTTAATCAGATTTGGCCTTTTTTATGTACCCGTATATACGTTTTATACACCGGGAATCTATCGTGTAAAACAGCAAAACGAAAAGCAAAGGAAATTTGAATGCATCATTGTAGGAAATTCTTTACTTGAAATGTGTCATTCCGTTTCCAGAATTAGAAGACATTTTCGTATAATAAAAAATGTTTTTTAAAAGTAATATCTATCTCTTCGAGGTTATTTTCTGACTTTACAGATATCTACCGATTTCACACACTTCGGTAAAAAAAAAATTAAAGGTGTGTTTCAAAAATTTCAGAATGGATCTGTTCAGAAATGTCAATTTTCTGTCCAATTGTGTAATTTTCTGAAGGAAGAAAAGCACGAAACGTTCAGAGCAATTCAGTTCAGGAACAACCACAGGAAAAACTACATTGCACAAAATAGGACGAATGATTTGAAGCCATCGCTTAGACCACTGCGCCAGCGAGGCGGCCTTTTCATTTTCCTGTCCTATGAGTTCTTTTACTTATTTTTCTTGTTTACAGCAAGTATGGAGTTTTCAAAAATTTATAAAAGCCCTGAAGGATTAGAATCGGCCAAAGGTAGTAGTATTTAATGATTTCTTTAGTATATTTTGCTAAAAAATGTGCTTGCTGACCATTACCCACATTCATTATTAAATTATGAATATGTTGATTACACAACTAGCAGATGCTGCTTGTATAAGTTTTTGATGTCCTTATTAGCGGTCATTCTTAATGTTAGCATTATAATTTAATGATTTTCAATGAGTTTGTTCCTTTTCTACTGGAAGTCTCATGCTTTGCCTTTACTCTTTTCTTTTGTATTAGGTACACAATGATCATGTTCGACTCTTGATGCTCTCCTTCTCAATCTGAAAACTGCTTTGAAGTAAGTAAACGTTCGTGCTATTTATTTTAGCAAACATAAATTTACAACTTGAAAAGTTTCTCAGTTTTAAGATATACACGGTTTGTGTCTGAAAATAGTTTCCCTTTCTAGGACATACTGAATATGACAATATGTCCTTCTTCAGTATGCATGTTGAATCAAATCACGGACTAAACTCAAGCTTGTCTCTTACGCGGTTTACTTAATACTTCACAGAATTATTTATACACCGATATTATAAAACTAAAGTCTGAAAATGTGAGTAAAGCGTTGCTGTCAATGTCACCCTGTAGAAATTAGAAACTTCATGGATATATAGAAAATTCTTTGCACGAATGCTTCACCCTGTTCGAAGATGGCAAATAGGTAGTTATAACATTTTTCTATCTTAGGTATACACTATGAGTTTCTGTACAAATCCTCCATAATGACAATAGAATACTAAAGGAAAAACTCAATTCAAAAGTACCGTAAGTAAATTCATTTATTCTTCCATACTAATTAAAACCCATTTGCGTATGTGCGTGCATGCGTATGCGCTTGTAAGGAAGGGAGAGAGAAAAGCAGATAATTTTACAAAAGCTTCCGATTTCTGCATTCCATATGATGATTTTTATTCGGGGAAGAGATACCCTGTTGAACAATACTCTCCAGAAAGTTTATCAAGTGTTTTCCTAGAATTTTCCGGCAAAATATCATAGGAAATCGTTTAGAAGAAATTTGCTGATTCATGGTTAACTACAAATATGTTCACATATACACTATATTGGCAAGTCACCAGAAATTCCTTCAAAAGCAAATGAATGGATCCGCTGCGTTGTTAAGATGCGCGGTACAGCTGCAAACGGTATAAAAACAAGCCTGCAGCAGACTGCAATCATGTCGCATTTTGAGGTTGAGTGAAAATGTCGCTGCGGGAGAGAACTGACTTTGAGAAAGGAAAGATTATTGGGGGTTATACCCAGTGCTAGAGGACGTTGAAACCTCAGGAGAGTAGTTACAGCTAATCGACGGGGTACTGCACAAGACCTCAGTGTACAGGTGAGTAACAATGTTGGAACCTCGGTATATGCACGTACCATCCGCAAAGAACTTCATTCCATGGGTTACCGTGGTCGTGCGGCTACTCATAAGCCTTTCATCTCCACTCGGAATGCTACTCGTCGTTTAGCATGGTGTAAAGAACATTTATCGTGGACTGTAGATCAATGGAAACGGGTCCTATTGACCGTTTCCATTGACCTACGGTCCACGAAAACTTTCCAACATTCTTATGGAAGAGTTTGGTTTTGTACTGTTCCTACAGTCAAGTTTGGAGCTGGCAGTGTACTCGTGTGGGGGTGGTTTTCGTGGTATGGTCCCGGCCCATTGGTTATCGTGGACAAACCTGTTAACCAGCACGTCTACATCGATATTCTGGACAATTATTCCCTACCAACTTTGTAGCAATACTATGGAACCTAGCCTTGTTGGTACAAGCAGAATAATGCAACGAGTCATAAAGCAAAGACTGTTACTGTGGGGTTTGACGATAATTCCGTATTGTGTGTGGACTGCCCAGCACAGGGCCCTGATCTGAATTGCATTCAGCACCAATGGGGGATGAATTAGAGCGTCGCATAAGAAGTTTGGAACCAATGCCTACTACTAAACAACAGTTAGCGGCAGTATAATGTGCTGAATGGGAGCGCATACCTATCGCTCTGTTCCAAAACCTTGTCGAAAGCATGTCTCGAAGGGTCAGTGCATGCATTAAGGCCAAAGGTGGACCGACGCCGTACTAATGTATGTCAATAAATGCTATGTTGTTTATCTCTTCTAAGTGTCCGGTGACTTTTTTTAATATAGTGTATACTGTTCTTCTATAGTTGAAGAACCGTTAACTTTTCTTATGCAACTATTTGAAAAAAGAAACAAGATAGAAAATGAAAGTGGCACAGTTCTAAAAAATGTACAGGTTTTGTACACGGTGTACTACGAAGAAACCATTGAAATAATGTTTTTTGCAAACAGGATGATTGAAAAATAAAAAATAAAAATAAACTGTTTACCTGAACAGCGGCACAAATGAGTCTTAGTATTAACAAAATATGTCCTCTTCTAAGAGTTGATTCGACTGTCCGTCTTGTGCTGAATGGGGGCCAGATATAAATCGTTCTTTTTTTTACCAGATATAAATCGTTCGATCTAACAACTGGTTGAAGCACCAAGCCTTCGGGTCATGATGTAAATTGCATGGCATTAAATTTAAAAATGAAAAATTTATTTTAGCTGCTATATTTTCTTTATGAAAATCTCACAATTTCGAACTCCCTTGAAATTTCTTCACACTCCACCTAGAGAGCCACCAGTTTGGGAGCAAATGCGTAAATTATATTGAAGTGTAGGAATAATGGTTGAAAGACAAATAGCATTTTTTGTGTTTCATAAAGGATTAATGTATTGGTTTTCTTTTTTTTCTAGGAAGAGCATGAGAAGTTTTAACTTCATGTGCATATGCTTGCGCTGTTGTAATCGTTTTGGAGCTTGCCATTCTCATCCAAGTAACTAACTGCGTTTGCCCTTGAAAACTGCAATGATCAACAAAACGCCACATATTTCCTTTTCGCTCTAATTGTGCTATGTCACACTGAAATATCAAGCTGAAGGCAAACTGTGTATTTCTCTATTCTATATTGTCTCGCCGTTTGATAAAATCCGACATGTTAAGCAAATTTGCAAATTATATCTTTATTTTTAAATATTCCCAGAGCATTCATCAAAGTTTCATAATACTACATTTGTTTTAACCCGTTTATCTTTCTAATTACTTTCGCAACTCTTGTATGTGGAAATATCGATAGGCCGATCACGGGATCGATCCTCTGATGAAGGAATGCTACATCTTTTCGTGACTTCATTTTGCTCGGAAGTCATTAATTTCCGAATACTTGAATGCAAATCTATAAATCAAGCTTCCCCATTTCAAAATATTACTTTCCGTGAATGTTGAGCCACTTTTTTCTTAGATATATCTTTAATAGCGTCGTACTTATACATAAGAAGTCGAATACAAAAAATTTTGGCTTTTCTTAATTACTTTTCTAAAAAAAAAAGTGAAAAGGGAAGCTAAAGAAACGTTGAACTAACCTATAACTTTTGAGTGACGTTACACCACATAAGCTAAAAAAGACTGACGGTCCATCACTCGAAACGCACGCGCTAGTTTAACTCTGTTTTAATGACGCCTGATGAAGAAAAACTGCCTTTTTCTAAGTCCTGCCATTTAAGTTTTAAAACTCAACACGGAGGAAAATGGAGTTTTAATTGAATACTGAATTTTTGTTCTGAAATAATTTTAATTTGCTCTGCCCTTTTTGTATGAACTTTGGGTAGACTGAAATTAATTTATCGTTTCGGATCATTAGCAACAAATTAAGTCTGCCTATTGACGATCCGTGCCCTTCTGGTATCATTACGTAGAATAATTCAAAGAGCAAATTTCTTTAGAGATTTAAAATGATCCGCAGTTAAATCTCACACCACTCGATCACATTTTTTTACAGATTGGAGCCAGTTTAAGTACTTGAAATTTTTTCTTTTCCATGAGTGAGATGTAGACACAGTATAAAACTAATGCTATTTGCTATTGCATTTTACTTCTCATATTCCTCTGAGATAAAGTAGAATCTCTATTATACAACATCCTGCGTTGCCTTATGTCTCTATTATTTTATTCCAAATGTTGTCAGTCGTATAGATAATAATGAGCATACACTATTTTAAAAATTATCACTCGACTGTTTGGATATATTAACCCAGAATATAATGTATATTGAAATCCTATTCATCACCAGTTGACGAAATATTCACTCAAAGGAAAGGAAGAATTCAGAATATATATTGGCAGCATTTTGACACAACATTCAATTTTCTTCGTTTTTGTTATTTCCGCGAAAGTTGAGCCTGTTTTTATTAACACTCCCTATTACGCGACGTTTTTGATTACTCGGCGACTTCTCGTATTTTTTTGTTTTTGCAATGCACATGTGTTTTTTCTTTTTCTGTTCACATTGTTTTATATTGAATTTATAATGAGTAAAAGAATTTGAAAATACACTGTAGCAAGCCGTCAACGGTAACCTCGGATACAGTTAGCAAATTTTGAGCGAAGCTATTGCAAAATCTTAACTTATTAAGTCGTCTATTATGACACATTCTAAAAAACGAACGCGTAAAGTTTATGACTTCCGAAACAAAAATACGAAACATTCTGAAAAAGAAATGCCTAAAATTTATCATGAACTACTTTCCTTCACGACTTCACGTTGGTTGTGATCAGGTTGCATGTAAACAAAGCGGAAAGACACACTCAGAACGGGAACCACGTTTTTCATTTTGTATCACCAAAGACAGACATACACGCACGCACACACATACACGAACTTCCTTTTATCATTATAGATTAAGCACGTGTTGAGCTAACAGACGGAGTCTTTCCATTTATTCGTTTTTCAACTCAAACGATTTTTTTTAATGTTAGTGAGCCGACTTTTGTGAAACGGTTTAAGTAAAAAGCCATCTAGTTTTAATTGAAATTCCTCAATGACACGGATTTTCGGGAATTGGAAGGCATGAAAACCTGACCATGGACGATGCCCAATAGCATGCCAAAAATCACTGTGATTGGATGTGCCCTGTCGTAGTTATGCCCCAACAACTAATTGTCCCGAGTCTCGTATAGAGAGCGGATATTTTCAATTATTATAAAAATTGGTCAGTGTTTTAATGGTCATTATTTTTATACGACACGACCAATCACCATGATACCAACCCCATATCCCTTACCATGGCCCCTTCCCTTTCTCTGAGGCAAGTGTCACCGCGATCGGCTGAAAATCTTTGAAGGAGATAAGTAACAAACGATCCCTTCTCAAAACCCGGAAAAATCCCTAAAAATCCAAATTTGTGTGCGAATATGCCTCAATGACACGGAATTTCGGGAATAGGAAGGTGTCAAAACCTGACCGTGGACGATGTCCAACCGCATGCAAAAAATCACGGTGATCGGATGTGTCATCTCGTACCTATGCCCGAACAACTAATTGCCTTGAGTCTCTTAAAGAGATCTCCGCTCGGCCTTCGGCCCAGCTTCGCTCAGTAATAATTTGTTAATATGCAAATAGCTTTTAATATTTTTATTAACCTTCCCTATTATTCGAGACCTCTCGGTCCCCGTTAGGTAAGAAAACAAGGATTCTTCTGTATTTACGAACACCAGATTTGAAGGCAGCAAGAACAGTACAAAAAATGTTTGGTAGCGGCTCTAAGTGTACTGAACGAAGTGCTATTATTGAAATCTGCTGTGTGAAAAATCTTACTACATGTATTCAGAACTTCGCAAAGCCTTAATTCCGAGCCATATACGACGTTAATCAGCTGTATGACCTACGTAAAGTGCATTAAAACTCAGGCAGAAATTCTGAGACATATATGTATGGCAACACCAAAACATTCTATGGAATTGTATAAAATGATCGATGCGTCACAATATACGACATAAGAGCTCTTGTAGTCATGCTGACCAGTATCAATATTTTCGCCCCGGCGTTCTGGTTGCTTGGATTCTGCTTGTAAGTGTTTTGAGTATACCGACCCATGAAGCATCGACGAAAAGACACAATCATGACGTAACCCCAGTGCCGAAGTGGTCTAACCACTGGTTTGACCATTCGCTCGAGAAGGTTCAGGTCCTGATCGCGATTGAGGAAGGATGTTATGTTTGTTTTACGGCACTGGCGGTCGTCCTTCATGGAACCGATGACCTTAAACTAGGGACTTTTAGCCCAATAAGTTACTCACGGTGGTCGTCAACATCCACTCTCCGAAAAAACTCAGAACGTCGACAGCCAAATCATCAGCAGAACAGGATAAAATGTCAATAAAACTTAGCACGGATATTTCGTTCATGTTTCGTTGTTGTACGTGAAAGCTCAGGTAATCTGGAACTATTTAGGTGACAAACAGATAAGTATGTCTTGGCATACCCTTTGACAATGATTTTATAGCAAGCAAAATAACAGCAACTTAAATGGCTTAGCTATGATATGGAATATGCAAAGGCACAAATGATTCACAAGGTAAACAAACTTGTTTTTGTATTTATTTTGCACTATTTCATTTAATTAGAAACAGTTCAAGTCTGAAATATTATTGGAGGAAGAACTGCAGTCACAAAACATCAGAGGAAGCCGATATGATTCTTTTCATTGAAGGTTTAACGTCCATCGTGAGCAATTCAATGGGCTAGAAGTAGTCGACCGTCCCTAATGTATAGGGCCACTGGTTAGAGGGAAGGGGAAGAAAAAGTGCCGTGAGAAAAACCTAACATCTATGCCTCGCGGTGATTCGAACCCGGACTCATCTCGGTCGGATAGTAAGAAATCAGCGCTTAGACCACTACCCCACCGAGACGGCGATTTGGAATTTCAATATTTAACATCTACTCGTAATCATTTAAACCTCCCCATACATTGGCAACTCTACAGTCTGTTATCTTTACAATATGTTCTTAGTACTATTTGCCTAAACAATCTCTACTATCTACCCTCTGCTGCATTCAGTATTTATCTTTTATCGTGTTGTGATCCACTGTTAACCTTTCCAAATAAAAAAGCTGTTCGGAGAGGTTTCGTTCCGCCTGAAAAAGTTAAACCAAGCAAATCAAACTCAAAAGAAATGTTGTTTAGAGTTACGTCAGAGACTTTTCCTTTAATGAATACTAAATTTGGAGGTCAAAGGTAATCCCTGTTGCTAGTCACAATCTGGTAAACTTTGCAATATTTGGATATTTAGCATGCTCTTCAAAATTTGTTAATACAAAAATCCCGGGTATATCCACTTCCCTAGAAAAATAGCACGCTGATACTAGTGTACGGTACTGTATGACATTCGTATACTGTTCTGAGTGCATACAATTAAAATTTAGTGCTGCACGATGAATCCTCAGTCATACTGATTGCATAGCGTTTTGACTTGTAGTATAAGCGCATTTTTATTGCATTCATTTTATTGTTTAATCTGTCTCTGGGTCATAACTTTTCTATGTTTCTGATTCCATTTCGTATCGAAAGCCGTTAAGATGATTGTCTATTTCTGAAATTAGTGCCACTTGTTGCAGTGAGAGATGTGAATGAGCACTGTAAGATACACGCGCCGTCCATATCTCATTTAGAGACTGGAACTCAAACACTGCTTGGGCAATTGGCCAGAAGCTCACACCTGTGGCCACCCACAGGTGTGAGCTAGAAGTCATCACAACTTAAAAATATCTCCTTGAAATCATACTCTTCATTGTTATGGACAAAACCTTGCTATTCTAAATGAGCAAAAACCCTGCTATTACCTGTTATGTTCTGTATCCTGGAATATGTGCACAGAAAAGTAAACGTCATCTTGTGAACTTTGACTTTTTCCTGCCCTGATGCTTTTTGACCTTTGATTCACTGCTATATTTTTCATTTGACCTTTACTGAAATTTTGATCAGTGTAATTTTAAGGGGAGGTAGCTAGAAAAGTGCGAGAATGGGAACTTTTACACGACAGCGGAACATGTAAAATGGGAAAGACAGCAATTAAAAGAAAAAAAAAACAAGGAAGAAATATAGAAACACAGATATGTATAGATTATGGAAATATTAGAAATACATATCAATGCATATTTCGTTAGACACATACTTGTATTCATAAATCTTGGAGCAACTCTTCTAATTAGTCATGGAATTTGCCTCATTTCCAGGAGAAATATAAACACAGAAGCTGGCTAACTCTCCTATTAATGTATGTAAACTCAAATATTCGTATACCTTGACGCGTATGAAACCAAATTATAGCTCCATCCTATGACCTAAATTGATATCCACTGCCAGCAGAAACCTGAAATACGGACGACCCATCCTAAGCCAGGCGTATAAAATTGCATTATATGACGTGTGATTAAGACGGAAGAGGATGTAAATTTCGGAGAAAATTGGGTAATTTGTCAGCGAATTCCTACCTCTCTGAAGTATTCGTGTTTACTTCTTAAATCTTCGTGATGAAAAGAGAATCTTAGTAATTCCTAAATAATTTGAGCATCGCTGTTTTGCTCGTCTGCAAAATGGGAGTCGTTTAGAGCATAATGTATATCGCGCTACAAGTGATTAGAGTCTTAGCTTCAACTGTGCGAAAGCGTCGGAAGAAAAAGATGGCGCGCTCACTGTCAGGGGAATAAATCCGCATTGCTAGACTAATTGACTGGCCTCAGGAATGCCTCGCTTTTACTTTTCCTCCTCGGGGTGCTATAAATCTTCCTCCTTCTAACCGCTATCCATTTAGGCGCATTTGTCTTTTTACGCTTGTTAAACAAACGACTTGTTGAACTCTTTGAAAGGTAATTCAACGAAATGAGATGTTAGCTCTCAAACATGGGATTGCTGGCATTTGTTATGATAATGACCACGTTAATGCCATCTCGAATAATCGGGATGTCACTCTGCTTGTACCTCAGTCGAGGACTTACAGGATGCAGTTCGTTGGATAGCATGTTCTCATCACATGCCATTAATAATTATTGTGTGTAAACTTTGTGGGCGCTAATTGTGTGGACCACGAGACCTTGTTTTGAGAGAATGCGTGCCTTGTATTTAAGTGCGTGAGATTTGACACGCAAATCCAACAGTGTTGAAGAGACAGACTGAAAGAAACGTCTTAGGTAGATGATGACACTGATTTTCTCAAATTATTACTTAGCCATTGTTAAAAAGTAGTAAGTTAATTAATAATGATCTTTTCATATGGTCTCACGAAAAAGAGACTAACGTTTTCCGTTGATAAAATCAAAGATATACACTCCATGATCAATGTCACTATAGAGCTTGAAATCATAGGTGTCTTACCGTATCTACGTGTTTTACTCAAGACCAGCTTACCTAGATATGCGCTGCCCATTTAGAGGTTCCCTTCCTGAAACTGCGCCGCCTATGTAGCAATTATTCGCCACCAGATGGGGGTATTATTCGTCGTATCATATCTGACTTCAGGACACTTTCCGAGGAAAGTGTTTGGAACACATATCACATTAGTAAGGCTTTTCACCTGAATAAACAAGCATATGCCTTGAAAGATGACTTTTCTGAGCAAATTACTTAGAGCACACATCACATTGATGAGGCTTTTCTCCTGTGTGCATAGGCATATGCCGTGTAAGATTACTTTTCCGAACAAACTGTTTGGAACATACGTCACATTTGTAAGTCTTTTCACCTTCGTGCATACGCATATGCTGTGAAAGATGACTCTTTTGGTCAAATTGCTTGGAACATGCATCACAATAGTAAGGCTTTTCACCTGTGTGCATAAGCACATATTCTGAAAGATGACTTTTGCAAGCAAATTATAAATTTTTAGAAAAGATGGCTTTTTCGTGTTTCTATTAGAATTTTTTCCCATGTTAGCACAACAAAATATACTGTTCAGTGCGATTATGTCGATCAAAATGGGAAACTAAGCAGGTGAAGATTGCAGCGGGAACTTGTGAAAAGAAATTTTAATGTCCTTAACATTCCTTTTTTTTTATTTGGTTTACAGAATGGCACTCAACAGTATGGCATTTTGTAATGCTAACAGTTGAAAAAATTCTAATAGAAATTGATAGAAACTGACGTTGTTAAAAATTCTAATAGATCGCTAAAACGCAATAGGTTTTCTAGATTAGTTCAACAGTTGATCACTAAAACGCAATACGTTTTCTAGATCACTCAGGATAAGAAACTTGCTGTTAATGCACGATATTCAAACTTGCTGAATGGTTCCAGTTATAGGCACACTTTAACTCAAGACCAGCTTACATAGATATGCCCTGCCCATTTAGAGGTTCCCTTCCTGAAACTGCGCCGCCCATGTAGCAAAATTTCCGAAACGTTCATAAAAGAGAGGACATAAATAAATTTCCAGTCAGGATTAATGATCTTCCCCTAAAAATTGTGGACAAAGTTCAGTATCTTGGTGTTTGGTTTGATGAATTCTTTAACTGGAATACGCATGTTCAGTTTGTTTTAAAAAAAATTCCTTACAGGTTGGCCTGCTTGGTAAAATTAAGCAACTCTTCCCTATCAATGTCCTAAAAACATTTTACTATGCTTTTGTTTATTCCCATCTCTCCTATTGTCTGGAATCTTGGTATTCAAATATAAGTGCAAACAATAAGTTATGCTTGCTCAAATTACAGAAGAAATCTGTTCGCTATATGCTGAACACAGGTTACATGTCTCATTCAAAACCATTATTTCTAAAATTAAATATTCTAAAAATTCATGAAATTTTTACCTTGAAACTAGGTATCATGTTTTTTAAAATAATGCATCTTAAACTGCTTATTTTTCAATCTGACATCAAATATCTCGATTATTCTATCTTCACCAGATCTGTTGCTAACAACAAATTATGTCAGCCGTGTGTTAGACTTAATTATGGTCTAAATAACATACTGTATAAAGCCGTTATCCTATGGAATAATCTCCCAGAGAGCATCAGATCCCTGGAAAATATCAAAAAGTTTTCCTTGTCTCTGCGAAATTACATTGTAAATCACCCTGATCTCCATAACGAATTTCAATCCTATCATTAAATTGTAGTTCCAAGCATACTGCTAACAATGGTGCTTCTGTTATAACCATCTTACTTGCTTTCATATATGCCATATGTTTTATTCTTTTTCTTACATCTGATAGGGGGAATCGCCTTACAACCAATGTGTTCAGATCCCTCCTGGTGTATTGCAATTTCATATAACTGTAAGATTTAAATGTGTGCAATAAATGATTGTATTGTATTGTATTGTAATAACTGAAAACATGCTTTCTTCAGCTGGTACACATTACTCGTCTTCGACCGATGTCTCCATTCTATCTACCTCTACAACGAGGGTAACAGTGCTATTTACAGAGAGTCTCCACATTTTGCATCGAGTGGACACTTGTTGCAATGATCAAGTACCCAACTATATTTCTCAGGCCTGGAAAACTTTACTGTCTTCGATTCCGGTTCCTACTTCTAACATTGCAGACTCTGTCTATCCTTAATGGAACTCTATAGGTCTCTGTTTTGTCATATTACGTTAAAGCAAGTGTACGTTCTTGAATTTATTTCCTCATTGAGAACGTTTGGCAACGGCACCCATATATAAATGTGTTTCTGGAACTCCTACTTAGTCTTTCATCTGATGATGTGCTCGTAGCGAGCACGAAAGTACTCATGTTATTTTAACCATGTAAATATATTTTAACTTGTGTGTGTTTTTAGTTATTAAAATTTGCCTATAACTGGAACCATTCAGCAAGTTTGAACATCCTGCATTAACAGCAAGTTTCTTACCCTGAAAAGTCTTTGTGGGACGAAAATCTTGTTTATTATTTCTAGATCAATTCAACAGTTGATCACTAAGCAGCAATACGCACATGCGAGCTTCTTAGAACCGCCGAAATGCAGCGCTATCTAAGGGAAAATTTATTCGCATGGGCGGTCATGGAGCTGCGCGAAATGGGAAGGTCATATCTATGTAAGCTGGTCTTGGTTTTACGAATCAAATCGCCTGATAATAGCCTTTGAACGCAAGTCTATTATAAACCCACGTCCGTCCCCAACCTGATGCTGCCCTGCACGTTTTGTCCCGTAGACTACAAAACAGCTATCTTCCGTTCTCGAATTAAAAGATCCTTCGTCGTTTCCTCCTATACCCATTCTAGGTAACGAGAACTAAAAAGGGCCATTGAATTGTCCACTGATGTAGTATACACCTCAAACCAGATACATAACTTTGGCAAGAAACGTCCAAAATCAAACGTTTAAATCTTTCTATGTCGCACCTACGCTATCTAGGCTCAAAACCCTACATAAGAAACGTTTCCTACCAACTCAAGAATGCACTTAAGAAGATAAACTACGGTGCAAGCGTAGGGTCTCCTGCATGTTTATATACCATGCTTAAGAGAAATACTGGCAACTCCCATATTTTCAATGAGGCAGGTATTTATGCGATCCCTCTGCAATATCCGGACGGCTCCAGACGGTACTACATCGGATTAACCAAGCCCTTGTTTAGAATTGCAATCAACACGTATAAAAGAAACACAAAGGACGATAAAGTAACCACGGCCCTATCCAGAGAAGTCAAATTCAATTCTCTTAGTACTATATGGGATGATATAAAGAAATTAACTTTCTACAAAGTGGCCATGAGCAGTGCGCTTCTAACCCAAATGAGCTGGGCAGGCATCAAACCACTTCAGCAAAAAAGTTTATTTTCTCAGCTTCTCCTACTAATGCAGTAAAAGTTGGAACTTGGATTGGAACACTTTGTTTTTATTTTTTTCAGCTTCTCTTACAAATGCACTAGAAGTTGGAACTTGGAAATCGATTTTTCTTAATGTTCTTTCCACAACTGATTTTAAATACAAAGCATTATTAAAACATTTTATTAATTAAAATTTTTATTTTATAAAAAGTGAGAAGCTGAGACTTGCTTCTGGAATACTTATAATTTAACTGACCAGCAGCTTACAATTTAACTGACCGGAATGGCTTTCCCCGCCAACTAGCCATGGTGCAATGAACTTGGTTACGGTTTGCTGTTTTTGGCTGGCGCTGATGTGTTGTTTTGAGAAAAGACTCAATATCTGCCTTTTTCTCGGGGTGGGGAAATCACTAATCCGCATTCTCGCGTTCACTATCTGCTCGTACGAGGCTACTTTGCAAGAAGCCTTTGAGAATGAAGAGGACAATGAGACGAACTTAGGAGGAGGCAAACGGCATTTAAGAAAAGTGTTGTTTTGGCTTTTGAGAACCCCAATTTTATTTGTTTATTATTATTATTGCAGGTAATTGATTTTTGATTTATCAAAATTAATTAGGGATTTCGGCATTTTAATCTAAATTACTTACTGCGCGGAAGAAGTTAAGTCGCTGCGCTTAGACAGAACATTGTTCCCCACCTCTAAATTTACAGCCATTCGAGAAAGTTTGGAGTTCATTAACTACAGTGAGGCTTGCAATTATAGCGTCTCTTTAGAGTTGCCACGAATATGAAACCAGTTATTTCCGCTTTCCTTCCAAGATACGCGTGCCCAACCAACGTGACGTCTCGTGTCTTTTAATTAAAATTACATTCTCATCTATTTGTTTATTGTCTAGTCAATCACCTGTTTCAAACTGCTAAAGTGTTCTTTTATTGAGATCGTAGTCTTATGTCTACCTTCCTAGAGAAAAAAGCCATCTGGTTGATGTGCTAATGCTTGGAAACGTAGTATATTTATTCTTCTACGCCAATAAATGGGAATATTAGTACAGTTTTATTATTTTCCGAAAATAGCTAAGATAGTGAGCCATCCAGTATTACATTGCTCTTGTTGTGTTCAGAGTCTTCTTCTCTTGGCTAGAATACATAGTTTTGTTGTACTTAATTATAAAAAAAGTTAGAGATATATTTGATTTTTAACAGAATCACCAAAAAATTATCAGACACAAGGGATCCTTGGCAATAATACTTTCTGAAGATGACTCAAAATCGGCAAAATTATTGCAGTATTTAATTTCATGAAAAAATTGCTTTCATTCTCGAAAACAGAAACCCTTAATAGAAATCAAAGGTCCCGTGTCACCGGCAGAAGCCGCGAATGGCCTTGTGAGTAGAGCAATCACCTTTCACCCAGATTCTCGCGGGATCTATCTCATGTAGATTTAGTTGCTCTGAACTACCAAACACAAACCGTGGGTAGGATGGGCACATTAGCTCTTCGACACAGTGGCATTCGACCCTCTGCTGAAAGTGCGTTCTTCTGTTTCTGCCCCCGCCTGCCTGTTCTCTCTCTCTAGAAGTTCTCGTTGTGGCATGATAGTCTGACACACCCAAACTATGTCAACTCACACTATCAATCTGGCACTCCTAAATTTCTGGCCTCGCCGTCGCGATGAAGCAATTCTCTATGCGCTGGCCTCCGACCGTTCGTCGGAGTGGTCCCTGGTTCGAATCTCGGATGAGGTATGGGTGGTGTGTTTGTCTTGTCGCCCCGGCTTTGTCCTCTCCCTGGAACCGGTGGCCTTAAATTAGAGATGGATGTCTCCTTGTATCACCTAGACTTGCTCACGGTGGTCGTTACCCTCCCCACCAACCCCCAAAAGGCTTCTGCGACCTGTATGCTCTCTGTCGCATTCGAGCTATTATGTTCTAGCCAATGAAACTCTTTTTCTAATACGCAGCACAGAAATCACACGGGACATAAGCAGTTGTGTCTAAACCTTCCCTGTAAGCGTAGAACGTACGACAACTTTGCTGAGCGTATGTAACTATCTTTAGCAGAATCATTTAAAGCATTACATGTGTTTTTTAAGTATTATACAACTGTAACGTCAATACTTAAGAGCTCCGAATTTTAATTCTAGGCTCAGAAGTAATGCAAGTGTTTCTCTCAAATAAGGAAGTTTTTAACCATTCATAATACGTAAAACAATTTACCCGGTTTTCTTACAGCTTGAATGTAGTACTAATAGTTTCAGCAACCTCAAGGGAGCAACTTGAACCTAAGATGGGCGCCTTGTATTTGGCCTCAGCCCTTATTATTGGTCTTCAACTCTTGCCACTAATCTGGTTACTGAAATAACAAAACCATGACTACATGAAACAGAGATAACTCTTTGTTAACACATAACTACTACGTTATTGAATTTATAAATCTAATGCAAAAGTATGTGCAATTCTGGTGGAATTATACTTGGATAAATACTTGCCTCACCGTCGTAACTATGAGACAGATGCAGCCGCACAATAAATGGGAAAATCCTTTAGTCAGCTATGCTTTGCCAATACATGACTCCTTGTCGCATTAAAATTTCCTTTAGTTATCTATGCGTCTCACAAGATACAACGAAGCTCTTTGTAAATATTGTGTTAATTGTGATGAGAATAATTATTTCTTAAATATATACTGGAAAACGAGCTACAGGAATGGAATAGTTTCTTCAAGGCTACTGTTGCTGACTCTTTTTGTAGTTCGGAAATACGTATTCAGGAAAATTTGGCTCATGAAGAATCTTTTTTTTTTTTTTTTTTTTTCGGCTTGCTTTGCGGATTCTGATCGAAATTCTAAAAATCGGATTTCTGGAAATTTGATTTCGCTAAACTAAGAACAGAGTAACTTTGATATACGAGTGCATCCTTTCCCCCCAATTTTTAGCACGTCTTTTGTAAAAAAAGATCGTGCTGCTGTTATCGGGTTGTCCGTCCGTCAGTCCGTCCGTCCGTCCGTCTGTACCCACGATATCTCTGCAACAATTAGTCCGATTTGAAAAATTCTTTTTGCATTGGGAAGATTGAAATATGCAAATGATGATCCTTCATTTCGTTTTTTTTTACGATGTACAATTTCGCCGGTAGAGGGCGCGAATGCAGATGATATCGAATTCAAAAATACGTTTTATTTCACATATTTGCTTCTAAACATCCGATTGAAAAAAAAATTATCTTTCCATTCCATTTATGTCGAAAAGTATTTTAGATATAGTTACTTTTTCAAATTACGCATAGATTTTCCGCTAGTGGGCGTAAAAGTAAATTACATTTTCCCCGATAACTCTTCTTCTAAGACTCTGATTTGATAAAATTTTTCTTCAGCCGATATATCTCCTGATGGAAAATCTTTTGCATATAATTTCAAATTTTTGGTAAAGAATACTTTGGCCACCAGGGGGCGTAAGTGTTAATTTTTGCTTCTGATGTATTTGCCTTAAAATCGGAGCTTCTAAAATATCGATTAAAAAATTCTTCCGTGGACTGATGCCACTCACATCGATAAACCTTTTCGGAGTATTTTCTTCTTAACATATTCCACAGTTTCTCTGCCAGGGGGCGTAGATGTACATCTTATTTTTGTCAATATCTCTACTTCTGGGAGTCCGATTTGAAAAATTCCTTCTTCGTTGGATAGTGTTTTCGGTGTGACATGTTTTTCATATAATTTCAAAATTTTCAAGTAATTCGAAGGCTTTCCGTCAGGGGGCGTAGTGGTAAATTGCGTTTTCCCCTATATCTCTGCTTCTAAATCTCCGATTTGGAAACTTCTTTCTGCACCGGATACAGCTGATGATGGGAAATCGTTTCCATATAATTTCTAATTTTTGTAAGAAATGGTTTGGCCACCAAGTGGCGTAAGTCTTAATTTCCGCTTCTGTTGTATTTGCTGCAAAATATGAGCTTCTAAATTCTCGATTGAAAAAAACGTCGTCTACAGACCGATACTCTCATGTCGGTAAACCGTTTAGAAACATTTTCTTCTTAAAATAGTCCATGGTTTCTACGCCAGGTGGCGTAGATGTATGTCTTATTTATGTCAATATCTCTACTTCTAGGAGTCTGATTTGAAAAATTCCTTCTTTGTTGGATAGTGTTTCTAGTGTGACATGTGGTTCACATAACTTCAAAATTTTCAAGTAATTCATAGACTTTCTGCTAGGGGGTGTAAATGTAAAATGAGTTTCCCCCTATATCTCTTCTTCTAAATCTCCGATTTGAAAAATTCTTTCTGCGCCGGATACAGCTCCTGATGGGAAATCGTTTGCACATAATTTCTAATTTTTGTAAGAAATAGTTTGGCCACCAGGTGGCGTAAGTCTTAATTTCCGTTTCTGTTGTATTTACAGCAAAATATGAGCTTTTAAAATCTTGATTGAAAAAAGTCGTTTGTTGACCGATACTACTCATGTCGACAAACTTTTTAGGAAAATTTTCTTCCTGAAAAAATGCATGGTTTGTACGCCAGGAGGCGTTGATGTATATCTTATTTTTGTCAATATCTCTACTTCTAAGAGTACGATTTGAAAAATTCCTTCTTTGTTGGATAGTGTTTCCGATGCGAAATGCTTTTCCTATAAATTCAAAATTTTCAAGTAAATCATAGACTTTCCGCTAGGGGGCACAAAGGCAAATTGCGTTTTCTGCGTTATTTTTGAAACTCCAATTTGAAAAATTCTTGCTGTATCGCATACAAGACCTGATGGAAAATATTTTTCACATAATTTCTAATGTTTGGTAAAGAATGGTTTAGCCACCAGGGGTCATAAGTGTCAATTTCTGCTTCTTAAGTATTTGTTGCAAAATCTGGGCTCCTGAAAACTCTTTTTTTTTTTTTTTTTTGGACCGATACCGCTTATATGGATCAATCTTTTGAGAATACATTCTTCCTAAAATAATGCATGGTTTTCCCACCATGGGACGTAAAGTCACATCTTATTTTTGTCGATATCTCTATTTCTAAGAGTTCGTAAGCTCACGATTCCGTTTACAGCATTATCTGAGGATTAAAAACCCAATTGAAAATCTTCTTTCTTTTGTCAGATCTGTTGTTTTCCATACAGGTTCCATTGACTTTGAATAGCTTTGATAAATTTAATTTGCGTCAGAACGGATTCAAACAACGTGCTTATTACACCCGAAAATTCAGTGTCATCTTTCTTGTTTTCTCTGGAATTGTGACTTTTGCCTTTTTGTGGGCGTTTCGAATGTCCACACGAAAGTTTAATATCCAATGTGTTTTCAAATACTTCTTTTACCTAAGGAACAGAATGATTTCCAGACACATTATTTCCAGTGTTTGAGCTAATACAGGAAGAATAACGAATGTGCGAATTTTATAATTCCAGAATGCCAGAACAAGAAATAGTCTCCGTCTAGAGATTTTTGTGTTACAGGACGGAAAAGAACTAAAGCGACCCCATAACGCGGGGTATGTAACAGGAAATGCTGAGTTGCAACTCATAAATTGATGACTGACATATTCGAAATTCACATGGCATATGTATGTTCTACAATTCTGAAAAATGCAAACTTGCCATTAGAAACAATGTGAGCATATATTTGCAGCACGTCTTTTCTTTAAAAAAAAAGATTGTGCTTATGTTATAACTGTGTGCGTCCGCCTGTGGACACCATATCTCTAAACCTAAAAATCCGATTTGATTTATTTTTTCTTTTTGCGTTGGTAACCTTGAAATGTGAAACAGACGATCCTAACATTCCCGTTTTTTTCTCTACATTTACACAGTATTTTGAATTCGATATCATCTGCATTTACGCCCTCTAGCGGCAAAGTTGTGCATACAACTTCGCCGCCAGAGGGCGTAAATTGAAAAAATCCCGTTTCCTTTCGATGCCATTTGTACAAAAGACTAGTTTAGCGGTCGCCTCTGTTTCAAGTAATGCATAGATTTTCCTCTCTGGGGCGTAAAGTTAAATGGAGTTTTCCCCGATATCCCTGCTTCAAAAAGTTCAATTTTAAAAATTCTTCCTCCATCGGATACAGCTCCTAATGGGAAATGTTTTGCATATAATTTCTAATTTTTGGTAAGAATGGTTTGGCCACTAGGAGGCGAAAGTGTTTATTTCTGCTTCTGATGTATGTGAAGCAAAATATGAAATAAATGAATGAAATACTGTATTTCACCATTCTTCGACTAGCGAAATCCTGTGATGGTTATATTCAAATTAATGGGAAATTAAAACTGGGTCGTTCTAGGTGGTGTAGTGGTTAGCATACTCGAGCGCTGTCCGCGAGACGCGGGTTCAATTACCCCTCCAGGACGACGACATTTTCAAGTTTTTGGATATTATCTTACTTAACATCCATGTCATACTTACACCAATAAACGGTTTCACATCCTCCAAATTTGTATTGTGACAAAATATGAGTTGCTGAAAATTGGTTTTAAAAGATTATCTCCTGGCCGATTCCTCTCACCTCGGTAAACTCCTGCTTAAAATAGCGCACAGTTTCTCTGTCAGAGGGCATAGATGTATTCTTATTTTTGTCGATACCTCTGCTTCTAAGAGTACGATTGGAAAATTTTGTTAGAGAGCGTTTCCGGTGCGAAACATTTTTCACATAATTTCAAATGTTCATTAAAGATTTGATTTTAAATTTTTACTTTTCATTTTTTATTAAATGTGAACTCAGGCCACTAAAGGGCGTAAGTTCATATTTCCGTTTGCAGTTAATATCTGCGGGATTAAAAAAAACGATTTAAATCATTCTTTTTCGGTCAGATGTTACTAACTACAAAAATACTTTATGCGTATTTTCTTCCAACAATAACGTAAAATTCCTCCAGGAGGGTGCAAATATTTAATATGTTTCTCTCAATATCTCTGCTTCTAAACGAACGATTTTAAAATTTATTTTAGCGTAGAATAACATTTACCTTGTGGAACACTTTAGGGTTGTCTTTTAGGAGTTTTGTAGTTCCCAGCTATATCACTAGATGGTGTTTTTGTACTTCGGTTTGCGGCTGTATCTCTGCTTCCAAAAATTCTGTTGAGAAATTCCTTCTTTTACTGTATGCCATTCGCCACAATAGATATGTGGAGCATTATCTTCTTTAAATAATGCACAGCTTTTCCGCTAGGGGGCGTAAGGGTAAATACCTTTTTCCGCTATCTCTGCTTTCTTTAGACTTATTTGAAAAGTTCTTTTTACTGAGCATAATTGTTGACATGAAAAATACTTTTCTCCTATTTTTAACTTTTCCAATTATGCAGAATTCTTATGCTAAAAGACGTAGAGTTATATCATGTTTCATTCCTTTTAACTGTTCGACTTGAAAATCTCTTTGTCTCTGATATCTTCTATTTGTCATGAGACACTTTTTGTGCGCCATTTATTAATTTTCGTAACATACATTTTAGTTGCTTGTAGAAGTAATTAGCTGTTTCTATTCCTGAATTTTATATCGATTGTAGAAATCCGGTTGATCTACTTTCTAACCGGTTCGGTTGTCTTTAAAAGACTTTGGTAAATTTTAATTTTACTTTTCTCCTATTTTTAACTTTTCCATTATGCAGAATTCTTATACTAGAAGACGTAGAGTTATATCATGTTTCCTTCCTTTTAACTGTTCGACTTGAAAATCTCTTTGTCTCTGATATCTTCCTTCTGCCATGAGAAACTTTTTTGTGCGGCATTTATTAATTTTCGTAACATACATTTTAGTTGCTTGTAGAAGTAATTAGCTGTTTCTATTCCTGAATTTATATCTATTGTAGAAATCCTATTGATCTATTTTCTAACCGGTTTGGTTGTGTTTGAAAAACTTTGGTAAATTTTATTTGCATCGGACAGGATTCAAAAGATGTGCTCATTTCAACTGAAAATTCGATGTCATCATTCTTGTTTCACTTTCTCCCTACAAGCTGTAACAATTTGCGGTACTGGTCAATGAAAGCAGTGCTCCATTTAAAATATAGAGAACAACACATTGATAATAAATAATTTGATGCGTGTTCTAGGACTCATAATATTTTTTAAATGAGAAAATACGATACGGAGCGAAATCAAGAAAAATCAATGCGTGTTAAATGATATGGATTCTTCTCTTAAGCTTGGATCTGGAAATAGTGCGTGAACAAATAAATTCACTCAATAGAATTCTTGCAACTCAGGGTTTCTTCAAAACTGAGTTACTCATCACTCAGGCGGATCACATTAACTGAACCAGTCTTCTTGTGATTTATTTAAGTCCGTTGCCTGGAGGTAGAGAGGCAACCTGCTTGAAACAGCAGAAATTTCAGCAAAAAGGGGAGGGGAATGTCTCATCAAGCACTTCGCATGAGGGAATATTCTCTGAGGGAATATTTTCAATGAATTAAAAAACATTTTTCGTACCCGTTACGCTTTTATCAATATTAAACGAATCAGTGGAAGCAAGCAGATACGTCTGTTTCATTTTGTTTTGCATAGGGGTTCAACGATCACCATGAGCAACTCGAATAGCTATAAGGCAGACACCCGTCCCTAAATTAGGGAAATCGGCTATAGAGCAAGGAGAGAACCAGCAACATTAGGAAAGCACTCATTTACATTTAATCCCAGACTCGAAGGAAACTCGCTCAGCTTTTTTGACTATCCAGAAAAGCCACAAGGGCTGGCATATCTTTCTTTTACTTTCAAACTTATGATAAATATCCGAAACATTGATTCATCCTGCTGCAGTTGTGGCAGTTCCTATTATTTTAACATAAACAATAGAGTCGTGAAATGATAACAGTACGATCTAACTAATTACCATATGAGCGAAGTAACTATGGAGTATACTTCTGGATTCTCGAGCTCCTGAGCCAGAATTCGAATCCTTGGATAGATATAAATATTATATACTTTGTGAGATCATAAGCGCCCTATTTTCGTAGTGTTAGTAGCCCTAATGTAGGGACGTTTGACTCGTCCTAGCCTTATATCAGGTTGTACAGAAAGTTTCCAGAAAAAATTGTATGTGGCGTCTATTATGCAAGACACTGCGTGCCTGTGGTAATGTAAACACCCCAGAGTGCTATGCGCGAAAGAATAGATTCTAAGGTAAGAACGTACACTGTTGTGGTCAAGATTAGTTGCACATGACGACAATACGATGGTGATATTGAAACAAGGTGTGCGTGCAATATCGCTCCATCGATATTTGAATGGCGTGAAAGTTACGAAAGCTCGTGGAAAATGGTGTAGCGCCTTTGATGATGATATTATCGGACAGAGTACTTGGTAGAAGAAATTCGACACCGGAAATTCATTTCTTGTTTGGCGATAACAGAGCAGCTGGTTTGAAAACGATCGTCAAAAATTTTAGTTTTAGCCGACTCATGTGGAGTCGTATCGATTTGACTTATATTCCGTTTCAATGAACCACTGTTAAGCTACCGATCCATTCTGAATTTAAATTACAAATAACACAATAATTATGTCAATAATATACATTATTTAGGTGAATCCCATGCACACAAAACACATAAGAGTAACTAACTAATGAACGCAAAGTGCTACTCAGCGCTACAGATCGGTCGAAAATCACGTCACTGACATTTTGTCACTGATACGAGTATGTCATCGTCACCGGCTGTGACTTGTTTGTTGAAATATCAGTAACAGATTCACTGGCGGCGGCACCTGTCGCTGTCACCAGACGAAACCTCCAGCTCTGCAGTTCCTGTTCTTTGAAGAAAGGTTTGGCGCCATTGAGCTTTGTTCTGCAGGTACTGGGATTACAAAATTACAGTAACATCGCGACGTCGACAGCGCATTTGACCTTGATGGATTGAGTTGCATGGTGGTGGAGTAGATTCACTTCCATCTTAGTGCGATTGACCACTACACCCGCCGCTTATCTTAAAGTTGCATTACTTGTGTGTTACAAACACAGACTTTCCATAGAAAATCAAAAAAAAAATTCGCGGACCTCCTACGACCTAGCCTCGGGCCACCAGTGGTCCGCGGACAACAGTTTGAGAACCACTGCTGTAAACTGTGCAAATGGGTATACCATGCTCTGTCTGACCAGAATCGGATAAAACGGTACTCCATTGCTGTTGCTCTGCGTGAAAGAGAAAAAGGGGGAAGGGTTTTTCGCATCGGTTGGTCGCCGGTGACGGAACAAGGGCTATATACGTGAATGTTACGCGACAAGGAGCATGGACCAAGCAGGTATAAACCCCACAGATAGCCGGTAATCAATCACTTCATGCACTGAAGGTGATTCTGAGTTGCCAGTGGGATTGTCGCGGTGTTATTCACTATGAACTCTTACCTCGAAACAATACCATCACAGCGAACGCTTACATCCAACAGTTGGACTGTCTCCATGCTGTACTGCAAGAAAAGCGCTTAGGGTTGAAAATCGCCATGGAGTTGCTTTTCACCAAGATAACGATCGTCCACATGTCGCTGGAAATGCTAAGTATTGACGAGCCAACTCCCAGCCCCATCTTCCCCCGTCTGACTTTCATCTCTTCGGGTCTCTGTCGAATTTTCTCGCTGAGAAACGCTTTGATAATGACGATGGTGTCAAACGTTGCATAGATGACTTCTTCAACTCCCGCTCGTCAGGGTTCTATTACAATGGGATATTTCAGCTCGTAGATCGGTCATCGGTTCGAATGGAGACTACCTGGAATATTAGATTAAGTGTTTCGTACGATGTTTTAAGCTCAGAATTTTTTTATACATGATTCTTTATTTTTCCGGATGCTTTCTTTACAACATGTGTGCTTTCTTTACAACCTTTTGTGACGTGCCCTGCAGGACGAACATGAGATAAAGGCAGATAGTAGTGAGAGCACATGCTAGTGTAGTATAGTGGACAGCACTCGGCTCTCCGGAGCAGAGAGCTATGCTTTCGATTCCCGCCTCTGGCATTAAAATGATGGGGAAATTTACTTCGTCATAGACAGCGACGTCGACAGCTATCTATGACGACTTATACAATATATATCTTAAATGCTTATACAAGTTTGAGCACCTATTTGTCCTAAACTGGTTGGTCCAAAGCTCATTCGAGCAAAATTTAAAAGTTCCCACAAATAATTTTTTCGTGTTTACTAAAGCGAATATAGAAATTCCTTTTCCCTAATGCGTGTAAAGCTTTATTTTTATTTGAGCAAGGGGGTATGCTGATGTTATCTTCTGGTCCGCCTAAATGTTCTGATATCGGAACCTCCCAGTCGATTTAGTTCGTTCGTTCTGCGTTAGGTAAAGGAAAAAGTCTAGTTTTCCACGCACGCATTTTTAGATAGTCCGCCAGTTAATTCAGTATCTGGGTAACGGATAAACTTACATCGCTTACACCTGCAGCCTAGTCCTCATAGGCGCTAGTCACTTTCTAGTCGTCAAAACTGGGCAAAGGCTGGCATCACGAATCAGGTATGTGTAGTGCTCTGGCTCTCTCCCTTCCCTGGAAACAGTTTGCTAAAATTATAGAATGGCTACTACTTATACTCCAAAAAACTACTAATGGTGGCCATTAACTAAACGAAAGAACTTTCTGTGCTCAAAAGAGGATAGCATCAGTTTTGCAAGGGTACATTTTGATTTATTAGGTATTCCTGAGGATAAAAATTAGCCTAAATATATGTTTTCCTCTTTTAATAAAAAACTTATATGAAAGCATGTTTTAACTGCATAATTTAATTTATTGATAAAATATTAAATGCTTCTACAATAACGTAAATCATTCTTCTTCCCTCAAATGAAAAATGTTTGTGTTAATTCATGTTGAAGATGTGATATTCGTTTAGTGTGCGATATATTCTAAAACAGCGTTGAGCGGAAGCTGTGTAATTTATTTTAGGAGCCTACAATATAAAAGCCTACAATTGTTGCGAATTTAATAAAATGAGACCGAAACGTTACCTTTCCTCGTTAGTTTCCAATTTTGAACATCTAGTTATACAAAACACTGATCAAGTTTAATTTAAAACTGATTGCTGAACTTCAAAAGAATAGTTTTATGTAAATGAAATTGTTAACCTGAGGCAAAACTTCTTAGCAGGAGCAACAGAGTAATATGGAAATTGTTTATGTTTGCAGCTCTGTTTGTAGACACACGCAAATAATATTTACTTTTGGAAAAGCCTTCAAATTTCATAAACATGTTTAGCTTCGACAAAGATAAACTGATTTAGTTTGTGCGCAATAAGACATTCTTAGAAACGCCCGTGGCATCTTTTGAACTATATATACACCGAGTAATCCCTGAAATATAACCACCCCTATCCAAAGAGGATGCGGCCTGACCACGTGATTTCCGAGAGGGTGTCATTAGTCGACCGATGTAGGATATATTATATATATGGTGTGAGTGGAGGAGTAGGTAGTAACATTCCGAACGTGATGGGTAAAGGGAAGGATTTACCGGACTTTGAGAAAGGACAGACTGTGAGTGCTCGGGAAGCGGGTGCCAGGACTTCACAAACGGTTTAACTGGTATGGTGTTCGCGAGCCGCCGTAGTTGAAGTGTATCAGGACTGGCGTGAAAATGATATCCTCTCCTAACCAGGGTTCATCGAAGCAAAAGACTCGCCTGGGGCAAAGATCATGCAAGTTGGACGTCGGATGACTGGAAAGAAGTATGCTTGCCTGACGAGTCGCGTTCTATACTCCACTCCATGTATAGTCGCGTACAATTTTGGCGACATGAGACACTCGATTCATCCTCTATGTTCTCCATAGTGCAAGCCGTTGGGTGCGGTTGGATGGTGGCAGAAAATTTACCTGTCAGGAACTTGTACCTTTGGTTCACGTTGTGCAACATATGCCAAGTACCCATTGTCGCGAATTGCTTGCTGACTTTGCATACCCAGCAATGTTGCATTAAACACTAAACAGAAGTCATCGCTCTTTCTACGTTTATAAGTGAGTCACGGAAAAATTGTCATTGGCCGCCACCGGGAATCGAACCCAAGGTCTTCCAGTAACGCGCCGGACATGCTACCACTGCACCACAGCGGCCTCGAATTTTTCCGTGACTCACTTATAAACGTGGGAAGAGCGATGACTTCTGTTTAGTGTCCCTAATCCGGGTCAATTGTATGTATTAATTATTCATTCGCCTCCTGGTTATTTGTTTGGTTGCTGCTTACCATCTTTGGTGAATCCCCAGCATTGTGCGGGGCTCCAAGAAGCAACCTGAGAAGTGGCTTGGCAGTTGTCGTATGTGAGTCTGGAGGAATTCGAGGCCGCTGTGGTACCATGTCCGGCGCGTATCTGGAATACCTGGGTTCGATTCCAGGTGGCGGCCAATGAGAAGTTTTTCTAGACACTTATAAACGTGGAAAGAGCGATGACTTCTGTTTAATGTTCCTAATCCACGTCAATTTTTTTGTACTAATTATTCATGTTGCACTATTTCCCGATTGGCAATGATGTCTTCCAAGATGATAATGCACCGAGCCACAGGTTCAATAATGTGCAGAAATAGTTTAAGGAACATAGTTCAGATATTCACTGAAGAGCAACTGAATTAGAGATACCTGTATAGTAACGTGTAGCACCACCTTTCGTCCTGATGACGGCGGCGATTCGGCTCGGCATCGACTCGACAAGACACCGGAAGCGTTGGGAAGCCATACGGATCCACGACCCCTGAACAAGCTCCCACAGTTCACGAAGATTTGATGGAGGCGGGTCAGAGCCTTGAACATATCTCTCGATGGCATCCCAGATGTGCTCGATGGGATTGAGGTCAGGTGACGTAGCTTGCCAAGGAAGCGAGGTCACGTCGGTGGAGTGTTCATCCAACCATTCGGATACAATTAGGGAGCGATGGCACGGTGCATTGTCTTGTTGCAGGATGAGGTCCCCAGTGGGATGTTGAAGACGCAAAAACGGGAGCAAATGGTCGTGCAGGATATTCCGGTGACGTTGACCTGTGAGAGACGATGTCACACTTACTAGGGGTCCCATGTCAGTCCACGTAAACTGTCACCAGACGAGAATGCCACCCACACCAGCTTGAAGAGTACCCTGCTGGCAAGAAGGATCCATCGCTTTATGTGGTTTGCACCGTACTCGTATCCTGCCATCCGCATGTACCAACGTGAATCTCGACTCATCAGTCCAAGCAACATTTCTCCACATGTCTAGGGTCCAGTGGCGATGTTCCCGCGCCCATGTTAATCTTTGCACCCTGTGATGTGCGGTCAGCAGCGATACTCTCGTGGGACGATGGCTTATGGAGGAGATAGTTCAGGATGGTGTGGCTGCTTACACGTTTTTATGCACCAGCGTTAAATTGCCGAGTGATTTTTTTCTCTGTGGCCCGTCTATCCGCTATTACAATGCGAACTAGCTGACGATGACCCCGCTCATCCACACGCTGTTGTCCACGGCAGTTGGCCCTTGCAGGGATGGTTTTACCGGATTCGATGTACTCACGGTACACCCGTTGCACAGTGGCTGGTGAAAATCCCAGTGCCTGCACACTTGCGGGATGGAGTGACCCATTCGTCGGCCCCGACAATTTGCCCACGATCAAATGCACTTAAATTCTTCGTCTTACCCATACTGCGTCCAACTCTTACTGATTTCCGTCGCATCACTACTTATATTGCCGGATCGCTGCATACTTCATGTTATTTTCGTTTACAGCCCCCCCCCCACACACACAGCGCCACATTTGCATAACGCCTGCTGTCTCTGATTCAATTGCTCTTCAGTGTACATTATATCGATTGGCCTCCGGACTGCCCTGATATCAATCTCATAGAGCACTTGTGGGACACTATGGAACGGCATATAAGACCTCCAGGTACACCAATCACTTTCGCACCTATATTGAAGGCCGCATTACAAACATCTTGGTTAGCTATACGTACCTTGCAACTGCTTCCGACATGTTCTTGAATCAATACCACGTCGGATAATTGCTGTACTTGGGGTGACAGGAGGACCTACGAAGTATTAGGTTGGTGGTCGTCATTCAATGATCACTCACAATGAACTCTCCCGGGGTCTAACAAACAACACCGCATCAAACTTCCGTTATAAGTCATTTATGTACCTCTGAATTCAATGGTGATATTCGTTTTTTTGTAAACTCCACAATTGACCAGTAGAGGTATCTGAAGGCAGGTCTCACGTCGAAGTGTAAAGAGCGGATCTGCACGAAAATAATTATCACGTATATAAGACTGTTGACGACCGTAACTTCATAACGAAGGGTCAGGGTGTGCAAGTGTCAAAATATTCCTTCATGTGAGGGCTGTCTATAAACTGATCAAAGCAATAACCATTGCCGCAAAATTCACAATTAATTAAATGCACCATCGGTACACCCACAGAATGCACACGCACGAAAAACGTTAGGGTTGAAAGTCACGTGGATGACACTTTGAAATTCTGCGCAGGTTCTCCACAATGGTAGCCAGCTTTCTGCCACGCGTAACGAAGCATCAGTCTACAGATATCCGCAAACAGTTGATTGTAGATCACAGAATGCATCTTAAGAAGGAATATTCTGTCACGTAATTTTGGCTGCGGCATGTTGGATCGTAATTTTATGTAGTCTGTAATACTCTTTGCTTGAATTTTACATTGTCTGAAAAAATAAACATCGAGGGGTTGAACATATTTCGTAGTTTTTGGTGGAATGGTTTTTAAATGAACTTGTTTTCCCTCGTAGGCCTCCAGAAGTATTCGTTCATCCTTGTGTCCAGACCAGAAATCACAAAGTACGAGTGATTTGTTAGACAGATGTGTATTCAAAACTGACGCAAAAATGGCCGAACCATTTTGTCGTCTCACTACGCACACTGACAAACTAGGCATGTGATATATCACATGCCGGGTGACTCAACAGAGCCATCTAGTGAGCAACTGCGGAGTTTTACAGAAAAAACGAATATCCACATTGAATTCGGAGGTACGTAAATGACTTATAACGGAAGTTTACGTAAATTACTTATAACGGAAGTTTGGTGCGATTTTGTTTGTTCGAAACCGGGGGTTTTCCTTGTCAGTGTATATATATATCATTGTCACAAATTATGATTCAGTTGGACGAAAATCTCCCGAAGCTTCTTCCACAACTGTCTATCTCAATTAAACCAGACGCCTCCATGTCACTCATCCACCCATCTTCCACAAAGCTTTCTGCTGGGTTTTTTACTGTTACTAGATACTCAGTTCAATATTTCCGTTGTCCATCGGTGTCAGTTCTTCTTGCGATTTCAGATATTTAACTTTGATCATAATGCCTTCCACTCTTCTCCTTTTCCTGATCCACGAGTTTCTCTTCGTATCTTTCCTGGTTACACCAAACTTGTACGTCTGTACGCTTTTATCAGTTGTCCGCGTCTCTGTATGTTTTTTATTTAAAGTCTACGTCTCTGATCACCGTTCGAGTTATTAAGTAATAACTCGAACGGTGAGGAGATAAATCGGAACAAGACACGGGAGCGAAATACATAGCCTTCGAGATAGCAAGTGCTCTTACGGACTGCCGGGATCGGTTTGCCTGATAACACATGGGAGTTCTTCATAGTGGAGTAGAATGGTAGCTGCTTATTGTTTTTTTTTTTTTTTTTTTACAAATTCTGCCTTAATTATCGATACCTCCGACCTTTGTTGAGCTCTAGAAAGTCTTATTTATTTATTTTATTAAAAAAGGGTTTTCTAGAGCCAAGGTTTACACACGCTATATTTTTCTCTGGAAAAGTAATTAATTATTTCTAAATGCCAGAACTCATTCAGATGTTTCTAAAGATATTGTATTTAGGCTGTGTAGCATATCTGATCTGGTGTTTTGGCAGAAATGTTTTTACTATTGGTCTTGTGTTCTTTTACCTTATTAATTGGGCTAAGGAGGTTGTATTTTTAAAATACTGGGCAGTTTTTATGATATTTTTACCTCATCGATAACAGAGGTGGCCTGTCTTTTGAGATACTTTAGTGGCATGAATTAAGCCGTTCTTTTTATCAGTTCTGACCTTATTCACAATTTGAGTCAAATATATTCAAAACCCTTCTAATAATTGGACGTTTCTCTCTTTGTGGCTGAAAGATTTTCGCTGGTGTGTTCCTTGCTGGAGTCCTCTTTCGACTTATTTTTTTCCTTGGTTTCCCCCTGCGTTGTACGGAAGGCTTTTCCCTGTAGATTTTCATCCTCATGGATACGCCAGCCACGGTAAGGTCTCTAGGGATGTGGGGAATGGTTGAATGAAAAGTAATGATTGGCCTTTCCTTCCTTGTTTGTCTATTGAAGAATCTTGTAACATCAGGGACGTAACCAAGATACAAGTCCTAGGGTTCCGGCCCTGCTCCGAAATTTTCACCTGAACTATTTTTTTTTATTATTTCCTTCCAGTCATTTCGAATAGGCAGTTTTTATGACATAATTATATAAAGTCTATGAATCGTTTTTCTCCAAGTCTGTAAGATTAATGATGTTAGCTGTGGTTACTACAACTGAATCTGTATATACACTGTTACACGTGCAGCATTTTTTCTCATCCCTATTGTTTTCCTGCATACTGTCTTTTCTGTTTCTCCCGCTCTCTACACGTGCGAGTACACAGCCGTTTCTCTGTAGTACGGACTATAAAGCATCGCCGGAGAAAGTTAGTTTCCTACTTATTTTGAAAATATGTAGTTCTCACACGTACAATAAACGTTGAAGTCAAAATCTGGTATAGTGTGAGAAATGAAAGCGCAAACAGACACCACAATAAATAATACCCACCAATATTACCGAACGAATTCTACCCA
This sequence comes from Macrothele yani, assembly GCA_039090855.1. Lineage (NCBI taxonomy): Eukaryota > Metazoa > Arthropoda > Arachnida > Araneae > Macrothelidae > Macrothele > Macrothele yani. The sequence continues at coordinate 74,193,441 of CM077011.1, read as the reverse complement.
AGTATTCCGGGCCTATTAAAATTTCTGGTTTGGCTTTCAGTCTCAAAGGAAAATTAGCGATAATTCTTGGTAGTGAAGTGCGTTAAATGTCCTTCTAAGGAACAAAACTGGATTCAATGACTGAATGAATTGACAATTCTTTCGGTGCTTTCAGACGTTTCTCTCTGCGGAAAAAGTCTTATGCGAAATATCTGTCCTCCCAAAGGTGATCCGCAATGCTTTCAAATGAAATACTTTCATAGAGATGAAAAGTTTCTAAATAAAAATACCTGGTTGAACTACGCAATGCATGCTTGTTATGGAATATAGAATATACCGACAGAACATCAGTTACTTCTGGTAGTAAGTTCAATTAAAACATGTGAGTGTGTGTGTGTGCGTAAACTTAGATTCGATATTTTAATTAATTCAATTAATTACATTATCAAAATGTACTCTATTTTGATATTTTTATACGGGATTCTATCCAACGCTGTTAGGGTATGTTCATGTGAATGTGTGTGTGTGTACCCTGAAAGGACAAATTATTATACAGGGTGGGTATAATGTATTTCCCTCACTAAGAAAATATTTATTTAAAAAACTATAATAAGTAGAAATAAGGCATATAAAGGAAATTTTTATTTTAAAAAATATAATAGACAGAAACAGAGCATGTCCACCCTCATTAGGGAAATTTGTATTTAAAAACATTATAATAGGGAAAACATGGCATGTCCACCCTCATTAAAGAAATTTCATTTTAAAACTATAATGGGTAGAATCAAAGCATGTCCACCCTCTTTAAGGAACTTTTTATTTTAAAAACTGTAAAAGGTAGAAACAAGGCATGTCCACCCTCATTAAGGAAATTTTTATTTAAAGAACTATAATAGATAGAAACAAGGCATGTCCCCCTCACTAAGGAAACTTATATTTAAGAAATTGTAATAGGGAAAACATGGCATGTCCACCCTCATTAAAGAAATTTCATTTTAAAACTATAATGGGTAGAATCAAAGCATGTCCACCCTCTTTAAGGAACTTTTTATTTTAAAAACTGTAAAAGGTAGAAACAAGGCATGTCCACCCTCATTAAGGAAATTTTTATTTAAAGAACTATAATAGATAGAAACAAGGCATGTCCCCCCTCACTAAGGAAACTTATATTTAAGAAATTGTAATAGGTAGAATCAAGGCAAGCCCACCCCCATGAAGGAAACTTTTATTTAAAAAACTATAAATGCTAGAAACAAGGCATATGCACCCTCATTAATTAATTTTTTTATTTAAAAAAATGTGATAGGTAGAAACAAGGCATGTCCACTCTCATTAAAGAAATTTTCATTTAAAAAACTATAATTGATAGAAACAAGGCTTGTTCACCATCATTAAGGAATTTTTTATTTAAAGCACTATGATAGGTAGAAACAATGCATGTCCACCCTGTATAAACCTAATAACAACATACAGAGCAGTCGGATAACGTTGAGTCACAGAGAACGGTGAAATTGACTATGTATAAATAAATCAGGTATCTAAGCATTGGAAAACAGTCACAAAAAAGTAATCATGGGTAAAGAGAGTGATTTTGACCATGGCCAGATAGTAATTGCGAGGAAGGCCGGTTGTACAATCACAGAAAATTATGAATTGTTGGAATTTCGACATCAACTGTTTTTGTATACTTATACGACGTGAAATACGGCAAAACTCCCAACCAACGGATGAAATGTACCCGTAAACGTGCAGTTGATTCTCGAGATGAGCGCAGATTGTCCCAAGTCGTTACAAGAAATCGTTCTGCTACTGCGGAACAAGTGTCCTCGGAATTTCATGATGGCTCGTCCAGAAGCTTATGCACAAAGAGTAACCATATTACCATGGAAAAAATAGGCTATTGCAGTCGACATCCACATCGTTTCCCCTTGTGAATTTCAGAGCATAGGTATATTAGGCTGCATTTTGGAAATTCCTATTGTAACTCGAGTGCGAAGGATTCGAAACACGTCATCTGGTATGATGAATCACGGTTTCAAGTCTATCATACTGATGGGAGGCTGAGAATGTGCCGCAAAGTAGCAAAGAGATGGACCCAACTTCATACGTTCTGGTTATACAGAGAGGAGTAGCCACTGTAACAGTTTAGGTTGCGGATATATGGGCTTTCTTGGGGTCCTGCGGACTGGTCTAGACCTCCGTCTATGGCGCAAGGTATGCAAACATCTTCGCCGACCATCTACACACGTTCATAGCAGTTATCCTACCGAGCCATGACGAAATCCTTCAACAGGGTAATGCCACACCGCATACTCTCCGAGTGGCGATCCATTCTCTCCAGGAGCATTTAAGTATGGCCCCGTGGTCGCCAGACCTTAATCCCATTGAGAATTTGTGGGTGGAAAAATTTTCTTTTGAGCACGCCAGTCTCGTCCCCGGACAACTGTGGATGCTCTACGTCAGGTGATCCTCCCTTCACTGGCGGCAATACAACTACCGTGTTTTCGAAACCTGAGTCCTCACCAAGACCTGCAACTACTGTTGTAAGGGCAAAAGGTGGGGCAAAACGTTATTGGGTAGGCGTTTATAATAATTTGTCCATTCAGATCATGCTCACAGATACACACACACGCACGCGCGCGAGCGATGATTTTAATTGTTTCTCGTTTAGCCAAAATCTTTTGGACTTGGAGCTCTTTTCTCACTCCCCTGAATGAAATGAGGGTGCGTGTATTCCCGGCATTTCTTTTATTCTCTCCCTCAGCCCCTTCGAGAATTCTCTTTGCAGTGGTAGGTGTACACACTCGTATCAAAATAATATGACGACCCACGGAACCACAGTGACAAAGTCGACCACACGGAGATATTAGCGACCGACCGGGACAGATGAGCCATTGTGCGTAACGTAAGCACAAAGGACAGAGGTAGTGATATGATAAGCGTTCAAAAAGGAACGAGCGTCCGTCAAATCACTACCGCACCAAAGGTGGAAGCATCTGAGAAACAGCAGACTTCGTGGTCTGTTCGAGGGGTGCTGTAGTAAGGGTTACCAAGTATTGACCGCTGTCACACCGATTACCTCCCGACATCATAATTGTGGAGCCCCAAAAGCCATCGACCGCACAGGAGAACGTCGCCTTCCGTCGACTTGTAAGTGGCAATCCAGCAATTAACCACGGAAATGAACGCTGGGCACCCAGATACGTGTCCCCGATAACAGCACAGCTTATCCTGTAACGCATGGGTCAGCGGAGTGGACGCTGCTTCAAAGCGCCCATGTTACCCCAGGTGCATCGGCAACGGCGCCTGCAGTTCGCAAGATACTGAAATCATTGGACAGTGGAAGAGTGGGAAAAGGTTGCCTTCTCCGAGGAATCGAGGTTTCTAATCCATAAAAGTGACGTGAGGTGGCGGATACGGAGTCGGATACACGAGAACCAACACCCGGATACGCTTGCTGGTTAAGTATAAGCAAGCGTTTGCAGTGCGCATGTCTGGAATATGTTTTCCTGGTATGATCTGGGACCGCCGGTACCACTGAATGGGTCTCTGAACGCCAATGGCTACCTGTTCATCCTCGCTGCCCACATTCAGCCTTTCATGCTAGACGTTTACCGTGACGGTGATGGTGTCTACCAACAGGACAATGCGTCCTCCCATGTAGCTAAGGTGGTGCGTGACTAGTGCTACGAACACAACAGCGATGTCTCCGTTCTCCCTTGGCCGGCAAAATCGCCGGACCTCAATCTTATAGAGTCCTCGTGGGACTATTTGGATCGGTAGGTTCGACGTGCCGACCTACAACCACGTTATCTCTAGGTCTTCCGTGCTCTGTTGCAGTCCGAATGGGCACGTGTTCCTCGGGCAACCTTCCAGGGCCTAATCCTCGTTCCATGCCACGCCGGCTCGCAGCTGTCATCCAAGCCAAGTGTGATTATTTCCATTATTGGGTAGGTGGTCATATTATTCTGCTGCGACCGTGTATATGTCCGGTGATTAAATGCTCGATTGCATCTACTGGTTGACCTTTTCTTGTGTACGGTGATTGGTAATGTTTCGCTCAACTTGCATTGAAGCCTCTGAAGTTCTCTTGAATAATCAACTGTTTCCAGGTCCTTGATGCTTTGTTTAGTTTGGATGCGAATATCCTCTAGAGATTACTATGAAAACGACTTCTCAGTCTTCTTTAGCCCTTTGAAAAAGAAGTACCTTTTTTAAGGTTTCAGTGGATTTGGTCTGTTGCTTTAGAGCAACGGTTCCCAACCTTTTTTGACTCGCGAACCCCTTTCAATATTATATTGTTATCACGAACACCTGCACCTATTTCTGTTCACATAATATATAACATAACAGTTTTGTTCATATATTATTAAATGCCTCCAGTACTTACGGTTTCTTTCACGAAAGTAATTGTTTTTATAGAAATTCCTGTAACTTCGTTACTAAACTTTATTTCAGGAATACATATTTTCTAAAACTAAAAGGATTTTAACGTCAAAAAGTGTACCTAGTGTAATATAAAATACAAATTAATAGTAAATAACCTGGAAATAAGTAGGAAATATTCCTGAAACAAATGTTAAATAATTTACAAATGTAACAAAGAAATATAGCAAAATAATTGTAATGATATTAATACATAGGGATCAAAATAAATTACAAATTTAATGGCGTTCCTGGGCTTGCTTAAAAGAATGAAGTGCATCAATGTTCTGTTCGATAGAACACATAGTCTCAGATCTGGTTCGGCATCAAGTTTGTTTCGTTATTTTGACTTCAGCGAGGTTTGTAGAGAGAGAAAGCTCTCTCGCACATGCAAGTAGCTGAAAATGGCAAAAGTATATATTTTATCAATTTTTGTCATAAAGCGAAGGATTCTAGGATTTTAACGCAAGCCAAAAATGTTCAAGGCTTTCACTCTTGAATAATATTGCAAGTCCAAAATCAGTCGAAAGGTCAATAAGATTTTCTTTTTCTGTCATACAGATGATAGTAACCAACGATATGAAAGACTCGTCAAATAGAGTACGAATCCACTTTAATTTCTTGGAAACTGGTGGAAAATGATCCTTAAAAGTCACCATTAGGGACTTTAAGTGACATTTGATATTGTTTTTTACATCTGTGACGTACTACAGAGGTAGAAACATGTGTCAAGACTACAAATCTGCAGTGAGACGTAGATTTATCATCTTGACACATGTTCTGTCATAGAGAGGATAGTAGCCAACACACAGTGAGACATTCTGTCTGCGTAAGTCAGTTGGTAGAGCGACTTACGGAGTGAGGTGGCATGGCTTTGATGGCCATCGCGGACAAACTTGTGTTTTCACATTGGCGCCCTATTGTGGAAAATGGATCCATTGTCCGTTGGGTTCTTCAAAAAATGTGTGATGTTTGCTCCACATATTGTTCAAAATTAATGAAAAATTCCTACTTTACTTCAAAGACAAAACAGAAAAGAAATTAAGAGGCAGATGATGTGACGTACTACAGAGTTGGAAACATGCGTCAAGACTACAAATCTGCAGTGAGGCATTCTGTCCGCGTAGCTCAGTTGGGTGAGCTACTTACCTACTCCAAAGTGAGGGGGCACGGTTTCAATACCCGTCGTGGAAAACCTTGTGTTTTCACACATCGTGATCTTAAAGTCAGTTCATTTTCTGTCATAAAGTTGTGTAGGGTACTAAAACACTCGCTACTGTTCTCATAAAATTTTTACTAGGATGTTAACTTTTTGAGCATTCCTTCCACTCGATCTTGGACAATGAAACTGGCCGTATTTGAAACTTGTAACGATAAATTAAGTTCGTTTATTTTCGGAAAGATATCTGCCAAAGTTGCTATCCTTTGAAGCCATGTGGGATCTGTTGTACATCCACTAAGATTAAGTGGGTGATCTTCAAAGAAATTAAATAATTATTGTCTTAATTCAAACAAACGCGTAAGCCCATCGCCACGTGAGATCCACCTAATATATGTGCGCGTCAAAACATTGACATACTCGCTGTCCATATCCTTGCATGAAGAATTACATATTCTGGAATTAGTGGTCTCGATTTTATAAAGTTCAGTACTTTGATAGCTTCACACATTACTTGATAGCTTCACACATTTTAATTGCTGTGGCATTCGTCTCGATGCCAAAAGGTGTCTATGAATACCACAATGCTCCCAAAAAAAGTTTGAATATATATTTTTGATTTGAGTGACTCAGCTAACAAATTTTACTGTCATCGATTTTGTGCCATCTGTACAAATTCCACAGCAGGAAGACCATCCAATTTGCTTTCATTTAAAATACGAGTTGATTTAAATTAAAAATGTCCTCACCAGTTGTACGTTGATTTAATGGGCGATAAAACATAATGTTTTCTTCCATTTTACTATCATTCAGGTACCGTACAAATATAATTAATATTGCTAGATTAGAAACGTCTGTGGTCTCGTTTAGCTGTACTTTCCCGCACCGGTTCTATAATAACAGATTCAACATCCTCAGGCATATCGTGGATACGCTAATACACTATGTTGTTAGAAAGGGGTATTAATGTCCAATTTATTTGCCGAAACGTTACCAAACATGCATTGGACAAACGATTTCGCACACGATAAATGTATATTTTCCGCAATAGTATGGACTTCTCCAGGTTTCCCTATTTGGTACCTTAACCCATTATGTCGTTTTAATCGCGTTTTTTATTAGATTAATTACGAAGTTAAATATGCGAGTTAAAGTTTGGAAAAATCAACTGGTTTGTTTGCAAGATTTTGGCACTTAGTTTTTGAATGACGAGAAAAGAATGAAGGTTTCAGCTGCAGTTTGCGAAGACCTCTGCAAATGACAAATTGGGCGCGTGGATAGCCCTCACCTCTTCCTTTTTTTAGTACTAGATGTAATGCAAATATCTTGAACAACTGTAAGCATTGTTTCGGAACTTTTGTCAGTTGAATGCATTTTACGGGATTTCAGATCATCTTGCGGCACATCTGAAGAAATAATTTCATTTTTTTTGTTCTTCATTACCACGTTTTACCATGGTTCCCGTCTTCAACAAGTGATCCATGATTTCACAGTGAAAAAAATTACTAAATAATTTTTTTCACTGTGAAATCATGGACATAATATACTCAGTAACAATACAATATGTACCACAATCATAAACTAATTGTACAAATAAAGTAAACAGATTCACCAATGAAACTCACAAAATACGACAAGTCACCAAAACTTTCACAATAAATACAAATTCTGCACAACAACAAAACTCATTCCATTGAAAATTAATATCAATTAAATAGACTAAATACCAATTGTCAATATTAACCAAATATTATATGTTAATAATAATTAAATGTACAGCAAGGGGCCAGAAAAAAAGGCTGAAATACTGCCTGACAAGCACCTGATCCTCTCTAAATAAACACAAAATATTCCTGTTTAGTCAAAAAAACAAAAACAAAAAAAAAACAATTTTACAATACGTTTCTTTTACAAATCATAAAACAATTAATTCCAATATTCAAATTCCCGTCAAAAAAACTCCTTAGCACTCGCTTAAATACCGGATAACGTGCCTCTGATCTAATAATCAGCGGTAATCCATTCCACTCACGCAATCCCAACACATTGATATTATTAAATAGCCCACGGAACAGAAAAACCTGACCCACCACGAGTATCATAGGATTTAGTGGTACGCCGTAGTGCAATCAAGTTGGAGTATCTTCCTATAAAAATACGTTCATGGACCATCAGCATCTATCTGTATTTATGTAGTTGCTCAATAGTTAATATCTGAAAATGACGAAAAAGAACCTCCTATCCAACCGAATAATTTAACAATCGGACAAACTTCCTCTGAAACACAGATAGACGAACTATTATTACGCCTTGTGGTCACACTCCATATTAAAATGCATTACGACAATACAGGAAAACTAAAGGAATAGTATAATATTAAAATATTTCTAACTGACAAAAAACCAGAAATCCGCGAAATCATACCAATGCGAGATCTTAAACATAACGCAAGCCGATCCACTTGAGAATCCCATCCGAGAGATTCATGCAGAACTACACCCAAAAATGTCACTCTGGTCTGGAACTGTAATTGCGTATCATTTACGTAAACATAATTCAAGTCACAATGACGAGGCCTGATGTTCGAAAACAACACGCACCCCGTCTTAGTAACATTTAATGTTAAACAACTACATGCAAACCAACGAAGGTTCTCCCTAATTTCGAGATTTGCTCGAGGACTCAACTCACTCAGATCATTCCCTCTAAAAAATAGGCTTACATTATCAGCAAACAATACCAAATGAGCACCAGACGGAACCCGAAAAATACCATTTATATAGATCAGAAACAAAATAGGACCCAACACTGAACCCTGAGGAACTCCAAATGAAATAGACTCAACTCTAGAACAGTGATCATGCATCTGAACAAACTCCTTCCTGCCCAATAAATAATTCTGAAACATGTTAAGTGCAACACCTCTAATTCCAATCCTCTCTAACTTAGTTAATAATATGTCATGGCATACAGTATCAAATGCTCTAGAGAGATCGCAAAAGAGTCCGACAACCCTATTTCCAGAATCTAATCCGTCCTGTAAATAATTTATAACATCTAGTTGAAAATCCCTAACGGAAACCATGCTGATTGTGGCCCAGAATATCGTTACTATCCAGATATGGAATTAACCTATATAATGTAAGCCTTTTCCAGATTTTTGCAAACACCGAAATATTGGCAACTGGACGATAATGTGCCACATCAGTCACCAAACTCTTTTTAAAGATAACACTAATTCGACTAAGGATCATAGGAGAGGGAACGATACCAGTTTGGAAAATATTACAAAAAATATGAGTTATTGGAACAATCAGACTCCAGGAAACAAATTTTATTACTTTTAGATGGGCATCATCAGGGTCAGGGCCCTTTGATGAATCCAGTCCATTTAGTACTTCTTAAAGATGATCCGCTACAGGTGTCAAAAAAAAAAAAAAAGGTGCAAAACAACGATCCATTAAATAATCAGTATAGCAGCAACCACCAGTCAAAGTACTGTTTGACAGCAGTCTACCTGGTAGTTTTACAAAATAAGTATTAAATAAATCAACCACCCTCTGAGGATCGAGATTATCAACCACCCTCTGAGATTAGTAGCACCTTTACGAGCCATCTTCTAGTTCAAACAGAAGTATTTTTTTCATTTTTCTTCAAAGGTTGTGTCGGCAATATTTCCTTCCATAGTATGATCAGCATGACATTGATCTACAACCGGGGAGATAAAGTGCAGTGCTTCGCTGTCATATAGTGAGGAAGGGGGACAAAACAGACAGTCAGATCTGGGTTATTTGTGGAATGATTAAAACAAAAAAAAAGAAACTTCGAAATATCAAGACCCACGCCTAAGTTTAACCTCATTGGCCTGAATTATTTTTTGCAGCAACGCCTCTGTTTCACTTCAATGACTGTGACCTGAGTGACAAATTACTTGTCAATCGATTTCTTAGTTGAGTAAAGGCGTCATCAGAGTGACACTTCTTTACTGCAAAACGGATGGGATTCATTCAGTGTATTACTATGCTTCCCCTTTATGTCCCATGGACAGCCTTTACTTACTTTTACACTATTGTAAGAAAATATGATAGCCGTACAGCTGTAATCCTCCGCGCAACAGGAATTTAATCCGCATTTCTCTCACCTCTGCACTTTGCCTTTGAGTTTATCTGCAGGAAGCCTAATACTCATGAAACGGTTTACTGATAAAACAAAAATTATTGAAAACTAGACCGGCATGGAAAAAAAGGACGAGTTTGATGATTGCTAGTGCCAAAGTCCAAGGCCCCTACTTTCGATGAAAACAGTTTCTCCTTATCATAAGTCTGAATTCAGAAAAAAAGAAAGAAAGAAAGAAAGAAAGAACCACTACAGAGGCCACCAAAACTACCACACCCCAATTTTTCTGGAAATAGCCCGCAAAATTGTATAATTTTTAAACAAAAAATACCATTCAGGCTGAATGTATATAGGCGAGATACAATTTTTATGGAAAAAGGATAGGAAAGGTTTACTAGTTTAATCATGACAAGAATGTTAAGATTGATGAAACATAGAACATCATGGTTAGGAAAGGGTAAGATTAGGGTTTAAAAACATTAGGGACACTATTAATCCTTCAACAGGTAAAAAAACCGAAAGAAGTAAGAAAAATAAAACTTCTCCCTTTAATTTGTTGGACTAATATTATTTTTTGTTGTATTACAGAACAAAATTCAAGAATATGCCAAATGAAAAGAAAAATGCTATACATTGTTTTATACTCATCGCTTACGATAAAAAAAAATTCTGTAAAAATGATTTTCCCAGTTGTGAAGTACACAACGATATGCCATTCTATTACGACCAGCCCCAACCTAGAGAAATGAGCGCTCCTGAAGATCGAACGGTGGCGCAGGTGAAGTTCACAGACCAGTATATATATACAACCCGAGGACCGCCTTTCGGTTAGTATAGTGTTTGGAGTCAGAATGGGAAAAGCTGCCAATTTATCAGAGTTTGATAAAGGACAAAATGCAATGGCATGGCGCCTCGGAACTACGAACTCGGAAACGGCGCGGCTTGTGGGTTGTTCACGTGCTGTTGTAATAAGTATGTATTAAAGGTTGGCCACAGATGACCAAACGACGACCGGTTGTCCAGCCGTGTGTCGTACGCGGCTTATTGATGCCTTAGAGAAGCGGAGACTGTCGCGCCTCGTTCACACCGGCCGCAGGGACATAGTGCAGCAAATCGCCCGCAGCTACAACCGTGGTAATCAGGGTAATGTGACACAGTAAACAGTTCATCGCAGCCTTCTGCGCGTGGACCTGCGTAGCCGAAGATTCAGCCGGGTCCCCATGCTCACTACACGTCATCCGCAACAACTCATAAAATAGGGTCCAAGATCATCGTGGTTGTTCGTGGATGTTTGGAAGAAAGTGGCCTGGTCTGAATAATCAAGATTCCTGGTGCATTACGTAGTCGGCCGTGCGCGTATACGCCGAATACCAACGGAGGTTACATCACTTGAATTCACTGTTCGGCGGCAACAGGCAGGAGGACACGGTGTTATGCTGTGGGCGATTTTTTCTTGGGACCCTTTAGGCCCTGTTATCCCAATAGCACAATCCCTGACAACTGTCAGGTATCTGAACTTCGTTGCGGACCAAGTTCACCCATTCATGGCAATTGTGTTCCCTGCTGGTGATAGTAATTACCAACTGGGTAATGCGCCGTGCCACCCTGCCAGAATCGTCAAGAAGTGGTTCGAGGAACATGCTGGTGACTTTCACTTAATACTCTGTCCTCCAAATTCACCTGACATGAACCCAGTCGAACATTTGCGGTTCGACTTGGAAAAGCGGGTTCGCGCTAAATCACCACCACCCTAAAATGTACGAGAACTGGTGGACAGGCTGTTGACATTATGGAAACAGATGTCCCAGGATACCTACCGAATCGATGCTTCGCCGAGTGGCCGCTGTTTTGCGGACTAAAAGTGGTTATACAGCTTATTAGGTAGGTGATCATAATGTAATGACCCATCGGTGTATAACAACCGGCGAGAATTAGTAATCTGAACATTTTAAGCATTAATTAATTTGCAAGTTAAAAGTAATAAAATCTTAAATATTCACTGAATTATGTTTTTACTATAACGCTTGGTTGAAACGTAACTTTGTGGAAACAAAACCTTTCTAGAACTTTCACAAAGACGACAGTCTTAATTTAAGAACAAGCAGAACTGTAATGTTCAAATAATTTTTAACCAAATACGAGTTCAGTAGTTAAAGTAACAGTTTGAAGGATCATGCCATCGTATGAATAGACATTTGCATAAAACGCAACTTTGGAACAATGGGTAGTGGACGAAACATACTAGTGGGCAAGTTGTACCGTTTGATGGATGAACATGGATCTGATCGCACCACTAAACGAATAGTCCATCGGACAAATTGTTCCATTTGGACAAATCGAGAATGGACCAATTGCCAGTTTTGCACTTATCGGCATTGGATAAATTGACATTAAACGTATCGCAATTGGACGAATCGTGGGGGTCCAAGAAAAAAAATAGGCAATAATTTCAGTGGAATTTTTTTCTGTTTAGCCAACGTCGCACTTTTTTTTCTGTTTAGCCAACGTCGCACTTTTTTTTCTGCGTTATCCTAATGTGACGTCTTCAAAAAAACACAACAGATACACTATCTTTGGGTCAGTCCTAGTGCACGGGTGAAAATGAACCACTGAATCTGCATCTGAAAACGTACATGTGTGCAGTAAAATTCGAAGAACAGTGACACAGATTTTGAGGCTTTCGGAAACATGTTTTCTTGCAAAATCTGTTCTGATGATAACTTGACGGATACTTGTGAAAGTGTCCATTATTAATATCTGATATCGCTACCTTAGTTTGCTACTACATTTGTTACAAAGCAACATCCATTATTTTGGTATTATCATTTTGTGTCCAAGCAGCATACATTATTTTGGTATTATCATTTGTTTTCCAAGCAGCATAAATTATTTTGGTATTATCTTTTTCAGTACTTATTTGCTACCTAAGTTTCGTAACAAATCTTAATCTCTGAGACGGCCTTTCGCTGCGTAAATTTGGCTCTTTGTGTTTTCCTTGAGAACTTTCCGTGAGTAGATTACTCATATTAAACAATATCCACCTAAAAACTGGAAACGCGATTTTTATGTTAAGCTATTATTTTGACCTTTGTATCATTTTGAAATACCATTTGTTTCCAGCATTAAATAAAAGAAATATGAAGTAAATATAAGTACATATAAAGTAATATGTACACGTCGAGAAATGGAAGTGAAATAAATGCCTAATGCAAGTTTCCAATTAACTGAGTGGCGTGAAACGAGTGTTTAGTCGTAGTGGTTACGAATTTATCAAATGCTAATGGCGGTCAAGCGGCGCCTTTGAAGCAGAAAAGGTCTACATGGACCAAGAAGTCAGAAAGTTATGGAATTAATATCGCAGCATACAGTTAGATCAGGCAAACTGCTATTATAAAAGAAACATAGGTGAGAAAAAATGGAATGACTAACATGTCATTCAAAGTTTTTTAACAACTTATTCACTTAATCTGCCACAGTACATTGTTTGAAAACACATAGTTAATGAAAAACTCAAAACACAAAAGTCTGAGTAGGTACGAGCGCCTAGGGAATTTTCTTCGCAGAGACTGGAGTCGTTGGAGCTCCTGCTTAATGGGGTATTTTGAAATGAAAATTTCATGTCACGTATCCGAGGCGAAAGCTATTTGGAGTCAAGGAAAAAAAAAGAAAAGAAACATTTGTTTGTGCTGTGGTCTTGTTTTTGCCCCTCGAACTATCACTCTCAGGATGTTATTGATTCTTTTATATCTTTTTATTTTCTCTTTTAACGTGGTATTTAGCAAGAATTTCATATTTCAAGCATGGGAATGGATTTCATCTTTGCTGCGTAAGTTGGTCAGTCCGCTCATCTGCTTGAAAACATCGTGGTTTATACACTGAGTGGCAGCCACTTTATTATGACCACCCCTCAGTACTTCGCTTGGCCACCTTTTGCCTTTAATACTGCGTCGATTCTTCATGGCATGGACCCCACGAGATATTGATAGGTGGTTTGTGGAATCTGAGACCATGCTTGATGAATAGCACTTTCCAGGACTGTGAGATTGCAGGGTTGTAGATCCAGTTGTATGATGGCTTGTTCAACTTCATCCCACAAATTCTAAAATGGGTTGAGATTTGGAGATTGTGTGGGCCACCTAAGCAAAGTAAACTCACCGGCATGTTCGTGAAACCAATCCTGTACAATACGAGCACTATGGTAGGACGCATTATCTTGTTGAAAGTAGCCATCACCACTGGGATAAACTATCCACATGACAGGATGCACTTGGTCCGCAAGGATGTTTAGATATGATGTGCTAGTCAGACGTTGATCAACACAAATTAAAGTGCCCAAAGCATGCCAGGAAAACATCCCCAAACCATAACGTTACCTCCACCAGCTTGAAGGGTTGTAGCAATGCTTTTGGGGTCCATGCTCTCGTGCTGTTTCCGCCAAATTCTCACTCAGCCATCGGCATGGTGCAACTGAAAACGCAATTCATCGGGCCACATAATTTTTTTCTAATTATCGATTGTCCAATCTTTGTGTTCCTGTGTAAACTGGAGATGTTTTTTCTTGTTAACTGCAGACAGCAAAGGTGTTGGAACTGGCCTTTGACTGCCATATCCCATCGGATGCAGTGTACGGCGAACAGTGCATGCAGAGATCATTTGAGGGGATCCTTGATTAAGATGGTCTGTAATATGTTGCACTGTTGCCCTCCTGTTGTCTGTTACCAGTCTCAACACTCTTCGTTCCGCCCGAGCAGTCACTAATCGATGACGACCACACGTTGCACGTAGATACCCAGTTTTTTGGTCGACAGTCCAGTCCTTAAACACTTTAACAACAGCTGCTCTGGAACATTTCACGAATGCGGCGGTTTCGGTGATATTAGGTTAATGGCTACGAGCTCCTACAATCATCCCATGTTGAAAGTCCGTCAAATCGCATTTTTTACCCATCTCGTCACCCAAAAATCACTTCTGCTACTGTCGCAAGCACTAAGGTTTCCCTTTTTATACTAGCCTCGCCCTCTGGCGGCAACAGCGTGAAGACATAGCTCATTTGCTAAAAACTGTCAGGTGATCCTAATAAAGTGGCCACTCAGAATATATTGGTACGGGAAATTTATTTTGAGACAGGGATCTGCGTATTACTCAAGGAATGATAGCTTAGGCATTTTGTTTTATTTTCTTAATGCAGAGATATTCAAATACTTGACGTAAAATATACAGTATAACTGCATCTGGAGAGTAGTCTCTTCTCTTCTAAAAGTCATATTTGGAAAATTAGTTTTCTGTTGGGTAACTGTGCCATGAGCTGTTGTTTTGAGAATTTACCTCGGGGAAGGTCAGAGATGGGTACAGGGCATCACCCCAAATTGTTTATACGCTCAATAGACAAAGAATTAGGTATATCTGCCTAATAGCCTGGTGTTCCTCCTCTAATGCGAATAACTGCCTGTACACCCCCAGGCATCGACTCCACTAGATGCCGAAGGAATTCCGGAGGTAATGCCCGCCATGCCTATTGTAGTATTTCCTACAACTCAGCCCTAGACGTTAGTACAAAATCTGTGGATCTGATGTTCTGCCCCACGGCATCCCAGAGAGCTTCCACAGGGTTCAAAAATCAGCGATACTTGGGAAACACCGGATGGTTACAAATTCAGATAAATGTTCCTCAAGCCCTTGCTGGGCGGTTGTGGCCCTGTGGTGGGGTGCATTGTCATACTGAAACACAAAATTAGCCGCAGAATGCGCGAAGGTCATGTAAGCGTGTAGGTGATCAGCCATCACATGCTGGTTGCGCGCTGCGGTTAAGGACCCTCTAGACACACTAAGGGACCTAATCTGTGCCACGAGAAGGCTCCCCAAATAATTACAGAGCTACCACCACCTTGAAAATAGCAGACCTTGCCTGACGAGGCCATGGCTTCATGCTGTCGACACGCACCTACCCGTCAGCCCAGTACAACTGAAAACGGGATTCATATGATAACACGACGCGAAGCCACTCTGCAGAGGTGCAGTTTTGATGTTCTCAGCACCGTAAGAGTCATAATGTACGATGACGAGCACTCGAGAGTGGCACAAGAAGGGCGTCGGCTGCTGTAACCCATCGTATGCACGCACCGTGAGCCGTACCGTTTGCTTGTGACGATGCTTGGGCTTCCGGCATTTAACCTGGAAGTAATTTGCGTCTCCGTTGTCGAACGGTTGGCCTGTACGAGCCTGGATAGTCTACGTCGATCCCGATTATCAATGACGCGTGGTCTGCCACTGCTTGCTGTCTGGGCTCTAGTACGTCCGTCGATGGTATACTCGTGGTACAGCTTTGATACGGTTGCCCTCGGCAACCCTAGGATTCTTACCAGTGGGGTGGTAGAATGACCCATCTGTCTTGCGCCCAAAATGCGTCTACGACCAAAGTCACTCTGATAACCACGTTTACCCATGTTCATCGACTGCAATACAATGTTGGAAGGTCCTGTTTTCCGCCTGTTTATCGACTGCTTTCGGTTCGTGTCTGTTTCACTCTGTGCAAGGAATGCTCATGCCAACTACCCATTACCCCTATCTCTAATGCTTTGTCTACTAAGTGTACATATAACAATAAGTTACTTCCTGCTAAAATACGGTAAGGGTTAAATGCATACTCTATAATTACGAAATGAAAGATTTTCTTCTCTTGGAACGCATGTAGAGAAACAAAAGAGAGGCAGAGAGAGAAACTGTTGATGTCATAAACAACAAGAAAGATGACACCGAATTTTCGGGTGTAATAAGCACGTCTTTTGAATACGTTCTTATGCAAATTAAATTTATCCAAGCTATTCAAAGTCAATGGAGCTGGTATGGAAAACAATACTATTTGACGGAAGAAGGAAGTTTTTAATCGGGTTTTTATTCCCTCAGATATTGCTGTAAACGGAATCGTGAGCTTACACCCTCTGATTGCAGACGGGTGTGTTGAGAAAAACATGAATTTATATGAGAAACAGTTCGCATCGGAAAAGCTCTCCAACATAGAAAGGATTTTTCAAATCGGACTCTTAGAAACAGAGATATCGACAAAAATAAGATGCGACTTTACCTCCCCTGGTGGGAAAACCATGCAATATTTTAGGAAGAATGTATTCTCAAAAGGATTTTCCATATGAGTGGTATCGGTCCAAGAAAGAAAAATTTAGTCGAGTTTTCAGGACCTCAAATTTTGCTACAAATATATCAGAAGCAGAAATTAACACTCATGCCCCCTGGTGGCGAAACTATTCTTTACCAAACATTATAAATGATGAGAAAAATATTTTCCATGAGGTCCTGTATGCGATACAGGAAGCATTTTTCAAATCGGAGTTTTAGAAGCAGAAGTAACGCAGAAAATTCATTTTTCCTTTGTGCCCTCTAGCGGAAAGTCTATGATTTACTTGAAATTTTTGCATTTTTAGGAAAAACATTTCGCATCGGAAACACTATCCAACAAAGAAGGAATTTTTTAAATCGGACTCCCAGAAGTAGAGATATTGACAAAAATAAGATATACATCTACGCCCCCTGGCGTAGAAACCATGCATTATTTTAAGAAGAAAATGTTTCTAAACTGTTTGTCGACATGAGTACTATCGGTCTACAAACGACGTTTTTTGCAATTGAGATTTTAGAAACTCATATTTTGCTGCAAATTCATCAGAAGCGAAAATTAAGATTTACGCCATCTGGTGACTAAACCATTTTTTCACAAAAAATAGAAATTATGTGCAAACGATTTCCTATCAGGAGGTGTATCCGGTACAGAAAGAAGTTTTTAAATCGGAGATTTAGAAGCAGATATATAGGATGAAACGCAATTTACCTCTACGCCCCGTAGCGGAAACCTATGAATTACTTGAAAATTTAGAAATTTTATGAAAAACATGTCATTCTGTAAACACTATCCAACAAAGAAGAAATTTTTCAAATCGCACTTCTCGAACTAGAGATATTGACGAAAATAAGATATACATCTAGGCCCCCTGGCGGAGGAACTGTGGAATATTTTAAGAAGAAAATATTCCGAAAAGGTTTACCGATGTGAGTGGCATCAGTCCATGAAATAATTTTTTCAATCGAGGTTTCAGAAGCTCAGATTGTATATTAAATATATCAGTAGCAAAAATTAACGCTTACGCTCCCTGGTGGCCAAAGTATTCTTTACCAAAAATTTGAAATTATGTGCAGAAGATGTTCCATCAGGAGGTGTATCCGCTGAAGAAAACTTTTTTTAAATCGAAATTTTAAAAGAAGAGTTATCGGGAAAATGTAATTTATTTGTACGCCCCCTAGTGGGAAATCTATGCGTAATTTGAAAAAGGAACTATATCTAAAATACTCTTCGACGTAAATGGAATCGAAAGGTAAAAGATTTTTTTCAATCGGATGTTTAAAAGCAAATATGTGGAATAAAAGGTATTTTTGAATTCCACATCATCTGCATTTTCGCCCTCTAGCGGCGAAATTGTACATCTTAAAAAAACGAAATGAAGGATCATCATTCACATATTTCAAGCTTCCCAATGCTAAAAGATTTTTGTCAAATCGGACTAATAGTTGCTGAGATATCGTGGGTACAGACGGACGGACAAACCGGTAACATAAGCACGATCCTTTTTTACAAAAGACATGCTAAAAAAGGAAACTACGTGCCCTGCTGTCTGCCCTAGCAAACGTGCCTCTGGTTCCGACTGTGACTAATGCAATCCTGCCATAACTACTCCCGACTGGCTATTATGTAAAATCTTTCTATCGTTCTATATTTTGATAGATTATTACCATACAGATCAATTGAGGGCTGGGAATATTGACGTTAAAATAAACATTTTACAAGTAACTTTGAGTTAAAAACTGTTGCCAGTTTTTAACTCAAAGTTACTTGTAAAATGTTTATATGTGTAACCCAAAAGACGGTGTCGTCTTTATTTCTTTCAGACACGAAATTCATTTTTCAAAGAGCAATTAAAAGAAAGGAAAAATTGATAATAAAAGAACATCCATTTATGCCTCCTAGTGCAAAACCTACTCATTTTTAAAAAAAAATTCAAAGTGAGCAGCATTCTTCACAGTGAATGGAATACGAAAGTTGAAAAGACAAAACTAACCAGATTTCCACAATCGCTGAAACACCCACTAATACAAATCTTACGCACGTTATGCAAAATTACAAATTGTGTATAAAATATTCTTGGTAGCAGAAGATATCCGAGACAAAAGGAATTTTTCAAATTGAACAATAAGAAGAAGAGATATGGAGAAAAAAGCAATATAACTTTACCCTCTCTAGCAGAAAAGATATGAGTTATTTGAAGAGACAAAGGTGGCAAAATATTGTTTCATATGAAGGTTATCCTAACTGGATATTTTCTCAAGGGGTTTTTAGAATCGGAGACGGTCTTTCAAATAAAAATATATGCTGACCCTCTCTGGCGACAGAGTTGTGAATGACGAGATACTATGAATATGTGCAAAACTTTCTTTATAGCAAAAGCTTTGCGACAAAAAGAAATGATTTAGGTTATTAGTCGAGATATTACGAAAAGTAAGATATAATTAAATGCCCCCTGGTAGAGATAAGCTGTGAAATATTTTGAACAAACATTTTCCGTCTTGAGCGCTACCCGAGTGGGAAACAGTTTTTTCATTCCAGTTCTTGGGACCGCATCAGCTATTGCAAGTACATCGGAGATAGAAATAAGCTCTTCGCCCCTAGTGGCAAAACTAATCTCTTTTTAAAATTAGGAACTGCCTGTAAATTTCTATTCGCGGCAAAATTTCTATATCCAATCTACTTGCTTTACCGACGCTCATTATTTCTATAGCCGATGTACTAGTGATAATCGATGCTCCTAAAAGACCGATTTGAAAACAATTTTTGAAATCGGCCTTTTAGGAGCGTCGATATTGGGAAGATGTGGTAACTTCCCAAGCGGGTAAACTGTGCATCGATTAGAAAAGAAATTGAACACAAAATTGACGTCGAAGGAAAATAGGACTGTTGCAATTAGAGTTTCAGAAACAAAGATACGGAATAAAATATTTTTACATTCGATAGAATCAGCATTTACGCAGGCTAGCAGCTAAGTTATGCATTAAAAAAGCAAGGATAACAGTTTTCAAAGTTCAAGCATCCCAATGACGGAAGAAGTTTTCAAATTGGATTAATACGAGCAGAGATATGGTGTTTCTTAGTTTGGAGGTTTAACTACCACCGCGAGCAACTCAATGGGCTATAAACAGTCGCCCGTCCCTAATTTAGGGTCACTTGTTCCAGGGAAGGGGGAGAGCCAGTGCCGTAAGACAAACACAACATCCATGCCCACGGGATTCAAACCCGGATCCCTTTCGGATGAATGATCAGAGGCCTTCGCTTAGACCACTGCGCCACCGGGGCAGCAGAGATATGGTGTCTACATGCAGACTGATTGGCATAATGATAACATAAGCAAATCCGTTTTTTGTTTCAAATGATTGCTAAAACATTTTCTTGTGGGAAAGGCAAACTCGCGCTCCTGTCATGAACCCGCCAGTGCCCAAGGATTTGCATACATTTTATGCTATATATATTGCAGTTTCCGTACGCAAAACTGTTGTCTTTGTGCCACGCTACAGTTTCTTTTCGAGAACTCGTATTAGAAAAATTATTTTCTACTTTCGAGCACTGATCATCATTCTGATTTTTCATATATTTTCCATGATTTCGGTGCACAGCTTTCCAAACTCTTGCTATAGATGTTCAATTTTTTTTTTCACGGTTCGGGTAATTGCCTTCGTATTTATTTGGTGTAACCAAGACAAAAAAATCGGTACACTCAAAACTCAGATCAACCGTTTTCGCGACTAAAATCATCTGTTTCCTATGAATTTTTCCACTAGATGAGTTAAGCGTATCTAATTGGCCTT
The DNA here is from genome assembly GCA_039090855.1 of Macrothele yani. Classification (NCBI taxonomy): domain Eukaryota; kingdom Metazoa; phylum Arthropoda; class Arachnida; order Araneae; family Macrothelidae; genus Macrothele; species Macrothele yani. Next base: position 74,172,842 of record CM077011.1, on the reverse strand, counting down.
TTTAACGATGATACCTCAGTGTCTAAAAAACCAACTGTAAAGATCTTGATATATCTAACTGTCACAATTTTTCATGTATTTTCCGAATTGTCTGGCACCCAAAATTCTCGACAGGAGGATTATTCTTGTAAGTTCATTTAGCAATTACTGTTATGATTAATTTAAGTGAAAATCGGATACTTTGAGAGAAAATCGTTTTTCTTTGGTGGAGCGATTTGTTTGGTTAATTCCGATAACAAAGGAGACTCTATCCTACTAAAAAAGCATTCCGATCACTTGAATCGGGCGTTCTTCTTAGAGAGACAAGTGGCGTTTAGCCGCATGAGACAGACAGAGCAATAACAGGTTTGTGATGACTTTAGATGTCCGGTGTCTCACGTGCGCTACACTGAAGGAATCAGCGTGTATTTTCTCTGTCTGGTAGGACCGGATCAACCTCCATAATACAGATAGACGATATAGGATAGTACCTACTAATTATTTATCGTCCTTGAGATAAGTGTCACTTTTCATGTAAATGTCAGTAAAATTTAATAATTAATACTGGAACAAAAAGCACATTCAATGGTATGGAATTCTTTGATTCCATAGCGTTTAATTGGAGCCCCTTAATTTCACCTTCGCGTTCTGAGGAGTTTTGTCTGTTTTATCTTCGTATCTAAGTCCTCACAGATTTATTTTCGATCAAGACATGGCATTTCGTCAACGTTTCGTGGTTATCACAGTTCGGTAGCATTATGTGCGTTGAATATCAAAATATCCCAACTTCAATAAACTTCAAGAAGCAATTTATACGTAATCGAAGGCAACGCTGCGAGAAGTAGATACGTCTCTATGGGCCTGAAAGAAAACAAAGTAATTTTTTCTTAATTTCTTAATTTTTATCTGGTTTCCACCATTTCGATGTCGTACCTATGTCCTTCTAACTGTAACTAAACTCCGTTTAACAGCCCACGCCAAAAGTTTTATTAAGTAATACTGGTATGTTCGGCCCTTCAAATGGCAGTGCTTCGATGTGTTAAATGAGAAAGACTAATAATATGTGACACTGTAGTTTTTCAGTGAAATTAATGAATGATCAGCGTCTACGAATTACATTCCCTTGGTACGCGAAACAGTGACACCGACTTTATAAAACATTCCACATGTAATACTTATATCTGACCTGCAATGAATGAAATAAATTTTTACATTAAAAGATTTGATTTTTCTCAAGAGTTCCCGAGCAAAGTGCTGCATTTGTTTATCTTAGTTCCGAGTGTGCTAATCAAAATCATGTCGATGCATTTTTTGCTTGTTTTACTAATCGGAGTTATTTTTACAAGCGTTTTGACATCTACAAAATTCACTCAATAGAATATTAGACTCTGGTAATCTTTGATAAATCCTAACGATCATTTTTTTAGTCCGGAGAGAGGCAAAAGCCTACAGCAAAACATAATTCCGGTGTAAATAAAAGTGAATCCCAACCTCATTTATGCCCTATTATTTGCTTCTTTGGCTATGCTAACCAGAGGCAAGTAAAATTTTGTGCAGCAGTGACATTTCACTGCCGCATGGTTTTTGATTAACACTTGTATCTTGGATTCAATTACCATAAAAAGAAAGAAGTTTAAAGTTATTTCATAAATGTGTCATTGTTTATCTGCTTCTTCTATAGAACACTCACTGTCTTCGGATCACTGCGAGGGAAGTCCGGCTGTCATACATGCCGGCTCCCCAGACCAGCACGCTTGCAGTTCGGGACGTGTGGCGCTGTATAGGGAGGTTGGGATTGTAGCGCTCACCTACGGTCATCCACACTCCAACACGGTGGTAGTCCGTTTCCATACAAAAGCGGGATTCGTCTCTAAACACTATACATAACCTGTCCGTAGCATTCCACGTTGCTCGCCGCTGACACCACTGCAATCGACGCCGACGAATGTCAGCTGTTAATGGCAGAAAACATAAGGGCCGTCGAAAGTGCATATTCGCCTTCGCCAGGCGTCTGGAAATGGTTCTGGCGGACTCAGGAGTCCCTTGTACAGTCGCCACATGTCTCTGGATATTGGACAAGGGCGACGTTGCGTCTGTGCAGTCCGCCGTGCCTGGGTGCCTTCCCGTGCCCATTGCTTCCAACACCACCCTGTTTATTTCATCCCGACGATACAGCCTCGTTCAAACTCTATCGGTTGCCCGTACGGAGATCTACGGCAGCTCCTCGGCATGTCTTTCGCTCAGGGATCTCACCTGACTCTTACCGTGCACTTCGGCACGAATGTGGAGTCTCCTACGCTCCGCCTTATAAGCTCCAAGGATTGCAATTCTATGGCCGGGCTTGGACGCGCGGGCATGAGGAATCGCACGAAACTTTAGTCATTTGTATGTCTTCCCTCCCCGTAGCTATTCGCCGAGTTTCGCACTAATCGCACGGATATGGATTTTTATGGCATTTTTCTTAGTGCTTGGGTTTTTATGGCAATGCGATCATGTTGGCATACCAAGAGAAAGTTAACTTAATAGCGGGATATACCTACAATTTTTGTACTTTTAGATCTTCAATTTTTCTGCATTTATTTCACCATACTTTTCGAGTGATTTATTTGGCTGTATATAAATACTGTATATTTATACAGAATTCAACATTTTTGGTAGGCTCAATCTTTTCAGTTCAGTTTATTTGATTTTTGGTGTAATTGAGTACAGGGGAAGATTAAAAAATGTGAAACAGGCCGTTACATCTTTAAATTCACGTATCTAAATTCACGTGTTTGCATAACGAAACAAGCTCAAATGGAGGAGTAAACTCTGTAACAATAGAAAAGATTCACAGCTCCGTTTGATATGTAAATTTTCATATGTTTCGTGTGATCAAGCACGTAATGGATGCATTGATGGTTATGTGATGGAGGCCATTTCCAAGGGCTCGATAGTTACATGTTTTGGTGTGAGCATGCAAACAAACGAGCACAAATTTGCAAAATGGCAAATTAGAGTTTTTATTATGAATTCAAACGATATTTCCAGTTTTGTACGCATTTTTGTGATCAGCCTGATTGTTAGTCCTTTCACAGATAGATTCAGTAAATGACTTTATGAAGCAGTTGTGATAAATCATAGATTTATCCCGAACTTATAAGTTTTTCTATTTTACACGTTCGAGTAACAGTCTAATATTTAGGAATATGTAAGCCTTGAATATATTGCGAATTTATGCCCTTAATTTATTACCAGAATTAAACAAACACATTTCAGTTACTTTGAGGAGACACACCAAAATGCTGTCCAAAGGGGCAAGCCATCTGATGTGTTGGCTTTGGATTATTCAGCCGTGTTCGTAATGGATATAATAACTTGAGTGGCGTGCTTTGCCAAAAGCATTGACACTCTCTCCTCCTTGAAATAATCGTCCCTCAATTAGGACTAGGCGTCAGTTTATAGCCCAATGTATTGCTCATGGTAGTCGTTAAATCCTGAAATTAGGATAACGTAGCATTGAAAGAAATCAACACTGCTCTTCCTTTAGAGCATTTCCAAACTGTTTTGAGCACCTGTATAATTTTGAAGCAGCTGTGTGCTGTTTCTTAGGTTCCTGATCTTTCGAGAAACCAGATCAGTCCTTCCTGCATGAAAACAAGCCAATGTATTTCACTTCGGTTTGTTGTCTTTCTCTTGCACTTTGTTTTTCAATAAGGAAACTTACTTTCTCATGATAAACATTCTCAGATTCTACCGATAAAATCGGAAACAGGTTGGTTGGCAAAGGAATCACCATTATCTTCCGCAAAACATTCTCATTGTTGAAGCCGTACCGTTTCGGCTTGAACATCCAAACAACCTTAAAATCACGTAGCACTGTAGGAGGAAGCGGCTTTTACGATTTGTCTGCGGGTACAGTTCACGAGATAGTGGTTTTTATTGTCTACTGCGATCCATAAAATTTTATCGATCACTCAGCGTGCGTGTTTTAGTTCACACCCAAGGACATCGTGGGCGCAGTTTCCGCCGAATCACGCCATCTCACACAGAAATGGGAAAAGCCCATACACCAGTCAAATGCATGTTTATCTTTTGAATCAATCATGCCAAGTTTTTTGAGATCTTATTCTTATGAATAACAATAGGTCAATCACTATGTGCGTGCTACTGAGGATGCGAGAGTGATGAATTGAGGAAAATAAAGGCTGACCCCAAGAAAGAGAATACAGATAGAAAAACGATTTTCCAATTAGGAAGAAGCCTACAAAAAGGTCATAAAATGCAGTTTTCGAAACATTCCGCCTTTTAAAGACAGTCCAGCTCACTGAAGTTTACACAGCACCACACGAAGAAATTCTTTCTTTATGTGCACTAATACAACATTGATTTATTCGTTTAAATAAATAATGGCTGGCTTATAAATAATTTGCAAAATAAATATGTGCCGTTTGAAAACGCTGCAAATACGCAGTTAACTAAACCATGGCAGTTATAATTTGTTGTGCATAAATTTTCTTTCTCACGCGCATTTCATAAAAGAAACAAGAGGAAAATAAACTTTGATGTTCTGAAACATAAATGAAAGACAAAATATCAGGTTATAAAGAACGTTTCCGCGGAAAATCGCATGTGGATCTGGCCTGCCGTGACGCAAACATCCCAGCGTGCTGTGCGCGAAAGAATAAATTCTAAGGACAGAACTTACGCTGCTGCGATGAAGATTAGTTACGCATGGCGACAATACGATGGCGATATCGAAGGAAGGTGTTAGTGCAACATTTCTGTATTACTACACTGATGTCCAAAATTAAGGTCACAAATATGTATTCTGTGATATCTTTAAAACTAAATGGTTTATTGCAATGAAATTTGGTACGTGGATGTCTCATGCTATGGGACATGCAATAGCAACATAACAAAATGAACAGGAGGTAAATTGCGTGCGATATGCAAATTAGACCAAAAACGGTCCAAACATCATGCATCATATCTCCAGAACGATCCTGCTAATAAGGAGTGTGGCCACCCTGTACAGCTTTACAAGTCGCACAACGAGCCCTCATACTGTAAATGAGGTATTTAGTGGATCTAGCTTTCGTACCTGCATAGGATCGAACCTGCGGTCCTAGGCAGGTACGAAACACAAGCTGATAACAGCTTGTGGCAACAAATCCCATTCTTCCAAAAGCGCCGATTTTAACGCCTGGACGGTCCTGAGAGTAGGTTGACGTTATGCAATGGCTCTTTTTAGAGCATCCCAAACATGCTCTATAGGATTTAGGTCCGGCGACTTCGCTGGCCACACCATACGACGAATATCCTCTCCATCGAGAAAATCGTCGACCAGCTGAGCTCTGTGCGGCCTTGCGTTATCATCCATAAAAATGATGTTCGGTCCGACAGCTCCCCGGAAAAGCTCACATAATATGATGCCTACGCACACAAGGATTCCACTTCCACTAAAGTGGTCGATTTCCCTTATGTTTGAGGGATGATAGAGATTCCCACGCTGTCTACAGATGAATACTCGTCAAGAATCACTTTGTGTACTGAATCTCGATTCATCACAGAAAAGTACACGGCCCCAATCTTGCTGTGTCCGAGAAAGATGTGTTTGGCTCAACGAAAGACGTGCTCGCTTCTGCGATCTGGCGAGTGGGACACACACCACTGATCCCTGGGTGTAAAGAGCCTTCTCTGCTAGGTATTTGTACACAGTTTGCCTCGAATTGTTGTTCTTGTCGCAGCAGCAAGGTCCTCAGAGAGGTCTCTAACCGTCATTCATCTATAGCGTTTGGCAGTTAATGCCACGTAACGATCCTCCGCAGGTGTCATGGCTCACACGACACCTGCGGAGGATCGTTACACCCTTGGTTGAAGCCCTTGACTGAGCCTGACGCCCTTGGCCTGGCCTCCTGGTGATGGTACCCGTTGTTCGGAATTGGTGCCATAACTTGAATAAAATCTTTCGTGAAACCTGTAACCATCAAGCTACCTCCGCTTGAGACTGGCCAGCTTCAAGCCTGTCAATGGCTCTCCATCTCAGTCCATCGTCTAAACGATTACGATCACTCTTTCCAACTGAAATCAGTCAATCTTGTGATTTTGTGCAAGAAACACAACTTTGAAGACTAAATTCGTGGATGCAGAAAATGGTCACTTTCACTTCTCTTACCAAACTCACCCTGTTAACTGTTTAACAAACAGTGGATGCTTTCATTAGATTCACCGTTCCCCAAAGTATATATGACAGCAGTTTTAAACATTTTACTGGTTCCTATTTTGAATTATTGTAAAAAATGTGTTTGTGACCTTAATTTTGGACAGCAGTGTATTAGAATGGCGTGAAATTTACGAAAGCACCTGAAAAATTGCGAAACGCGTTTGGTGAAGATGTTATGTGTACGGGATGTGTCTGATGAGCCGAGAAGTGGAAGACCCAGTAACTTGGAGATGGTATAGTGCAACACGTGCTATCGACCAAGCGTAGTTCAACACAACTGGAACTGGTAGAGGAACTTAAAACCTCTCATACGAGAACCGACTTCGGAAGTTCGGATATCCGCGTAAACTGTGCAAACGGGCACCCCAAGCTTTGTCTGACCAGAATCTGATACAACGCTACTCCACTGCTGTTGCTCTGCGTGAAAGAGAAAACCGGGAGGGCTTTTTGCATTGGTTAGTCACGCATGTGCAAACATAGGTCACACACGTGAATATTATGTGACAAAGAGCATGACGCATGCAAGCATAACCCCCACAGAAAGTAGCTAATCCACCCTTTCAGGGACTGAAGGTGATGCTGAGTTGCTGGTGGGATTGTCGCGGTGTGATTCACTATGAACTCTTACCGCGGAATAGTATCTTCACAGCGGACGTTTACATCCAACAGTTGGACTTTCTCCATGCTGTACTGCAAGAAAAGCTCCCAGCGTTGATTAATCGTCATGTAGTTGTTTTTTATCAGGATTTTTTACCAGGACTACCCTCGTCTGTATGTCGCTTTACGGGCCCAGAACTGTAATGGTAAATATTGTCCCACCCCACTTATTTCCCTGACCTTGCCCCGTCCGATTTTCATCTCTTTCGGTTTTTGTCGAATTTTCTCGCTGTGAAAACTTTGCCAATGACAGCGATGTGAAACGGTGCATTGATGACTTCTTCAACTCCCGCTTGCCAAACTTCTGTCACAATAGGATATTTCAACTCGTAGATTGGTGGAACAAGGTCATCGGTTTCAATGGAGACTGCCTGGAAGATTAGATTAAGTGTTTTTTTTATGATTTGTTAAACTTGAAATACAGGCTTCTCTGTTTTCTGGATACTTTGTTTACAACCTGATGCATTGAAAATAAAACGCGTGTGACATTGGCCTAGTGGGCAACAATTGTGACTGCCACGGAAAGGACCTCAGGTTCGATCCTAGGCAGGTACGAAAGCTAGATCCGCTAAATCTCCGGCGTGCGTCGGATGAGCACCTTAAGCCGTTGGACCCTGGGTACTGGCCCCCTGGCAATAAATAAGGGCGTATCCCCCCTTTCTACTTCGCGTCCGTGTCACTTTCCTATCGACCTAGGGTCAGACACTCCCTTCCTAAAATCATCTACATATGATCATGATCATGATGCAATTGTAACACATTTCTTAAATTTCTTATCACCATTTCTCAAATAATTTTTTAAGTTAAACATATGCAGAGTTCCGTTAAACATATGCAGTAGAAAAGATTTACTTCATCTTAGAAAAGTAAAATTTAACAGATTCACGTTTTCGAGTAAGGGTAATGTTAAAAAGTCTAATACTCAGCAAAGCAAATTTGCGATCCAGCACAGTGATATTTTGGGTATCGTTCTCACACACACACATCACATAAAACAAATTTCCTATAACATCCTTGCTACTCACCTGTATTCGTCTCTTGACATATTATGTATCGAGGTCTATATTGGGCGTAATGGATTGCAACATCAAGCAAACATTTTACTCCCTGTTAAACACCATGGTGCTCCTCAAGCCTTTAATGCCGAAGTCTCTTCAATGCGTACTTGAATTTTTTATCCTTCAGTTAAAAATAAAACTGTTTTGATTTTTCATCCCTTTCAATCAGGTTATTTTTCTTTTCATATTCACACTAGGATTTTACGAAACATTTAAATTTCTTCGTTTTCATGCTCAAACTTCTAGCTTACTGTAGCATTTTGCTGTTTGAATTTTCGGATTCAGCGATTTCTCTTTAAAACACGGGCATCCGAGTTATTTGATTTTTTCAGTTAGGATATCATTTGACTCGTATTCTTTCATACCAACAGTGGTTGAGATATCTCTGAGGCTTAGTAATTTTTCTTGAGGAGTTTTGAGAAAATAAAAAACGGCCACATTCCCATTTGCCGAGAATAAATGCAACTATTGAAACAGCTCTGAATTTGGATCGCATGCCAGTAGGATTAAACTGGATCAAGATCGTATGTTCTGGTATTTGAATATTTAACTTTCTGCTGTTGTAGAATACGTCAACCTCTGTTTACTTTCAGTTTCTAAGTATTACCTTGCGTACAAGCATATACACGGTTTACCATACCAACATGCATTCAGTGAGAATTATCTGGAAATTTGCGTAAAACACAGCAGTCACCGAGTGTGTTTTTTTACCAAGGATGCGATAGATTTACGTATTCTTGATGAGAAACTCAGAAGACGAACTGATGAGAACTGGAACAACGGCAGTGATAGCAATATACACTTGTTACAAAACGTTAGGCATATTGATGTTTTGAAGGGTAAAAACATGATGGTAAGCAAATTTAGCAATTACTGGAAATCGGTTATCAGCGTGGGTAACTACGTCATATGTAAATTAGCATCATAACAAGACAACACGTCGCGTTCAAGCTCCGATAAAAGAAGCCTGCAGGAAGTGAAAAACGGGTAGTTTCACCACTTTCTGTAAACGTTTGCTGAATGCATTGCATTCGGTGTGAGTTCAAACTGAAATTATGTTCACACGACGTTCAAACATTGACAACAGAAATAGGTCTGTTGGCATGTTATAGGTAGGTATATGGCAGATCGATGTGGCTGCTGGTTTAGGAATTTTGCAAAGTGTAGTAAGTCGACTACACACAAGATTTATACGGCATGGAAATGTTGCAGATCGACCAAGGAGTGGCTACCGGAGGATAACCACCAGGACGAAAGATGGCTACCTAATATAAAGGACTCTGGAAAGGCCTAGCACCACTAGTAGACAATTCCTGGAATTATTTCAAGTTGCATCTGTTGTCACAGTTTGTACTCAAACGGTACAAAACCGTCTGAACTAGTACAGATTCAGAGCAAGATGGTTGCTGAGATGTATAAGAGTGACAACAACTGACCGTCGTCAAAGATGTACCTGGGCCCGAAAGTACATGTCATGGAATACAGGAAGGCCACCATGTGCATTTCTCAGGCGAATCCTGTTTCGCTGATCATCCTGAAACTCGAGGAGTACACGTGTGGAGGTGGTACTGTACACAATTAGAACCTCACTGTGCGTGGCCTGTCACAATAATAGTATCCTTCCTATTATTATTGTGTGATCATTAATTAGAGTAGCAACACACCAGCGGCAGTCAAGCAGGAGTGTGTTTTAATGGATGTACTAGCTTGTATGTTTGTTAAGGCAACATGTACCGAAACGAGATTATTGTCCCACTGTGACACTGCTTCACGCTGCTATTGGACTTGCATTCCGTTTTCTCGAATGCAATGCAACCAATCACATTGCTTGGAGCTTGCTCTGGGAGCTGGAAAATCCTAGGATTGAATCGTTACAGGTTCCTGAGCGATCTCTTGAACTTAATCCTATTGAGGATATTTAGGACGCTGTACAGCTGCGTCTGGATAACCACGTTTCATACCCCAGTGCACTTTCATTACTCTATGACGTGTTGTCTGTAATATGGGACGAACTTCCCCAGACACTCCTCAATAATGCCATTGCAAGTATGTCTCTAACGTTTCAAGACGTTCTTCGACACAGAGGTGGTGTTCGGGTACTGAAATACAGAGGTATGGACATTCTCCGAATTTACCATTTTGTCTTTATTGCAGTGCTACTTTGTTGTGCGCAAAAATTGCATAAATTGGTTTTATACACGCACTCCATATCGTTTGTGTTACATGGCCTCACTGATGTTATTTTAATGTATGCGACTTGAATCAGATACATGCATTCTTCATTTCATGAAATATACGTAACTTCTTGTGACCAGTATATAACAAATGTGAAACTGCTTTTCAAGACCGAACGCTCTCTAACCAGAAACCTTTTGTAAATCATTTATGAGGCAGTATTTATCTTTTCAGTATAACTTTTGTTGAACTATTTTGCAGGATATTTCAAACTGAGTCTCAAAAACATTGCTTTGAATTGTTTTTGTGGCTGTTCATATGATAAAAGACAACATCTATCAAGATTTTGAAATATGCTAGGGGTCAGGTATTCCTAAGCTTAGAGTCTGAGCCCTACCAGCGTTCGAGATTATGTGGTTTATACTTGATGAGCTGTCCGCTGGTGCATATAGATCACAAAATGTCTGAAGACAAACTGAAAAAAAAGCAGGTCCAGATTAAGCAAATGGAAGTGGCAGGGTAAGGTATAAAACATTTGTGCACTCCCATATACCGTGAGACATTTCCAATGTTATTCGCATTTTATCGATATATTATCGTTCATTCGCAGAATCACATTCAGCCTAGTACCAAATTTAAAAATCTTAACAATTTTAGTTTGTAATGTTGCCGTGGCTTAATTCATATAACGAAGACTGACTAGCAAGTATTGAATTTTGCGACAATTAGAATTACTCACTTTTCTGGCATCGAAACTATTTTAAAACGCACTGAATGAATTTTAAGACATTGCAATTGACTCGAAGCACATTTATAAATACAGGCAAGGTATCACAATCACTTTACCACGAATGGTTCTATCTCCGGAGTATGAAATTTTACTTGCTTCAGCAGCAGTACATACTGTCACATATTATTATTTATTATTTCAGAATGTTTGCATGACTTTATTAATAGACTTCATAATGTTTTATAGCTAAATTTCAATTGTTCTAAAAACGGTATGGCCAAGACATCGATTCTACCACTGTTTTGTCTTTTGTTCTGCATTTCTACCGCGGATCAAATTATAGTCGCCAATAGCCCTTCAGAGTAAACATGTTATCCAATAGAATGCATCATATCCAAACTTGTGTTGATGTACAGCGGTGTGGGTTGTTTTTCAATTTTTGTCTCACGAAATTTACGTACTATAGCCGTTACGATTAAAGCAGGAAAAGACTTGTTGCATAGCCGAACTCGGCGCGAAATGATAAAAGTGACTCGTAGAAACCTGAATCAAGCGAAATTTTTGTTTAGTCTAGCAAATATTTGAGAATTTAAACAGTGCCGATAAGACGTATAAATGAATATTTACAGAAAACATCAAAACCTTTTGATATTTGAATCCGAAACGTGCGCGTAACAATACTACACGTTCGATACAAAGTTGTGGTTCTTGTTTGGCAGAAACTAAGCTTTATTCTAGTTATATCGTTAAGGCAGTATACCTACAGTTTAAATTGTTACTTTAAGTTGTTACTTGCCTCAATTAGTCAGTGGACTGAAATATAAATGTGTTTGCAGTAATTGTAAATCAAACGTATCATTTATGTAAAGAGACTACTCCCAAAGAAATTTTCGAACATCCAGAACAAGTTCGAAGGTGACTTACCCATTAGGCGCTGGTTTACGAAAAGCTAAAATTAGACAGTTTACGTCACAGTTGTCTGTGCATTTATATCTTGCCAAATTTAATACGAAATCCAAAGCAGCTACCATAGCGTCGTTCACATTCGTTTATGTTTTAGAATATTTAATAAACCATAAGGACGTTTTTGAACGTGACGAAACATACTTTGAAGAATAAATCTGAAACAGTAGCTTTCATGAATAATACAATGTTTTTCGTAGGTTAAGAAAAAACCGAAATGTCCCAGTAACTCAAAAAATACACAATGACATGTTATGAGACTGGTGAAAACCTATATCACATCGCACGTTAAAGAATTACCTTAAACGTTTAGTAAGAAACACTTCATTTCGACAAAAATTGCCACATGTAAAACTAGGGGAACAATAAGGTGTCAAAAGGAAATAGTCAAAATACCTCAATAACACGTGTCATCATCCCCCACAACAACGCAGGCGTCACAATAACGTTTCATGCTGTTGATGATGGAGTCTATGAACTCAGTCGGTAGCAAATACCACTGTTTGTTCAAATTTCGTCTAAGCCCCTCCAGGTCTTGTAGAGGGGCTTGAGAACAAGCAAAACGTCTCTCTAAAGTATCCCAGACATGCTCGATTGGATTAACGTCGGGAGACCTGACAGGACGATCTATACGGTTAATGATTTTCTCTTGAAGATATTGTTCTCGCAGTCCCACTTGGTAAGGACGCGCTTCATCATCTCTTTGGAGAAGTAATCCTCCTATGGAACCTACATAAAGGCAAACATAGCAGTCCACTATATCATCATATAGAGGCGAGCATTCATTGATCCTCTTAGAATTATGCAAAGGTTTGTGCGCCAATCTAACGAGATAGCAACCCAAACCAGCACGCTACCACCACCATAAATTTCACTTTCATGAGTCATAGAGGGATGATAGAGTATCCCTCATTTTCTCCAGATCAGAACAAGCCTGAAATCTCTCTCCAAAGGAAATCTGTGAAAAGTACTGACCTTCATTGGTTTTCGGTCCGATTCACGTGACGTCTGCTGGTCGCCTAGCATAAAATCCTTCTTCGTGAAACCTTATGTCCACAGTGGAAGCAGATAACACAGTTTCTGTGGCCGCAGTATGAGTAGATCGCAGCTGTGTCACGGTATCCATCTTGTTCCTCTGCGCAGTCAATGGGAGATATTGGTTATCCACGGATATTTCATTCGCTTACCTTCGGGAAGTTGATTTCGTTTTCTGAAATTCGTTCCACAATCTGTAAACCGAAGAAGGACTCGCATGAAGCCATCTTGCAATTTTCACCTGATTTGGGCTAGCCTCTAGTCTTCCGATAGCTCTCTAACTTAGTTCACGAGTGAAATGATGTCTCGCAGCCATTCATATCTACTACTTCAAATTAGTTTCCCCACACTCAGTAAACAATGTCAAGCACACCTCCGTAGCAGGTCATTTGCATGCACCCGTGCAATCGCAACTCATTTGTATACGGTCCATGATGCATTACTTTTCACGTCATACACCGAAGTTTCGCGCATTTCCAACTCTTCATTCACAAATAATCGCGAATTTGGCTGGTTTTTCCTTAATTTATTGAAACCAGTTTAATTTACATTCATGGAATGCATGCAAAGCTGCCATGTGTAAATCAGAAGCAATGAGTCGAAATATGGAAGAGATTTTGTTCTCTGTGTGTGTGTATGTGTGGAAAAAAACAGCAATATAGTAACTTTCTGTATCTGCAACTTGATGAAGTGGCATATTTTAACGATACAGCACCAGGATCCTAGCTACAGGAATGGCAGGGAGGGCAACTGCCCTCAAAGAATAGTCATTCCAAGGACGTAAATTCATGTTCTGGGTAACGTATAAAGCAGAACTTATACCTAAAAAAGAAAGTTACATCGTTCAGCATTACCTTTTTAAGGACTTAGGTTAGTATCATACAGTATTCCATGCAGCTGATCAGCGTACAGAACAACATACACTGTAAGGTCTGAACATCTCATATCCATGAAGGGAATTTTCTGAAATAGTGAATGGAGACATAGAAAACAATATGCTGATATCTCTAACCTCCATGACCTTTCCGAACATGTTGTTGGGATTAAAAAATAATTAATCATCTGTGCTCTGTCCCAACAAATTCTCTGAGTGTTTGATTTTGAACGGAATTTTACCATGGCCTACCACTAAAACGTCTTCCTATTGTTACGTTCATTATCCGATACTCATTTGTACTGCACTGTTTTGTCTTTTGTTCTGCATTTCTTTGAAGCGTTGTGTTGTCGGCGTTCACATAACGTTTACACTTTACTTGGTATTTATAGCCTGTGGTTCTTGGGTATTTACTTGGTTTTTACATTTTCAATAAAATTATATCAGAAACTAAAATGCGAGTTTTGTACGATCATAATACTAGGGGTGTTCAAATGAAAAGGTACGAAACGTCATAAGAACGTAACCGTTAACATATTTGCCTATGCCGCTATGGGAGAACGTAGCGACACATCTAGGGATGCGATTGGAGTCGCCGGCGTGGATCGGGGCATGCGCGGGGGTCCGCATGCGCAGGAGAGAGCAGAGGCTCTTATGAAGAGCGCCGTCCAATTGACGCGGCAGTGCGTGTGAGGACAGGATGGCGTTCACATTGCAAAATTCGATGATTGAGGAGCAGCGAGGCGTTATCCGATTTCTGACAGCGGAAGGTGTTAAACCGGTCGCTATTCATCGCGGAGGGTGTGGTTCTGCTCCATGATAACGCGCGTCCTCACGTCTCCAGGGTCACACACGCGGAACTGGCCAAGTTCCAGTGGGAGCAGCTTGACCATCCGCCCTACAGCCCGGACATGTCGCCCTGCGATTTCCATGTGTTTGGTCCCCTGAAAAAAACATCTGAAAGGGAAGCGCTTCCACTCGGACGACGAACTCAAGGACGCTGTGCAGGACCGGGTCTCGTCACGGCCACAGGAATTCTGGGAACAAGGAATCCTTCGGCTCGTTAATCAATGGGATCGTTGTGCTACGGCCTATGGTGTATGCTTTGAATAAAGTCTTCATTTATACCCACAGTGTTGTTTCGTACCTTTTCATTTGAACACTCCTTGTATTTCTCTGCAACGGCGGTGTGAGGGAAAGTAAAAGCCACGTATTATTTGACTGGAACTCGAAGGGGCGAAATTTGTACCTCAAAGGGGCGTAATTTAGATCTCGAATTGGCCTATTTTTTCATTAGAGGTTTAACGACCGCCGTGAGCAATTCAATGGGCTATAAGCAGTCGATCGTCCCTAACTTAGGGTCACTGGTTCCAGGGATGGGAGAGATCCAGTGCCGTGAGACAAACACAACATCCATGCCTCACCGGGATTCGTACCCGGACCCCTTTCAGGCGAATTATCAGAAGCCATTCGCTTAGACCACTGCGCCACCGGAATTCGAACCCGGATCCCTTTCGGACGAATGATCAGAGGCCATCGCTTAGACCACTGCGCCACCGGGGCGGCCCCTAATTTCAAGCATCGCCCTCCTAGAAAAGCAAAGCTTGCTACGATCCTGTACTGTACAGTTGTGTATTTTCATCCAAATGGCTTCCCATGAAGTGTCCGTTACGAAGAATTGTTAGGTATTATTTAAAAAAAAGTGACAAACAAGAGGTCATCATATTCACATCCTTATTAATACATTAAAAATGCTTACAAATCTTGTAAATTATATATATTTCCAATCCATAAGCTGGTATCGATTACGAATGGCGAAGATATTCCTGTGGTTGGGAAATTTTACTAGTTACCATTGTACAGGAACAAGTCAGCCTTACATTCAAAGCAATTTTATGTGGATGCAATGATGAACGTTCTAACTAAAATCGCCAGTTTTCTATACGTGAGAAGAGCTGGCAAGGGCGATGGTTTCGTACTTTAATAAGGTGGAGACGAACATGGGAACCTGGTGTTGCTTCTGATGTTAGGTGGCTGAATCGAGCTAAATTCCTAAAAAGATTCAATGCCCAGCAAAAACACAAGAGTTGGGACAATGCTGGCCACCAGCTGGCAGTGATGGGACACTGCTGGCTGAAATCTGCCGCTCACGGCCCGATAGCGGACCGTTGGTGGCAGCGCCATCAGTTGACAGCCATTGATGGCCCTGCCGCATCGCCGTGAACTGCGGGCCACCAAGCAAGTGCCACTAGTGACCCTTAGCTGGCAACCGATGAAACCCCAACACCAGGTTAAAGCAACGGAACTGCATGCGCAGAAGCAACACGTACTGTGTTCATTGAGGGGACAGTTAGTTGATGACGACGCTATCGTCATTGTGTTATTTTAGTGGATGTTAAGAAAAAAAAATATATGTAGAGAGGCGAATTAATTTCCTAATGAAATGCCACGTCGACGAAGATATCAGATTAAGCCATGAAATACTAGAATACAGCCATAAAATACACCGACCCCATTCCCATGAATAACAAGAAATAATTTCTCTGTAAACTTTCATTTTAACATTCACTAAACTGCTTGGAACCAAAGTCCAGGAAAAACATTAAAAAAGCGTTATGTTGAAAAAAAAAAAGAAAAGAAGAATTACACGCGTACAAAATTCAATTATTTAAAAAAAAACAACAACGCTATATAGATATAATGTACACAACACATTATATCCACATAGGTTGAATACACAAGACTGGAGGAATTCACTTCTAAAAATAACGAGAAGTGAAATAAAATATATTTCCTCTTCAACACAAATGTAGCATCGGACAGCGGAAAGAAACGATACAACGTTAAAATGGTAGCAGATTGTGACATGAACGGGTAAATATAATAATAATTCAACAATCGCCTTTCAAGACGACAAGGACAGCTCGAAACTTTGGAAACCGCCTTTAAGTTGGTACACTCGTTGAAAAAGTGAAGTTCTGTTAAGGTAAAAAAACAAAAACGATCGTACGTGGAAAAACAAATTATGAATTATATGAAACTGACATTTATGAAAAATACCTCGCAATATTGTAAAATTAAATAGAGAACCGTTCGTTACACATTCCGCAGAAAATAGGGCCAGCTTTAAGCCATGCTTGTGAGTGCCAAATCAGTCCAGTTGGTAGTGCGTCCGTTTCCCACGCAGACAGTCCTTGGTTCGTTTCCAACGAGATCCGAACGGGCGTTTTTCCGGACCTGTTGAGAAAATTTCCGCAGCGCAGTACTATAGTTCAGAAGTTTCGTAAGGAGAAAAAAACAGTAGTTGTAGCTTTGGGAAACTGTGGTTATTCTTTTCTTTTTTTTTTTATGGCTACTACTGGAGAACTGGCGGACAAGATTCAACAAGTCATCAGTTTCGTCACGTGATTACCGGCTGCCACTGCCGGGACACTTGCGGACCACATTAGGCTAGCCATCATTTATGGCACGTGCATGCAGGACCGATGAAGTGCCACTTGTGGTATCTACTGCCTGTGATGGATAACTGATGGCCCTGTTGTCTGCATTTTATCACGATGATTAGCAGCTGCTGGCCTAAGCTACTGGCTTTTTTATTGGCCACCCGGACATTTTATTGACGGTTTGGCAGAGGCACCATAGTGCTGGGCCATTGCTGGTTATATTGGCTGCCGGCAATGGCCCAGTACTGGCCCAGCAAGACTGTATTTTCTGGGTGATCTAAACCCGAAATAAAATGTATTTTTTCAACAGAAGAAGAGTCATATACTGTAGCTTTCCCTCGAATATACGAAGTGGAAACTTTACTTTCCTCTGTGTCATTGCAGAAAAGTTTAACAAACTGAATTTGCAACTTCATATAAACCACAAGTTCATAAAGTACACTCACTAACAATGAAATGTATGTACCAAGAAGGAAGCATCGGATTGAACTGAAATTGTATGGACATAATGATACAGATGAATGATATACATGATGGCAAAAACAGAGCTTCAGGGCAATTACAGAGGGATCTGTGGTACGCAGTCCGGTCATCTTCAACAGTGCGTCGCACCGCCTCGTGCAGCGATACATGCTGCAATACGGTCCGGCATGGAGGCGAACAGGCGTCTGATGTCCTGCAGCAGACTGGGTCACACGTCTTGGACGGTGTGCTCCAAATCCCGGATAGTGCAGCAATGCGGCAGCTGGCGTTTCAACTGGTCCCATACATGCTCGATAGGGGACATGCCCAGGGAGCGGGAAGGCCATGGAAGTGTCTGGACATGACGTAGGCAGTCCTGGGCAACCCGAGTCATGTGTGGGCGGGCATTATCCTGCTGGTACAGCGCACCTGGAATCCCTGCCAGGAATGGGAACACATGGGGCCATAGGATTTCATCCACATACCGCTGGCCTGTTAATGATCTACGTACCACTACTAGAGCTGATTGGCTATCGTAGGCAATGGATCCCCAGACCATAATGCCTGCAGTGGGGGAGGTGTGGCGTTCGATAACGTGGTTGGGATTGTGCCGTTGTGCCGGGGACCTCCACACCCGGACACGATGATCTGTGCCGAAAACGAAGCGACACTCATCGGTAAACACCACACGTCGGCAATCTGTGGCGTTTCACGTTGCTCTGGCCTGTCACAACTGCACACGGAGCCGGCGATGTTCCGGTGTTAATGGCAGTATACATAAGATCCGCTGGGATCGCAGATTCACTTCCGCGGGGCATCGAGAAATGCTTCGTGAGTACACAAGAGCCGCTACATCGGCCTTTACAGTAGACCGGGTCCCCGTGTGATCCGTTCTTTCCTTCCGCTCGATCCGTCGATTCTCTCTACCGGTGGTCCTCCTGGTCCGTCCGGAGCAGCTCCGCCGTGTGTCAGTGCCGTCACGTGTCCACTGCTCCCAACACAGTCGGACGATATGGTCAGAACGATTCACGTGGCTGGCTATACGACAGGCCGACCACCCTGCTGGTTTCAGCCGGATGATCAAGTCTCTCTCAAAGTCTGAAATTTTGCATAAATCGACGTTTCTGGCATCTACCCGGCATTCTTTTCCCTCTGTACTTTTGCTTTCATTCGCCAGAGCTTTTCGCTTTCATGGGGTATCGACTACACGCCGGTTTATAAGGGTGTTGCTCCGTGCTTGCAGCGCCACCACAGGGAGTGCGGTCATGCGCACTCGTACCAAACATGGATCATATGCATACTAGCACACGCTCTAGCTATTTGCAACGTTTCTCGGTTGTAGCATGTTTTCTTCTAGGTGCACAAATTTTATTGTCCGTGAGTGTATATATGATCTGCATAATAATGGCATTCGGAGGAAAGAAATGTCTGTGTTTGTAACGCATTTACGAGCAGGTAACTAGAATAATTTTGATAATACCACAGCAGCGAGTAGCTGTAGATGATGAACTGAGTACAATTTAATATTCCGATCAGGAAGCTTTGTTGTTTAGCGAACTGAATGAAAGATCCGAGGATTTCTCTAAACTAGAAGTTGTTCATAAGTTTACATCATTTCGATTTAAGGATGGCATGAAAACAGTATGATTGTAACTGGCTGCAAAACTCGACATTCGATTTGGAAAGATAACGTTAGAAATAACAGCACCTGGAAAATATTGAGTATATATGAAAAGACGGTATACTGAGTATATATGAAAAGACGGTATACTGAGTATAAAACGTGCTCCTGAATTCAGGAGCTTTGAATTTTAGTAGCTCTTAGAACTTAGTTTGCGAAAAACAAAATACGCGGTTTTGTGGAAAGTTGCGTCGTACCTCACTACAATTTTCTGTTTAATTTATCTGTGCAAATCTTCATTATCTTCAATGAAAGTAATGAGGAGAACACACCACTCTCATTTTGGGAGATGTGCATTTGACATCATTTCTGCGAATCGTTATACGCTTGTATCAGCCATAGTATGATCCAAACTTGCTGCAAAAACACATGGCACGGGTGAATCTTTATATAATAAATAGAAGTTATCTTTGCGTTTTGATTACATTTTATATGTGGATTTAATTGTTTAAAAATATTCCTACATATTAATTTTTGGTTTCGGTGTTTAAATACCACCATTAGCAACTATGAGGGATAGAAGTAGTCGCTCGCCCCTAATTTAGGGTCACTGATTCTAGGGAAGAAATAAAGACAGCGCCTTGCCGCCCCAATGGTACGAGGCGTTGGCTTCTAGTTATTCGAGCGAGATGGGTCTAGGCTTGATTCCTGAGTGAGGCATGAATGATGTCTTAGGGCACCGTCTCTCTCCCATGCCTGGAATTGTGGGATCTAAATCAGGGACAAACGATAAACTACATCCCTACGAGTTGCTCACGGCGGTCATTGAACAGCGTAACAAAACAAGAAAGAAAAGGAAACTGGTTATTCAGATATTTTACTATACCCACGAGTGAAACAGTAAAGAAAATTGTTTAAATTGCTACAAAAAAGTAAGTGGGACATTACACAAAGTGAGATACTTCTTCTAAGTCTGTGTATATGTTTAGATCTTATTCTAAGACACATTATGGACAAGAGAAACGGTTTTCAACGAGTTAGGCTACAGATAAGCACATGGGCACTTATATCAATATTTGACGCTTAAATCTTAGCGCCATATTTTGCTCGCCAAAACCATTATTTTTTCAGTGAAGCCTGTACTATGGAATCAAGAATCGTCTTTCCATGAACGAGTGGACAAAAAATAAAAAAAGCCGTACCGCCTTGCTCTTGCTAAGTATTTTTGTATACTTAACTCGACGTACCCTCCTTTACGGGAGAGTTCTTCGAGTTAACAGAAGTACAAGCAGTAGCATAACTTTTTCTTGGATCTAAAGGAAGAAAAGATGAATAGCTGTTAATTTTTTATTTTATTAGTACATGGGAAATGACCGCAACGTAGAGATAACCATGTAGAATAAGAAATAAAGGCCGCTAGTACTAAGCTAAAAATATCATACCCTTTGCGTCAACCCTTTTGATCCACTGAGGAAAACGGCTTATCTGTACCTGAAGCTTAGTTTTCGACGTTCGCCACATTTTGGAGCAGCATATTGGAAACTTACCTCATTCCCAAACAAAGCACGGAATGATTTACGACGACAGGGAACGCATGCGCATCCTTTACGCCGTAATACGAGGGGAAATGTTGTTTGGTAGCATCCGCTTTGTGTGCATTAAATTCTAATACTAGACTTAATTACTTGTTTCATGATTCTTTTCCCCTTTTTGCATTTTCTTAAATGACGCATGAGACGGAAGGTGCAATATCGGAATATTGTAAAATCGTGATTAAATTAATACCTCACAAATCTTTGCTCCAAGACACCGAAGTAACGCGTCCAAATATCGATATCAGAGCGAGGAATTATCCTATTTCAATCTGGAAACGCAACGAGGACATCATTTCTCCCGCCGATAATTTCTAGCTTTCCTCCTGTAGACTGTGTAGATGTGGAGTTATTAGAGTCCGTGTAAATTCGGCGGAGAGATATGATGTCTCGAACTCTCAGCAATTATCGATATCTAGTTGGACGAAGCGGCGGAAAGACCTCAATGTTACCGCTTCGGTTGCGTAATCAAACACGGCCCCTATCCTCATCAAATGATTATTTATTTGACCATATCACAAGAATCCATGACTCTGGTGCCACGAGTTTCATTATTCATAGGCCATCACTCACTTCAGGAAATTCGAGACATTTTGAAAAGCACCAATAAAGTCTGCGAATTTTCGGAAACAAATCTCAACGGACCACCAAGATATTAAACTCTAATGACCCATAAAAATTGAAATTCAAATATTTATAATGAAACACCCTTGTTTTCTATTTTATATTTTGAAGTAACAATTCTGAGAAATTTTTCATCAACGTCTTATTCACAAAACTAGAGAGGAAAATAATTTGGAAATTGAGATTCGGGCTGAAAAATACATTCTTCTTCAGTTTCTACCACCTCCAGACCCGAATGGTCTATATGCACGGGGTCCTGGCAAGAAGATTTGCTCTTATTTACGGGCATAAAGAAACATCGCTAAGCCAGAATATAACAAATTAATATTAAAGTACGTTGCGGTATGGTGAGACTCACAAGCATGTCGCACTGTTTGTGCGTAATTGGGTACCGCAGAAAACAAAACGCAAAAATTCTGAAACCAAAAATGCATGATTGCAAAATACTTTTACGCTGCATGCGAATTTCTTTAATTTTCATGGGGAATCATCCAAACTGAGGTGTCCAACGTTAATCGAAAATTGGCATGACTAACAAGCCAGGAGTTCTAGACGAGATGAATATTATCTCAACTGAGTGAGTGAGATGCTCAACCTTTATTCCGAGCATGCGTGAAGTCCAGATTATCCATCGGTTAATGAACAAAACGCATATTCCGCGTGTCTAGGAAAATTGTGGATCAGGCAATCATAGCAAGAACTATGATTGCAATGAGTACTAATGTTCGCAAGAAGTATGCTCCTGGAGAAGAGACACGCATCATCAGGTTAAGCTGTCCGCCAAAAATTTCGGTGTGGCTTGGCTTGCTGAATAGCCACTTAGTAGGACCTCTTTTCACCGAGAGCATCTGAAATCTGCAAAGAAAGGGGAGCATTAACTAGCATAGGTGTCCACCACTTCCCTGCACACTTACAGATTATTATTCTTTTGCAAAAAAAATAGTGTATGAGGAGACTTTTAATAAAACTGCTGACGTAGGAACCATGAAATTTATGTCAGCTTTCAAGAAAGTAGTATTTCCCGGTGGTATTTTTTGCTTTAGAATTTTATAGAACAACACTGTTCGACATAAAAAATGCCATCCATGGACGTATTTGCCAGTGCACTATGCAAAATTACTGCAGTCGCAAACCAATCCCATGATAGGTGAGGCAGATAAAAGTGAAAGCGAATAGGCGTAACTGAGTTTGGTCGTCCTAACCTGGACATGTGAACCACTACATTGGAAAGATATCTCTAGCAAAAGCACATGTAAGGAGTGAGAACGCAATGCTTAGGCGACGTCAGCTGAAATCCTACCAACACACGTCGAATTGCAGCGAAAATGAATAAGGATGAAAAGCCTTTCGGCCGAATATGCTGACAGTTGTTAGAGGAAGGTACGTCGTTTTTATTAGTGGGATTAGCATTCAATTGTAATCCTTTTTATCCCCACAATCTATACCGGAAAATATTCGACAAGGTCTCGTATTTACACAGACTGTGAGTCTCAGATTGGCTGACGCAGGACTTCATTCCCGCTGTTTATTGAGATGCCTGCCACTCGCCACAGCACATCGTCTCGTAATGTTTCAGTAGGCTCATTTCATTTCAAATCACCCAAAATATAAAAATATCGTTGCCCTCATGTCACAGATTTTTGTGAAATTTTTTTGGCAGTAACTACATTATGAAAAATGGTTAAATTACTTTTTTCAGAAATTTTGGGTTAAAACTGAGGTTAGGGGGTCATTTTGAAATTTGACTCAATTTAACAAAATGGCGTCAATGGACAAGGTGGTTTTGAAGTTTGTAACAACTATAACTTTCCTATTTATGAACCAATTTAGTTCATTTCCGTGTCATTGGAAAGACAAAAGTGTAAGGGTAAGCTATGAAATACAGTTCTTAAAATGCTGAAAAGTTACATTTTAACCTTTACAAATGTGCAGTAAAATAATTTTTGGTGCAGCAATTTATGCAAATTTCAGGAACTTATAGCAGCAAAACCACAAGTTTCACCACCTTGAATTTCTTTTTTACATAATGCTGATAAGAGCACTAGTTCTTATTGCTAGTTTTGTTGAACATATGGAGGTGTATGTGAGTACAGAAAAATTGTATAAAGCATTCGAATTTTTTTTTTTTTTTGGATTGAGGGTTTGACGACCACCGTGAGCAACTCATTGAGCAGTCGCTCGTCCCTAATTTAGCGTCACTGGTTCCAGGGAAGGGAGACAGCCAGTGCCGTAAGACAAACACAACATCCATACCTCACCGGAATATGAACCCGGACCCTTTTCGAACGAACGATCAGAAGCCAACTACTACAAATTTCGAATGCCGAAATTCTACAAATATCTACTACTACCAATTTCATATGTTCTAGTGCAAATTTCGAATGCCGAAATTTTACAAATATCTACTACTACAAATTTCATATGTTCTACTACAAATTTCGAATGCTAATATGCCAATATGAATGCCAAATGCCAATATGTTCTACTACAAATTTCGAATGCCGTCCCGGTGGTGCAGTGCTCTAAGCACTGCACTACCGGGACGGCATTCGAAATTTGTAGTAGAAAGAGATAATATCAAAATTCTCCATAGCGTGTTGAATACATGAGTGCAGTGTAAAACAGTGTAAAAGACAAAGAAGTGAAAGCATATGTTTTACAATGGTCATTTGCTGCTGGAAAAAGGACTCCAAAATTATTTTCCAGAACTTTTTCTTGGAAGTGTATCTTTTTTCCTTGATCACTAATTGAGTGATCATGGTTTTTTTTTTTTTGTGTGTGGCGCATGGAACATAAAACTCAAACGAATGACAAAGAAATTTTCTTATTGTCCCATCATGCTGCCAAACTTCATGTACGAATCTTTTTATGGAAATTGTGGGTGTTCTGGTTTCAATTAAATTTATCTGTGAGTGTGTGCATTGAAAATATTTCGACGACCCAGACGGCTCAATGGAAGTATAAATATAATTTTTGCGTATGTCATTTGTGTTTACAATTTCCATTGGCATCCTCCTGGAAACTAAGCTACTGGCGCCTATTGCTAGTCATCTAATTTAGCGTACGGTCCTATTGCTAGTTGTCTAATTTAGCGTATGGCTGGTGTATTTGTTTTACGGCGCTGACTCTCTCAATTCCCTGAAGCCAGTGGCACCAAATACGGGATGGGAGACTGCTTAAATCCCTGAGGGTTGCTCATAGTGGTCATTAAATCTCGAAACAAAAACAAACAGAGAGAAACAGAAACTGAAAATTGTAAGATATTAGCAAGAGTTAAAGTGACGTAGATTTCGAAGAAGACTGTCGTGATATGGGCTTATGCTGAGGGGAAGAAACAAAAGTACGTTGGAGGCAGACTTATGGAAATTAGTGGAAAAAGGAGAGCACAGCAGAGGGAGACGTTAGACGAGAATGATGGCCTTCATAAACAGCAATATGAAATATTTTTTTCAAGGACATTGAAGAAAGAATCATCAGAAATACACGATTGAACTAAGTTAAGAAAACGGTAGCCTCACCTATCTGTGAAACTAATAATCTTCAGAAGTGCATACAAAAAACAAGAAAAAACAAAATAGGTTACATAAACTGTCAAATCGAGCCATTGCAACCAGAGATTTGTCGCTGCTTATTGGCAAACACCCAAATTATTTTATTTTCATGAGGATGATTTGTATCTCATTCTTGAGTAAGATATGTTTAAAAATAGTTGTGTGAGAAAATACATTTGTAGTGGGAAAACATACGTTGATAATTTATGTTTTATTGTAGAATAATTACAGGCAAATTTGTAGGTGATAAAAGCCGTACACAAATATCTAAATTGAAAATGTCAAGAGCGGTCTAAGCGATGGCCTCTGATCATTCGTCCAAAAGATGTCCGGGTTTGAATCCCGGTGAGGCATTGATGTTGTGTTTGTCTTACGGCACTGCCTCTCTCCTTTCTCTGGAACCAGTGACCCTAAATTAGGGACGGTCGACGTTTGTAGCTCATTGAGTCGCTCACGGTGGTCGTTAAACCTCCAATAAAAATAAAAATGTCAAGAAAGCTTGTTTGTCGGTAACGCAATATACCTGATAAACTTAAGAGTGTGTAGTTAAAAACATACGTAAAGAAAGCAAGCTATTACGTCCTCAAAGCGGTTCGTTCATATCTTCCCTTTACACAAGACAAGAACGAACGAATGAGTTAATGATCATTTAAACATTTTCTTTTGTTGTCTTCACCAGTGTCCACGTATGCAAAAGAACTTGTGTTGAAATTACTTGAAAACAAATAGATAAAACCAAATGCTAATACTTTAATACAAACGCAAAGTTTCTTTCTAAAAGTGCTATCAAGCATTTGGAACAAGTCAATCAATCGTACTGTATTTCAGAGCATAAAATCCACACCCATTGCTCAAGCAATATACTTATATATAGGTCTTACTGACTTGAATGTCTCCCAGGACTTTCCAAAAAGTAAGCTTTTGAGAGATATGACGTTAAGAACGAAGAGATAACGCCAATTAACATAATATAATTTAGAACTTGCAACTAAAATTAAAAGTAAAGTTAGAGCATGTACGTCACAATGTCTATAGGAAGACACATACATTCTGTGGTATATTCAAAATACAATGAGGTGGTGAACAAGAAATTGTGTGTAGGCTCAGAAACAGGTATCTTTCGGCACCAGTCAGCCCTTCAAATGTGCCTGTTGGAAAGGGACCAGAATGTTACTAAACGTCTCCCGTGTAATGAGTTTTTTAACGAGACGCAATGCGACTTACCATAGAATGCTCTTCTGTGTTTCAAAATCATGTTGATTTTTCCAGACAATTTTAAAATCAAAAGTATCATGTTTTGGAACTGATCAGTGTTCTTGGTTCCAAAATATGTTATTTGGTTTCTACGTGGGCTAACACAAAGGAAGAAAATTGTTGGAAAGAGTGCGATGAGTCCGTTCAAAGTTCCACACAAAAGAACAAGATATATGGCGTTGCTGCGTTAAGCGAACCTATTTGGAAAAAGAAAGAAAACTGTGATTCTCACTTGTCGTGAAGTGCTTCGCTGACCTTCGACCTGAGAAGAGAAAAACTGTTCCCGTGAGAACCGAAAAACAAAAACGATGGAGTTATGTGTGAACGTACTGCGTATGTGATGTTGTTCCAAACCAATATAAAATTGGATAGCTTGTGTTTTCAATCTTAGATGTTCAGAGTGATGTGCTGTGAACATATTCATTTGATAAAAAATAATGGATTACCAATTTAAAGATGGTAAGTACTCTTTATGCTTTCAACCATTCGTTCAGTGAATTTAAGAATTATCTTTCGTTTGTTGAATCCGTCATTTGAGATCAACGCGCTAACCTTTTAGAATTTCTAACAATATGATTATGTGACTGAGTATCTCATATATGCGGCTATCAATAGACGGAAAGAACTGGTGATTTTTCTGATTATATTGAACGTAATACCACGAAAAATAAAAAAGGTACGCAGTTGGCAAATGAAAAGTAAATAAATTGTTAAGCTACTGAAGTAGAGTAAACAGAGTAATGACGCCGTTCATTGGCAATAATGTAAGCATTGCAAAACTGGATAATTATAATTATCAGACATGGAAATTCAAAATGCAAATGCTACTTATTAAAGATAGCTTGAAGATAGTTATAGAACCGATTCCCACTGAAAGAGGTGAGACGTGAATCAATCAAGATTCACAGGCACGAGCCACAATAACACTCTGTATCAATGACGATCAAATTATTCATGTGTTAGATAAACAATCAAGGGACGAAACATGGAACGCTTTAAAGGCAGTATGTGAAAAGAGGAAGTTATAATAATAAACTCCACTTGCTTAGAAAATTGTATGGTTTGCGTTATCATGACGATGGCAATACAATGCAAGAACACATAAATATAATGATGGAAATGGTTCAGAAATTGCGCACAGGCGAGAAAATGCCAGACACCCACTTAGGTGTAATTTTTTTTAATATTTTGCCAAATTGTTATGAAAACGTAATTGTTGCACTTAAAGCTAGAGATCAAGACGATCTAAATTTTGAATTCATAAAATGTAAAGTACTTGACGAGTACAATAGACGGAGAAAAAATTCACAAACAAGCACAAATAATTCAAATGCAAGTACAACAGTGTTAAAAACTAGTTTTGGAGGTAAAACCCGCAACATAAAACCAAGTACGTTTTGTACATACTGTAACAAAATGAATCATACCAAAAATGAATGTTGGCATTTTAAAAGGGAAATAGATAAAAATAAATGATTGTTTATCAGTTTTTAAAACGGAAGAGAACTGTGAGATATGTATAAAGGGTAAGCTCACACAAAAACCATTCTCAAAACAGAACACTTACAAAACAAAGATAATTCCAGAATTGGTACATACAGATATATGTGGTCCAATGAGTAAAGCCAGTCCAAGTGGATACAAACTATAAGGTACGATTATCAAGTTGGATTATTGCAGAACTGAACAAATGGTAGCAAACATCCTGACAAAGCCATTGGCCTGACCACAGTTTGAAAAATTAAGAATATACCTAGGTCTCATAGTGCAGAACTGTTCCGGACAAGTGGGAGTTTGTTGGAAAGAGTGCGATGTGCCCGTTCAAATTTCCACACAAAAGAACAATATAGATGGTGCTGCTGCGTTAAGCGAACCTATTTGAAAAAAGAAAGAAAACTCATATTCTCACTCGAACGCAGGAAGTCGTGAAGTGCTTGCCTAACCTTTGACCTGAGAAAAGAAAAAATTGTTCCCGTGAGAACCGAAAAACAAAAACGATGGAGTTGTGTGTGAACGTACTGTGTATGTGATGTTGTTCCAAACCAGTATAAAATTGGATAGCTTGTGTTTTCAATCTTAGATGTTCAGTGTGATGTGTTGTGAACATATTCATTTGATTAAAGATAATGGATTATTTATTTAAAGGTGGTAAGTACTCTTTATGCTTTGAACCATTCGTTCAGTGAATTTCAGAACTATCTTTCGTTTGTTGAATCCGTCATTTGAGATCAACGCGGGAACCGTTTAGAATTTCTAACAAAAATAACGGTACGTGCTTTATCAGCTATTCTAAGTGCTATTGTAACTTCAATAGGAAAAGCAATGTGATAGAATCACAAAAAATAATTAGACGTGCATATATTCATGCATATGAAGCAGAAATTTCTATTTTCGTCCTTCATTAACAAAGAAATCAGGTGAAATGCGAACGTGGCTTTCACGATTTTAAGCGATAAATCAGTTATTAGAAAATGCAGTACGCATGACACAAAATAGTACTAGTCTTCCTTCAATTGAATCCAAAAGGAATATATATGTATCTCCTCTCCCAGATGCAATGGCATTGTATCAAACAAAAAATGTACATTTGCCTACGTAAAGAAAAACGTGAGCATCAGACAAAATAAAAAATACATAAATACTTTTAATTGACTATCTTGAAGTTAATGTCGAAGAAATGATTGCCAGGAGATTGCAAAAAAATCGGCTTAGAAATGTTTAATTCACTGCACAAACTATGGAATAGTATGTTATCTTCTGAAAAGAAATTGTTACGTTGTCGTAGATAAGAAAAACGTTTCCTTTCACTTTCCTGCTTGTTTATATAAGATGATCTCGCAGAAATTCCTTGAGCAGATAATCCTTGAAAAGTTCTCATTCAAGAGCTTCAAAACAGCGCCTTAGAATTTCTTGATCATGATCATATGTAGAGGATTTTAGGAAGGGAGTGTCTGACCCCAGGTCTTAAACAACCCTTATAAATAGGAAGTTAGGAGATTTGGGCTAGAGTGCCCGATAGGAAAGTGACACGGAAGCGAAGTAGAAAGGGGGAGGAAGACGCCCTTACTTATTACCGGGGGCCAGTACCCGTGGTCCGACGGCTTAACGTGCCCATCTGACGCACGGCGGATTTTTAGTGGATCGAGTGTTCATACCTGCCTGGGATCGAACCTGAGGTCCCTTCCGTGGCAGTAACTGTATTCATAAAATAGTGGAATTCCTTAGCTCAGAGTGGAAAAATAATATCCTGTGATTCAAAATGCATATTTTTATGTAGCATGGGAACGCTTCTTTTAAATTAAAAACACTGGTTCAATAATCTAGTAAGCACAAAAATTAAACAAGAACAAAAAATAAGTTAAGAAATATTGACTGAAAGTGAAAAAAAAAGTTAAGAGATATTGACTTATATTGGACTGAAAGTCTATTTGAGTAAAACAACAGCGGATGGGCCAAAAAAAATTAGAAGAATTTTCCGAGAAAATGTTCCGTATTTATCAAGTGAAAGAACAAAAAAATGTGTAAGAGCATGCCTCGCGGCAGAGATGAATTTATTCCTCTGGATGAAATTTTATAGAAATAAAAAATAGAAAACATCTACTGCTAAACACGAAATTTGTCTAAGCCGTTCTGAGAAGCCGATGTTTGGTTTCACGGTCGGAAAGCAAATTATCAAAGAAACAAGAAATAAAATATTTACCCATCTATGAAAATATCTCTGAGGCAAATATTTGAATGCAAATAAAACTTTCTGCGGAAAGATTGGAAGAAAAACTGAGTTTTCGCAAAGTATGTGTTGGTAAAAAAAGGAGGTGAGTAAAATAGGTAAACAAAACGCTCAATTACAGAAAACAATGTGGTCGAATTAGATGCAGACTTAAAAAATACATTTTTCATTGCGCGAACATCATAAAATTTTCAAAATCTAGATATCTTACTCATCTTCCGTCAAAACAGACTCGCCGTTCTGTACTGTTAGACAAAGTTGTAAACGTACGAAAATATATAGGAATGTATTTGAACTGTTCTTGAAATATCCTAAAAAAAGTGATTAATCTGGGCTCACTAAATATAATCTAGGAACCGATATATCCAGCAGCAAAACAAAATATGTAAAAATAGCTCTACATCACTGAAAGAACAGCAAATCCCCGACATGTGATGCAACGAGAAACACTACTGTTCGTTGAATTCGCTTAGTACACGACTGGTTTTAACACAGCTAGTAACAATATATCCGTTTCTTCTCGTAGGATAAATATTAACAGAAATAATTATTTTTATCAATATACTCATACTTATGTCATCATCAGCATCATCATCATTGTCAACCATTATCAATCCAGTGCTGTACGAAGGTCTCCCCAAGTTTCTTCCACAACGGTCTGTCTTGTGCCAGTCTCCTCCATGTCACTCCCGCATACTTTCGAATTTCACCCACGCATTTCCCATGTGGTCTTCTTCTGGATCTTGTCCTGTCCCTTGGAATCCAGTCTAAAATTTCAGCTGTCCATCGATGGTCTGTCCTTCTGGCAATATGTCCAGCCCATTGCTCGTTCGTGACAGACGTAGTGTTGGTGGCTCCAATATTTTATGCATTTTAGTGTGGAATACCTCGTCCCTCACTCACCTGTTGCGTGGCCCGGCTGTCTAAAGGTACTGTGTACGTTTTGAGCTACTTTTCTACCGTTCTCATCCTCATATTAGTTCATATTCATCCGTTTTCTTATCGTTTGCTCGTTTGTTTACGTTTGGAAGCTGCCAACATGGCGGCTTCAGGTATTTCCTTATCATCTATGGGCGTGGAGGATTCACGTCACACTTCCCACGTCCATGGAAGTTAACATACTCTCGTCCTCAGATGTGTCTGCTCAGATGCCTTCCCAGCTTTCTAGTACTCCTCCTGCACCAGTGCCTTCACTGGACTTGGCTGCGCTTTCTTCTTCAGCTCCTGCATCTACCTCGGTGCCCTACCTGGGTACTACTGATTCTACTGCCTTGCCTTCGGCCTGTGCTTCTCTTCCCTCACAGCCTTCTGTGCTGTCCGGATCCGAACAGACTTCTCTTCCGAGGATGTCATTTGCCTCTAAAGTGCAACGAGGCGCTACTTCTACGTCCGATTCCTCTCAACCAGATGGTGTTTTGCAAGCAACACCTATTATTCAGGTATCCAACCACAAGGTGAAGGTAACGATAGATGACAATTCGCAGATTGGCCGTGAGTTCCATAACCTCCTGGATAGAGGTGTGCTCTTTCATGCTTTACCAAATACTCCTTTGCCACGCTACATGGAAGCCCTCTCTGGACATGTGTCGTCTGCGTCCATTGCAGGAATTTCCCGTACTCCTCGGGGTATTTCGGTACAGTTCAATCACAAGGAGGATGCTGACTTTTTTCTTGCAAACGGACTCTCGATTGGGACAAACCATCTCATCCCGTCGCCTCTTTCCAAGCGACCGGTGAACATCACGTTCTATCCTGTTTCACAGGAAGTGCCGGATAATGCACTTCCTCTCCTTGTCAGTCATGTTTGTAAAATTGTTGGCAAGGTTCGTCGCCTCTCTGACGCTCCCCGAGGAACTCTATTTTCACATGCTACAGGACCTCGCCGTCAGTTATGTGTCGTCTTTCCCACCGAGAAAGCCTTGGCGGATTGCCCTACAGAAGCTACTGTTGAAATCGGCGCACGAACGTACAGTTTCAAGATTTTCACTGCTTACTATTGTACACACTGTTTAACACAATCACACCACTGCCTTCTGTGACCGCGTTCGACGTGGACGTTCATCAAGTTCGCATCCCACTGCTGACCACATTGGTCTTTCTACTATCCACACGACCGGCAGTTTGCCTGACGCGAATTCTTCGTTTCTCCGTCAGACGAACATTTCCGTCACGGACAATGCTGTCTTTCCTCCTCTTCCGACCCGTACGATTGTGCATCCACCTTCAAGATTGACAGAGTTGTCTTCGACTACAGATGTGTCTACAGCGGAGTGTTCCGATCCGGGTGTGTTGAGTGGTGGTTTGGTAGATCGGCCGTCTGGCTCTTCTCCTAGCCTCTCGGATATCGAATCTCCATTTCGAACCTTGTCTACCATACCCTTGTTGCAACATCTTCCTAAAGCCTTGGCTGTTGTACCAGTCTCCACTAAGGCAGCTCAGCTATGTACTGCTCCTTCGGCGACGTTCGTTTCCTCGTCTCCTGACTTGGGAGGTGAGCCTGATCCACTAATGGATACATCCGCCACAGCTTCTTCTTCGAAGCGGATTGGAACTTCCAAAGGCGCTGGAAAACAGAAAAGTTAAAACAACTTTCTGTGACACATTCTTAAGATTCATCTAGTGTTCCCGAGATTTCCGGTTCCGGTGTTTCTCCACCTGTTGATTCTTCAAACAGTATGCTTCTCCGCTCAGGTCCTGTCAATCCTCTCTCTGATGCTGAGGTTCTACAGGCCGTTGATACGTTTCCACCATTTCCTGGACCACTGTCCAGACAGCAAATTTTACGTCTTTTTCAACCTGCACGCACGATTGTTGGTTCTGAAGAATTCCTTCACTCACCAGATCTAGACCTGTATGCAGCGGTAACGCAATTCGAAGCTTATGTGTCACTTTTTAAATCTCTGAGTGCCACGGATCCTCGGTATCAGCCTTTTTTGAAACGTTACACGCGCCGTCTCGCCTCATTGAAGGAGCTCGTTGAGAAGCATATATGTGATACCTTCTATCATTTTACCGATGACCTTTAGCTCTTTTCCTCACACCGATTACTTTTTGTTCTCTCAATGCTAGGGGATTTGCGAACCCGTTCGCAGATTCCCTGGACTTAGTGCATGTTGATTCTGATCTTTTCATTGTGTGTTTTTACTGTGATTCACAAGTAATGTATTGTAAATTTGCGATAACTGCGTGTTTTTGCTGTGTTTTCACAACAAATCGGTCTCGTTACCTGTGTGATCTCCTCATTAGCTCCTCATTATCTTATCTGTTGTTTCCTGAATTTGTGCCTGTTTTTCAAATTACCTATAATTGCGAGTGTTTGCTGTGTTAGTGCTTTCCTCTATCGCGGATTATTATAGTGGTACGTTTGTTACCTTTGTTATTTTTATAAAGTTGCTGAGGTACTCAATGATGTTGTGCGCTCTAAATACATTTCAGTTCCGGTCGGTTGATTTATGATAGCATAGTACATTTCATGCATTTGTGCACATGTGTTATAGTGTTTGACATGCCGTTAGGCCATTCATTGTTCGTGTGCATATTCATTTTCTTTCTGTGTAACGTTGTGCTGCATCGTGGATATACTGACTTTCTGCACTATTGTTTACTGTACTGCAGCTTTTAATGAATCACCTATGTCTGTATTTCCTTCTAGCAATAAACTGGGTACCACTATGGTACCCACAGTTACCAATACCAATACCATTGCTATTTCAGCAATTTCAGTGTGGTCATGATGTTGTTCACGCTTTTCATTTTCCGTATCCACAAGTTCCTCTTCTTATCTTTCCTGGTTACCCCAAGCATGCATCTCTGCATGCTGCTTTGAGTTGCCTGCAGTCTTTGTATATCTTTTTTAGTTAAGGTCAATGTCTCTGTTCCATACGTCAATGTCTCTGTTCCATATAGCCCATTGCCACTTCAGGGATGTAACACTGATCATGATGTCTTCCACTCTTGTCATTTTTGGGATCCACGAGTTCCTTTTCATATCTCTCCTGGTTACACCAAGCATGCACCTCTCCATGATTTTTTGAGTTGTCTGCAGACTTTGTATGTCTCTTTTAGTTAAGGTTCACGTCTCTGCACCATATTTAAGCACTGGAAGGATGCATTGATCAAACACTTTTCTTTTAAGACATAATGGCATATTGCTCTTGAAAATTATACTGTTTATTCCAAAAGCTCTCCAGGCAAGTTTTGTACGCCGATTAATTTCTTCATCAATGTGACCCTCACTTAATATCTGTTGTCCAAGATAAATGTAGGTATTGGGCAACTCCAGCTTTTCCCCATCAATTGATAAATCTTCATTTCTTGTAAAAGCATTGTACATCACTTTTGTCTTCTGAAAGTTCATTTTTAATCCCACTTCTTTACCACTGCTCAGCAAGTTCCTGAATCATACTCTGCAACTCTGATGGGGTAGTTGCAAAAATGACTATGCCATCAGCAAAACGAAGGTGACTTACATAATCTCCATTAATCTTTATTGCTTTGTTTTCCCAGTTCAATGATTGAAAGACATTTTCCTATGTGGCATTAAAAAGTTTGGGAGATATAGTGTCACCTTGTCTCTCTCCCTCTCCAATTTTTATGGGTGCTGTATTCTCAAATAACCGAATTTTCGCGCTTGCATTTTCATAGATGTTATGAATAATATTAATGTATGCATCTTCAATACCGCAGGATTAGAAAGCCATTGTAACTGCTGATGGTTTCACCGAATCAAAGGCTTTTTCATAATCGATAAAAGACATAATGGAAGTTCATATTCCCTCGCTCTTTCAATTAGTTTTCTCAATACGTGGATATGATCTATAGTGCTGTATCCACTCCTGAGTCCAGCTTGTTCTCTCGGTTGAGCCATGTCCAGTGTCACCTTCAAGCGGTGTTTTTAAATTTCCAATAGGAGACTGATACGTCTGTAGTTCCTGAGATCCTGAATGTCCCCTTTTTTATTTAGCAGGATCATAGTAGCATTGTTCCAATCCTCAGGTATTTTCCCTTCATTAAGGCATCGAGTGAAAACTTGGGAGAGTACTGTTTCAATATCTCCACTTGCTTTTTGTATGATGTCTACGGTAATTCCATCTTCTCCTGGGGCTTTTCCCCATTTCACGTCTCTTGATTGCATGTGCAACTTCTGCTGGAAGGACTGGTAGAACTCTGGTACCTTTCATAATGTCTGGAGTACATGTACCATCCCTTTCATATAGTTTCGTGTAGAGATCTTTCACTCTTGTCAAAATTTCATCTCTATTCCTTGTTACAGAACCATCTTCTTTTCCCAGAGCCATAATCTGTTTTCTTCCTTTACTCAGATGACCCTTTGCTCTTTTTAGGCTTTGTTTGTTTTCAATTGCTTTCCTCACTAGTTCACAGTTGAATTTCCTTATCTTCAGTTAAACTTTTTCGTACCGTCTTGCATAGCTCTATATATTCCACTTCGGAAGTCGTATCTCCTTTAGTTGTCCTCATTTCTCTTCTTTTTTTGCATCAGAACTTTCGTTTTTCCTGATAATTTGTTCGTATGCAACTTGTTCTTAGTAACAGCTATTTTTGTTGCTGTTTCCATAAGAGCTTTGGTTAATTTTCTGTTAACTTCAGAGACGTCCACTTCTTCCGACGGTAGACCAGAAGGGCAGAGAATCTGTTCCTCAGTTCCAATTTGAAGGTATTACGATGTTTTTTAAGGTTGGTCATGTCAATACACTTTGTTTGTTTTATGAGCTTGCCACGCTCGAGTTTAGCATTGAGGTGTATCTTACATCTTATTATTCTATGGTCACTATTTGTGTTGAACTTGTTTATCACAATGCATTCTTCCGTGGCAAATTTCTTGTTACACATAATAAAATCAATTTCACTTGTCAATCTATTGGGATGCCTCCATGTCCATTTCCTTTGCGGCTTTCTCTTGAAAAAGGAATTCATGATGAAAAACCCTTCTGCCTCGGCAAAATCTACGACAGTATTTCCACGCTGGTTTCTGTTGACGTGACAAAATTTTCCTACTGATGTTTCATTCTGTAGCTGTTGCCCTATTTTCGCAATGAAATCTCCCGTAATGATCTTCAAGTACTGCTTGCCTTTATTATTGAGATGACGAATTTCCTCATAAAATTCTTCAATCTCTTCTTCAGGATGACTTGTGGTGGGTGTATAAGCTTCAATATTCTCGAGAGTTTGATAACGAGTCGTGCAGCTCTGTCAGAGGAAATTTCAACTTCTACAACTTTATCCTTCAGTTTCTTGTTTATTATAAATCCAACACCACTAGTTCTGCCAGTATCTGTCCCACGATAGTAGAAGAGATTACCACTTTTCAGTTCAATGAGATCTTCTTCTTTTCTCCTTACCTTACTTAGCCCGACGATGTCCCACTTGATCCTTTGTAGTTCTGCTTCCAATTCAAGGAGCCTTGAATCAGAAGATAGGGAGCTTCCCTTGTACGTAGCCAAGGTCAGCATCAGATGGCAGCCTAGTCCGATTCTCCGGTGATTCTTATCACCCTCTGTCTTCATGTCGCACTGGCCGCTACCTTGGCCAGGTACATTCCAGCTGCCGGAGACTGAGGGTCAAGATTTAAGTTGTGGAATCATTTTGGAGGGGTTTGGCCATAACTCACCACTCTGGCCAAGCGGGTTGGTGAATGTGGGATAGCATTTCCTCTAATACCGATGGTACAGTTATACCGCTATTGGCGGTC
Organism: Macrothele yani; assembly: GCA_039090855.1. Taxonomy (NCBI): domain Eukaryota; kingdom Metazoa; phylum Arthropoda; class Arachnida; order Araneae; family Macrothelidae; genus Macrothele; species Macrothele yani. The sequence goes on along the minus strand of CM077011.1, from coordinate 74,136,183 downwards.
GTCAGAGCCCCTTTAGTGGGAACAGGATGCACCATGAGAATGCGGGTTTGGCATTTGTCAAGGAGAGGCTGTAGTATCTTGCGCATCACCTGACCTTACATACTTATGTATCGTTCCTTATACATCTATTGCAACTTTCATCTGTTTTGTAAATAATCTTTGTTAAGTACATGCATTACGGTTCTGATCAAGCCACTAGGCCTGTTTAATGTTTGCTGCTTTCGCCTTTGATGTAGGCTCGCATATATCAACATATTATTCCCCAGGATACTCAGCTATAAAACACCCAACTCTGCCGTGAACTTTTCCAGAAAAGATTGTCTTCAATGAGAGAGACTTCAAATAAAGCTCACTTAAATATGAGAGACGACATTTTTTTATCCATCTTCAGATAGCGACACATAAATTATGAAGTTAAGGTACTATGATCATTCAGAAAACAAGAAAAGAACCAAAATTATTATTTTTTTTATAACTCTATAACAATAAAAATAGTGGAGGGATCTCTTTTTATTGTTATAGGATTATAAAAACAGCTCTAACTGCACTTAGATCCAAAGTCACTGAGAAATATTTGTACAGCTTAACGTCCTTCTTGCTTCCAGTTTTACCATTGCATTTGGCGTTTTTAGCCCGTCTTTTGTAAAAAGAGGACGTACTTGTAGTATGAATTTGTCTGTCCGTCCGTCTGTGGAATTCCTGTAGCAATTAGTCCTATTTGAAAAACTATTTTTGCACTGGAAAGCTTGAAATGTGAGAACTATGATTCCTGCTTATCGGCTTTTTGCAGTGCATAACTTCGCCACCCGAATGCCAAAATTCAGATGTTACCGAATTAAAAGTACATTTTATTCCATATATTTGCTACTAACTATCCGATTGAATAAATATTTTCTTCCTTTCGATGCCATTTATAACGAAGATTGTCTTGGGTATAGTTTCTTTTCAAGTAATGTATGTATTTTCCGCTAGAGGGCGTAAAGTTAAATTGGGATTTTCCTTATATCTCTGCTTCTAAAAGATCAATTTCAAAATTTCTTTCTGCATCGGACATAGCTTCTAGTGAGAAATCCCGGACCTAAAATTCCTAATTAGTGAAAGAGAATAGTTTCGCTACCAAGGAGCGTAAGTGTTTATTTCTGTTTCTGATGCATTTGCAGCAACATCTGCACTTCTTAAAACTTGATCGTGAACATTCTTCTGCTTAAAGTAGAGCATTGTTTTTCTGTGTATATATAAACAGTCGAGGCACATTATTGTGCCCACCTCCTACTTTTGACGTCAACAGCGCGTAGCCAATGAAAGAATGCACGTTACAATCCTCCAAATACGTGGCGTCAGTGAATAAACAAAGGCACCGCTCTTTCCACGTTTTAGCAACACATATCAACCGAAAAATTGTTATTCAGTCATCTCTGGGGATCCGAATTTCAAAACTCTCGATATCTACACGAGCGCCTTAGTCTTACACCACGGTCGCCAGCGGTGAGCGAATAATCCCCAGAAGTAACCGAATAACAATTTTTCGGTTGCTATTTGTTGCTAAAACGAGGAAAAAGCGATGTCTTCGTTTATTCACTGACCCACGTATTTGGAGGATTTTCAGTTTGAATCTCGCCCTTTGGATTTAACTGCTGTAATTAATATATAGCCAGTGCCGTTAATGCCCACCAAACGGAGACGCCTCAGTAGCTGAACCCATCTTACGGATTTATGATGTCAGAAGCTGACAGAAAAACACGCATAGCGCCGTGGATTGTTGGCCATTTTGGTGTAAGGCTAACGCGCTCTGCTAGATATCAAGAGATCTGGGATTCAGATCCCCAGAAGTGACCGAATAACAAGTTTTCAGTTGCCATGTGTTGCTAAAACCTGGAAAGGGTGATGTCTTAGTTTATAAAGAAGGCACGTGACGTGAGCTGACTTGGAGGGTATATAGGATGTGCGGTAGGCATTCTGAAAACATATCAGTCTTTGCTGTAATGAATAAAAGGAGCGAATTATCAGATTTGCTAAAAGGGAAGATTATCGGCTTTCAGGCCAATGGTGGCAGTATTTCTGAAAGAGCGCAGTTTGTGAACTGTTCGCTTGCTGCTGTGGTTAAAGTGTATCCTCATTGGAGAATAGTATCATTGCGAAAAAGCGACGTGGGAACTGCGGAGCACCACGTGCCATTAATGTGAGACGTGAACGTCGGCTGCGAAGGTGCGTGAGGGCCGATTAACACGCTACAGTGGCCGAATGAACCAGATGGCTAACGGAAGTGTGTCTAAAATTCCAGTTCAGCGAACCCTGCTGCATATGGGGCTCCGACGCTGGCGGATGGTCACTGCACCTATGCTAACGAAGGTGCATCATCGGCAGAAAAGGCTTACATTTGCACGGCAGTATCGGAATTGGACCTCCGCTGATTGGAAAAGTATTGCCTTCTTCGATGAGTCACGTTTTTTGCTTCATCGAAGAGATTAACGTTGGCGTATAAGACGAGAAACATCCGAGAACAAACACTCTTCAACCATTTCTGGAAGAATACAAACTGGTGTAGGCAACGTTGTGGTCTGGGGAGTGCTTTCGTGGCATTCCCAGGGTAAATTCATACCTGTGGAAGGCACTATGGACCGAATTCGTTATGAATCCAGCCTTGTAGACCACGTACATCAATTCGTGCTGATTTTCTACCATGGGGAGGGAGGGGGGGGTGGGATCTTACAGAACGACAATGATACGTGTCACACAGCTAGAAATGTCCTAAAGTCGTTGGAAGAGCACGATCAAGATTTCCAAGTACTACCCTGGCCCCCTAATTCCCCAGACATAAACCCAATTGAGCATCTGTGGGACCACCTCGATCGTGGCGTTCGCTCTATGGATCCTCCACCACGCATCCTCCAACAGCTGTCAAATGCAGAGCAGTCAGCATGGCTCCACATACCTGTGAACACCTTCCAGCACTTTACTGTGTCACTTCCAGCCCGTCTAGCTGCTGTCCGCACTGCACAGGTAGGTTACTCAGATTATTAGCTGGTGGTCACAATAATGTGACTCGACCGTGTATATATCTTATATCAAAGACTTCATGTCTACTCCAAATCACGGCGCCCACGAACACACAAAGCAACAAGGAAATAACCTTCAAAACAAATAAAGCTGGTTGTTTTGAAGGTTCAAAAATATTGTTTTGAAAATATACCAACTATGATTTTTTTTCATATATGAAATATATTTTATATTTTTCATATATCATCATCATCATTTTCAACCATTATCAATCTACTGCTGTAAGAAGTCACTCTCGCATACTTTCGAATTTCATCCACCCATCTCCTATGTGGTCTTCTTCTGGGTCTTTTCCTGTCCCTTGGTATCCAATCTAAAATTTCGTCTGTCCATCGATGGTCTGTCCTTCTGGCAGTATGCCCAGCCCATTGCCATTTCAGGAATTTTACTCTGATCATGATGTCTTCCAGTCTTGTCATTTTTCGGATCCACGAGTTCCTCTTCTTATCTCTCCTGGTTAAACCAAGCATGCGCCTCTCCATGTTTCTTTGAGTTGTCTGCAGCCTTTGTATGTCTCTTTTAGCTAAGGTCCACGTGTCTGCACCATGCGTAAGCACTGGAAGGATGCATTGATCAAACACTTTTCTTTTAAGACATAATGACATATTGCTCTTGAAAATTATGCTGTTTCTTCTAAAAGCTCTCCAGGCAAGTTTTGTACGCCGATTAATTTCTTCATCAATGTGACCCTCACTTGATATCTGCTGTCCAAGATAAACGTACGTGTCTGTTATCTCCAGCTTTTCTCCATCAATCGATAAATCTTCATTTCTTGTAAAAGCATTGTACATCACTTTTGTCTTCGGAAAGTTTATTTTTAATTCCACTTCTTTGCTCTTGTCAGAAAGTTCCTGGATCATACTCTGCAGCTCTGATGGGGTAGTTGCAAAAATGACTACGTCATCAGCAAAACGAAGGTGGGTTAGATAATCTCCATTAACCTTTATCCCTTTGTTTTCCCAGTTCAGTGATTGAAAGACATTTTCCAGTGTGGCATTAAAGAGCTTCGGAGATATGGTGTCACCTTGTCTCACACCCTTTCCAATTTTTATGTGTGTTGTATTGTCAAACAGCCGAATCTTTCCACTTGCATTTTTATATAGATTTTATTAATTATATTAATGTATGCATCTTCAATACCACAGGATTTCAGAGCCATTGTAACTGCTGATGGTTTCACCGAATCAAAGGCTTTTTCATAATCGATAAAAGCCATGCACAATGGAAATTCATATTCCCTCGCTCTTTCAATTAGTTCTTTCAATATGAAAAACTGCCCATATAGCAATGTGTTTGGGATCATTAATTTCCAACAATAATTTAATCCTTTCTTTCTGCAAATTTAAATAACTGAAGAAAAAAAAAATGAAAAAAAAAGCGAAAAAATAAAAATGCTTGAAGAGGAAATTTTTTTCATAGAAGTAACAAACGAACATGAATGAATTTTTATTATCACTGCTACCAATAATTACTGCTAAATATGTTGCTATAATGTCTCTGCAAATTCTGAGTGCTTTAAGAAATACCCAATCCCTTAAGAAGCCCCTTTTTGTGGTTTTTCACTGCAGCTTTGACTTCTAAAAAGAATATATTTCAAGAAAAATCCGATCTATCGCAGTTGATGTACTTTATGCTGTAAACAGAGGTAATGTATATTACTAGATATTACAGCAATGTTAAAAAACATTAATCAGCTGCCATTGCAAAGTAATCTCTAACCAAATAGCAAAGGTAAAAAGGACTAGTGTCTTTCTTTTAGATTTCGTCACAGTCATACCTATTATCAGACCAGAACAAAAGTATCACCCCCTATTTTCTCTTCATAGTTGATGTTTCTTTCTTGTTTAAAACCGCGAATTACAAGTTATATTTTTATGTGCATTTCCTTCCCGAAATAACGCTCAAAAATATTATTATTTTTCAAATGCTCAATCTGTTTTTCTCGATATCTCCGCTTCTGAATGTCGGATTTAAAAACGTTTATTTAACGTCTGATACCATTTACTTTGTGGAACACTTTAGGCTCGTACTTGCGCATAGTTCACATATCTGTTGCTGTTTGCGTACTCCTGTTTACAGCTGTATCTCCGGTTCTAATAACCGTGTTAGAAAATTTCTTTTTTTTACTGTATGCCGTTCGTTACAATGAAGTTGAGGAGCATTATCCTCTTTAAATAAAGTACACCTTTCTCGCTAAAAGGCGTAAAGGTCAAAACCTTTTAATCACTATCTCTTCTTCCGGCAGACGTATTTGAAGAATTCTTTTCCCTTAGCATAGCTTTTGCTATGAAGAAGACTTTTCGCGTATTTTCAACTTTCCCATCACGCAAAATTCCTCCGCTAGGGGCTTACCGTTATATCATATTTCCTCCTATGTTTCTTCTTTTAACTGTTCGATTTGAAAATCTATTTGTCCCTGATATTTTGTCCTGCTATGAGATACCTTTGGAGCACCATTTTTTTTATTTTGGTAACATGCTTTTTTAGCAGCTGGTGGGAGCAAACTGATGTTCCCGGATGTTTATGATATATGAAAATCCGGTTGATTGCCTTTCTGACCGGTTCCATTGACAATGAATAACTTGGAAAATTTTTATTCGCATCGGAAAGGGCTCAAAAGACGTGCTTACTACAAACCGAAAATTCGAAGTCATCTTTCTTGTTTTAGTTATGTGTTTCTTAGATTACTTCACGTTTTGGTTTGTAGTGACAATATTAATAAAAATGCATACTGTTTTCGAAAGATCTTTCAGAACTCCGACTGCCTTTTTGTCACAGTGGCGAATAACTGCCCATAAAGCATTGTGTTTGGGATCATTAATTTCCAACAATAATTTAATCCTTTCTATCTGCAAATTTAAATAACTGAAGAAAAAAATTGAAAAAATAAAAATGCTTGAAGAGGAAATTTTTTCATAGAAGTAACAAACGAACATGAATGAATTTTTGTTATCACTGCTACTAATAATTACTGCTAAATATGTTGCTAGAATGTCTCTGCAAATTCTGAAAACTTTAAGAAATACCCAATCCCTTAAGAAGCCCCTTTTTTGGGTTTTTCACTCCAGCTTCGACTTCTAAAAATCATATATTTCAAGAAACATCCGACCTATCACAGTTGATGTACTTTATGCTGTAAACAGAGACAATATATATTACTAGTTATTACAGCAATTTTAAAAAACATGAATCAGCTGCCATTACAAAGTAATATCTAACCAAATAGTAAAGGTAAAAAGGACTAGTGTCTTTCTTTTAGATTTCGTCACAGTCATACATATTATCAGACCAGAACAAAAGTATCACCCCCTATTTTCTCTTCACAGTTGATGTTTCTTTCTTTTTTATAACCGCGAATTACAAGTTATAATATTTTTACCGGTGATGGTTTCGAACCAAAGTGTCCCTACTTCGAAGCCTAGTGTCGCTTCTAGAACGTTACATCTTCCACTTTAAGAAAGGCGGAAGGCACAAAATCTTAGGTTCAGCCAAAAACCATGATTGAAGGACCATCTAATGGCAGAAGAATTAATCTTTTTTAATTACATGCTTTGTGTGGACGACTCATCAGGCAAATTTTTCAAGCCTAATTGTTAAGAGATTGACTTCCGTTCTGCTACCAATATAGCATGAAGCCTTTTTGCAACTGGTGATTTCGTTACACGTCTTCCTAGTCCGGAGCAGCTTTTCTTCCAACTGAACTACGCCGGCAGGCTTGTCGCTACTTCTTTGTCGATTTTACTCAGGTGTCACTTCAATAGTAATGACATGTAGTATATTACAACATGAATGTAGTAGGAGTATGTAATACGTCATGACATGTAGTATATTACAACATGTATGTAGTAAGAGTATATACTATGTCATAACATGTAGCATATTACAAAACGTATATGACGTTTTGATTAAATTTTTTAGTTACGTAGATTTCACCTCCAATGTGTAATGACATAGATATACGCCCTGTCACCATACATATGGATCTCTTTCGATTTGGCTTTTGTTTTCTTCATTAGGACTGTAAAAGTAAAATTTCATCCTATGTACAAGGTATGATCATGAAAAGTCTTTTTAAATCTAGTGATTCGTCGCATGCATTTACTTCTTTCAGGTGTTTCATGAATTATTTATTTCTCCTGTTTTATATGCTGATGCCTCAGTTACACTGAATTTCGTACATAACGGAGACATTTCTCATTTCTTTGTCTCCATAAGAAAAAAACGTGATACAAATTTTATAATTGTATTTCCAACAAAGTTTTATTTTAAGATAAGAAAATTTACGTAAGCTATCGAGTTCCGGCGATGTAAGCTTTCTCAATTAGCAGTGGAATTCAAAGCAAAAACCAATGCAAATCCATAAACGGTTTTTTACTTTTCGCAAAGAAACAAATTCCTTGAAGCGTATAAACACTGGAAATGTAGGAATACACAACGTAGAATTTTAGTTATAATGAGATTCATGTCATTCGTCTAAAATTTCCTGGGAAAAAGAGTGGTTGATAAAGAATAAAATACGGATATATCCTGAAGGAAAGTAACGAAAGTAGGAGATGGTAACAGAGAGAGAAAGAATATGAAAGACTGTTTCGAAATGTGAATTGTAAAATTGAATTTGAAAGGATGTTGAAGAAAGAGGAGAAAATCCCATTGACAGCCGACGGATTTTGCAGAGGTAATTTATTTTTTGGAATCTATTTTCCTCTTGATAGAAGTCCTTTTAGAGGCGACATAAAGCCGTCAAAGAGACAGTTAGTAGAGAGTTCTCAGAAGGAAATCTCGCGACGGAAAATTGCCAGAAAGGTGTGAAAAATTCGCGGAAAGACGAAACTTATGATACAGGGAGCCTACAAAATTTGAGTCACACCAACCATGACAGCAAAAAGGAATTCATAGTTATATAATGAATATTAATGCATGCAATGAAAATGTAAGATTGACATTATTGCTGCCGAATAAATTTAAAACAAATAAGTTTTAATTATAAGGTTACATGAATTCCATAAAATTAAATAAATGTAACGGACACAAAATCTACATTTTAAGTTTAATTAAACGTTTAGTATGTTTATTCTAGCAATTTTTTTAAAATTATTTTCACTGTATATAACGCCTAATCAGCGAGTAGTGAAATGGCATTTTCGTTTGTAATATGTACATCCATAAATAAATCTGAACAGGGAGAATCATGTGACTTCCCGCTGATGTTCGAAGATGCATCTACATTCCATTTCGTTGCTTTTTCACCTCAGTTTTCTTCATTTGGCTTAACAGAACTTATGTAAAGTATCGCGATCTTCTTAACCTTTAAGCGACCGATGTACATAAACCAAATGTGTGCAAAATTTTCTACGTTCCCCAAAATATAAATAAATAAATGTTCAGGAGTTCCACGAAAGGTACGGCAAAACGACTCCGTTTCCCCTCTCACCCCAGCATGCCTACCATAAACCTGTCACTGGTGATAAACTCTCGCTTCTATTTTCTTATTCTCTAATCTATGATCCAAGATATGATGGGGAAGGGCTAATCCTCCCGACAAGGGCTATAATTTCTTCGCTATCGTCCCACTGGGTAGAAACCTGTGACTCAAAAGGACTTAGTTTAATTGCTATCATTTCACTGGGTTGATACGAGTGACCAAACGGATTAGTTTCACCAAATCATGTCACTGGGAAGAAACCTGTGATTAAAACGGGCTTAGCTTAATCGCTACCATTCCATTGGGATAGATACAAGTGACTTAACGGACTTAATTTTACCACTATAATGCCACTGGGTAGAAACAAGTGACCAACTGTGCTTAGTTTAATCGCTATTATGCGACTGTGTATAAACAAGTGGCCAAATGTGCTTAGTTTCATAGGTATCGTGCCACTGAGTAGAAAGTCATTGCTATCATGCCACTGGGTTGAAAGTTTCATCGCTATCCTGCCACTGGGTAGAAAGTTTCATAGCTGGGTAGAAACAAGTGACCAAATGTACTTAGTTTCATAGCTGTTGTGCCACTGAGTAGAAAGTTTCATTGCTATCATGCCACTGGGTAGAAAGTTTCATCGCTATCCTGCCACTGGGTAGAAAGTTTCATAGCTATTATGCCACTGGGTAGAAACAAGTGACCAACTGTGCTTAGTTCAACCGCTATTATGCCACTGTGTATAAACAAGTGGCCAAATGTACTTAGTTTCATAGCTATTGTGCCACTGAGTATAAATTTCATTGCTATCATGCCACTGAGTAGAAAGTTTCATTGCTATCATGCCATTGGGTAGAAAGTTTAATCGCTATCCTGCCACTGGGTAGAAAGTTTCATAGCTATCATGCCACTGGGCAGAAACAAGTGACCAACTAATCTTAGTATAATCGCTATTGTGCCACTGTGTATAAACAAGTGATAAAATGTACTTAGTTTCACAGATATTGTGCCACCGGGTAGAAAGTTTCATCGTTATCCTGCCACTGGGTAGAAAGTTTCACAGCTATCATGCCATTGGGTAGAAACAAGTGACCAACTGTGCTTAGTTCAACCGCTATTATGCGACTGTGTATAAACAAGTGGCCAAATGTGCTTAGTTCAATCGCTATTATGCCACTGTGTATAAACAAGTGACCAAATGTAATTAGTTTCATAGCTATCGTGCCACTGAGTAGAAAGTTTCAGTGTTATCATGCCACTGGGTAGAAAGTTTCATCGCTATCCTGCCACTGGGTAGAAAGTTTCAGAGCTATTATGCCACTGGGTAGAAACAAGGGAATCAAACAGACGTAGTTGCATCGCTATCATGCCACTGGGTAGAAACAAGTGATAAAACAAACTTAGTTTTATATCTATCATGCCACTGGATATAAACAAGTGGCAAAACAGACTTAGTTTCATCGCTATCATGCCACTGGGTAGAAATACGGACTCAAACATCTTATCTCTCTTTTCTTAGGTTCGACTCTATTGATATAATTCCTTTAGCAGCTTATCAGTCACAAAGGAATAGTGACAATCATTTTCCTAAATAGCGACTTTGAATAACAAAGCTGACGCTTTCTGATGGAAAAGTTCACTCGTTCTATTTGCGTTCGGCCCACTTGTTAGACACCGAATATATTCGTTCGACCTTATTTTATACCATTTACTAACACCGAGCTAACTAGTTCCAGTCGACTAAAAGGTTAATAAATATGAATTTATTCAAGTACATTGTTAGATATCGAATTTTCCCACTAGAAGAAGTCGATGTATCGCAGGACAAATTGATAATTGTGCAGACAACTGGCATATGCAAACCATTCGAGTATGCAATCACTTGCGTGACATGTGCGAAACACAAAAGGGCATACACGGTCCCCGAAGCCATGTTGTGTCCTTCGTTCCAAGTCGTACGGGAGAAAGAAACGGAGATCACGGGCTGTGCCGGAAGTTTTCTGCGCTGACGATCGTCGAAGCTGGTACCCATAAGGGGCCGATCCTAAATTGCGTTTGAAACAATAACCTACGAAATACTGTAAAAGGGCGTCATGCAAATTGAAATCTGAATTACTAAATTGACAGAAGGTATCAGCATACTTTTGTAGTGCGATATAATAAATCGTATATTCCCTTGTACGTGTACTTCCTTTATTTTTTACCTATATTAACACGTTGCCCTCTTATCATTATATGGCATATTTACTTAGAATTAGTGAGCCACCTTTACCCCTTTAGCGACTTTTTCTCCCTGGTATTGTTTCGGGTTGGCGCCCTGCTACTGTACACCTGCAATATACAATCGATAATATCTTACGTACCCTTATATTTCTTTGTCACCTCTTCCACTGTAGTCGTAAGTGAGATGCTCCCATCATTCTATCTATTTATTTATACAAATCAGCAGAATGTATCTCATGAAAATTACTAAAATGGCATCTAGTACTTCCACCTAGTCGTCCCTGGGTGCTACGTGTTCTGAGCTTCCTACCAACTACGGTAAAAACCTTAAGTTCAGAGATAGCCTTATTTTCACTGGTTGCCTCACTGTTTTACATTTCCTCCAGATTAATGACATTTAATAACTTTTTATATTAGCCCAGGGTCCGTTCCGACAATGTATTACAAGTAGCACTTGTTCTAAACTTTAATACGAGTGGTATTAGATTCCTGTATCTCTCTTAGTTCCTGAGATAGTACTTGATGTCAGCTCATTTGCATACACTGACCACTCTCATTTGGGATAACAATCGTTCTCCGGCAGTCCAACTGTTGGGTAAAATTGTATTTTCGAGTCACTTCATCGCATTACAACAGAGTGCAGACGCTTTCTTTCAATTTAGAAGGTCAGATTTCAGTTTATTTTCCGCCTCTTTATAGTCCTCGCTGTGCTCCTAGGTTACTCTGAAAAAGGAATTTGCAGACGGGCTCCTTAGTAGCCCCAGCATCGGCGGTCGCCATTAAGGAAAGCTACCGGTTCAACCTACGCCAGAAGAATCTACGCCAGAAGACTTCGCTACATCTACCATTGGATTTCAAAGTTGCTTGTATTAGGACAATAGCTCCAACCAGCTGGAAGCCTTTGTGAGAGAAAGGATCATAGGCTTCGGAGAAACTGGTTTTGTCGATTCCCCAAATCGTCGCCCATGCGCACCGAGATGTCAGAACAGTTGAACGTTGTTGGCAACAGCATTTGCAAGAACGCGACCCCTTGTCGCAGCAGGATCGGAGTAGTCAGGCGTTGGTCAGAACGCATCGATCAGCGTATTGGTCACCATGTTATTTCGGAACTACAAGCTACTACGCAGATTATTCGACTGGCTGGAGCGACGATTATGGACATCCCCGACACGACTCGGTTAGTGAAACAAAGATAGGTTACTGAAGGTCAGGGTTCCCGGCAGTCATTGCGACAACTCCCATTGACCGTAGGGCATCGCCTAGTTTGTCTGAAGTGGTGTTGTAAAAACGTTGCGAGGGAACAGGTATTGTACCATGTCATGATCAAGGATCAGTCTCGTTTCTGATTAGGTTCCGATGATCGTCGAGTAAGCTTTGGAACACGACATGACCACAGGAAGATGCTAGCTATTGTCCGCAACCAAAGCACTGCTCCCCTATTAGGCACCCTGATATGGATTGCCACAAGTTCGACAGCCGTTCATCTCTGATATGTATAACGGGCAATGTGATAGCCTGGCGGAACTTAAATTTCGTTTTACAGATCTTGTTTTTGCATTTTCTGAATGGTACTAAGGTGGCCGTTTTCGAGCAACGTACGTTTCAAACACACGCCTGTAATATTATATCTCTTGAACGTGCCTACATAGGTATATATGTTTCCATGGTCAGCAAGAGCTCCGAATCAGTCACTCACCGAGCATGTACGGACCTCATTGGAGGATCCTTTCAAGCTGTAAGACCAGATAAAACTTGAATGGTCCTAGATACCACAGGACAGTGTTCGAGAGCAGCATGTATTTGTTTGCATTACACAACATGGTAGTGACACAAGGTTCTGCAGCTGCCAGGTGGTTCCATCTTATAGTCTGTTAAACTGATTTAATTCTTAGGAAATTAAATCATGTATTATGCCCCTTATATTCTGTCTCTGGTGATTTATGGCTCATGTTATCGATTAGAGAAATATCATTTAGCTTTCGATTGAGGGCAAGAATGGGCAAAACGAGGATCTGATCGACTTTGAACGTGACACGACAGTTCCCGCCATGCGGGGAGATCCCAGTATCTCCCGAACGGCAGTAATTCCGGGCATTTCATGAACAACCGTTGCTAGGATTCTTCGTGAATACTGCGACATACCAAAAACGATTCCAATAATCGGTGATTCTGTGGGTAAAAACAGGTGGCGGATCAGAGGGGGTCATATGCGAATTGCGATAATTACGCAAGCGAACAGAAGCGCAATAACTCCGCAAATCTGAACGCCACAGCGTATCCAAAACACGCCTCCAACCAAACTTATCTCTGAGAGGCCAACTTTCATTCTCAATTAGATCGATACGTTGACAAACAGCGAGCGCTTTGACCATGCACGTTTCGTTACCAAATAGTTCCATGAACAGGCCGAGAAATTTCCCTTCTTCAGTGGCCTGCACAATCCCCGGATTTAAACTCTAACGAGAATCCGTGGGACGTAGTTGGATTTGCTGCTACATTAGAGACTGTGCCACTGTTCAATTTGCAGCAAATTCACGACTTAGACATTTCCGCGTTGTAAAATATTACTGTGCAACACTTTCAGTATCTGGTATGTTCCGTTCCCCGAAACATTTGGGTTGCTCTTCAGGCTAAGGGCGTTGCAACGAGCTGTTAGGTAGGAGTGTCCAATAAAATGATGTTTCACTGTATACATTGAAATCCCTAATTATTTGGAACTCCTATGTAATAATGTGTTGGATCTCTCTAGGACTTTAACAGACCTCAACGCAATGTCGCATGGATTCAAAGAGGTGCTGATATCGTTACATATGTGAGTTCAGCCAAGCGGATGTAATGTCGGACATGAATTGCCGAGTGGTGGCTACAGGAAGGTATCTGTTACGAATATCTCTCAATCTCATTCCATATGGGGCCGATCACGTCAAATATGGAGCTGTGGGGCTACGTTAGAACTTTAAAGTCACTGTTGTGCTTTTGGAAACTTTGTATAACGATCTGAACCTTGTGGCATGGCTCATTATCCCTGTGGAGGTAGTCCTCTCCATCAAGAAACACCACGAACATGTACATTCATGGGTGTGCCTGGTCTACAGTGATGTTAAGGTACCTCATGTCTGGTCTGCAGTGATGTGAAAATACTTCATGGCATTCAAATGTTATATTAGAAGTATTAAGGAGTCCAATGTCTGCCACGAAATCCCATTATAGACCGTAACACTGCCTCCACCAACTTCTAAAGTTAGCACTAGACATCTATTATCCATTTATTCGTAGCGAGGCAATTTATTTAACAGAACTGGCGAACTATTCTCAGTCCTCAAGTGTTCAGTTTTGATGCACCCGCGCTCACTGAAGACATATTGCTGGATTTTAATAGAGTTGAGTGGTATACTAAGGGGACGTTTGCTGCCGTACCCAATTCACGCCAGTGCCTGGGAATGCTGAAATTTTCCTCTCGATACCGCTGTTGTACTGCTTGGTTACTTGATACAATACAGCTCGCCTGTTACCTCGTACAGTACTCCCCACCCATCGTTTCCCCGCATATCGTCTAGTCGTTTGAGCCCACAAGAAAACCGCTGATTGATATCCACGAGAAGGTTTACAGCTTCTGAGATGCTTGCTTGTGACCGTCAAGCACCAACTATAATGCATTATTCAAATTGCTTAAATCGCGAGTCTTTCACACATTGCTACTATTTTTGCCTCCAACACGTTGAATCTTTTTCAGTGAGCTCTTTATAAATCCATCTCAAACTCTCATTTGCGTATTTAAGCGAGAAACGTGGGAGTCTGATTACCGTTGAGTGTACTTAAATATTTGCTACTTCAGTGTATGTGTGTGTGTGATTTTAATAATTTTCATAAGGTTTACATAAAAGTCACGTTCAGTGCTCATGTTCATAAGGTTTACATAAAAAGTTAAATTAATAATGTTGCACATTTTTCAGGCAAAAATAATCAATTTTTACCTAATTTTAATTTTGCAAACTCATGTTCATAAGGTTTACATAAAAAGTCAAGTTAATAATGTTACACATTTTTTCAGGCAAAAAGAACCACGTTTAGGGCTCTAGGTCTCCGCTGAGGCCTTTTTAGCAAATTTTAACCGTGCGTGCTCATGTTCATAAGGTTTACATAAAAAGTTGCGTTACATTTTATGTAATGCCTATGAATATCAGTAGGGTTAAAATCAGTTAAAATTGCCTCTATCAAAATATACGGTAAAAAAATTAATGTTTTGTGGTTGAGTAAAAGTGAAACATTATTTACTTGATTGGCTATGTAACCCTTATGAATATGAGCTCGGAAAATTAAAACTTGACAAAAAGGCACAAATCTAGACCTTATAATTAATGTTATATTTCGAACACTCCACTTGTGGGGAGGTGTTTCATAAAAATTAAAAGTGCATTATTTATACAATGCGATAAAGTTTAGGTGGCCAGTCTTAAGAAACCCGCACCACACTCCAACAGATCGCTAACAACAAAATTCTAAGAGTTTTCGATAAATTGACCATTCGGAGAAATTATCTTTCGATATAATGAACTTTTAGGTAAAGTAATCCTTCGATGAAATGATATTTTCGATCAAATGTCCTTTCCATGAAATGAACCTTCAAGTGAAGTGACCTTTCGGTGAAAGGAACGTTTCGGTTAAGTGATCCTTTGGTGAAATGTACCTTTGGATCAAGTGATTTTCGGTCAAGTGACCCTTCGGTGAAATGTACCTTAGGATCAAGTGATATTTGGTCAAGTGACCTTTCGATCAAGTGAACGATACCCGTGTGTGCTCGCGTAAGATCACAAAACCATTTAAGAAAAATTTTGCATCAGATGTCTCCTGACGGTGAGTTGCGTTAAGCATAGCAAAAACGTTTTCGTTAGTTCAACATTTAAAGAGTTTTAAATTTCTGCTTAAATTTCAGAAGTATGGCAGCGTTTTACAAATATCTAACAGGGAAATATTCTTTATGATAAGATTCATTAAACCTGAAGTTCCTCCAGACTTTCATATCCTCTTCATTTAAGTATTTCTCGGGTGCGATGGAGATGGTTCTTTTGGATTTAATAATTCAGTTTAATGAAATATTAAATCCTGTGAGACAGTGTGACTTCATTTCAACTGAATTTTTTACTGTGAAGTCACCTTTCAACTACTTTCATTTTTTTGCTCTTTTACTCGTACATTTGAATTTTACTCACAGTTTCAAATACACGCAGGATATACATATATATCATCATCATCATCATCATCATTGTCAACCATTATCAATCCACTGCTAGACGAAGGTCTCCCCAAGTTTCTTCCACAACGGTCTCTCTTGTGCCAGTCTCCTCCATGGTACTCCCGCATACTTTCGAATTTCATCTACCCATCTCCCATGTGTTCTTCTTCTGGGGCATTTCCTATCTCTTGGAAACCAATCTAAAATTTCGACTGTCCATCGATGTTCTGTCCTTCTGGCAGTATGTCCAGCCCATTGCGATTTCAGGGATTTAACTCTGATCATGATGTCTTCCACTCTTGTCATTTTTCGGATCCACGACTTCCTCTTCTTATCTCTCCTGGTTACACCAAGCATGCACCTCTCCATGCCTCTTTGGGTTGTCTGCATCCTTTGTATGTCTCTTTTAGTTAAGGTCCACGTCTCTGCACCATACGTAAGCAATGGAAGGATGCATTGACCAAATACTTTTCTTTTGAGACATATTGGCATATTGCTTATAAAATTAGGCTGTTTCTTCCAAAGGCTCTCCAGGCAAGTTTTATACGCAGATTAATTTCTTCATCAATTTGACCCTCACTTGATATCTGCTGTCCAAGATAAAGGTACGTATCTGTTATCTCCAGCTTTTCTCCATCAATCGATACATCTTCATTTCTTGTAAAAGCATTGTACATCACTTTTGTCTTCTGAAAGTTCATTTTTAATCCCACTTCTTTAATCTTGTCAGCAAGTTCCTGGATCATACTCTGCAGCTCTGATGGGGTAGTTGTAAAAATGGTTACGTCATTATCAAAACGAAGGTGAGTTAGATAATCTCCATTAATCTTTATCGCTTTGTTTTACATGTTCAGTGATTGAAAGACATTTTCCAATATGGCATTAAAGAGCTTGGGAAATATGGTGTCACCTTGTCTGACTCCCTTTCCAATTTTTATGTGTGTTGTATTTTCAAATAGCCGAATCTTTGCACTTGCATTTTCATAGATGTTATTAATAATATTAATGTATGCATCTTCAATACCGCAGGATTTCAAAGCCATTGTAACTGCTGATGGTTTAACCGAATCATAGGCCGTTTCATAATCGCTAAAAGCCTTGCACAATGGAAGTTCATATTCATTCGCTCGTTCAATTAGTTCTCACAGTACGTGGATATGATCTATAGTGCTGTAGCAACTCCTGAATCCAGCTTGTTCTCTCGGTTGAGCCATGTCCAGTGTTACCTTCAAGCGGTGTGAAAGAACTTTAGTGAAGATTTTATAAACCACTGATAAGAGGCTGATAGGTCTGCAGTTCCTGAGATCCCCAATGTCACCTTTTTTTATGTAACAGGATCATTGTAGCATTGTTCCAATCCTCAGGAATCTTCGAGTAAAAATTTGGTCGAGCGCTGTTTCAATTTCTCCAATTTCTTCTTGTATGATGTCTACAGTAATTCCATCTTCTCCTGGAGTTCATGTTCCTCCGTATCATGTTCTTGATTGCATGTGAAACTTCTGCTAGGAGGACTGGAAGAACTCTGATACTGGTACCATTTATGATGTCTGAAGTACATGTATAATCCCTTTCTTATAATTTGGAGTAGAAATATTTCACTCTTGTCAAAATTTCGCCTCTGTTTCTTGTTACAGAACCATCTTCTTTTCTCAGTGCCATAATCTGTTTTCTTCCCTTACTGAGATGTCCTTTTGCTATCTTTAGGATTTGGTTGTTTTCAATTGCTTTCCTCACTAGTTCACAGTTGAATTTCCTTACGTCTTCAGTGATACGTTTTCGTACTGTCTTGCATAGCTCTATATATTTCACTTTGCAATTTACATCTTCTTTACTTGTCCTCATCTCTCTTCTTTTTTGCATCAACATTTTGGTTTTTCCTGAAAATTTGTTTACATGCAACTTGTTGTTAGACCCAGCTAATTGTGTTGCTGTTTTCATAAGAGCTTTGGTTACTTCTCTGTTAACTTCAGAAATATACACTTCTTCCGATGTTAGGCCTTCTAAAGCAGAGAATCTGTTCTTCAGTTCCAACTTGAAGGTGTTATGGTGTTTTTTAAGGTTGGTTATGTCAATACATTTTGTTTGGCTTATGAGCTTGCCACGTTCGAGTTTAATGTTGAGGTGCATATATATATATCGGGATATAAGTTCAGGATATGCGCAATATCCCAGCCTTTCCTTGACAAATGTCAACCCCGCCTTTTAGTGGTGCATCCTGTTCCCACTAAAGGGGATCTGACGACCGCCAATAGCGGTATGACTATACCATCGTGATTAGAGGAAATGCTATCCCACACTAACCAACCAGCTTGGGTTATGGCCAAACCCCTCCAAAATGACTATACAACTTAATCTTGTGAGTTATGGCCAAACCCCTCCAAAATAACTCCACAACTTACATCTTGGCCCTCAGTCTCCGGCAGCTGGAATGTACCTGGCCAAGGCAGCGGCCAGTGCGACATGAATGCAGAGGGAGCTAAAAATCACCGGAGGACCGAATAGGCTGCCATTTGATGCTGACCTTGGCTACTTACAATGGACTCTTCCTGTTTTCTGTTTCAAGACTTCTTGATTTGGAACAGGAACTACAAAGGATCAAGTGGGATATCATCGGGCTAAGTGAGGTAAGGAGAAAAAGAGATTTCATTAAACTGAAAAGTGGACATCTCTTCTTCTATTGTGGGACAGATACTGTCAGAACTAGTGGTGTTGGATTTATAATAAACAAGAAACTGAAGGATAAGTTGTAGAAGTTGAAAGTTCCTCTGACAGAGCTGCACGACTCGTTATCCAACTCTCAAGAAGATACCAGGCTCAGATTACTCAAATTTATACAAGCACCACAAGTCATTCTGAAGACGAAAATGGAAACTTTTACGAAGAAATTCGTCATCTAAATAATAAAGGCAAGCAGCACTTGAAGATGACTACGGGAGATTTTAATACGGAAATAGGGCAACGGAACAGGTAAATTCGGTCACGACAGTAGAAACCAGTGTAGAAATACTCTCGTAGATTTCGCAGAGGCAGAAGGGTTTTTCATCATGAACTTTTTTTTCAAGAAAAAGCGGCAAAGGAAATGGATATGGAAGCATCCCAATACATGGACAAGTGTATCTGATTTTATTATGTGTAACAAGAAATTTGTCATGGAAGACTGCAGTGTTTCGAACAAGTTCAACACAGGTAGTGACCAAAGAATGGTAAGATGTAAGATGCACCTCAATGCTAAACTCGAGCGTGGCAAACTAATAAAACAAACAAAGTGTATTGACTTAACCAACCTTAAAAAGCATCATAATACCTTCAAATTGGAACTGAGGAACAGATTCTCTGCTCTAGAAGGTCTAACATCAGAAGAAGTGGACATCTCTGAAGTTAACAAAAACGTAACCAAAGCTCTTATGGAAACAGCAACAAGATATAGCTGCTTCTAAGAACAAGTTGCATGTGAACAAATTATCAGGAAAAACCAAAATGTTGATGCAAAAAAAAAGAGAGATGATGACAACTAAAGAAAATGTGAATTGCAAAGTGGAATATATAAAGCTATGCAAGATAGTACGACAAATTTTTCAAAATTCAACTGTGAACTAGAGAAGGAAGCACTTGAGTACAACCAAAACTTAAAGATAGCAAAGGGACATCTCAGTAAGGGATGAAAACAGATTATAGCACTGACAGAAGAATATGGTTCTGTAACAAGAAATAGACGCGAAATTTTGACAAGACTGAAAGATTTCTACTCCAAATAATATCAAAGGGATGATACATGTACTCCAGACATCATGAAAGGTACCACTACCAGAGTTCTTCCGGTCCTCCCAGCAGACGTTGCACATGCAATAAAGAACATGAAACGGGTAAAAGCACCAGGAGAAGATGGAATTACTGTAGACATCATACAAGAAGCAAGTGGAGAAATTAAAACAGTACTTGCCCAGATTTTCACTCGATGCCTTAATGAAGGGAAGATTCCTGAGGATTGGAACAACGCTACAATGATCCTGCTACATAAATAGGTGACATTGAGGATATCAAGATCTACAGAACTATCAGCCTCCTATCAGTGGTTTATAAGATCTTCACTAAAGTTCTTTCACACCGCTTGAAGGTAACACTGGACATGGCTCAACCGAGAGAACAAGCTGGATTCAGGAGTGGCTGCAGCACTATTGATCATATCCACGTACTGAAACAAATAATTGAAAGAGCGAGGGAATATGAACTTCCATGTGCATGGCTTTTATTGATTATGAACAGGCCTTTGATTGAGTGAAACCATCAGCAGTTACAATGGCTTTAAAATCCTGCGGTGTTGAAGATGCGTACATTAATATTATTAATAACATCTATGCAAATGCAAGTGCAAAGATTCGGCTGTTTGAGAATAGAGCACACATAAAAATTGGAAAAGGGGTGAGACAAGGCGACACAATGTCGACCAAGCTCTTTAATGCCACATTGGAAAATGTCTTCCAATCACTGAACTCGGAAAACAAAGGGATAAAGATTAACTGAGATTATCTAACTCACTTTCTTTTTGCTGACGACGTAGTCATTTTTGCAACTAATCCATCAGAGCTGCAGAGCATGATCCAGGAACTTGCCGACAAGAGTAAAGATGTGGCATTAAAAATGATCTTTTAGAAGACAAAAGTGATGTGCAATGCTTTTACATGAAATGAAGATTTATCGATTGATGGAGAAAAGCTGGAGATAACAGACACGTACGTTTATCTTAGACAGCAGATATCAAGTGAGGGTCACATTGATGAAGAAATTAATCGACGTTTAAAACTTGTATGGGAGCTTTTGGAAGAAACAGCATAATTTTCAAGAGCAATATGCCATTATGTCTTAAAAGAAAAGTGTTTTATCAATGCATCCTTCCAGTGCTTACGTATGGTACAGAGACGTGGACCTTAACTAAAAGAGACATACGGCTGCAGACAACTCAAAGAAGCGTGGAGAGGTGCATGCTTATTGTAACGAGGAGAGATAAGAACTCGTGGATCCGAAAAATGACAAGAGTGGAGGACATCATGATCAGAGTTAAATCCCTGACATGGCAATGGGCTGGACGTACTGCCAGAATAACAGACATTCGGTGGACTGTCGAAATTTCAGACTGGATTCCAAGGGACAGAAAAAGACGAGAAGAAGGCCACATGGAAGATGGGTGGATGAAGGTCGAAAGTATTCTGGAGTAAAATGGAGGAGACTGGCGCAAGACAGACCGTTGTGAAAAGAGGCTTGGAGAGACCTTCGTGCAGCAGTGGATTGACAATGGTTTACAATGATGACGATATATATATATATATATATATATATATATATATATATATATATATATATATATATCATCATTATCATCATCAACATCAACCATTTTCAATCCACTGCTGGATGAAGGTCTTCCTAAATTTCTTCCGCAATTTTCTGTCTTGGGTGTGTCTCCTCCACGTCACTCCAGTACACTTCGAATTTCATCTATCCATTTCCCATGGGGTCTTCTTCTGGGTCTTTTCCTGTCCCTCGGAATCCAGTCTGAAATTTCGGTTGTCCATCGGTGATCCGTTCTTCTGGCAACATGTCTAGCACATTGCCATTTCAGTGATTTCACTGTGGTCATGATGTTGTCTGCTCCTGTAATTATCCTTATCCACAAGTTCATCTTCTTATCTTTCCTGATTACACCAAGCATGAATCTCTCCATGTTTTATTGAGTTGCCTGTAGTCTTTGTATGTCTTTTTCAGTCTTTGCTCTATACGTAAGCACTGGGAGGATGCACTGATTTAATACTTTTCTTTTAAGACATAATGGCATACTGCTCTTAAAAATTATACTGTTTCTTCCAAATGCTACCCATCCAAGTTTTATACGCCGATTAATATCTTCACCAATGTTACTTTTATTTGATATCTGCTGCCCTAGATATGTAAATATAGGTATCGGTTGTCTCAAGCTTTTCTCCATCAATCGATGAATCTTCGTTTCTTTTAAAAGCATTGTCCATCACTTTTGTCTTCTGAAAGTTTATTATTAATCCCACTTCTTTACTCTTGTCAACAAGTTCTTGGATCACAACCTGCAGCTCTGAAGGGGTAGTTGCACAGATCACTACGTCATCTTTGCAACTACCCTTTTAGAGTAGCATATACTACGTCTTCGTTGCAACTACCCCTTCAGAGCTGATGAGTACGTCTTCTTTGCAACTACCCTTGCAGAGATTTTTGCCTTTCGCATCATGCCTTGGTTCATGGAGCAGAAAATAAAATATTAGAATGGAGTGCTTATCACTTGTGCCAGGTTTGTGGTCGATACTGCTGAGATGAAAGATGGGAAAGGATTGTTTTTCCGTAGCTTTCGTGAATTCTGGCCGATATTAATTTCCGTTTGAGGAGCACAGAGAATTATTGCCACCGTTTGGTTTAGAAGGTACGTCGGCCACGTACGCTGTGCATCATGTCATTCGGTGGAATAACATTGTCACGGAGCAGAGAGCAGATATTCGCCTCTGTTTGAAAATCGGCAAAACTGCATCTGAGAAAACTGAATTATTGTTTAATGCGTATGGAGCTAATTGCCTATCTCGTACGCAAATATTCCGATGGTATGTACTTTCAAAGGATGTGTGAGAAGATTTGGAAATTGACGAAAGGCTCGAACGTCCGATTTCAGTGCACACGTCTGAACTCATTGAAAATGTTCGCGAAAAGATAAAAAAAATGATAATTGTGTGACCTTGAGTAAGCTGGAATGTGAGCTCAGTGTTAAGAAGGATTTTTGCGCAAGATTTGGGGTTAAAAACTTTTGTGCTCGTTTTGTTCCGACTAGAAACATACGCGAGTGGAGTGTGCAAGATACCCTAGAAACTGCAGAATCAATGCACTTTTTCCTCTAAAGCATTGTGGCTGGTGACGAACCATGGTGTTTTCGTTACGATCCTGAAACGAAACGTTCAACTGCTCAATGGAAGTCACTACAGTCACCCAAAGGAGAAACAAATCAGTTGTAGGAGTCCAAAATTAATACAATGATTGTGTACTTTTACAACAGCAACGGAATTCTTCGACAGGAGTTAATTCCTGAAAGTACAACTTAACTTACAATGCTTACACATCCAGTTTAGAACGATTTTTAGGAGAGGATTGATTGTTCTTGTCAGGCCTGAGTACAAAAATCTGCAATGGTTCCTTCTTCACGATAACGCACCGGCACACAGAGTAGTCAGTGTACAGTAATTTCCTGTATGAAAGTACAGATCTGAAGAATAGTGAGGGATGGTTGTGTGTGTACTCGACCATCCCTCCCTATTCTTCAAATCTAGCACGGTGTGACTGCTTTTTTATTTCCTAAATTAAAGCTGCCTTTAAAAGGAAACGTTTTTTCAAGACATTGAAATTATACAAAGAACTGTGACATCAGCTCTTCACTACATACCAAACGATATCTTCTGCAAGGCTTTCTTCTCGTTGCCTGATCGTGCGACTTCTTCTATTAACGCAGGAGGAATGTACTTCGAATAAAATATATTCAAGTAAGTTTTGTAATTTCTGCTGCTTTATCCTTTTTTTTGTAAAAAATCCAGTATTATTATTTATTTGCCGCCCTGTGTATTATAAAAGAAAATATTTTCATACGGAGTATTCACCTTCCCGCTTACGTAATTTTTTTCATTTTTTTTCATTTATTCATTTTTCAGTTGCCACATATTACAGTTCAAAATACAAACAACATAATCAATTACAAAAAATGTAGCAACCAGGAGAAGGAGGGAAAAGGCCGTAAGGCCTGACATAGCCCTCCCACCCCTAGTACTAAAAAGAAGAAAAAAGACTCAAACAACAAAGAACAATACAAAAGACAAGTCAAAGGCATATTGAATATAACTGAAAGATTAAATAAATACATAAGTGTATATAGATGAAAGGTCTATCCATAAGCTGTGAAATCAATCCAGCTACCAGCTCAGGTCAATTCCATATTAATTGAGAGACTTGTTCATTAGGTAGGGTTTGAATTTTTTTAAATAGGTCAAATATGTTAATGGCTGTTCAAATTGTTAATAGAGCTTTATTACTTAATTGCCACACTGTGCATTGTAAAAGAAAAGATTTTCATATAGAGTATTTACCTTTGCGCTTATGTAAATCAGCCTTATTACTTAATTGCCGCACTGTGTATTACAAGAGAAAAGATTTACATACAGACAGAGTATTCATCTTTCCGCCAGTGTAAATCAGCCTCATTACTTAATTGCCGCACCTATGATAATATGATAAGAGAAGAGATTTTCATACAGACAGAGTATTCAGCTTTCCGCCCGTGTAATCAGCCTCCTTACTTACTTGCCGCACTGTGTATTATAAGAGAAGAGATTTTCATACACACAGAGTATTCACCTTTCCGCCAGTGTAAATCAGAAGATATTTTCATAGAGACAGAATGTTCACCTTTCCGTTTATGAAAATCAGCCTCATTACTTAATCGCCGCACGGTGTATTATAAGAGAAAAGCTTTTCATACAGACAGAGTATTCATCTTAACTCCCGTGTAAATCAGCCTCATTACTTACTTGCCAAACTGTGTATTATAGGAGAAGACATTTTCATACAGACAGAGTATTCATCTTTCCGCCAACGTAAATCAGCCTCCTTACTTACTTGCCGCACTGTATAGTATTATAAGAGAAGAGATTTTTATAGAGACAGGGAATTTATCTTTCCGCCAGTGTAAATCAGAAGATATTTTCATACAGACAGAATATTCACCTTTCCGTTTATGAAAATTAGCCTCATTACTTAATTGCCGCACTATGTATTATAATTTCATACAGATAGAGTATTCATCTTAACTCCCGTGTAAATCAGCCTCATTACTTACTTGCCAAACTGCGTATTATAAAAGAAGAGATTTTCATACAGACAGAGTATTCATCTTTCCGCCAGTGTAAATCATCCTTATTACTTAATTGCCGCACTGTGTATTTATTTGAAGAGAAGAGATTTTCATACAGACAGAGTATTCATCTTTCCGCCAGTGTAAATCATCCTTATTACTTAATTACCGCACTGTGTATTTATTTGAAGAGAAGAGATTTTTATACAGACAGAGTATTCATATTTCCGCCCGTGTAAATCAGTCTCCTTACTTAATTGCCGCACTGTGTATTTATTTTAACAGAAGAGATTTTCATACAGACAGAGTATTCATATTTCTGCCAGTGTAAATCAGTCTCTTTACTTACTTGCCACACTGTGTATTATAAGAGAAGAGATTTTCATACAGACAGAGTATTCATCTTTCCGCCAGTGTAAATCAGCCTCCTTACTTACTTGCCACACTGTGTATTATAAGAGAAGATATTTTCATACAGACAGAGTATTAATCTTTCCGCCAGTGTAAATCAGCCTCATTACTTAATTCCGGCACTATGTATTATAAGAGAAGAGATTTTCATACAGACAGAGTATTCATCTTTCGTCCCGTGTAAATCAGCCTTATTACTTAATTGCAGCACTGTGTGTTATAAAAGAAGAGATTTTCATGCAGACAGAGTATTCATATTTCCGGCCATGTAGCAGTATGGTGTTAAGTTACGGGAAAATTGTTCTTCCTTATCTCTAAACTAGGTGGTTGCTTTGATGGACAGATTCCCAAAAACAAATTCGAAAGTTTTCCGAACCTAACAGATAGTATCTTAGTGATGTTTACGCCATACTATTTCAGTAAACATTTATTTCGTGTGACTTTATAACTCAGAGATTTCAGTTTCCATCTTTATCTTTTCCCAGGTTTATTGAAATAGCTTTTTAGCTTTTCCACGAAACACGCACACAAGATATTGCTATATATCGGAGTACTTTATTTCCACGTTCTCGGCGATCCATGCTACATGCGGCCAATTTATGCTTGGTTTTCTTTATATCAAGACATCGTGCCTCTTACTGGAGAATACGGTAATCGGAATTTGCATTTCACATTTTCAACGTCCGCTGAATTTGTTTTAAAGCATACCCATTTTCTTTGATGCTATTTCTTACCTAAACACGTGTTGGAATACGCAGAAATGCAAGAAAAAGGGAGTTACACTTCCTGCATTACCATATTGCCGTCATAGCTTTGAGCCATTTCATTGAAAACAGTGCCTTGAGCGCGCAATTGGGTCTGTCGTCGTTTTTCTCAAAATGAGATGCGATCCATCAGTCGTTCCATGGAAAACATATTCAGGTGAGTTCAGAAGCATCTTTCCTCACAGGAAAGCGAACTCTTCTAAGATTTTGATATAAATGGAAAGATGTATATTTATTGCTCAAAGACATTTTTGATAATAATAATTATAGTAAGTATCATACGCTGTATATACTAATTATTGCCAGTTGTTTCATCAAGTGCTTATTCTAATAAACTCAGAAATCCAAAATCCAAATATTGTCCCTCATTGTCTTTCAATATGCAGGAGAACGTACCCTCCGGGGATTGCAAGCAGTTCTAACGGAAATTGGAAATATTTTCTAAGGACACTTTATTTAAAAGTCGTCACTGCAGGGCAATCGTTTCGTAATTATGATACATTGGAGATGTGAATTTCTCCCCCACTAGTCTCACTTCGTCGTTCAAAACACCCACCCTTTTCCTGAACTGGAAAATTAAAATTGTGACTGTTATTATTGCGAATCATTTCAAAACTGAATTGAAAGAAGACATCTAGAAAATGCTTAACTTCCAACTTTGACACTTTGAGAATTGATTTGCTAATGTGAGATGTGACGTACCTAACTCAGAGGTGACGTACATGCGGCAGAGTTACAGCTACACTCTTCATCGGTATAGCTTAATTGGGAAAGAATTCGGCTCCGGAGATGAAGGATGCTGGCTCGAATTAAATGGAATTAAATGGATTTTACGCTATAGAGAATATAAGACAATGACTTCTCATATAATTAAAAATACCACCGTTGAACTCAACAGGATTAGGTGACTGATATCTGCTTGAATACGTATCTGCAGTAATGAAATTCCCTAATAGTGTTTTCTCCTGGATTTTGGACTATTGTTCCAGTTGTTTTTAAAACTAGTACAAGGTCTGATCAAATGATATCCGACCTAGGGGCAGGAAAAAATATCTTAGTAGGCTCTTGTGCTGATGTCCTTGTTCTCCTGAAAGGAGTCACCTTCTGATATTATGCACGTTTTCCAGCGATCTCTCTGTTGCTCATACCATTGAAACAAGTAGCTAAAACATTCGTGCGGAAATAACACTTGGTAAAATAAAAGACTGTCTAAACACGATTCAAAACCTACGCATTTAGCGCAATCACGTTTAAAAATTGCAATTTCTTCACAGCTAAAAAAACGCTAGTTAAAATAAGTAAAGGCGAGAAGGTCAGGTGATGCGTAACATCACAGCCTCTCCTTGACAAATGTCAACCCCGCCTTCTCGTGGTGCATCCTGTTCCTACTAAAGGGGCTCTGACGACCGCCAATAGCGGTATAACTATACCATCGGGATTAGAGGAAATTCTATCCCACACTCAATAACCCGCTTGGCCAGCGTGGTGAGTTATGGCCAAACCCCTCCAAAATGACTCCACAACTTAAATCTTGGCCCTCAGTCTCCGGCAGCTGGAATGTACCTGGCCAAGGCAGCGGCCAGTGCGACATGAAGGCAGAGGGTGCTAAGAATCCCCGGAGGACCGGACTAGGCTGCCATCTGATGCTGACCTTGGCAACGTACAATGGACGCTCCCTATCTTCTGATTCAAGGCTTCTTGAATTAGAAGAGGAACTACAAAGGATCAAGTGGGACATCGTGGGGCTAAGTGAGGTAAGGAGAAAAGGAGAAGATCTCATCGAACTGAAAAGTGGACATCTCTTCTACTATCGAGGGACAGATACTGGCAGAACTAGTGGTGTTGGATTTATAATAAACAAGAAACTGAAGGATAAAGTTGTAGAAGTTGAAAGTTCCTCTGACAGAGCTGCACGGCTTGTTATCCAACTCTCGAAAAGATACCAGGCTCAGATTATTCAAACTTATGCACCCACCACAAGTCATCCTGAAGAAGAAATTGAAGTATTTTATGAGGAAATTTGTCATCTAAATAATAAAGGTAAGCAGCACTTGAAAATAATTATGGGAGATTTCAATGCAAAAATAGGGCAACGGCAACAGAATGAAACTTCAGTAGGTAAATTCGGTCACGGCAACAGAAACCAGCGTGGAAATACTCTCGTTGAGTTTGCAGAGGCAGAAGGGTTTTTCATCTTGAACTCCTTCTTCAAGAAAAAGCCACACAGGAAATGGACATGGAGACATCCAAATGGGACGACAAGTGAAATTGATTTTATTATGTGTAACAAAAAATTCGTCATAGAAGACTGCAGTGTGCTAAACAAGTTCAACACAGGTAGTGACCATAGATTGGTGAGATGTAAGATGCACCTCAACACTAAACTTGAACGTGGCAAGCTCATAAGACAAACAAAATCTATTGACATAACCAACCTTAAAAAACACCATAATACCTTCAAGTTGGAACTGAAGAACAGGTTCTCTGCTTTAGAAGGCCTAACATCGGAAGAAGTGGACATCTCTGAAGTTAACAGAAAAGTAACCAAAGCTCTTATGGAAACAGCAACAAAATTAGCTGGGTCTAAGAACAAGTTGCATGTAAATAAATTATCAGGAAAAACGAAAATGTTGATGCAAAAAAGAAGAGAGATGAGGACAACTGAAGAAGATGTGACTTCCAAAGTGGAATATATAGAGCTATGCAAGACAGTACGAAAAAGTATCACTGAAGACGTAAGAAATTTCAACTGTGAACTAGTGAGGAAAGCAATTGAAAATAACCAAAGCCTAAAGATAGCAAAGGGACATCTCAGTAAGGGAAGAAAACAGATTATGGCACTGAGAAAAGAAGATGGTTCTGTAACAAGAAATAGAGGCGAAATTTTGACAAGAGTGAAAGATTTCTACTCCAAATTATATGAAAGGGATGATACATGCACTCCAGACATCATGAAAGATACCAGTACCAGAGTTCCTCCAGTCCTTCCAGCAGAGGTTGCACATGCAATCAAGAACATGAAGCGGGGAAAAGCTCCAGGAGAAGATGGAATTACTGTAGACATCATACAAGAAGCAAGTGGAGAAATCGAAACAGTACTCGCCCAAATTTTCACTCGATGCCTTAATGAAGGAAAGATTCCTGAGGATTGGAACACCGCTACAATGATCCTGCTACATAAGAAAGGTGACATTGAGGATCTCGGAAACTACAGACCTATCAGCCTCCTATCAGTAGTTTATAAAATCTTCACTAAAGTTCTTTCACACCGCTTGAAGGTAACACTGGACATGGCTCAACCGAGAGAACAAGCTGGATTCAGGAGTGGCTACAGCACAATAGATCATATCCATGTGCTGAGAGAACTAATTGAAAGAGCGAGGGAATATGAACTTCCATTGTGCATGGCTTTTATCGATTATGAAAAAGCCTTTGATTCGGTGAAACCATCAGCAGTTACAATGGCTCTGAAAACCTGCGGTATTGAAGATGCATACATTAATATTATTAATAACATCTATGAAAATGCAAGTGCAAAGATTAGGCTGTTTGAAAATACAACACACATAAAAATTGGAAAGGGAGTGAGGCAAGGTGACACCATATCTCCGAAGCTCTTTAATGCCACATTGGAGGGTGTTTTTCAGTCACTGAGCTGGGAAAACAAGGGGATAAAGATTAATGGAGATTATCTAACCCACCTTCGTTTTGCTGATGACGTAGTCATTTTGGCAACTACCCCATCAGAGCTGCAGAGTATGATCCAGGAACTTGCTGACAAGAGTAAAGAAGTGGGATTAAAAATGAACTTTCAGAAGACAAAAGTGATGTTCAATGCTTTTACAAGAAATAAAGATTTATCGATTGATGGAGAAAAGCTGGAGATAACAGACACGTACGTTTATCTTGGACAGCAGATATCAAGTGAGGGTCACATTCATGAAGAAATTAATCGGCGTACAAAACTTGCCTGGAGAGCTTTTGGAAGAAACAGCATAATTTTCAAGAGCAATATGCCATTATGTCTTAAAAGAAAAGTGTTTGATCAATGCATCCTTCCAGTGCTTACGTATGGTGCAGAGACGTGGACCTTAACTAAAAGAGACATACAAAGACTGCAGACAACTCAAAGAAGCATGGAGAGGTGCATACTTGGTGTAACCAGGAGAGATAAGAAGAGGAACTCGTGGATCCGAAAAATGACAAGAGTGGAGGACATCATGATCAGAGTTAAATCCCTGAAATGGCAATGGGCTGGACATACTGCCAGAAGGACAGATCATCGATGGACAGCCGAAATTTTAGATTGGATTCCAAGGGACAGGAAAAGACCCAGAAGAAGACCACATGGGAGATGGGTGGATGAAATTCGAAAGTATGCAGGGGTGACATGGAGGAGACTGGCACAAGACAGACCGTTGTGGAGGAAACTTGGGGAGACCTTCGTCCAGCAGTGGATTGATAATGGTTGACAATGATGATGATGATGATATATATATATATATATATATATATACATATATATATATATGTACTGTATATATTCACATTAAAACTCCAAAGGAAATGACTGCGTGTACCATACACACAAAAATGACATCAAAAATTGCAAAAAATATTACAAAGAAACACAAGCACACACCCAGACGCGCGATGCAGCAGACCGAACTGTGCTCAAATATACGTTATAAAATACAAATACAGAACACTTAAGCCACTTACCTCATCAAATGAAATGCGATATCCAAGAAAAAGTATTAAAAATATCAAAAATAACAAATTATATCGAAGATTCAGCTGTCATCATCAGGGAACCCCTGCTGTGTGGGTCCCCTAGGCCATAAATGGAAATAACGATAAACCCAAGTAAGATAAAAAACAAAAAATACAAAACAAACAAGCAAATAGAAGTAGCAATCTAGAGACACACTAAGAAGCAACAGATAGAATTCCGGATAACACAACAACCCGTGACAAACATCCAAATGACCAGCCATGTGACAAATATGCAGCGGAAGAATGACGCATAACGCCGCGGTTACAGGGAGGTATATAACTATAGTGAGTGACGAGAAAGGTTACAGATAGGTAGATGTTAACTTAGTCTTCAACCACAAGAGGCCCATCGAGTGGCACTTAAAGAACTAACCATTTAATATTGTAGGGCCATGGTTGGTACAATTAAATATGTAAGGGGACATGTTGTATGCCTTATAAAAATTCTGAGCTTTGGAGTCGTGCAATAGCTGTGAAAATAATGTTTTTACATATTGCAGTGGGTATTCATTTTCCTTCAAGATGTTCCACAACAGTATAAGTTCTTTAATAAGTACATCTACTGTATTGCAAATCTCAAACAGCCTATGAATCCTCGATATGACAAGATTTCTGCAAATTGACCTGGATACACTAGAATGCCAATTTACGTATTAATTGATATGAAACACATAATTTCTTCTCTTATCATATAAAGTCGTGATATAGCCGTCCATAGAGTTGCATATCTTCAAATCCAAAAAGTTAATTTGACCGGAGGTGACATTAGTTTGCTCCAATGATAACCAGGGAGGATATATGCTTTTAGCAGATATTGGAAAGGTTTCTCAATTAAAGGCAATGACGTCGTCAATGTAGCGTAACACGACACCTGTAAGGTCTTTATTTTCTGTGACATATTTCGGTTCATATTTATGCAAATACAGGTTTGCAAGCACACTGGAATACTTAGATCCCATGGGTATTCCATTAATTTGTTGGTATATGTGACCACCAACTCTCAGATAACTATTGTCGAGACCTAGGCTTACCATGTATCTCCAATTGGCATGTGACATATCTGATTTGTCTTCGAATTTCTCATATAACCAGTCACATACCCTGTGCAAATCCTGCAAGTCTATATTAGTAAATAAATTTTTGAAATCGTAGGTTGCAATGTGCGTGTACTGTCCTTTTTTATTATATTTCACCACTTCCAGGACTTGTTCGCCATTCCCTATATACCAAGCATTTTGTATCTGTCTAAAGATGGCTTTTAGTTTGCATTCAAAGATGGCACCAACTTGCGTGCAATAGCAATCCTTAGCTGATGTTATGAATCTAAAAGAGGTTGGTGATTTATAGAATTTTGGAATTGCATACATTATTGGAAATTTTAAATTGAAGTTTTTAATTTTTAGTCTCTTATATTGTGCAATAATTTTTTTGTTAATGACATTGCTGTCCAACTTAATGCGAGCAAAAGTACTAGTACCATTTAGTTCCTTAGTCAATAGACCGTAGTAGAATCTCTTACATATGAAGGCTAGATTATTTTTCGCCTTGTCAATAGGCAAGATAACAAAGATATCACGTAGATTCCGTATTTGTCTACGGAAACCAGTACATTTATATGTCAGTCGCTTAGGAAGGCTGAATGTGAGCTGTTTATCAATGTTTATATAGACTTTGTTTATCCACTCTAGAAATGACTCATATGGTACATGAAATCTAGAAGAACAACCATTACCAAATTTTACCAAATCCTTTAGAATACCACTTATAAGTTCCTTATACTTGAGTTTCCTGGGTACTCTGTAGTTGGCAGCTTTTTTGACGATTGACTTTAAAATATCGTTGGCTATGATATCTGAATTTCCTGTTAATATATGTCCATAATGTGTGTCGACAAAGTCGCACTTTCAGCATTATCACAAAAACATGGTAGTGTACTGCCATCGCCATTACTACATTCATAATTAGCAATGTCTCTGTAATTATAAAGCTGTTGTCCAATAGTAGGTTCATATTTATATCCAACTGTCACGTTCCAGTCACTTAGAGGAAAGCAAGTTTCATGTTCCCGAAATATTTTGTTGAAACATAAGTTATCTAAGATTTTATCTCTGAACTGTATAACACAGTATACTCTTTCATAATCCTTCGTATTTGCATTATTATGAACAGAAATATGTCACAGAAAATAAAGACCTTACAGGTGTCGTGTTACGCTACATTGACGACGTCATTGCCTTTAATTGGGAAACCTTTCCAATATCTGCTAAAAGCATATATATCCTCCTTGGTTATCATTGGAGCAAACTAATGTCACCTCCGGTCAAATTAACTTTTTGGATTTGAAGATATGCAACTCTATGGACGGCTATATCACTACTTTATATGATAAGAGAAGAAATTATGTGTTTCATATCAATTAATACGTAAATTGGCATTCTAGTGTATCCAGGTCAATTTGCAGAAATCTTGTCATATCGAGGATTCATAGGCTGTTTGAGATTTGCAATACAGTAGATGTACTTATTAAAGAACTTATATAGTTGTGGAACATCTTGAAGGAAAATGAATACCCACTGCAATATGTAAAAACATTATTTTCACAGCTATTGCACGACTCCAAAGCTCAGAATTTTTATAAGGCATACAACATGTCCCCTTACATATTTAATTGTACTAACCATGGCCCTACAATATTAAATGGTTAGTTCTTTAAGTGCCACTCGATGGGCCTCTTGTGGCTGAAGACTAAGTTAACATCTACCTATCTGTAACCTTTCTCGTCACTCACTATAGTTATATACCTCCCTGTAACCGCGGCGTTATGCGTCATTCTTCCGCTGCATATTTGTCACATGGCTGGTCATTTGGATGTCTGTCACGGGTTGTTGTGTTATCCGGAATTCTATCTGTTGCTTCTTAGTGTGTCTCTAGATTGCTACTTCTATTTGCTTGTTTGTTTTGTATTTTTTGTTTTTTATCTTACTTGGGTTTATCGTTATTTCCATTTATGGCCTAGGGGACCTACACAGCAGGTATTGACTTTGTCTGCCTTTGCTGTCGTTTTGAAAGGCCATGTATTCAGCTGGGGTCTCCCTGATGATAACAGCTGAATCTTCGATATAATTTGTGATTTTTGATATTTTTGATACTTTTTCTTGGATATCGCATTTCATTTGATGAGGTAAGTGGGTTAAGTGTTCTGTGTTTGTATTTTATAACGTATGTAACGTATCCCTGGGCAAAAATATATAAGTTCTAAATTAATCAAGCAATGCCTGTGTAAGATTCCTATGTGTTATGTTAATAAGTAAAGCATTCCATTGGTGAGGGACAATAAAAAGTACCTCGTCATTACAACAAACATTGCGATATTTCAATATATACATGTATAAGCTTTCGGTAAACAGGACTTACTGGAAACCGTTGTAAGTATCCTGGCTTGGTCCCATTTTGGAGTATGCAATCCCTGGGCAAAAATCCTGGCAAGGGCAGTATTGGTCAGGTCAGATCTAAAAGAGCGTGGTCAGATAACCTGACGCCAGGAGTTCGAAGTGTAGATCCTATGTATATCATATCTTCCTCTAATGTTGAGTTGGATTCCAATATCAGAACATTTCTAAAGTAACTTTTACGAAACGCTAATATGTGCTGCGTTCCGATCTTCTTGATTTCCACTGTGCCTTCAACTCTTCTCCCCTTCAAACGAATTTTAAATTTCGGGAACAGCTAGAAGTGTGGAGGGTATAGGGATCGCCTCACTTGTAATAACCGACGTTTGGCTAAAATGGCTTGAATGAGGTGAGACAAATGGGGGCGAGGGGTATAACCATATATAGTCATGGTGTAGCTGCCACTCACTTTATTGCAACAATTCACGTCTCTTCCGATGTACTGCATCTCGTAGGCGACGGAGAATTGCCAGGGAGTATTCTTTGTTTGTCCTTTAACGTATTCATGATGAACTACCCCTTGATGGTTAAAAACTGCCGGCATCATAAGGCAGACTTAGCTGCGAATCTTACGCGCCATTTTTGGTTTGGAAATTCTGGACTTCTCCACTAGGTTGATTTGGCTAATACTCTGAATTGTTTCAGCTGATGCATGGCTGAATTTATGGCAAAATTCGATTCCGATTCTTTGCTCAACTCGTTCAGTCATTGCGGCACATGGCAAAAACGCGCCGGGTAGGGAGTTCACATCGCCATAGCTCCACATCCATAAACCAAATGAGGCAGCCGACAGCGTGAAAATTTTCAGACATGCGTAGTAAAGGTCAAGGTTACGCGCCATTGTGTCCCGCCGCTGTGCTCTGTCTAGTTTAGGATAAACAATTCGGTCAGGTACTGTTTGCAGACCTATTTTTTCATATGCAGTACTATACTGATAAATGGAATTGAATTTTTAATAGTTGCAGAATTTACAGCGCCACAAAATTTTTAAATGTAGAGTGTTCATGTGGAAACTTAAACTCAGATTTCCTGAAATAACCTCAGGACACCATTTCACTATGCGTTGTTTACCTGAGTCCACAATTCTTCGACATTTGTAGAGCATCATGCCGAGGCGCTGAATCATCTACCAAAGAAGTCTCATACGTTTTTTACGCTTTCCAACCGTAGGTTGAAGAAGCGTATATGCTCCAGCTTTGTCCGTCCGTCCGTCCGCACGATAACTGGCGTAAAAATGATTCAATTTCGATGAAATGTTAGTATGTGGTAGGGGATCACCCGGGGACGAGCCCTATTGAAAATGGGACAAATGGAGTCACAGGTCACGACGTAGGAGCGGGATACATTCCATTGCACTTATACGTCATAACTTGCGTAAATATAGTTCGATGTCAATGAAATTTGATTATGTGGTGAGGGACTGCCTGGAGACGAACCCTATTCAAAATGGGTGAATTGGGGTCAAAGGTCAGGACATAAGAGCGGGATGCATTCCATTACTTTATGCATCATAACGTGTGTAAAAATAGTTCGATTTCGATGAAATTTCAGTATGTGGTAGGGGACCACCTGGGGACGAACCCTATTGAAAATGGACAAAATGGGGTCAAAGGTGAGGACATAGAATTGCGATCCATTCCATCGCCCTTATCCCATATTATTAAGGTGGACGTCAAGTAATTTTGCTTACTATACTTCGAAAGGAAAAACTTTCGTACACATTTCCTTCACAATTAATGTGTCCTCAAATATAAAAATTTGAACATCGATTAAAATAACTTCTTATCACTTTGAATACTTAATATTTTCTAAAACATAACCATAATTATATTAAAAATCAATAACTTTTGCTTTGGTGTTGTTGAACCCAGAAAAAAAGATGGCGCGACCTGTAATTTAATGACGTCAGTAGACAAACAAATGTTGGATTGCATAATTATGGTTATGTTTTAGAAAATATTAGGTATTCTAAGTTATAAAATAAAGCTATTTTAATCGATGTTCAAATTTTCATCCTTTTGAACGCATTAATTGTCCAGAAAAGAGATGGCGCGAGCTGTATTTTCATGAGGTCAGTAGACAAACAAATGTTGGATTGCATAATTATGGTTATTTTTTAGAAAATATTAAGTATTGCAAGTTATAAAATGAAGATATTTTAATCGATGTTTAAATTTTTATCCTTGGGAACGCATTAATTGGGAAGAAAATGTGTACAGAAATGTTTCCATTCGAACTACAGGAAGCAAAATTACTTGACGTTGACATTAAAGGAGCAATTCTTGTATGTATGCAAATTTTATTTTGAAAACGGCTCTAAGGATTTTGATGAAAATCGTTAACCTACCGTTTTCTGGTAATAGAAATCGATTTACCTTGATCTCGACTTTAGGAGAATTCGTTTAGTGGGTTAAATAACCACCCCGAATTACCACGTTTTTAATGTAATGTCATGGCGTCGTCCGATTAGATGTTGGCGCGCGGTCAAGCCATCTGTCTCATTACGTCACGCGTTGTGTGCGGATCCTATTAAAGTTTTATGACGTCACACTCTTGCCAGCAGATGGTCGCGATTCCAATCTGCCTCATTACGTCACGCGTTGTGTGCGTATGTTCGTCCGCACGATAACTCGTGTAAAAATGGTTCGATTTCGATGAAATTTTAGTATGTGATAGGGGAACACCTGGGAAGGAACCCTATTGAAAGTGAACGAAATGGGGTCAAAGGTCAGGACATAGGTGCGGGATCCATTCCATTGCTCGTATGCGTCATAACTAAAGTAAAAAAGGTTCGATTTTGATTAAACTTTATTATGTGATAGGGGATCACCTGGGGACAAACCCTGTTGAAAACTGGCGAAATGGGAGTCAAAGGTCAGGACATAGGAGCGGAATCACTTTCATCGCCATTATGCGTCATAACTTACGTAAAAATGTTTCGATTTGGATGAAATGTTAGTATGTTGTAGGGGCCTGCCTGGGGACGAATTCTGTTAAAAATGGGAGTAATCGGGTCAAAGGTTAGGACACAGAAGCGGGATCTATTCCATAGCCCTTATGCATCACAACTTACGTAAAATTGCTTCGTTTGCGACAAAACTGTATCGTGTTATTTCGGAGGTACACTGAACCAGTTCTGTTGAATATCATCGAAATGGGATCGAAGGTCAGGGCACAGGAGTGAGATTTATTCCACAGCCATTTTCCTCATAACTTGAGTAATGATTTCTAGTATGTTGGAAAGCGTATCATAATCAATGCATTGCATAATTTTACTAACTTGTTTATTGAAGGGATGTCTTTAGATAGCGCTGATCAAGACAGTACCTAGACACCTATTAGGTACGATCTTCTGCTATTGACAGCGTGCGGGTCGGCGTTATCTTGTCGAAACTGAGCATCAGAGATACAACGGAGATACAGAAACCAAACGGATGTGAGTCAGTACCTCATTGACGCATTGTCAGGCTCTCATTGTACTCGCTATATCATTCTTTAATTATCTGATATCTAGCAGCGAACGGCTGTAGAACCTGGTAGTTTCCAAGCCCTGAGACTATCCTAGGGAGTCGTATGACGCTCGCGGATATTAGCAACAACAGCCCGGTGACCACGTCGTCTTCACACTCTTAATCGCCAATCATGGGTCATCACGTGGTTACATGTGACCGCCACATTTCTAATCGGCGATCATCGCATGATTACATTTGTCCCGCCACTGGCGCAACGATGTGCTGAGATGAGTGGTAGTGGTCGCAATGTTTGGAGAGGGCGAAAAACCTGTCCCAGCCATTCACCGTCCGTGTATGACTAATATCCTTCGATGTTCGTCTGTGGGACAACTTGTCATCGAATGCAGTGGTCCAGGCTCTGCATCACCGTAGTGGAGACTGTGTGCACCAGTCTCCACTACCGCGACGCACACTACTTTCCTCCAATCATGTAGCTACATTCGGCCGATACTCGTTGCATCCCATTAAATTTCCGCAGTGATGCGAGGCAGGGACTAACCAGACGTACATAGTCTTGTGCTGAAACTCAGGAAAAGGTGTGCTTGTGATAGCAGGATCTTCGATGACGTCGCACAGGAATTATTTTCCCTTACACACGCTTTAGCCACCAACTTCATTCTGGTGCAGTGGTCAACACACCCAAGTGAAAAAAAAAACAAATTTAGCTACGTCAAGCCATTTGGCCTTTTTTGACCAACATCGTGATGACAACTGAAATCGTTTACCAAACCCAACTGTAGACACATACCCACCTTGGTTGTCCTCACCTAGGTGCGCTCAGGGAAGCACTACCTGGTGTGATATTTTTTATGTTGAGCACTGTATCTTGATACATCTACTCCCAACAGTTTGCATGTAAATTTTCTGCTTCGCTCAGATTGACAAAGGAACGTATCATTGGACAGAAAATGATGTCACCTATAAACGTGCGTAAGAATTACCTTTTGGAATCTGCTGTTTGAAACTCTTTTATCACGCACAAAGATGAGATATTTACTGTGGCTTTCAAGCGTCGCGTGACATCGAGATTTTGAACAGCCTATGATAAGAGGACCATGTACATAAAAACGCCGTTGGAGATATAAACTCAAGCATTACCAAAAACTTAACTAAGTGATTGTTAAGGACTTCGGAAATCAACTTTGACCACAAAAATAATAAATCAAAGTAAAGTTTGTGTTAGTCCAATACAAAAGGCGATACATTTCAGAAATGGTAGCTACAATGTTTTCGGGAATCAAGAGAGCGAAGGGCTCACGTATCAGCATAATTCGCGTGCTACATGTCACACACATACTGTCAATATGTCTCAAGTTGTTGGAGTCACGCAAAGCGGAAAGACAATGAGCAAACTGCTGTTTTGTTGCAACAAAGTAGTTCAACATTGTTGCTCTGTTTTCATACCATATAACGAACTTTTTAACATAAAATAATTCTTTGTGCGATCAGCCACTGAATATTTATTACAACGCTCCCTGTCTTGATATTTCTTGCAACAAAGCTACATTATCCATTTTGCTTTGCCACAGAGATGCTGTATTTAGGTCGGTGCTCCCATAGCAACTCCTTAGTTTCAGGCAGAACTAAGTGATTAGCCTGATCGGCAACATGCGTGTTCCTAAATTGCTTTCTATGAATTTCACAGTGCTCAGTACATGAAACTTTGAGGAAAATACGGATCATTTCTGTGAGGCTATGGGAGCGCGATGTTCAGTATCAATAAATCCGAAATAAAGTTCCACAAGCGTAATAAAAAAAAACAACTAACATTTAAATCAGCTTTAATCTGAATATTTTAAATTTGCCATCTCTGACATGGTAGTCTTTAGGCAGGGAAAAATGTGGAATTTCAGCATTTTGTGTTGAATTGAACCAAGGAAATCCTTGGTCAAGCATAGAAATGATTGCGGAAAGTATCCCAGGAAAACCATACGAACACATAAAAGGCATATGCGTAATATTATTGGGCTATAGATGCCGTGCATTTTAATGACTTCCTATGTGTAACCATCCTTCAGAAAATTCGAAAATTCGCCCTAGAAAGGGAATCGAACCCGAATCTCTATATTTACATTTGACCATGCTACCGTTTCCACCCAGGGCAGAGGCCCGAAGCAAGTGAAACTAAGGAGATGTTGCTTTAAATTCCTAATAACTTTCTGAGTATGCGCTTGTCGAAGCAATCCCGCTTCATCGTAGTAATCGACCGTTTATCATTTATATATGGATGAAGGTCATGTCCAGTGTAACAAATCGTATAAATCAGTAGGAAGTGAATCCCCTGAAGTTATTGGAATTTCTAATCTAGGTCTCCTTAGTTTCAATTGCTTGGAGCTGTGTTATACTGGGTGGAGTAACGGTTGTGGTATAATATTTGTTTGTGGAGAAATAATTGCTTATGTGTGTATGTCCTGCTTGATAATTGCTTATGGTTCAAACTAATACCTCAACATGGACTTCTCTGTAAAGCATTAATCTGAATTCAGGCTAGAATTTAAAACCTGCTGAAGTAAATGGCTTCACTAGATAACTTACTGAATTACCTTAGCTGAATCTCTATAGTAGAACGCCGGAGAGCTTAACTTCGTCAGCATTGGTATTTAACTAAAAAGAATAAGCTAATTAAACAGTATAAGCCAAAACGGCCGAAATATATGTCAAAAGATTTGTACTAACCAGATTCAATTTCGTTATTCATCCAGAAGAAATAGTATGGCAAAACGCTTTTCTTAATCAAATAGGTTTGTCGCAAAACATATGCAACGAGACACAATCTAATCTCTTTCAGCAACACAAAGAACTGGCTTTAATTAATACGAGGTTTGTACCGAAAGTAATGCAATAATGGGCATAACTTTTTTATTTACTCATAGAGTTCGTTCAAATTGCACATGTGCCGCCCCGGTGGCGCAGTGGTCTAAGAGGATGGCCTCTGATCATTCGTCCATAAGGGGTCCGGGTTCGAATCCCAGTCAGGCATGGATGTTGTGTTTGTCTTACGGCACTGGCTCTCTCCCTTCCCTGGAAGCAGTGACCATAAATTAGGGACGGGCAACTGCTTATAGTCCATTGAGTTGCTCCCGGTGGTCGTTAAACCTCCAATAAAAAAATTGCACATGTTGGTAGAGTAACCCTATCTCTGTACAAAGGTATTACTCGACATAGTCTCCATCACAAGCGATGCATTTGCGTCATCGTTGAACGAAACCAACTCCCGAATACATCCATTGCACCTCGTCTGTGTCATCAAATCATTGTCCTCGGAGACTGTCCTTCATTGGACCGAACAGGTGGAAGACGGAGGGCGCCAGTTCTGGGATGTACGATGGATGGCGGAAAATCGACCATCCTGATTTTTACTGATCGCCTGATTTGTTGCCAAAGATGTGTGTGTTGTCGCATTGTCATGGCGAATGTAGATCCTTTTCAGATTCTTATTCGGTCTCTTCCTTCTTAAGACTTCTGTAAGCTTCTTGAGTGTCTCAATGTATCGCTTTCTGGTCACGGTACGGTTACGTTACAGAAAAACAAGGAGAATGACACCCCTGTCATACCCCCCCCCCCCCCAAAAAAAAAAAATTCTCATGGCTTTCTGTGCTGATCATTGGCTCTTGAAATTACTAAGCCGCCATTCCATGGATTGATTCTTCGCTTCCGTGTCGTAAAGATACGCCCACGTTTCATCCCCTGTCACCTGATCGGGAAAAAAAGTGTCTTTCTTGGCTTCAAATGCTTCTAGCGGATCAGAACAGATATCCACTATTTAGCACGTCTTTTGCAAAAAAAATCGCGCTTATGTTACCAGTTTGTCCGTCCGTTTGTACCCATGATATCTCTGCAACTACCGTACCAGTCCGATTTGAAAAATTCTTTTTGCATTGGGAAGCTTGAAATATGCGGATGGTGATCCTCCATTTCGTTCGTTTTTTTACGATGTGCAATTTCGCCGTTAGAGGGCGTAAATGCAGATGATATCGAATTCAAAAATACGTTTTATTCCACATATTTGCTTCTAAACATCCGACTGAAAAAAATATTTTATCTTTCGATTCCATTTACGTCGAAGAGCAGTTTAGATGTAGTTACTTTTTTTCAGATTACGCATAGATTTTCGGCTAGGGGGCGTAATTTGTAAATTACAATTTTCCCGATAACTCTTCTTCTAAAACTCCGATTTGAAAAAAAAAATTTTCAGCGTACACACCTTCTGACGGAAAATCTTTTGCATATAATTTCAAATTTTTGGTAAAGAATACTTTGGCCACCAGGGGCCGTAAGTGTTAATTTTTCCTTCTGATGTATTTGCCATAAAATCTGAGACTCTAAAATATCGATCGAAAAATGCTTTCGCCGCTCACATCGATAAACATTTTCAGAATGTTTTCTTCTTAAAATATTCCGCAGTTTCTACGCCAGGGGGCGTAGATGTGTATCTTATTAATGTCAATATCTCTACTTCTAGGAGTCTGATTTGAAAAATTCTTTCTTTGTTGGATAGTGTTTCCAGTGTGACATATTTTTCATATAATTTCAAAATTTTCAAGTAATTAGTAGACTTCCCGCTAGGGGGCGTTGAGGTAAATTGACCCCCCCCCCCCATTCCTATATCTCTGCTTATAAATCTTTGATTTGAAAAATTATTTCTGCACCGAATTCAGCTCCTGATGGGAAATCGTTTGCACATAATTTCCAATTTTTGTAAAAAATGGTTTGGCCACCAGGTGGCGTAAGTCTTAATTTCTGCTTCTGATGTATTTGCAGCAAAATGTGAGTTTCTAAATTCTCGATTGCAAAAAATGTCGTTTTTTGACCGATACTACTCATGTCGGCAAATCTTTTAGGAACATTTTCTTCTTGAAATAATGCATGGTTTCTACGCCAGGGGTTGTAGATGTATATCTTATTTTTGTCAATATCTCTAGCCTCTGCTTCTAGGAGTCCGATTTGAAAAATTCCTTCTTTGTTGGATAGTGTTTCCGATGCGAAATGTTTTTCCTATTAATTCAAAATTTTCAAGTAAATTATAGACTTTCCGCTAGGGTGCACAAAGGTAAATTGCTTTTTCTGCGTTATTTCTGTTTCTAAAACTCCGATTTGAAAAATTCTTCCTGTATCGCATACAATACCTCACGGAAAATGTTTTTCACAAAATTTCTAATGTTTGGTAAAGAATGGTTTGGCCACCAGGGAGCATAAGTGTTAATTTCTGATTCTGATGTATTTGTAGCAAAATCTGGGGTCCTGAAAACTCGAAATAATTTCTTTTTTCTTGGACCGATGCTACTCATATGGAAAAACCTTTTGTGAATACTTTCTTCCTAAAATAGTGCATGGTTTTCTCACCAGCGGACGTAAAGTCACAACTTATTTTTGTCGATATCTCTGTTTCTGAGAGTCCGATTTGAAAAATTATTTCGGTATTGGAGAGCGTTTCCGGTGTGAAATGTTTCTCATATAAATTTCTTGTTTTTCTTAAAGCACAAGTATGCAACCAGAGGGCGTAAGCTCACGATTCCGTTTACAGGGATTGTGACCCAGTCCAGTTGTGCAACAAACTCACGGATTGTGACTCGTCTCTCTGCGCGAATCAATTCATCCACTCGCTGACGATTCGTGTCAGTGGTCGCAGATGATGGTCTCGCACTGCATGGCATGTCTTCAATGCTGGTTTCCTCTACTTTAAACTTCTTTATCCATCTGTGCACATTGCTCTTGTCAATAGTGTCATCTCCGTAAACATTCTGTAGCCTTCTGTTTATGTCGGACAGCTTGCACCCTTCTTTCGTCAAGAACTCAATGACGGCAAGTTGCTTCTGCTTTTAATAATCATTTACGTGCAATGAAAAAAAGGGTTACTATAGAGGAAGAGCTACTGTACCGACATGTGCAATTTGAACGACCTCTGTCAGCTAATGAAAAAACTAATTCCCAGTTTTGCATTAATTTTGGTACGACGCTCGTACTTCAGCTATTCACAACAATTTGCAACGCCGTGCTTCGAAAACGTAATCGTAAAACATCGCTAAAGTTTGATAGAACAAGAAAGCGTAAACATTCAACAGGAATGTGTGTAACTACTCAAGTAAACATAAATTCTCAAATAAATCAGATCTCTCGTACACAAATCAAATGCCCAGGTACATTTAAAAGCAGCTACTCTTATCATCAGCTTTCGCATACGTCATTACACTTTGACCTGTGGTCAAGTTGCCAAATACACACTCACCGACAGAGAAAATGTAGCTTTCAGGCGAGAAATGCTTAACGAGAATAAACCAAAATTTACATAAGAACACGGGAATTTAAAAGGAAGATGAAATTAAAGTATACGTCACATAGTAGCATTCTCAGAAGATGCTCTTGAGATGGGGGTTCGATTCTCTTTTCAGGGCGATGTAGTTTTCAAGTGTTATGAAGGGTGGCTATTCTGGAAATCAGTAGAATGTATGATATCTATATGCCGATAATTCTACTTACTGTACTTACTCAAGCATTTTAAAAGATTGATACAATT
This sequence comes from Macrothele yani, assembly GCA_039090855.1. Lineage (NCBI taxonomy): Eukaryota > Metazoa > Arthropoda > Arachnida > Araneae > Macrothelidae > Macrothele > Macrothele yani. The sequence continues at coordinate 74,091,923 of CM077011.1, read as the reverse complement.
AATTCAGGCGGTTTGTGCTGCTTTTGCTAAAAAGTACTTTCCTAATGTTCGAGTTCTCACGTAACTGATAAAGGCGTGATTTAATTATGCATTTTCCCCCTAATCTTAAAGGGTGGACGACCGTGAATTTTTTCTCGTGAACAGGGAGCAATACAGCGCTACGTCTGGCTTCTGTGAAACAGGTCGTGTTTCTGAATCGAGCAGAAGCTAGTAATCAAAATTATACTTATTCTCTGAAGAATATTATTCTTGATTTGGGCGATGATGTCAAGAAAAGGTTTTCGAGACAGAGCTATTTTTTATATTACTAGCTTCTTGGCATCACAACGTGAACTGATGTTTAGGTTTTGGCAATAATAGAGAATAAATGAGTATCGACAAGACTTTAAAACTAAACTATTTTTCCGCAACCTTGATGATAAATACATCATTTCTGGTAGAGAACTGCTACCTGTTGTAATCACTTCAGGAAACGAAAAACATCAATTGCATACGTTTGAAACAGTGTTAGAAGAAAAGAACAAAAAGAAAAGGGTTCCATATAAACGAAATGCTGAAAATATTGTGCGTTTCTCTCTGTTCATGCGTGTAACAAGGTTTAATCTGTGTGAGTAAATTTTTTCCACTTTTGATGTTTCTTAACATTTTTGCAAGACAGGCCATAAAATTCTTACTATACTACTAAGATTACAGCTTTAAACTCCTGACACAGTAAAAATAATACGTCATAATACTGAGAGTAATTTCTTCTCTTTTGGAATCAGTGTTCCATAAAAACTGAGAGTAATTAGGCCGTTCCATAAAAACTGAGAGTAATTTTTTTTCAATTGGAATCAGTGCGAAATGAGAAATTAACCACGCAGATGACTAACTGAATTAAGGACGTATCTATGGCAACAGTTATTAGCCGTGGTAGACGATTCTGGTTTTGTTATTGCACAGTTGTTCAAGGTACGTCTGCATTTCGCTATACAGTTATGGAGGTGAGTGATTTAGAGTTAAGAAGTGAAATGGGTTGTGGGATAAAATGTTGCTATCGTTTGGGTAAAACGGCTCCGGAAACAGTTGATTTAATTAAAAAAGGTTATAAAGATAAATGTTTGTGTGCGTCAGCGATCTTTAGATGGCACCATGATTTTAAAAAGGGCGTTTGTCCGCAGAACTGGCTCCCAGGCCTGGTCAACCTGAAAGTGTTTTTACGGAGCGTATTGTTAACACTGTTTGGATAATCCTGCAAGAAGATCGTCGAATGACGTGTCGTCAACTAATATTTTAAAAACGTCGGCATTCCGCATTCTACGCGACAAATTACTGCTGCATCGTGTGTGTTTCAAATGGATACCTCATCAGCTGACGAGAGAACAATTGTTAGCCAGAGTTCCGGTATGTCATGAGTGGGAACAAATGATTGCAAAGAATCCGGTTTTTCTAAACACATTATTAAATGCCGATGAAACATGGGTCCACTATTTCGACCCCCTCACGAAGCGCGCAACGAGTCGCTGGAAATGCACAGGCTCGCCTCCTCCGAAAAATGTCCGCCAAATCAAATCAGCTGGGAAGGTGATAATGATAATTTTATTTGATCATAAAGGTGTAGTCTGCCAACATGCCGTTTTTGCACAAATAACTGTCAATGCTCAGTATTACATTTCAGACTTTTTCTATATCTGTTAGTTGTGCCTTCTTCAGTATTTTGCCCGCAATTACATTGCAAGGACGGTTTTGGTCAATTGCCTTGTCAGTAATCATAACTTTTTTCCCAGTATATCATGGAATTTTTAATTTCAAGAATAGGATCTGGTTGGCTCTTGTGATAAGGTGGAGTATAGACAGAATTGGTTTAGGCCATTGTTTTACGCAAATATCTTGATGTAGGAACTTAGTTACCTGGTCCTGGCTGCTAAAATATTGTTTGGATGCAAAAAGAGATCAGGCAACTGAAATATTTTCTATCGTTTTGTTGATTTTCCCACACATTCTACATCTCTCATAAAATGTAACTTTCAGTATGTGTTTCCTGTAATCCTGGGTTGCGATAACGCCATCTTAAACTCAGATGAAAAATACATCGGTTTCTGGATAGACGTGCCCTTTCTTTAGCCACTGTAGTGAGGAGCTTTTGTCAATGTTTTCCAGACCTAAGAATTTTGGATACTTTCCGTGCAATTTTTTTCTCTTTCAACGCTTCAGTGTGTCTGCATTATTTTCTAACTGAGGAAAAAGCTGAACATATAACGAAGTAAATTTCTCCGTCATTTCTGTCCACGCCAGGATTCGAACCCGGATCCCCTCATTCCGGAATAAGTCACTCTACCAATTGAGCTACGCGGACGTTTTATTCTGATTCCTATCTGCCTTTATGTCGTGTGCGTCCTTCTGGCAGGTACGTCACATCATCTCCCCTTATTTTTTTATTTTTATTTTTTTTTCGAAGTGCTGGAGAATGGATTCTCTTATTTTTCCTATCTCGCGGTGTGGAAATAACATCACATCATTGCGAGATTTTGAACGGTCGGGTCATCCGGATAGTTCGGGCGCCATTATTACGAAGTAAATTTCTCCGTCATTTTTATCCGCGCCAGGATTCGAACCCGGGTTCACTCATTCCGGAATAAGTTGCTCTACCAATTGAGCTACGCGGACGTTTTATTCTGATTCCTATCTGCCTTTATGTCGTGTGCGTCCTTCTGGCAGGTACGTCACAAACATTATTCAGATTATGCGGTCTAAAGCTTTCTCCATCTGCAGCCACCACTCCAGTGATGGCATTGTTTTTACCTAAGAAGTGTCGTTTGAGTTGCTAATCTTGATTAAGGTAAAAAACGAAAATCTAGGTTGTTTTTTGTGTGTGTGTGTGACAGAGAGAGAGTGTGTGTAGGGGGCTGAGATGAGAAAGATTGTCTCCTACTACCTTCTTTTCTTTCGAGGTATTCAAGTGATTATTTTGAATGGTGCTATCTGTATTTATTAAAATGATTTCTTGTGAGTCGGTCAGGTTCGTGTAGATCGATATTCGACAACTTAAGAGTTCAAAAAGAGTACGTTAATAAAGGTAACGCACAAGCGTTTATATCAACAATTTTATTTTTGGAAAACCACTTGGTGCTTAGTATCCTTTTTAGATGGCTGAAGTATTTTTTTTTAATTTCTTATTATTATTATAGATGATTCCTCCTCTTCCTGAGGTTTTTCTCTTCCTTCCGGGATGGGTACGACGTACCAAGTCTGGAAAGTAGTATTTCTTTTCTCTCAATTGTCCAGGAATTTCCTCACTATCCTACAAATGTTCAGGATAGCTGTCTTCTGTAGTTTCATGTAGGTGTTGGGTTGAAGGTCTAGTGTCTGTATATAGCTATGAATGGTCTTAGGCACAACTCCTGTTGCTGATATTACGATGGGGATGGTGGTGACGTTCTCCATATGCCACATTTCCTTGACTTCGTGTCGTAGGCAGTTATACTTCAAAAGCTTCTCTCCGTGCGTCTTCTGGATGTTGCACGTTTTGGGCACTGCTATATCAGTGAGGTATGTTGACTTCTCCTTGTCGACCAGGACGATGTCGGGCCGATTGTGGGGGGTGGGCTTATCTGTTCTGATCAATCTGCTCCAGTACGTCTTGTGGGTGTTGTTCTCTAGAAACGTTGTTGGCTCATACTTGTAGAAGGGGATAGGCTCAGTTGTAATGAGGTGGTGCTTTCTTGCCAATTTCTGATGGACAATCTGGGCGATGTGATTGTGCCTGTTCGTGTACTCTGTCTGTGTGAGGATTTTGCATCTTCCTGTGATATGTTGGACGGTTTCTGGTGCTTGATGGCATTGCATACATGTGTCGTTTTACACTGACGTGTCTTTTAGGATATGGTTCCGGTAGTTTCTGTTGTTTACAACTTGATCTTGTACTGCTATCAGGAACCCTTCGGTCTCCGGGAAGAGTGATCCGTTTGTTAGCCATGCGTTGTAGGTAGTCTTATCCGCATGTATTATTATTATTATTTTTGTAATATTTGTTTTTTCTTCGGCTGGGGCCGGTGCGTAATAGGCGAAGACATTCATGTCAGGCCTGGGAATTTCAAGCACTTTCTAATGAAAAGCCCTTGTATTTCCATGCCTGGTCTGTAGAATGTCTGCCTTTTGGAATAGGTGAAGCAGTCTCCACGGCAATATGATTCCTCGAATATGTTTAGATTGGTACCACTGCCTTTGTCGAAATGAAAATTCGTACGATATGTAATATGCTTTGTTCCCAGATCTTTCGTAATTTCATTTGCATGTTTTCATGTTTCGAGATTTTCTCAGATACTGTTTTTTCGAAATTTTCTGTAAGTGGAATCGCTTCATGTAATAACTATATACTCTTTAGTTTTTTTGTCTGCAAATACAATGTCAGATCGATTGTAATCAATGGGTTTGTCTGTAATGATATGTCTGTCCCAGCACATGATGTAATTCTGATTGTCGTGAAAGGTTTACGGTTGGTACCTGTAATAAGCTGGAGTACAGACTTGAAGAAGGCAGTGTTTAACGTCACGCCTTTGGAGTAGGAGTTTGTCTACCTGGTCGTGCGTTTTAAAGTACTGTCTTGATGCCAGGAGAGAGCAGCCGGTTAAAATATGATCGATAGTTTAAATGGTTTTCCAGGCATTCTACTAGTGTCATCATATATGTCATTATGTGTTTCTTGTAGTTCTGGTTGAGATACCGCGGTCCCGAATTTTAATGAAGAATTATTCCGTTTTTGGATAAAGCTCCCCAACTTCAAACTTCAGCTATTGTCGCGAGAAGTTTTTGTCAATGTTTTCCAAATCAAAGGAGTTTGGATATTTACCGTGCAGAATTTTGTTTTTCCCTTTCCCAACTTTTCAATGGATCTGGATTGCTTTCTGGTTCAGGAACGAACTCAGCAGAATTCAGATTTAGTAGGGGTAAACCTGTATCAGCTGTTGCAACCACTGTGGTCATGGCATGTTTTTTCCCTACTAAGTATTTTTTTAAGTTGTATCTCTTGTTTTCAGCAAAGATCTAATATACTGATTATCCCCCTTCTATAATATTCTCTTTTCAGATAGTTTTTCAACCGATGAATTTGGTTGGTGGTATCTGTATTTGGTTAAACGTCTCCTAACGTATCTTTTAACTTTTTGTAATGTCAGTACTGGTCATTTTAAGGAACCTAAAAGAGTACGTTAATACAGATATAGCCCGGAGTTGACAGTAACAATTTTAGTTTTAGAGTATAACTCAGTATTCAGCATTTATTTAGGCGACTGGTGTATTTTGTTGTAAATCTTTTTAAATGTTCTGTGATTTAACATTCTATTTTTGCTTATTATTATTATTATTATTATTATTATTATTATTATTATTTGTCGATTTTACCGTCTGAAATGGCTCGTGGCCGGGATTTTGGTGCATCAGTGACTCAGAATCTATCCATGAATCTAAGATTCAGCGATAAATTTCAAAGGAACTCACAAGTTCCAAGTTGGGTCACTTCTGAAATTGCGCTATTGTTCACTTGCCAGTTTTATTATTCTCAATATAGCATTTTTAGTTTTTCGAAGAAATTCCTGGTGCATCTATCGCTACTGAAACAAGTGTTGCTCTTTTCTTTCAGAAGTTTTATTATTATTGGAATACAGTTAGAAATTTGGAGGTTCAGAAATTCTGAAAAGTGTTAAAGATTCAAGATGTACGACTTTCACAAATCCTTAACTTTAGTCCTGTAGTTAGTCTTCGTCACCGTTTATTTTATCGTAAAAGAAATTAAGCAGAATTTCATAATTTTTTGTCGCGTTGCTCAAGAGCGGGAAATACATCCTCCGCAGTCCTGGGGAAATGTCGCAGAAGCCAAGGAAAGGAAATGGCAAATCCATGATCCTGTCACGTGTGATAAATATTTCTTACGTAAGATTTACGAAAAATTGCTTTCTATCACGAGGGCCGAGATAAAGAGTGCTACACACGGCAAGCACACGGGGCAATCAATATTAGTGGGTCCACGACCTATTGATTACTCGTTTGGGTGTTCATGAAGCACAATATAAACGAAAAAGGAAAAAAATTCGGTGAACGGTTGATTTTCATGCTCCATTTTAGAGCTTTTACAGCTTTCTGGCAGCAGACCTCTGGAGTACAAAAAAGGAGAGCCATAAGACTAAATGTAGCGACTTAAAAGAGGCAATAAGATTTTGGGGTTGTGTTACGTAATGACTGGGATGCAAATGCTTTTTATCTGCGAATAGTGTCGTTCATGCAAAATGAAAAATAAGCGTTAGTTAAGGGTATATGTTAGGTTTGTAGTTCACAGAGATCGGTTTATACAATGAGACTCCCTTCTTCGATAGAACTTGTGGATGGAGATGTATGTTTTTGACATTTAAGGCACTGAGAAAAGATATGCCTCCGTCATACTAGTCCTGCACGGCAGCGGTGTCTAGCTATGAGTTTTACAATAGATTGATATAATTTCCATAGACCTACGTGACGAACATTTCTTTATTACTGCTTCAGTAAAGCGTATCTAACTGACGAGCAAATGCTTTAAATTTTTGGCCGCATTAAGCATTCCAAAAAATTTATTTTTATTGGCTGGCATTTCTAACGAGAAAAATGAGCGAACAGATCTATCTCACACCTTTTCGATGTACAAATTAGGACAAACCACGTATTTAATTCTATAAGACGAATGCAATCATATTTTCGTAGCACTCTGAGCATAGTCATTTCAATGATAATTTGTTGACGCAGTAATTAGATCATGAGTAAATACTCCTCAGTGCATAAATTGCTCTCAAAAATTAAGAATGTTTATCCAAAATAAGGGAACAGAAGCCGGCGGCTAATGACAATAATACATATTACAGTTTTCTTTGATTTGATCATATCCTTACACGCTAAGATTTGTATACTGAATTTTTCAAAGAAAACAGCTATATCTGCATTTTTGCTTTCAAGTGACCCTTTGTTCGGTACAGTAGCTTGGAGCCTTTCAGTAAGAAGGAACTTTAAATCTGCAAAGCAACGTGAGTGATAACTCAGCTATATACTGGCGATTGTACCATTTGCTTTATACTTCTCGTATGCCATTTTACTTCATGCAGCGCATGGAGTAAGCATGCACAATGTACGCTCTCTATAATTATCCTTAGGGATTTGTTGCCAACAAAATCAACGCATATGATAATAAAAATGTGGGTGTTACTGTGTCTCTAAGTTATTGGCAAATCATGGAAGACACTTTTAAATTCCACAGACCGTTTTTAGCACGTCTTTTGTAAAAAAAGATCGTGCTTCTGTTATCGGTTTGTCCGTTCGTCCGTCCATCCTTCCGTCTGTACCCACGATATCTCAGCAACTATTAGTCCGATTTGAAAAATTACTTTTGCATTGGAAAGCTTGAAATATGCAAATGATATTTTATTTCGTTTTTTTTTACGATGTACAATTTCGCCACTAGAGGGCGTAAATGCAGATGATGTCGAATTCAAAAATACGTTTTATTCCACATATTTGCTTCTAAACATCCGATCGAAAAAAAATTTATATCTTTCGATTCCATTTATGTCGAAGAATATTTTAGATATAGGTATTTTTTTCAAATTATGCATAGATTTTCCGCTAGGGGGCGAAAAAGTACACTACATTTTCTTCTAAAACTCCGATTTGAAAAAAAATTTCTTCAGCTGATACATCTTCTGATGGAAAATCTTTTGCATATAATTTCAAATTTTTGGTAAAGAATACTTCGGCCACCAGGGGGCGTAAGCGTTAATTTTTGCTTCTGATGCATTTGCCATAAAATCGTAGCTTCTAAAATGTCGATTAAAAAATTCTTTCGTGGACTGATGCCACTTATATCAATAAACCTTTTCGGAATATTTTCTTCTTAAAGTATTCCACAGTTTCTCCGCCAGAGGGCGTAGATGTACATCTTATTTTTGTCAATATCTCTACTTCTAGAAGTCCGATTTGAAAAATTCCTTCTTTGTGGGATAGTGTTTTCCGTAGAATTTCAAAATTTTCAAGTAATTCATTTCCCCTATATCTCTGCTTCTAAATCTCCGATTTGAAAAATTCTTTCTGCACAGGATACAGCTCCTGATGGGAAATCGTTTGCACATAATTTCTAATTTTTGTATAAAACAGTTTGGCCACCAGGGGGCGTAAATCTTATTTTCCGCTTCTGTTGTATTTGCAGCAAAATATGAGCTTCTAAATTCTCGATTGAAAAAAACGTCGTCTGTTGACCGATACTACTCATGGCGACAAACCTTTTAGAAACATTTTCTTCTTAAAATAGTGCATGGTTTCTACGCCAGGGGGCGTAGATGTACATCTTATTTTTGTCAATATTACTACTACTAGGAGCCCGATTTGAAAAAGTCCTTTTTTGTTGGATAGTGTTTTCCGTGTGACATGTTTTTCATATAATTTCAAAATTTTCAAGTAGTTCATAGACTTTCCGCTTGGGGTGCGTAGCGGTAAATTTAGTTTCCCCTTATATCTCTGCTTCTAAATCTCCGATTTGAAAAATTCTTTCTGCACCAGATACAGCACCTGATGGGAAATCGTTTGCATATAATTTCTAATTTTTGTAAACAAATAGTTTGGCCACCAGGGAGCGTAAATCTTAATTTCCGCTTCTGTTGTATTTCCAGCAAAATATGAGCTTCTAAATTCTCGATTGAAAAAAACGTCGTTTGTTGACCGATACTACTCATGTCGATAAACCGTTTAGGAAAATTTTCTTCTTGAAAAAATTCATGGTTTCTACGCCAGGGGGCGTAGATGCATATCTTGTCAATATCTCTACTTCTAAGAGTACGATTTGAAAAATTCCTTCTTTGTTGGATAGTGTTTCCGATGCGAAATGTTTTTCCTATAAATTCAAAATTTTCAAGTAAATCATTTACTTTTCGCTAGGGGGCACACAGGTAAATTGCGTTTTCTGCGTTGTTTCTGCTCCTAAAGCTCTGATTTGAAAAATTCTTTCTGTATCGCATACAAGACCTGATGGAAAATATTTTTCACATAATTTCTAATGTTTGGTAAAGAATGGTTCAGCCACCAGAGGTCATATGTGTTAATTTCTGCTTTTGAAGTATTTGTTGCAAAATCTGGGCTCCTGAAAACTTGACTAATTTTTTTCTTGGACCGATACCGCTTATATGGATCAATCTTTTGAGAATACTTTCTTCCCAAAATAATGCATGGTTTTCCCACCAGGGGACGTAAAGTCACATCTTATTTTTGTCGATATCTCTGTTTCTAAGAGTTCGTAAGCTCACGATTCCGTTTAGAGCAATATCTGAGGGATTAAAATTCCTGATTGAAAATCTTCTTTCTTTGGTTAGATCTATTGTTTTCCATACCGGTTCCATTGACTTTGAATTGTTTGCTAAATTTAATTTGCGTCAGAACGGATTCAAAAGACGTGATTATTACACCCGAAAATTCGGTGTCAACTTTGTTGTTTCAAATTGATTTCAGTGGGTGTCTTCGAACTGAAATTCCAGAAGCGGGGCTATCTCTAGGCCAAAGTATTAACGATATTTCTGTGGAAACTTCAGAGCCAGCTGAGAATGCGTATAGGATTTTGAAAGTGCGTGTGTGCGCTGTCATCTGTACTGGAAAATGTTTTTATCACTAATGAACAAATTTTTAGGTGCTAAACATTTCATTTTTTATGTGTATATTATTTCAAAAATGTTTGCTAAAAATAGGATAATATTTGCAAAAAATAAAAGTACATTTTCTCAACGATAAGGAAACAAAATATTTTCGGTGGTAAAAAGGTAATGCTAATACTCAAGTTACTAATCCCAGCTATAAGTTTGGCAGAAAAAAGTTATTTGGAGTTGCAGTGACCAGCAAATATTACCACTAAATTTTCCAATGGAAGTCTACGCCTATTCTCACGAAACAATGAACGATATCGAGAAAACGATCGTTCCACCTCACAGGAAGTCAATCCATTTTATGAGAGAGATGTCGCTAACACTTAAACAGTCAGTTTTGTAGACAGGTTGGTTGTCCTTCTATAACTTAAGCAACTCGACACATAGCTCGTGAACCGCTGTTTTTCATTGTTTGTTTTTTCATTTTAATACACGTATGAATATGTTTCTTACGGATCTTTTTTTCTATTTTTTTTAACACGAAAGATTTATTTAAATATTTCCCTTAGCTGTTTAAGACAGTAGCTTTGTTTTTTGTGCTTAATTTCTTTATTGAATGCCACAAGAAACGTAAATCAGCAGATACGTATTCTAAGTCTCCTTTTAAACTACTCTCATTCATTGAATGCCGAGCAATCTCAATTGAAGAAGTAATGTCTTTGTCCATTTGATTCACAACAGATCTAAAGCGTTCAAAACGATCTGCAAAATTTACCACGGCATTTTTCCAGGTACCCCAGCGTGTGAGTATGGGTGTTGGCGCCAGGGGAAGCCCGGGATTCTTCTTTTTGAAAACTCAACCTTTGTTGGTCATTTAACAAACTGTTTTTTTTTCATTCGGTATTATTTTTTCCGCGTTCGGACATTTTTACACAGCCTGTGCAAAGCCTAAATAACACACATAATTTGTATCATTTTCGGAAAGCTCACGGAAAGACAGTTAACGGCTTTCTTCATATATGCAGCTGCATCCATAAACAAGAGTAATACAGTGTGATACTGCACACCACTCTGCTGCAAGAAGTGCATAGATTCGTTAAATAATATATTAGATGCTCGAACTAATTCCCGCTGTTTTTTGCCACACAAACACCTGTGTGTTGCCACAGAACGGTACAAGATAGTCTATTCAAAATAGTGTCCATTGGCAGGTACGACCCTTTCCCACCGTTGGGGTAACAAATGGATTCCGCGGTAGAAAAATGTAGGTTCTTTCGAGGCGAACCATTCATCGAGCCATTTTTGGATATCCGCGACCGAAAGGAAGTGCTGCTCTGATAGGCCATGTTGTAGCGACCGGAACAAATGGAAGTCCGAGGGAGCAATGTCCGGGGAATAACGGGGGTGGGGTAAGAAGTCCCAGCCAAGTGCCTCCAAGAGTTCCTTCACGGTTTTGGCGACATGGGGTCTAGCGTTGTCGTGGAGAAGAATAACATTGTCATGTGGGATCCGATTTCCGAGCTTCTGGATCATTCCCATTGCCTTAAAACGTTTGCTAACCGTTGACTGATCGACTCGTAGTGTTTCAGACAACTCGCGGAGCGTCTGACATGAATCCTCGTCCAATAAGGCCTCCAATGCGCCATCTTCGAACTTTTTCGGCTGCCCAGGGCGCTCTTTGTCCTTCACGTCATATTTGTTTGCTTTGAAGTGTCGGAACCACTCTCTGCATGTTGTTTCCGATAGGGCATGTTCCCCATAGGCGTTTGCACTAGCAAACGATGACTTTCCGCTCCAGATTTCTTGAGATGAAAGCAGAATAGTAATGCTTCCCGCAAATGCTCCTTTTTTGGTGCGAAACTCGACATCGTGAATGCGATACAAACTCGTGTTCTGTGCCCTCCGATCGCGTGTCACACACTGCTTCTCCCAGACTACGGACGGTACGTTCGTGTGCAAGGGAGGTCACGTGTGGCCCGGGTCACAGCGCACCACTGCTGCGCTCTATTGGGCAACAGCGGTAATTAATTCAAGCAGCTAATAACAACTGTGATATGATTTTCTTTAAAAATATCTTTGAACGATAGGATTAAAAAGAAAGAAAGAAAAAGAAACACGTTTGGAAAGGATTTTGTCATTTTTCAACACACTGATTGCAACATATTCCGCTTTGCTTCCTTCCACTGGAGTCGGTAGTTTCTTCAGTGCTCTCCCTGAACTTTTCATTTTCACGAGATAAATTTGAAGTGAAACTACAAACTTCGATAAATACTTTTATTTTGCATTTGGTCTTGACTTATTTTCCTTGTGAACGATAATGCCACATGACATGACATCCACCCTAGGTTTTTGAAGGATGTTGTTACGTTTCTGTTACTTTTCTTGGGCTTCGGATTCAGAAGATCATTTTTTCACCCACAAATTTGCCATGAAAAGGCAAAACTATTGTTAAAACTCTACACAGTAATTTATTCGGCGCAGTTATATATAAATAATTAACTCAGTGTAGTTTACAACTGCACTTTAGCAGGTAATATTAGGTGTACAAATAAGTTTTAAAGCGTTTTCAGACAACGCAACATGTAATTTGAGAGAAAACAACAACACCTTTACGAATCAAAATATGCGCCGTCATTAACTATCACCTTCCGCCATCGGTCGGGCAGCTGACGTATTCCAGCCATGAAGAATACTTCGTCGTGTGACGCGATGAAGTCGTCAACCCATTTTTCTACTTCGTCACATGTCCGAAACCGTGCAGCAGACAAACCATGTTGCATCGATCGGAACAAATGATAGCCTGAAAGTGCTAAGTCGGGACTTTACGCCGGGTGATCCAAAATTTCCTGCCAAGCGTCAATAACGTTTCCTTGACCAATTTCGCAACATGGGGCACAGTAATTTAACGGGACGCAATCTTTTGCCTGTGAGTGGACGTTTCCGTTAGATTTCCTGGTTCAATCGCAGCATGTGTTGCTTGTAGCAATCAGCAGCAAAGATTTGACCCTGTTCTAATAATTCATACTAGAGCACACCCTTCATACCCCACCAGATGCACAGCAGAACTTCCTTGGAGTGAATATTCCGTTTCGGTGTCGAAGTCGTTGCTTCACCCGGGTCTACCCAGTGCTTTTTGCGTTTGGGACTGTCGTACTGTATCCACCTTTCATCACCCGTAACGATTTTCCACAGGAAAGACCTACTGTGTTGTTTATTAAACAGATTCATACACTTCATAACACGCTCGTCCTTGTTTCTCTGACTCAGGTCATGTGGCACCTAATTTTTTCCTTCTGAATCTTTCCCATCGCGCGTAAACGATTGGAAATGGTTAGTTGAGTTACCCCCAGTTGTTCATTTCTTTGCGTTTGAGACGAATCTTCATCCAGCAATGCTTGCAATTACTCACGTGGAACCTTCTGCTGGACGCCGCTACGTTCTCGATCGTTAATATCAGAATCACCTGCTTTAAACCGTTTAAACCAAAACTCATACGTGCTTTTCGATACAATATTTTCCCCCAGAACAGAACAGATAGATACACAAGCTTTTTCATCCGTTTTTCTTGATGAAATTCGCAAAGAATGCCGTGTCGAATAAATGCAGTATCGCTTGCCATCTTTCACCTACTGATGCGCAAGTGCGTTTGACTGTTGGGAAAACTTCTGTGTCACATTTTATACTCTGGACCAGTTACAGTCACATGACAACAACGCGGGGGAATGTCTGATATGTAAATTAGCGGTATAAGTCACACAAAAAACGGTTTAAAATTTATTTTTACACCTAATATGTGTACGAGCACAATAATATCGCACACTTTAACAGAACCATATCAACAACAACGACGATAACACGAGGAGCGTATATGTACTCTTCGTGTTAAAGTTTCAGACATATCAATGTGCCACCTAAGGCTCCGTGTGTATGAGAGAATTTCGGTTTCCCTTCTCCGAGTGTAAAGAGAAGACGTCATTCGGCAACCCGCTTGTATTAAGGAAAAGATTCCTCGTGGAGGGGAGGAGGGGTGTAAGTTCCATTTGCTGGTTACAATAATGTTCCTCTTTTCTTACTGAAGTTTAACTTCTAGTTTATGTAATCAAGAAATCCTAGGAATTGAGGAAACATGCAGATTTATGTATATATTTAGGGATTTGAAAAATACATATTTACATGCAAACTTTTGGAAAATATAAGTGTTTTTATATTAAATTATTTATTTACCTACTTATAACGTGTGTGGGAAAACAACTTCATTACGTGGGCTTTTTTTTATTCTATCGGTAATCAGAACTTTTCCTGGTTACTAATGCACGTTTCTCTATACGAAAAGCACATATGTGTTTGTCAAACTTATTTTCATCACGTTCCTTCTGAAAAAGGAAATTCATGGCTGCAGTTAGAGCTATGAAAACAGAATCGAAGTGTCAGACATAAGAATTATATTACTAAATGGAAAGAAGAATAATGTAGATTATAAATAAGTACCGACAACGACCAGTAAGAAATGATGGGACCATAAGAGAAACCTAAAAATAGTATTTCGAGCACGTGACTTATTTTTCTTAAAAATAAAGAGATTTGAAAATCTGTTTGTTTTTTAAGAATTAGAAGGCTTTAATGCTGATGTATCATTTATGTTAAGTTTCTTCATGAAAAAAATATTAGAAGAAAATTATTAATAAATCAAAAACATTTTCTTTCCACAAGTTTTACTCGAAATAGCATTTTATTTCCATACTTACTCAAATTACAATATTTTGACTTAAACGTTGATAACAGATGATGTCACATTCAATATAATAATTCGGTCGGAAAGAGAGATCGAACGAAGTAACGAATCTAGCTTTTAATAATTACTGATATCATGAACATGTAATCAGTAATTGTTAAATGATATCATGAAGATTAGGTGTTTTCAGGTCTTTTTAACGACAAAGTCATTCACTGTAAAAATAAGAGTATACCCATATTACATCTTAAAAAATTCACACAGGCAGTGCACCATACAAATCAGGTGGTTTGAATAAAAATGAACAAAAACGCCATCCACACTGCACACAGACTGGACTAGATCTATTATACTTTTGTTCAATCTAACGAAACAGTTCTTTAGATTGAACTCTTAAAAATCCTATGGACAGGATATTCTTATAAAACGTTTTCTGACGACTGTGTTATTTTACCTTTAACGTGGTAACAGTTCCCTGAAAAAATCCCAAATGAAATTATTTAATACATTTTTATTACCCTCATTTGTGTAACTTGTATTTAAGCATTAAGTTCCGTCACGTCAGTTTATCAAACGCCAATCATCTATCAAAATAAGTCTATAACGCTACAGCTTGTACTAACCCATTGTTAGAAATGTTCAATTATGCCCTGTTTAAAAGACATTTGATACTTGCTTTCTTGAGGAACCTGACAATGAGGACATCCCTACGACGGTATCTCTGTGCTACCAATTTTGTGTGAAAGGACGCCTGGTGAGGCACTTTGCTTTGGAAACGGAAGTACCTTTATGATTTTTACAGAACAAATAACAAAAGGGGAAATACCTAACTCTTAAAGTATAAACACAAATGGAGAGAACCGTTCTGACTAAACAAAGGTTTGTACGTAACTGGTGCACTGCTCCAAAAGATTTTGCTGGTAAATATGCAGACGCTGCTTGGACCCTTTCAAAGCCTCCGCAATCCAGGGTAAGTGTCCAGAGTTACGGCCTTCAGACTTCATACCATATTTGATCAGAACCTTTCTTTAGCTGACAAAGAGGGAGTTTGAAGAATTACAAAAATTGCGGGTATGAATTAAGAGAAAATTTATAAAGTTTTACCTATCCTATTTTCTTGTTTTAGAGGCAGCTGGAGATTTTACAGAAGTACCACACAACTAGATTTAATTCAGTACTCTCTGAATGAATGCTATAATAATGGTGGATAAGGATAAGAAATACATATCCGCTAATTTAACAATTTCATATTGTGCTGGTGTTTTAACCATGGGTTCATGATGAAACCCTGGAATATTCTAGAGATTTACATAGCATGATGAAACCCTGGAATCTTCTAGAGATTTACATAGCATGATGTAAATTTCCCTCTTATGGCATGAGAAATTAAAAAAAGGAAATTGGCCTGTTTCGGAAAATGAAGCAATCTTTCTTTCGTCCGGTTCTGGAATATGTCTTATCATTTTCTCAAAGTAAATTTCAGCTTTGAGATTAGCTACAGATGACTTTCTGACTTCTCAGTAGAAACAAAAAAAAAAAAAAAGGATTAGCGTGACATTTTTTCTGTTATTTACTACTTATAAACGATTAAAGTTACATTTGTTTCCATTTGCACGAATAGTGCATATAAAGAATGTCTCTGTTCGCAACTTTTAGCGTAACACCGTCCAAATTTCCCACTCCCTTCCCCCAAAAGGTAATTGAACAAATATTGCAAGTTTCGAAGATTGTTGTCTTGGAAGAATTGCCAGAGAGTAAACGCGCAAAATTTACTACAGTTGTTCGGAAATAAAAGGCACAAATAATTCTGCATTGATTTAAGAACTGGATTCATTGAATAATGTGGTACACAGTATAGCTTTGTTTATACAATGAAACACTTTTGTGATCACCCACGCTCTCAGCTTGTGCGTGGAAGGCAGCTAACAGTTTGGAACACAATTCAGGACCTTGCGCAATTTTTCGATATGGCTTCTGCGTTTAAGGACATAATTATGTCTGCGCGGTACGAAATTGTCTCCATTGTCATGGTGATAAAATCTTAAGTGACATATAAATTTTTTTGCAAGTGTTTGTTAATAAAAACGTTTTTGAAGATTCGAATAAAATTCTGAGAATTTCTGTTTCTAGGATACAATTCTGAACAAAAAATATTTATTGATGAAAATACCTTGATGGGAATTGTTTCTCTGTTTGTATTTCACCAGGATTCTTCCGGAAAGTCATTCGAGAAGAAAATCGACAATTTTAACTCGCGGACACACACACACACACACACACACACACACTTTGACTATTTCTTCCTTTACCTTCTTTCTTTCCACTCTCACTTCGCTCTTCTCTCTCTCTCTCTCTCTCTCCGGTTCACGATTTCTACGAGTGTACAATAGTTAGTTCTTTGCAAACGTAATAGAAATTAGTGCTTTATAGCTTATCAAATTGCCATTTCTTTGACGACAACTAATCTTCTGCTTGTTTCATGTCAGCATACGACAGCTAATGTGCTGCTTTGTTTTGTAAACCATTGCTACATAAAGTGCCAAAACTTCTAGGTCAGTAGAGGACAAGGCTATGCTGATCCTGCCCTTCGATGGTCGTTGTGTACGTCCAAATCACCATTGTAAGGCTACCTAATTGCTACGTTTCTATGAATCATCTCGATAGCAACGTGTCCAAATTATTATTCCTAAACCAGTTGGAATAATATTCATTAATTTAATCAGAATATTTGATGCATGTCGTTTTTAATTTTAAAAAATTGAGAAATTTCACCGAGATACTTTTCTTGTTCGTGTTAAAAAATGCTTTATTATATGACAAGAGTCATACTGTGCTCTTTCTCTCTAAATTTAAATGAAAACAGCCAAAATTTCCCTTGCAACTAAATTACAATTTTAAACGTATAGACGTTTTATAACGTAAAAAATATTTGCGCAACAAACTGTGCTAGACAGATCTTTGAAATCTCTGTTGACTAAAGTATTCACATGACTGTGAATTTCTTCGCAATTTTATGTAAATATACTTTTGAATAAACTTTTATGCTTTGTTTGGGTTAAATATTGTTGACAAGCCATCTTCCTCTATAGTTATAGTCCGGATCTACGATTCACTTTTTAAGACGATGATTCACTCAGTTACGTCATCTTTTCTCCTTCTATGAGGAAGGCGAGTTTAAAAAACCTTGTCTTCGCTTAACTTTGCCAAAACTTTAGCACTCGCTTTTCTAATCGTGTAATTTGACTGATAATTTTAAAACTCGAAATTTGCCCTTCATCCCCGAAACACAGCTTGATAATTTGCATAGGAAAGAAAATTAAGAAACAGAATTTGTTGCGCACGTAATGTTTTTGAAAGTTTAGAAAATCACCCTTTTTTTAGTATCAATAAAAATAACTGGTGTAGTTTTGAGATAATGTCTGCGCGTCCTTACATGTCTTCATTTCACAAGCATGATTAGCAAATATATTTTTCATCTGCTGGACAGGTGAGGTACGACGCAACGTTCGCAAAGTCCAGATATTTTGAGTATGTACTTAATATGTATTATGATGAACACACTATAAAATCCATTACTTAATCGAAAGCACTTCAACTCTCGTATATTATCGGATCTCTTAAAGAAACGTTATTTCTTTTGAAAATCCATAATAAATACTTCCCTGCCGGAAATGATAGTTCCAATTCTTGGACAGCAACATTAACTACTTAAAGCGGTCGTCTTAGGATTGCGGAAAATGAAAAAAATTAAATGGTAACCTTATAGTCCATGACTTCGCCACGGCAAAGCAGTGGAGGATCAAACAGTGCTCCGGCTGTTAAATGAGTAATTCTCCTCGTACATCGCCTGATGAAAGATTGTGTCTTGTATGTGTTGATTCATCATCATCATCATTGTCAACCATTATCAATCCACTGCTGGACGAAGGTCTCCCCAAGTTTCCTCCACAACGGTCTGTCTTGTGCCAGTCTCCTCCATGTCACTCCCTGCATATTTACGAATTTCATCCACCCATCTCCCATGTGGTCTTTTTCTGGGTCTTTTCCTGTCCCTTGGAATCCAATCTAAAATTTCGGCTGTCCATCTATGGTCTGTCCTTCTGGCAGTATGTCCAGCCCATTGCCATTTCAGGGATTTAACTCTGATCATGATGTCTTCCACTCTCGTCATTTTTCGGATCCACGAGTTCCTCTTCTTATCTCTCCTGGTTATACCAAGCATGCACCTCTCCATGCTTCTTTGAGTTGTCTGCAGCCTTTGTATGTCTCTTTTAGTTAAGGTCCACGTCTCTGCACCATACGTAAGCACTGGAAGGATGCATTGATCAAACACTTTTCTTTTAAGACATAATGGCATATTGCTCTTGAAAATTATGCTGTTTCTTCCAAAAGCTCTCCAGGCAAGTTTTGTACGCCGATTAATTTCTTCATCAATGTGACCCTCACTTGATATCTGCTGTCCAAGATAAACATATGTATCTGTTATCTCCAGTTTTTCTCCATCAATCGATAAATCTTCATTTCTTGTAAAAGCATTGAACATCACTTTTGTCTTCTGAAAGTTCATTTTTAATCCCACTTCTTTACTCTTGTCAGCAAGTTCCTGGATCATACTCTGCAGCTCTGATGGGGTAGTTGCAAAAATGACTACGTCATCAGCAAAACGAAGGTGGGTTAGATAATCTCCATTAATCTTTATCCCTTTGTTTTCCCAGTTCAGTGATTGAAAGACATTTTCCAATGTGGCATTAAAGAGCTTGGGAGATATGGTGTCACCTTGTCTCACTCCCTTTCCAATTTTTATGTGTGTTGTATTTTCAAACAGCCGAATCTTTGCACTTGCATTTTCATAGATGTTATTAATAATATTAATGTATGCATCTTCAATACCGCAGGATTTCAGAGCCGTGGTAACTGCTGATGGTTTCACCGAATCAAAGGCTTTTTCATAATCGATAAAAGCCATGCACAATGGAAGTTCATATTCCCTCGCTCTTTCAATTAGTTCTCTCAGTACGTGGATATGATCTATTGTGCTGTAGCCACTCCTGAATCCAGCTTGTTCTCTCGGTTGAGCCATGTCCAGTGTTACCTTCAAGCGGTGTGAAAGAACTTTAGTGAAGATTTTATAAACCACTGATAGGAGGCTGATAGGTCTGTAGTTCCTGAGATCCTCAATGTCACCTTTTTTATGTAGCAGGATCATTGTAGCGTTGTTCCAATCCTCAGGAATCTTCCCTTCATTAAGGCATCGAGTGAAAATTTGGGCGAGTACTGTTTCAACTTCTCCACTTGCTTCTTGTATGATGTCTATAGTAATTCCATCTTCTCCTGGAGCTTTCCCCCGCTTCATGTTCTTGATTGCATGAGCAACTTCTGCTGGGAGGACTGGAAGAACTCTGGTACCTTTCATGATGTCTGGAGTACATGTATCATCCCTTTCATATAATTTGGAGTAGAAATCTTTCACTCTTGTCAAAATTTCGCCTCTATTTCTTGTTATAGAACCATCTTCTTTTCTCAGAGCCATAATCTGTTTTCTTCCCTTACTGAGATGTCCCTTTGCTATCTTAAGGCTTTGGTTGTTTTCAATTGCTTTCCTCACTAGCTCACAGTTGAATTTCCTTACGTCTTCAGTGATACTTTTTCGTGTTGTCTTGCATAGCTCTATATATTCCACTTTGGAAGTCACATCTTCTTTAGTTGTCCTCATCTCTCTTCTTTTTTGCATCAACATTTTGGTTTTTCCTGATAATTTGTTCACATGCAACTTGTTCTTAGACCCAGCTAATTTTGTTGCTGTTTCCATTAGAGCTTTGGTTACTTTTCTGTTAACTTCCGAAATATCCACTTCTTCCGATGTTAGGCCTTCTAAAGCAGAGAATCTGTTCTTCAGTTCCAACTTGAAAGTATTATGGTGTTTTTTAAGGTTGGTTATGTCAATACATTTTGTTTGTCTTATGAGCTTGCCACGTTCCAGTTTAGTGTTGAGGTGCATCTTACATCTCACCAATCTATGGTCACTACCTGTGTTGAACTTGTTCAGCACACTGCAGTCTTCGATGACGAATTTTTTGTTACACATAATAAAATCAATTTCACTTGTCGTCCCAATTGGATGTCTCCATGTCCATTTCCTGTGTGGCTTTTTCTTGAAAAAGGAGTTCAAGATGAAAAATCCTTCTGCCTCTGCAAACTCAACGAGAGTATTTCCACGCTGGTTTCTGTTGCCGTGACCGAATTCACCTACTGAAGTTTCATTCTGTTGCCGTTGCCCTATTTTTGCATTGAAATCTCCCATAATTATCTTCAAGTGCTGCTTACCTTTATTATTTAGATGACGAATTTCCTCATAAAATTCTTCAATTTCTTCTTCAGGATGACTTGTGGTGGGTGCATAAGTTTGAATAATCTGAGCCTGGTATCTTCTCGATAGTTGGATAACGAGTCGTGCAGCTCTGTCAGAGGAACTTTCAACTTCTACCACTTTATCCTTCAGTTTCTTGTTTATTATAAATCCAACACCACTAGTTCTGCCAGTATCTGTCCCACGATAATAGAAGAGATGTCCACTTTTCAGTTCAATGAGATCTTCTCCTTTTCTCCTTACCTCACTTAGCCCGACGATGTCCCACTTGATCCTTTGTAGTTCCTCTTCCAATTCAAGAAGCCTTGAATCAGAAGATAGGGAGCGTCCGTTATAGGTAGCCAAGGTCAGCATCAAATGGCAGCCTAGTCCGGTCCTCCGGGGATTCTTAGCACCCTCTGCCTTCATGTCGCACTGGCCGCTGCCTTGGCCAGTGTACATTCCAGCTGCCGGAGACTGAGGGCCAAGATTTAAGTTGTAGAGTCATTTTGGAGGTGTTTGGCCATAACTCACCACGCTGGCCAAGCGGGTTGGTGAGTGTGGGATAGCATTTCCTCTGATCCCGATGGTATAGTTATACCGCTATTTGCGGTCGTCAGAGCCCCTTTAGTGGGAACAGGATGCACCACGAGAAGGCGGGGTTGACATTTGTCAAGGAGAGGCTGTGATGTTACGCATCACCTGACCTTACATCACTATGTCATATATCTTTCTTATTTGCTGTTTTCCCGGTAATAACAGCAAAGGCATGAGGTCTAATAAAATTAAAGTTAACCCTTTTCTTGCACTTTGTAACGCGAGTGTGTAACGTACCAGGAGATGTGACGTACCTGCCAGAAGGACGCACACGACATAAAGACAGATAGGAATCAGAATACATGTCCGCGTAGCTTAATTGGTAGAGCAACTTATTCCGGAATGAGTGGACCCGGGTTCGAACCCCGGCGCGGATAAAAATGACGGAGAAATTCACTTCGTTATAAGTGTTTCATGATATAATGTAGAGTCTCTCAGCATTGCGTTTTTTGTAGGTAAAAAAATGTAAGGTGGAAAGATTTTACAAAGCAATACAACCTGAGAACGTCACTGAATTTTTACTAAATAGTATAAAACAAAAGAGAAACTGAAGTGGTTGAAAAATATGCTGACTGCGAAACAACGTGTGTGTTCGTCAAAACTGCTGATAAAAATAAAGCAGTAACTGTCGCTCCTTGCGTTTCCCAGATTACCGCTAAAAAAGAAACACTTTGAAGAGGGAGAAAATATAAAAAAAAAAAAACTTTTTTTTTCCTATCGGTGGTTCAACGACCACCGTGAGTAACTCAATGGGTTATAAGCATTCGCCCGTCCCTAATTTAGGGCTACTGTTTCCAGGGAAGGGAGAGAGCCAGTGCCGTCAGACAAACACAACATCCTTGCCTCACCGTGATTCGAACCCGGACCCTTCTCGGACGAATGGTCATAAGTCAGCGCTTATACCACTGCGCCTCCGGTGCGGGAAACAAGAACAATTTTAAGAGCTGCAGGTGCATTACAAAAATAAAGTTGTTATATTATCTGCGGTAAACACAACGCCTCTTTCTGCAAACACAGGTTGAGGCGAGCTTCAGTTGTGCATAGTGATGTTTCACAGCTGAATGTTGAGTATAATTACCGCTGTTATTCTCTTTGTGCTTGACAAATAAATCAAGTGTGACTGACAAAACCTTGTATTTGCTAAGATGGTGCTCAGGGATCATTCCAGCACATTTATCAGTGACAAAGAACGAAATGCCATTCCGGTTGAGCTGTATTTCCCTCTGACTTGCACAACATTCTATCGAGGAAATGTTTTGTTGCTCGTCTTCATAATAATTAGTTTTGTTGTTTATATGATACTAATATCTTTCATTGTAGTCCAATAGGACGCTGGAGACTGGTGGAGCATTCCATATGTGAAACTTATTGCAGAAGCACATGTTAATGAATATTGATTGAAATATTCAACGGGAAAAAGAGATAACCCTCTTTTACCCTACGTGTTTTAGAGCACTTTTCAACAGTGAAATGACTTGATGCCCATCGAAGCATCTCCGCTTAACTGAATGTTTCAGCCAAGAAAATATCTTGTTCCTCCGCTTAGTTCCTACTGTTTAACGTAGCTGTCCTGCTGTAAAAATGCCCACGGAATTCCCACGGATCAAAGAGACGATCCAAAGATGCAATGTCGTCTTGTCCGTTGTTCAGATAAGAGACATAACAGACAGTAAGGTAACCACGGTCCTATCCGGAAAAGTCAAGTTCAAGTCGCAGGCTGCTATGTACGATGATATAAAAAATGAGCTTCCTACTCAACCTCTAAATCATACTGCCATTCAAGAAACCTTAGAGATCATTGCCAAAAGTGAGGCTCGCAATAACAGCGTCTCTCTTGAGTTGCCACGAATGTAGAAACAGTTCTTCAGATAATACTTTTTCTTCCTTTCAAGATACCTCGTGTCCAACCATCTTGACGCTTCCAAAAGTGAGGCTCGCCATAATAGCGTCTCTCTTAAGTTGCCACGATGTGGAACCCGTTCTTCAGATAATACTTTTTCTTCCTTCGAAGATACCTCGTGTCCAACCAGCTTGACGCTTCTCGTTTTTAAATGAATAATTGCATTCGCATCTACTCGTTTATTATCTACTCAAATCACAATGTCAAATCTGTTTAAACGTTCTTTTATTCAGTTTGCAGTTTGCTATCCGCCTTCCTTGAAAAGCCATCTGGTTAATGTGCAAAAGCTTGAAAACTTAGATTTCTATTTTATGCCAATAGATTCGGAATAGTAATTTTACTATTTTAAATGAAATATTTCATTGTCCACCTACCAGTGATGGCTAGAACTTTTTATGTTGAAGATTTTTCCGTTCGTCGTATTCACAACGCTTAGAAGAACTTTTAATACTTGCCACCCATGGAATATTTTTATTATTATCGCATTGTCATCAATTTGCGGAACTCACTAAGATATGTCATTTTATATTTTATTCATCCTTTATCAGGAATGAGTAGGCAAAAAGAGATTTTGCTATCTACCGTTTTACAACAGCTTGGCAGAACTTCAACCTATGCAATATGTTGTTGTCCATAATGTTGCTTGAAGTAGAAAAGTCTTTTCAACAGCACAGTGTATCACCTATCATGCTGTTTATAGAGTTTTTTAAAATACTCTACAGTTATTGTTTTCAGTTACACAAGGAAAGTGATGTTTATCCCAAGAATTTCTTGGAAAGAGAATCTGTTTTTGCTTACGATCCATTTCTACGTTTAGTTCGCTGTTAGTCTTGTGTTCTTGTGAGCAAGTTATTTTTCGCAACGCGTTGCCAAGGTAATTTTATAGGCAGCAGGCATGCTTTTCCTGAGCTAAGAATTTTTCAGTTGTGTAAATTCTGGCCACATGTCGCTGAAAGCATTGCAATACGAGCTAACTTTTCTGACTCATTACCTTCGTTACCATGCTTAGCCACAGTTGCTCTTTGCGCCGTACTGCTTGAATATCATTTAAACAATCACTCGTCGTCTTCTTGGTTTACGGATTGGTGAATTGAATTCAGGTTATTCGCATAATCCATCATACTCTATTTCTACTTACATGGCAAAATTTATTGAGAGTTACCTGTAAACACTTACCTTCTGAAGGTTTGGAAAGTTACATTGCATTAAAATATTTGCTTGCGACATGAAGAGGAGAAAGGGAAAACAACACCCCTAGGCACATCACAAATGGAGTGAAATCTCATTAACGTCTGAAACTGATATAATTTGAGATTTCAAAGATATTTAATCATGTAATTTGTGATTTCAAAGATATTTATTAGAAATATAATTTGTGATTTCAAAGATATTTATGCGTAGGTGATGCAAAAGTGTGGGTGCTTTGCACTGAAATCATACATTTTTCACCGTATTATTATATCTCACACTTTGTCCCTAATAAGGCGCAGGAATAAGGGCTATTTATAAAATGAATTTTGTTATAATGACACAGATAATATTTATTTGGATATGATACATACGTGAAGTAATTCGGGTTTGTAGAATTTTTGCTCAAGAGAAAGGCTAATCTTCTGGTTTCAAGTAAACGAAAAATGTGATTAATCTTGATTTAATGATTGAGCGAATTATTAAAGATAACAGCGGAATTTCTTCCACACTATCTTAAGTAAATTTGGGGACACAATAAATAAGAAGGAGATATGAGTATGATGTTTAAGTTTTCGTGAAATTTTAAGAAGCAAGAGAATTAAGAAAGTTCTTACAAAATGTAAAAATAAGAAAACTGAATGTATAAAATGTTCACAAAATTATTGTTTCTAACTAGTATCACCCTTGCAACAGAAAATTATATAACTAGTCCTGACTGAAATGGCTGAAAATGATACTTAGAGAATACATTTGAAAGTAAGAAAATAAGGGCAGCCAAAGGTTTCCAGGGTCGAAACCTGAATGACGAAACTAACTTGAGATCAGCAATAATATAACAAAAACGTTGAGAACTAATGTCAGTGACACAGATGTACTTTTTCTCTCTTTATTCTGAGTTCAACGGGTCCAGACCTCTTCTAAAATGTTGTTTATCCCAAGTTCTTCGTGGAAAGCAAATCTGTTTTTTTTTATCGATGCATTCCTGCATTTCAGCTCCACGAATCAAATTGTGAGTAACACATCACAAATAGCTAGCTGTACCTTCTTGCTTGTTTTTTTTTTATGTTTAACGATCACTGTGACCGACTTCATGGGCTATAAGCAGTCGCCCGTCCCTAATTAAGGGCCACTCGTCCCAGGGAAGGAAGAGAGCCAGTGTCGTATGGCAAACGCAACATCCATAGCTCACCGGGACTCAAACCAGCACCCATCTTGGACAAATGGTCAGAAACCAGAACTTCGACCACTACGCTAGCGGAGCGACTAGCTGTATTTCTTAAGATGGTGCTTAGGGATGATCCTAACCCTTTATCTCCTTTAATTAATACACAGCAACCAAAAAATTGTATTTCGAAGCAGGCGGGATCGAATCCCAGATCTCTCGATAACTAGCCAAGTGCGTTCGCCTTACGCTACGGTGCCAACAATCCACGGCGCTATGTGTGTTTATCTGTCAGTATCTGACTTCACAGATTCATAGGGATGGCTTCAGCAACTGAGATGTCTACATCTGGTGGGCAAGCATATTAGCTAATACATCCAAAGTGCGACAGAAATGGTGAGAATCTTCCAAATACGTGGAGACAATGTAAATAGACAAAGTCATCGCTCTTTCCACGTTTCCCTTTAATTAACCACAGCAACCGAAACATTGTATTTCGACACAGCTGGGAACGAATCCCAGATCTCTGGATAACTAGTCGTTCGCACCGTAGCGTAAATCAAACGCACTCGGTTAGTTATCGAGAGATCTGGGGTTCGATCCCAGCTGCGTCGAAATACAATTTTTAGTTGCTGTGTGTTAATTAAAGGGAAACGTTGAAAGAGCGATGACTTTGTCTATTAATATTTACATTGCGTTCACGTATTTGGAAGATTCTAACCATTTCTCTCCCCTTTGGATTTATTAGCTAATAGCTTGTGCCGTTAAGCCTCAAAAGATGTAGACGTCTCAGTTGCTGAGCCCATTCCTACGGATCTGTGAAGTCAGATACTGACAGATAAACACACATAGCGCCGTGGATTGTTGGCGCCGTAGCGTAAGGTGAATGCACTCGGCTAGTTATCGAGATATCTGGGATTCGATTCCAACCGTGTCGAAATACAGTTTTCGGTTGCTGTGTTTTAAGTAATGGAAAATGTGAAAAGATCGATGATTTTGTCTATTTACATTGTCTCTTCATATTTGGAAGATTTTCACTAAGTAAAAATGAAATGTTCTTCTAGTTGTGCTGTCTTTCCCTAAGACTGGAGCAGCAGTCTATCAGGAAAATGTTTTCCTGTTCGTCTTGACTACCATGAGTAACTGTAAAGGCTATAAGAACTGCTCGTCCCTTATTTGAGACAGTAATTCCAAGGAAGGAACGGAAACAACGCCATCAAATTTGACCAACCGCCGGCATATAAGAATGAATGATCAGAAGTCAATGCTTTAGAAGGCTGCAACTACGGGACGGCAGTAGCACTATATACTCATTGATTTCAAAATCAGATTCTAGCCCACAAACATTTCTGAGCGGATTTGTACACGCTGAAATCGGTGCAAAGATCTAAAAGTCTTACAACATATAAACATAGTTCCCATTCGCGACAACAGAAACGTTTAGTCAATTCTCGTACTTAATGAAATTCTTTTATTGTTAATTTGTAGCCATGAAACCGCAAAATAAATCTGTGGGAGCAGAAAATATTTCCCGTAAAGGCTGTAAGAAGCATTATATGTAAATTAAGGAATTAATTTGGAAAACTTTTATTACTGAGAAATATGGATTTTAAGAAGTTGTTGTATTCAAATGAGAGAACAAATGACCAAGCTGGGCATTAGAAGACATATATCTGATTATTTTAAGAAAGCGATAAAAAATTGAAATTTGAAAATCACATTTCGAAATAAAACATGAGATTTCGCAATTATATATTATGCGAAGCAATTTTTAGCATTTTGCGTTTCGTGTGATTACTGTCTGATGATTAAGTTTCTACCCAAAGAATATTTGCATTAGTTTTCAGGCTGCATTTTAGATAGTCTTTGGTTAGTCATAATGATGGCTGCAGGATATAAACAATGAAATCAACTTTTCACTGCTGATACAATGAACAGAAGATACATACTAAATGAGATCACATATATTTATGAATATGTTTAGTCCACGTTTGCATTGTTTTGCATTCTAGCAGAAGAAACTTCTGTAACGAAGTTCTGCAATTCTCTTATTTTAGGTGCCTACTGCAGGGATTATTTATGGAAACGCATCTTTAACGATAACAATTTACTCCATCGTTAGTCTTCAGACAGTGGTCTTTTCTGCGTTTTCTGTTTCTTTATTGTCGTGTTTGTGATTACAGAACTGCACAGCAAATGAGAACTCGAATCACGTCCAGCAAACTAATGACCCTTTCCGAATAGGATGGTACGTCATTCCATCGTCTCACGAGTTATCCATTTCTTTGTCTGGTGCTTTAAGTTATACACGTATTGGTTACTTTTTTGCTGAAGTAATCAGAAGTTGTGGAACAACCGCAGCATTACTCAAGAACTATAGCAATCCTGTGTTTCAAAAAAAAAAAAAAAAAAAAAAAGATAAAAAAGATACAGTGGCACTATAAATATTTTTTTCTTTTTTTGGTGGAAGAATATGTGTTTTGATATAACATACCTTTACCCTCATTCAGACATTTTATTTTGACGAATGCTAAAAGTTAAGTACACAAATTGAGTTACCCATGGAGTTAGAGTAAATATTAAGAATTAAATGCCGAAAATGGATTCACTTATGCAAAAAACCGTGGTCAATGCGCAAATAAGTTACAAATTGCGATAGAGATTCTAAATTTGAAACATCACTGAAAGCCCCGCCAGTATATTTTTAGCACGTCTTTTGAGAAAAACAAAGCGCTCTTATGGTATCATTTCGTTGGTACGTCGGTCCATCTAGCTGTGTACATCATATCTGTGCAACTGCTAGCCCGATTTGATAAAATGTCTTTTTTGCATTGGGAAGCCCGAAACATGAGAACAATCATTCTTATCTTCTGGTCCTTTGGTCTTTTTCCGACGCTAAACTTTACCGTTAAGAAATGTAAATGCACGTATTGCAGAATTTAGGATGCATTTAATTCCATATCATAGGAATTAAATTTGCAAATATTATTTCTTTCCTTCAATGTCATTTACAACGAAAATTGATTTGAGTAGCGTTTCATTTTCAAGTAATGCACAGTTATTCAGTTTCGGCACATAAAGGTAAATTGTGATTTCCTCGATATCTCTTATGCAAAAGTACGACTCGAAAAATTCTTAACAATAAAAGGATGACTTCGCACAATACGTCAAATGAAATGAGAAAACTCACCGTCAATGTCCGATATTTAATAAAATACGAAAGATATTTACAGTTAAAATACCCCACTCGCCCTTTCGGGGTAACATTTACCCCATCATCAGGTGGAACAGAGGCAATGTAGTAGTCCTTTATATATTAGTGCAACGATGCATTATAGGTATAAGTCATCAAACGTCACATGGGTTGTGACCGTTTCTATTATAACAGTGTGAAGAGTATAATTTCACGAGTTATTAGTTTAGCATAACAATACAAGAATTCGTTACAAATACAAAGTTATGATCCATTTATATATTCTTGGAATTTGTAAATATATATTACTACTGTATAATTTAAAGTTCAGGTTAGTAATAATTATTTTATTAATTAGTAATAAGCTCTTTCCAAATTCTTGATACGTCCACAGGAAAGTAGTCATTGCAGCATTTGTCCCCTAAAGCTTCGATGTACATACTTTCAACAAAATGCAGCGAATGTATATATGCTGGAATGTCCAGTAGTCTGATGTTTTCCCAGTCTGGTTGCAGAATTACGTTTACCACATTCCTTGATAAAGCTGTGTTATTGCTGCTGGTTCGGTAATAGTATTTGTGTTCTTGGATATTTGTTATTTGTGTTCATACCCAAACTTCTTCGTGTCGAGCATACGTAGTTGTTAACATGTTCTCCTGTTGAGGGGTCCAGCAGTGAAATATTTTACACACCCCATTTGTTCATAGTATCTGTTTTTGCTCGATCCTTTTTAACTGATGATAGGAGGTTCCTCGAGCGGGTGCCCAATTTTATATTGTGTTTTGAACAGATACGAGATAGTGTGTTAGTGATATGGGGTGCTGGTCCAATGCTCCTACGAATCGTTTATTAGGCTTTGTGTCTGGCTTCAGATTAATAGTTCGTTCACTTGATATTCTAGTGTATAATCTATTAATCATCATCCTGAGGTATCCATGTTTATTTTATCCGCTAATTTACAAATGAACTGTATCTCAGACTGGAAATGACTATCATTTGAAGAATGTGTGAAGGCTCTTCTAAAAAGGAAATTGATAGCAGAAAATTTTCTGTGAAGTTGGATGTGAAGAGTTAAACGGGATAAGGCTGTTACAATCAGTAGGTATTCGATAGAACCAAAAGGACAGTGAGTTAGTGTTTGAATCACGAAATAAACGAAAATTCAAAAAAGGCAGAGAGAAATTAGATTCAAGTTCTATCGTGAGCCCGATAGTAGGAAATACTGACGATAGTAAGTCAGTGAAGTGTTTTAAATTATCCTCAGAGTAAGGCCAGAACACAAGGATGTCGTCGACGTACCTAAGGTATAAACTGGGAACTAAAGGGAATTCATTGAGAACTTTGCTCTCAATGTATTGTAGCAGAATTTCTGCATAAACTGCGGAAAGTGGGGTTCCCATGGAGGAACCCTCGGTTTGTAAGTAGATTCTGTCAAAAAATTTGAAATACGAACCCCGTTTGACTAAACGAAGTGCGTTCACAATAGCTGAGGTTACAGTGGTGGGAACATTAATTTCAGCAAGTTTGGCCTCTATAATACGATGAGTGGCGTCCACAGGTACATTTGGGTACAGTGAAACTGCATCTAGTGAGATTAAAATGAAATTCAGCAACATGCTGGAAAAATTCCAGCATGTTGCTGAATCATTCTGATCCTTTCTATTGCCCTAGTGGAGCTTTTAATAGAATACGGGGAGCTCTCTGCTAACTTAGCCAAATATAGGGCAAGAGCTTTTTCAAGCGGTCGGGTAGGGCTAACATAGCCCGCGACCAGAGGTCTAATAGGTAGCCCCTCTTTATGTAGTTTAACACGCCCAAAGATATCGGACACACGACAACCAGGTGGGGGTATAAAAGCTTTAGGAAAACCTTCAGGGAAGTTATAAGAATTCTTCAAACGAGTTGTTGCTGCACATGTTGCTTTTGCTGGTTCACGCTCAACTGCTTTGTGTGGAATAGAAGATATGCCTTTAAGCATTTTATCCCTATAGCATGAGCTACCCATCCAGTATGACCGTCTGATGAGTCTTGTCAGCGGCCAAAATTGAAATTTTATTGTTATTTCTAAGCTCGGCAAGCTGATGTTTTTCTTCATTATATATTAATGATAGTTTAGGTTGTTGCTGTGATTTGCCTCTTCGTAGTAGTCTATCAATATGTAAGCGTGTAACATCATGTTCGGAGTTTTTAATAATATGCTCTACTTGTGAGACTGTCTCTGAAAGACGTTAACTATGTGCCTCGGATATGCGAATTTGGTTCCTCTCTCCAAAGCTCGACTCTGAATTTCATTTAATTCACAATTACTGAGATTAACAATATTAGATTTTAAGTTCTCACTTTCGTGATGTCTATGGCTGCGAACTTGTCTATTACTGACTTCACGGTCAACTTGGAGACGAACTTTATGTATATGGGTGTTAACCAATGATTTGACAGAGTTTTTTTTTTGCGTCGGATAGAATTCCGAGTGGGAAACGTTCTACATAAATTTTCAAATATTGGTAAAGAACCGTTTTGAGACCAGTGGCCGTAATGGTTTAATTTTGTTACAGATGTATCTGCCACAATACTTTTGCTTCTGAAAACACGATTGAAAATATTTGTTTACGGTCAGATACCGCTCACCACCGAAAACCTTTTGCTCATATTCTCTGCATAAAATTATGTAAATTGTTTTAGCCAGTGGGCATGATGTATATCTTTTTTTACGATGTTTCTGCTTATAAAACGATTAGAAAAGAATATTTGTCCCACTGTGTTTCTAATGCGGCATATTTTAATATAATTTCAAATCTTTCTGAACCAACAATTCGCCATTAGAGGGCACAATTTCACTTTTCCATTACACAGCAGATTTGCAGCAATATCTGCACATCGGTAACACGATTAAGAAAATTCTTTTTCTATCAGATACTGGTTACGTATAGTTAGCAGTATAGAAAAATTTATTCCCACTTCTTGCTGGAAGTAGTACACAATTTCCCTGCTACGGGCGCAAATGTTTACCTGTTTTCTTCGGTATCAGTAATTCTAAACGGCTGATTAAAAAAATATTTATTTTACACCGGATACCATTTACATTGTGAATGATTTTCCTTGTACTCGTGGGTTTCTTGTAGTTAGCAGTTCTGATAGTGTTAGTGTGTACTTTACAGTCCTTTGTTTGCGGTGTGACATTCGTAACGGTAAAGGTTTGGGTCATTATTCTCTTTAAATAATGGACAGTTTTTCTGCTAGAGAGGGTAAGGGTCAAACCCGTTTTCTCGCAATTTCTACTTCCAGAAACGTGTTTGAAAAATTATTTTTCCTTTGCATAATTTTTGCTATGAAAAATGTTTCTTGAATAGTTTTTACTTTTATGGCATAAAAATTTCTTCCGCTACGGGCGTATATTTTTTATACGCCCGTAGCGGAAGAAATTTTATGTCTAAAAATCCTTTAGAAAAATTCTTTACTCTTCATATCATTAAGAAGAGTAGCAAAATATTCTTCATATCACTATGAAGAGTAATTTGCACCCATTTTCTTCTGTGAGTAACGCACAGATTTTCCAATAGGGAGGATAAAGGGATACTATTAAACCCTTATATAAACAAATCGAAGGGAGGGTAAAAAAGTTTCGATATTTTCGAACTTCTTTATAAGCCAACACACATCAAGAAAGGACAATTCTTGGCATATTACATTATATTGTATGTACACATATGTCAGGTAAAACTAGTTAATCATAAACTGTTAACCAATTAATCGAAGATAAGTATTATTATTAATTGAAACTATAACTCACAAAAAAATTGTGAATGAGATCTGCAATAACCAAAATATTTAATGTAAAAACAAAGTATCTGCAAAAATTTGAAATTCCAATTTTTGTTTTGCTGTTTGCATATTATGTCCGAAATATGCGTCCATGGTTGCTTTTTTTGTGCTTGTTATATGATAGCAGCTGTTATTTCTTGTTCAACATTCTCTTATCTAGTGGTTGAGATGTTTTTAGATACAAAATATGCAACATATGGTCTTCTTAGAATTATTTTCTTTCCCACAGTGATTTATTCTTTACTGCTTGATAGAACAACATTTTTGCCCTGAATGTGCTCCACTACAGATTTTTTTAATTTTGTAAGCACCCTCTTCAGTCGAAGTCCAACTAAATTAAAGAAATGTGACTAACGTCATTCTTTATTCTTCAGGTGGGACTTCTTCACAACACCGTTGAAGAGCTGAGTGGCATCCCTGAAGATATAAGAAATCGCAAACAGGAATCCAATTTCTTGTGTAGCGTTATCTACCCATTACCCTGCCCTATACAAAGAGGTTCGTGGAGGCCCAGGGTACAGATTAAGTCGCTGAAAGGTGGTGAGAGAAGTCATAAAAGAAACATTTGCACAGAAGGTGTGTGTGTGTGTGTGTGTGTGTGTGTGTGTGTGTGTACGGGGAGAGTAAAAATGAAGTAAAACCTTCTTGTCCTCATACAAACTGACCTTTTTGTAAAGGGAGCCGCGGAATATTAAACTCTCACTTTAATCTCTAACATTTGGTGGTAACCTAAAGTTAGAGATTTTTACAACCTGTAATCTCTAACTTTTAGGTCAACAAAGAGTGGATAAAACCTCGGTGAATACCTTATTTTTGATTGCTTATAACCATGCTCAACTTAGATATACGCAGTTTTTCCAAAATTTGGTGTTCGTAATGTCCATTTAAAATAAAATGGCAGATATTACGAAGTTTA